>OU015501.1:80405938-81048438 GCA_907164885.2 Dolomedes plantarius | reverse complement strand
GATCTCGTTTAATTTTGCGGTTTTCAGACAGGAATTCTAAACGGGGTCGGCAGCTCTCCCCCAAGGACAATTAATCTGTCAAAAATGTTGATGCATCTCAAGGGGTCTGCAGACAAATTGAATAAATTTCATAGGCTCACACTACTTCCTACATCAGAAAAATTAGAGACGTTTATCAACCTCACATAAATAAAATTACATTTTTGGTGGGCGTATAAAGGAAAGCTTTATATTCAGCTCTTCGAAACCGAGACGTACTAGCTAAACAGGGCAGATCATTAATATCAGAATTTGTAAATGCTTTGATAAAGACTTGAAATTACGTATGTATTACCTATACACATAGTTTCAATTCTATTGCATTTGTTGTGTATTGTTGTCCACCAAAAGAACATTTTAAGCTTCCACAAACACTGGAATTACCAATAAGTAGTGCAGTAATTGAATAAGGATTTAATGAAATAGTGGCAGAAGCTTAAAATTCTTGAACCTGCTGTATTGCATTAAATTAGTAAACACTGGGGCTATGTTGTAGGTCCCAGCTTCAAATTTCCTCGTGCTTGAGTCATTTACAATTCACTCTATTTATGTCATTTTTTTTTCATTCCCAAGGGTCAGGATGACTGGGGTTATAAGGAACTGCTTTAACAGAAAATAGAGGAAATAGCGATTGACTAATGCTACTATTGGAGAAAAATAAATGGAACACGCCCTCGTGGAATGCGGAAATTAGAAAATCTCTGTATGTGAAAGTATTATTCCGTAAACTTACTTATCGGCTACATCTTGTTGTGAAGCCCCAAAGGTGAAATCTACAAAACGAAGACTACTGGGTACGCTACAGGCGTATGTTTTGTTACTATTATACCCATAAAAATTATACACTATACTTTATATTGTATCCCCATACTACACTGAAGTGCCACTGAATTAGGGATAGCAAAGCCTATGCAAATTGTGTAGCGCTGCGCATCATGTATGCGCAAGTGAGGGCGCTGTGGTAACTGCATATATAGCGCGTACTGTGGTTGTTCTGAATTAGTTGTTGGAATTGCCAGTATGGGTAAACTGCCTGATTTAGACGCCTTCGATCGCGGACAAATCGTAGGTGCGTGACGCATGGGCCATTCAATTTCCGAAATCGTCAGACAGCTAGGATTTTCAAGGTCGACAGTGTCAAGAGTATACCAAGAATACATGGATGGTGGAAAAAAAACTAGCGATCGGGCAAACTGCAAAGGACAATTAGCCTTGACAGTGCGTGGTGAGAGACGGCTCAGGCGTATTGTACGTAACCAGCGAAGCCAAACATTAGTTCAAATTACCACCCAGTTTAATGACGGTGCCAGTCGTACAGTCAGTAAACGGACTGTGCAACGCTCGCTTCATCGTATGGGTTTCGGGAGCCGTCGACCTACGAGAGTACCATTGCTCTATACTCGCCATCGGGCTGCACGTCTTGCCTGGGCAAGAGAGCACAGAGACTGGAGTATAGAGGACTGGAAACGAGTAGCATGGAGTGATGAGTCTCGATTCCGACTACTTAATGCCGACGGGAGGCTGGGAATATGGCGTCAGGCTCATGAAGCCATGGATCCTGCATGCCTGGCTGGAACAGTACAAGGGCATGGTGGCTCAATCATGGTCTGGGGTGTTTTTTTCGTGGCACAGTTTGGGATCTGTGGTGCGTGTACCAACCTCCCTCAATGCAATTCGGTACGTAGAGTTGCTGGGTGATCACCTCCATCACCCATCATCCATTATGCTGTTCTGTTATCCGCATGGTAATGGAGTTTTCCAGCAAGACAACTGTACTTCTCACAAGTCCCGGTTGGCTACTGGCTGGTTGGATGAGCATTCCTCTGACTTCTCTGTCATGAATTGGCTACCTAGAAGCCCACACTTAAATCCTATTGAGCATCTTTGGGATGTTTTGGAACAAGGCGTGAAAGGCCATCACACAGCACCAAAGAACCTTACTGAATTATGGACAGCTTTAGCCAATATTTGGCAAGCCATTCCCGTGGAACGTTTCCAGAAACTTGTTGAATCTATACCTCGTCGTGTGGCAGCCGTTATCAAGGCCAGAGGAGGCCCAACTCGTTACTAGGTAGGTATCCCTAATTCAGTGGCACTTCAGTGTAGAATTAACCTGAATTCGTCTGTCCCGGTACGCCTTTATAATATAATTTTGTAACTTAATATTCGAAAAGGAGTTAACTGAAAAGATTGTAAATGATAGCTATATTCCACCTTATAGGTCAGACTCTAAAGCGGTCATAAATAAAAAGATATGAAAGTAAATACAAAATTATTCAAAAGCTGCATAATATACACTCTGTCACAAAAAAATATATGCACCCAGAAGTAATCGAGCAACTATCACGAAACTTGAGAGGAATGTAGTCTGGTAAGAGATATGCAAATGATTAAAATTTCGACGCCAATGAGACAAGGGTAAGCGCGCTATGCGCATGAGATGCGCAGCTGCGGGAGTTTAAAAGCATGATTGCTCGTGCCATAGGATTATTCAAACAAAACTGTCGACATGGATGGACGGTATTGTGAATAGAGATGCATCTGAGACGTAACCGGTGACAATACGAACAATTGTCAGACGTAACCGGTGACAATACGAACAATTGTCAGACTTTGAGAGGGGGCGTATAGTAGGCCTCAGTTAAGCAGGTTGGTCGAACAGGCGTGTCGGCCGCCACCTCGGTTGGTGCGATATGGTAGTTGCTCGGTGTTGGCAACAATGGTTCTCGGAAAGGATAGTCTACCGTCGCGGAGGGTCAGGGCATCCCAGGAACACAAATGCGCGTGAGGATTGCGCAATCATAAGAGCGGCCACGTGCGCACCAACAACGTCGCTAGAATCGGTTCGTCGCCATTTACCACCTTCCAGAGATCCGGTGGTATCAAGGGAAACCATTCGGAGACAACTGGTCGACGCAGGTGTAAGGAGCACACGTCCATTAAGACGCCTACCACTGACCCCACATCATAGGCAGTGTCGATTAGATTTTTGCCGACCTCGGGCAAGCTGGAGTGCGACTGACTGGAGGCGTGTGATCTTCAGTGATGAATCCCGATTAATTCTCAATGCTGGTGAACAGCGCATACACGTGTGGAAGCGGCCAGGCCACTGGTCCGATCCGGCATTTGTTGTCGAGAGGCATACGGTGATTACACAAGGTGTGACAGTGTGGGGAACGATTTGTTGGGACACACGATCACCTCTAGTTATCCTTCAAGGCACTTTGACGGAACGCAGTTACGTGGACGAGATTTTAACGCCAGTTGTACTGCCTATGCTATCAAGTCACCCAGGTGCCATTTATCAGCAAGACAACGCTCGTCCACATAGTGCGCGACTCTCGCAACAATGTGTTCAAGGATATGACATACTCCCATGGTCTGCCAGGTCACCAGACCTCTCGCCAATAGAGCACGTTTGGGACGTGCTTGGAAGGCAACTGCAGTCGTCCCGGAATACTGATGAATTAACTGTCCAGTTTCAAAGATTATGGCATGATCTTCCACAGGAGGTCATAGGTGACCTCATTAATTCGATGCCATGCCGTGTTTCGGCTTGTATAGTTGCAAGAGGTGGATTTAGTACTTATTGATTTGTAACCTTTTTCATGCCATATCTTCTTAATAAAACAGTCTGTTCTTCTGAATTTGTAATCATTTGCTTATCTCCTCATACACTACATACATGTTAAGTTTTGTGATAGTAGCTCGTTTCCTTCTGGGTGCATATATTTTTTTGTGACAGAGTGTATTTAGCTTTTGAATAATTCTGATAAACAATGATAAGCAATGATAAAATATTTGTATTTTTCTATTAATTTAAATTCAGTATCCCATTTTTACCTGTTTTGCATGCATAGGCACCAATTAAAAGACCCGCGTTTTGTGATGAAATTTTTCAATGTACCACTCTATAATTATAATGATCTAAGATGCGAAATAAATGTATATTATAGCCCTTAAAGTACTGAAGAGATTGCATGAAGATAGAACCGAGTTAGGAGGTATATGATAATGGCAAATAAAGACAAAGGGAGTACTGAACACATGATGCAAATCTGCTCTGATAAAAGCAATTGCTTGATTTTATCACAGTATTAAATATACTGTAGGTAATTATTATTCTTTTCTTATCGCTATGACATATTTTGGTATTTTTATAAAGCATTCACTAGTCTACAAACAAAATATTTTCCTTTTTTAATTTAAATTACTATATTACAAGTAGGGCAAAACTGTGCGTCATTTAATTTTATTGAAAACGAGCTATGTAAAATAAGCGAAAAAACTTCATATTTCAACAACCCAATATATGAACAAACAAAAATATTTTTTTTACTCAGTTAAAACGTTTTATTGGCACAATATGTTAATAAAAACCATACATAAAGATTACGTTTAATCAATATTTTATTTTTCCTTTAGAAAAGTCCCTCTGTTCACATGAATGTTTGTAGTCGTTTGGAGTGGGCTTTAAACTGTAAGTCCTTATCTCATTAGCCTTCGTGTAGCAAGAAATGAGTGTAGTTCTCTCAACCAACCAACCAACCAAACACAAACAAAAAGGGTTTGTTAGATGGTGAAGTTTTAAATTATTAAAAAACGCTTAAGAAAATATTTTAGAAAACAACAGAAATTAAAAAGTCATGTTTGCTGCTTTCATAATTTGCTTTTTCAAAGCATTCGCCACATTGGAGGGTTCAGGTTCAATCTCTTATCATTTGACTCCGATTGAAAATTGTTCCTTAAGCCCACAGAAATGAATATTCGTAAATTCTGCCCTGGTCGGGTTTCGAAACATCAGTGGAAGAAATATTATAAATTTTAAACTTATGATGAAATAAGAAGTGATGATACATTTAGCTAGATTTATAATGCGAGCAGCAGAATAATAAATTTGTGTACTGGGTCAAAATGAATATTTAGAGAAAGAAATGCGTGTAAACATTTCATTTAGAGTTTAATTTCTTCTCTTTAGTAGTACTTTTCAAGTAAAGTCTGTCTATAATAATATTCCCTCTCCGTTTATGCAGATTAAATAGTTCATATATTATTTCAAATGTAGTTTTCACGTGAATAAAATAAAATACTTCTCTCTTTCTCTCTGTCTTTCGTATGCTCCTTGCAGGGGGGAAGGGGTGCAGCTCCGGGATTAGGATTTTCTGGTCGGACTCGGACCCCTGGTGCCACCACAATTTAGACCGGACACCCCCGGGGGGGGCATCTTGGGGCTCTTACCCCCCTCCCATTCTTATAAACCCCACGGAGGGATTCTTAAACACTTAATTCATTCGTTATTATGTTTATCAAAATTATAATTGACCAACATTTTCTTGAATATTAACGGGGAATTAATGTACAAAAATGCTTATAACTAGGATATGTGCCCAAATCGAGTTAACAGTTATCATTAATACTGTTATAAGATATATTAACATTTTCTTATATATTTAATAATATCTACTCAGACTGGCAGAATTTTTAATCAAACAAGACTGAAACCAAATTGTAAAACTTGAATCTATTGTTTAAATAAACATGCTTATTCTCTTATTCGGCTTGATTTTGAATATTTAAAACACAATTTAATATGGTTTCGTACATACAATTTAAGAGGTTTATTTTAAATTATTGTCAATAAAAACGACAGAAGGATTTTTGTCTGAATGTTTCATAAATGGCAAGGTTGTAATATATATATATATATATATATATATATATATATATATATATATATATATATATATATATATATATATATATAGCATATAAAACCCCAAAATCCTTTCAAAATTCCAAATTTCATTTAAAAATAACGCGTTAAAAAATAATTGAGCATTTCGATTTCAAGAACAAAGGAATTGACTTAAATCAGGCATCTTTTATATAACCGCTGTTACCTCTTATACAACCTCTGTTGTTTATCATTTTGTCAGAGCTCAGATTTCAGAGTTCCAGCCAATCAATGCAAGAGTTCAAGGGTCACATGACTATACCTTTATTAGGTTATAAATAGGCGTGCCTCAATGTACATGCGCAAATTTGGGATCATTGCCCCAAGAAGATGTAGCACAATGTCAATAAATTTGTATTTGCCGATTTGAAGAACGGATCTGTTATTTGGCTACGACTACTTACTTCCCCGCTGTGGCATGCCGGTTCCGGTCATCATACCAACGGTGCCGGGCCGGTATGCTACATATATATATATATATATATATATATATATATATATATATATATATATATATATATATACATATATATGTGTATATATATATATAGATATATATATGTAGCATACCGACCCGGCACCGTTGGCATATATATATATATATATATATATATATATATATATATATATATATATATATATATATACATGCTACATGGCTAATAACAGTGTTAAGGGGGACAATTAATTTGCTATTGACAGCTTCTTAACATCCACAACAGCATGTAAAAGTGGCAACTAGTTTGAAACTAACGGTTTAAGTTATTTGGACTAACCAAATTATCCCGAAACAAGTAGCCAATTTTACATTCTATTATAAATTTAAAAAGTTTTTAAGCTATTCTTAGAAATCGAAAACTAAATGATATTTTTACAGTTCGGGTGAAGATTTTCAGAAGTTGCCATTTACAAATTTACTATTGTAGATTTAAGGAGTTTTTAGGCTATCCTTAGAAATCGAAAGCTAAATGATATTTTTACAGTTCAGTGAAGATATTCAGAAGCTGCCATTCACAAATTTACTATCCTCTTCGCGCTTCATATAAGTCATATTTAAAAAGCAATATTATGCTATATTCAAAGGTGAAATTTTCCATAGAACCATTTAAGTTTGAAATATTTTCTTTTTTCAGAAATATAAACTTATTGAATGAGAAGCAAATTTCGTTTATAATCTTAATAATTAAAGAGATTAGTAATGAAAAAATGTCCTATTTTTTACACAAATCGAGCTCTAACAATGTATTGTCATGATGACCTGGACTCAGTTAGTCGTCGGAAAATATTTGGATACCGGTTTTAAATCTTTACTGTCATAGGTAAAATTTCCTTTGGGAAGGGGAGAGGAGAGGCGTGATTTTTCGGCGTGATTTTCTTTGAAAATAGCTTTTCAGGGTTAAGACTAAAAAATATCTTTAAGAAGGCATATTTTAACTTGATTGTTTTACAATGCAGAATCTTTATAACTTTTAAATAAAAGTCGTATTGTATTTGAATGCATTTTCTTTGTTTTGTGAGACAAAATGTATGCATTTCTTCTCCTTTGTCTCAGAATCTTTGTATTTAAATACCTTCTTAAATTGTACTTTTCAGTTTGCTCAGATTTATTAACCACGAAGACACTCTAGCATAAAAATATACGATACAATTAATGCTACTTTTAAAATATTAACTGATCTTTTGGAAATACTTTTAGCAATAAAACTATTTTGAAAACATTTTATGAGCAATTTTCATCTTTATGAACCCTTTAAAATATCTTGGGGGCTTCCCTAATTTATACTAAAAGGGATCTAATAAAAGGGGTTAAATAGATGTAATAACTGTTTCTACATACATCACCTTTTTAAACGAGATATTCAATTTACGGTAAAAGCTTATTGCATTTAAAATATGATAATACAGAAAAATAGCGAAAATTAAACAATTTTCAAAAACATAAATGCTTCAAATAAATAAATTGCAAATAGCTTTTAAATTCAATATTCGCGGTTACTTTAGATTCTAAACAGTCAGTTAGCTTTGTTTTTATTACCCTAATGAATTTTTGTGAAGAGTTTAGTTTATCCTTTGAAATTTCCTCACACAGTTATAATAGTCGAGTAGTCCGAACGTTTTGTTCAAAGTCCGAAGACGCGGGCTCAAATCCTGTTCCACACAAGTGATCATTACATTGGCCCTCGATCATTGAAAACTACACTGATGGACCGTTAGGAAGCGTAGAATGAATATCCATAGAAGGAAAAAGGCAACAGCATCATTAAAGTAATATTATGATAAAGCAATTATGTGAGGCTAGCATCCTACGTCGTTGAGACAAGACGTCATTTTATGCGTTGACCGTAAAATATGGGGTAATTTGGAATGGAATTCACAACAGGATATTCCCTCAAATCGCAGGTCAGGATGCAGATTACCAGCTGACATCCAGAGGGAGGGAGGGGGGGGGGGCAAATCCCACTCCTGGTAAACGATTATTACAACCTGACATTAAAATAAAAATTAACATTAGTCAAAAGATTTCAATCATGGACATCGCAGAACAGAGGCGAGTAAGAGATACTAAACATTGAATTATTCAACCACAAAAGTCATCTATATTAAAATATTTTTGCTGATAAGTGAGATATAACTTTTTACAACGTTTATTAGATCTGGGGAAATGTTAAATTAATGTAAATTACAATCTTATTATAATTACGATGAGATATTATGATACTTCAAAATGGTTATATTGCTCAAAATGTTTGTGTGTTTTAAATTTTCTTTTAATATTTACTTTCCAGAGAAAATGGAACCACCAAACGTAATACCAAATTGAGCTACAAATAAACACATCTAATTTGTCTCCAAACTTGAAAGGACCTTAATTTTCTTATTATGAAGAAGTTTCAAATTCTTAGGGGGGGGGGGGAGAAGCCCGGTGGCGTAGTGGTTAAAAGCGTCAAGCTGCCATCCCACGGGTCCAGTGTTCAACCCTGTGACTGGGCAAGGTCGACTCAGCCTTTCATCCCTTCAGTGGGTCGATAAAATGAGGACCAAGCATGCTTGGGAACTAAACTCTGGGGGGTCCCACGTCAGGTTGACCACCTAACTGAGACATATGCTGTATGGCACCCCCAAGCCCACGGTTACGAAAGCGGAGATGGGTACCGCCGGCCCTGGTCCACATCGGACTGTTGCGCCGTGAGTTTTAAGTTTTTAAGGGGGGGGGGGACTGATTATTTAAGCTGTTATGCACATAGAAATATGTATCAGACGTATCTTTCAAAAAATGTAATATTCAGTTCTATAATTCAGTTGTTTAATAAGTTTCAAGCAGAAAGTGTTTACGTGACTATGGGGCTCTCTACATTACTCTTTTATTTCGTGTTACAGCCACCATTGTTTTAAAAGTGATTAAAGATGATAAGACTGTTTGGGAACTACTTTCTGAAAAAGGTCTAATTTTTCTCTGAAATAGATTAAAATTTTCCTTCACGTACAGTCTTTTTTGAAAAAAAAATTAACATTGCTTTTTGAATTCCCTTAAATAATAATAATATAAATATTATTGCCCAACTAATTAATGCTTAAAATAAATTCATGTTGAGCTTAATATTAATCCTTTAATTTAGCTATCACAAATATGTTTCAAATATAAGTCACTCCAAAATATTTTAAATATAGAAAAATTTGTTTTTATAATCTATCTTTTGAAAATGAAACATTACACGTTTATAACTCGAAGAGGTTCATGTTGACATTTCCAATGGATGATCAACAGTACTGCTATAAACATTATTATAATGCATCTAGTAATCAAAAAAGAGCTGTTAAATGTGGTATGATAAAACGGAAAATAATATTGATCCTAGGAAATTTTTCTTTTCAAAGTTTTTGCTTTAAGTTCTTTTGCGGTAGAGGATAATTTAAATTTGGGAAAATGTATTCCAGGTGGGTTATCTAAAACCTGCTAACATCCAATGAAACCTGTAAAATAAGATTAATAATAACATAATGACAAGTCCATGTTCCAGTCTATTGCAATTTATTTTGAGATTAAATTGAATTCAAGCATTTATATGCTCACTACTTTGTTATACATTTTTCTCTACAAATAATTTTCTTAGAGGATAATCAGAGCTCTTATAGATAATTTCCCTAAGCTGCCTATTTTATTAATACACTATTTTTATTTAAAATACTTTTCTTTACATTTTTAAAGATGTAAGTTTTTTTGCCAGTGCAAAGTGGATCACATAATTGCCTGTTTTATTGATTTATCGACTTTTCTTTGAATTGGTACGGACCACCCGAAAATGGAGAATTTTTAACTAAACCATTAAACCGAGATGGACCAGTCACGTCTCTTTCAAAATTTCTAACACTGATTCTAAGGATGATTTACCGTAAGAGGAAGATATGTCTAAGAAATGGAAGCTTTTTCTATAAAGAATCATCTTTAGAAAATCACGCAGGATACGTAACCTATGCTCACCATTCCGTAAAGTTGATTTTCCAATGAGCTTGCTCTAATTCTCCAGTTACGATTTTCCTTTCTCACTGCTCAAACGGCTTGGGCTGTTGCACTCGGCTATATCACCCAACAGTTCCATGAATTTTCTTCCTCATTAAGGGTTAGATATAATTAAATTAAGGGAAAAACATTTCCTATGGAAATACTTTCTGCAATTTGATATCAAAAATCGCACGTGTTTTCTTTTTCTTCACTGCTTATCATTTGTAAAAGGGTGGTGAAAAAATTGGAGCATATCTAAAATTAATAAAATACATCTCGAGCTATCAGAGAGCCAAAATAAAACTTAATACCGTAATAGAACAGATTTGTCCACTTTTCATTTTATTAATTGATGCCTTTAATTCATCATTATCATCAGTAGCACCATAACCCGGTGAGAGTCTGGACTCTCCTCTGGCCTATTGAGGAAGATGGTACGCCAGTCCATTTTCTTTACAGCCAAGAAATATTGGTCAACGCATCCTTCAATCCATCATAGAATAATTCCCCCCCCCTCTCCCCTTTTTAAACATTCCGTGCCTTCTATAGATATCTTTATTATGTATAACTAGGGGTACGTTAAATTTCGAAAAAAATAATGTACAATAAAAAAAAAAATTTGCTTTTATTCGCAAACAAACAAACACACACATACACACACACACACACACACACACATATATATATATATATATATATATATATATATATATATATATATATATATATATATATATATATATATATATATATATATATATATATATATATATATATATATATATATATATATATACTGCTGGCCACTGTAAATGCAACACCCTGAAGGAAACATGCAAATAACATGAAATTTACAACATGCATTAGCGGAGGTGAGATATGCAAATGATTAGAATTTCAGCGCAAACGCACATCACGCGCGCCTGTGGCGCCACTTCAAAGCGCTATTTAAGGCTTGGAGATTTCGACGATTTCAAGTTCGGCAATTGTGTTTTTCTTGTGGTTTTTTCAAAAAAACGATCAATTATGCCTCGTCGAAAACAGCGATCATCTTTTGATCGAGTATCCGAGTTCGACAGAGGAAGGATAGTGGCCTACCGAGATTGTGGATTATCTTTCAGGGAAATCGGTAGTCGTGTTGGACGAAACCAAACAACTGTAATGCGGATATGTGATCGTTGGATGCAGGAGGGTACGACGGACCGTCGTGTTCAATCGCATCCACCTCAGCGCACCACTTCACGTGATGACAGGCAAATTGTGCGCATGGCAGTGACGAATCGCTCAGTCACATCACTAACCATAGCACAGCACATGCAGTCTGTAACGCATCATCCAGTGTCTGCGCGTACCATTCGACGCCGTTTACAGCAGAGTGGTCTGTCCGCAAGACGTCCATTGCTTTGTCTACCCTTGACGCAGAACCACAGACGTCTCCGCCGCCAATGGTGCGATGACAGAAGGATGTGGACGGCAGAATGGAATTAAATTGTCTTTACTGACAAGTCACGCTTCTGTCTGCAACACCACGATGGTCGCATTCGAGTCTGGAGACACCGTGAAGAGAGGATGCTGAACAGCTGCGTTATGCACCGCCACACTGCACCTGCACCGGGTATTATGGTATGGGGCGGTATTGGATATCACTCTCGCACACCTCTAGTACGCATTGCCGGTACTTTAAACAGCCAGCGCTACATCTCCGAGGTGTTGGAGTCAGTTGTCCTTCCTTACCTTCAGGGCTTGCCCACAGCCATATTTCAACAGGATAATGCGCGACCACACGTGGCACGCATTGTCCAACGGTTCTTCGTCAATCGCCAGATTGAATTGCTTCCCTGGCCGCCTCGCTCTCCGGATCTTTCGCCGATAGAAAACATGTGGTCCATGGTTGCTCTACGATTGACCCAGATTCCAACCCCAGCTGCCACAGCACATCAACTTTGGCAACGTGTGGAAGCTGCTTGGTCTGCTGTACCCCAAGAACTCATCCAAAGTCTCTTTGAATCAATGCCGAGGCGTGTGGCAGCGGTGATCTCCAACAATGGCGGCTACTCTGGCTACTGATTTTGGCAGGAACCACACTTCACAGAAGTCTATAAATTTAATCATCTGATATTTGGTCAACATGTTATCTACAAAATAATTTTGTTGTGATATCTCTTGTCTTTCTTGGTGTTGCAATTTGGGTGGCCAGCAGTGTATATATATATATATATTTATTTATATATATATATATATATATATATATATATATATATATATATATATATATATATATATATATATATATATATATATATATATATATATATATATATATATATAGATAGATAGATAGATAGATAGATATATATATAGATATAGATATACATATATATATACATATAGATATATATATATATATATATACATATATATATATATATATATATATATAAATAAATATATATATATATATATATATATATACACACACATATATATATATAGAAATTGAAAATTTTCGCATTTGTAAAAAAAATCACAATTTTACTTAATTACTCAAGTATCAAAATTCTCAGTTAATAGCTACTAACATTGTAGTAGTCTTCACATTCTCTTCCTTAAGTCTTTAGCAATAAGTAATAAACAAACTTCGAGAGTGAGATCTGTCTGCTAAAGACCGTGGATGGTCTTAGTTAAGCAATTACTTTAATAAATTATTACTGTTATTACCTAATTTTGCTTAAAAAGCCATTTATCAACGAGTTCCCACCGAAAAGTAGAAAAAAAATAATTTTCGCATTTATTCGCTCATATCGGCAAACTTAGCATTTATTCGCATCTATTTCGTAAATACGAAAATTACGTATCCCTATGTATAACCTATGAACAGATTCACTTTAAGGTGTACCGTTATAATGGAAACTCGCAGTAAAACTATTGTCTACATTTAGTACATTAAAGTCAACCATTTTAGATGTCTAAATAAATAATAGTTGAAGATGTCCAGTAAGTTGATTCAGAAATGTTTGTTGAAGTTAAAACATTTTTAGTTAGAAATGTGTTAGAAAATGATATTTTTTATGTTGCATGTTGCAGTCACTCACTTCAAACTAAGTTTAGTGTTAAGGTTGTTTAGTATATATTTTAAGTGATGCCTTACCTTTAAAAATAAAAATTATAAAGTGGTCTTTTTTTATTTGATTTAAAGTGTGTAGTAAATTTTTAACTTTAAAGTGTGTAGTAAATTTTTAACTTTAAGCAAGAAATTATTAAATATAGATGAAACTTCGACTTTCTATTGTGTTTCCTGTTTCATTCGATAAGAACTGAATAATGTTAATTTCCACAATAGTTAAGAAAGTGTTAGAAGATATGCCTGTCATCCAAGTAAGGAGTCACATGACTGATCTTGTCATAGAAAAAAATGAAGTGCAAGGTACTTCAAAAAATGACTAGAAAATTATAATCTTGCTTACAAAACAGCGAGGAAAAGGAAAAAAAAAACAATTTAAACAGGATGACTTTTATGAGAGTCTGAAAAATGAGAATGATGATTGTGTAAATGAGTACAAAAATAAGAAATTTCAAGAGGAGTTTGTATTCCTAAAATGTTTCCAGCAACTTTTGCAACTATAAATTTTTTTTTCTAAATCTATGTATGTATTTTTACTTTATTTTGATGATCAAGCTGTAAAGAACATTGTTTATCAAACTGACTTATATTCTATGCAAACGCAGACACCTAATGGCATGGAAACAACAATTGAGCAGATCGAGACGTTTTTAGGTATACTCATTACGATGAGTGAAAGTTTTTTATGTTAATTACACTATTTGTCATGATAATTTTGCTTTTATATTTACTGAGAAATGAATAAAACATGGCAAGGTTTATTTTACTTATTTAACTTATAAGGAAAATTAACGCTCTCAAGAAACTTGGGGAAAAGGCAAAACAGGAACACACATCTTCTTAAAATTTAAAATAAAAATAAAGGGGGGGGGCAACAAGTTATGAACTTATTAATATTTCCTCATCAAACCGAGGATTATTATGTGTGATTGACGCTATGGACAATTTACCCCTTTATTTTATAGCGGATTTTAAAAATCTTTGTTTTTGCGCACAGTTATATTAATGTTTCTAAAAGTATTCTTAGCAGTTTAAATAACTGATCAAAAACTGATAAATATTTAGTAATACTTTATATTACACCTGATCTTCAAAATATTCAGTGAGCAAATCTATAACGCCATTCAAAGAAAAAAAGTTATGCCATTGGAACATATATAACCCACTCTTCTTAAGAAATAAAGGTAAACACATTTTATTTTCATATTCTTAACCCGAAACGTTTAAATAAAAAATATCTTTTGTGTTATATAAATGAAAATATATTTTGCATTACATACAAAAGTTTAAGATATCAAATTTTACTTCCTGAGACCTTAAAATTCAGAATACTTTATGATGGGTTTCATTAAGGAGTTTGCCTTATCCATTGATTTCCACTGAATGTCATAATCCTCGAGTGAAAAGAATGAAATTAACAATGGACTGCTTTCCAGTTTACATTTTGTTTCCTGTATCTAGAAAAATTGAAATTCGAATAAATATCTGGATACTCCATACAAAAATTCTCCTATCAAACAAACAAACAGACAATTCTATTACCAAGAAAATGAAAACAATGAGAATAAGTTTATGATGTTAAAAAGGAGACAGATTTCTTTTTTTCGCGACTGTACTTACAAATGAGAAAAATTTCGATTGAAACCCAAAACAGAAATAGACATAGAGTCATTATTCTTTTTCTAATCAGATCTTTCATTTAAACGAGGAAAAATTATTCTATTCCAAATTCTGTACTCTAAACCAACGAAAAAATAAATTAAAAAAAGGAAAAAATATTTAAAATTTGCTTCAGAGTAGAGTTGTGTGAATGATTAACATCCATTTCTAATGGACCTTTATTATATTTCAAGAACACATAGCGACAATAAAGTAATTAATTCATCAAAAACAATTTTAACCAAAATTGAATACATTCAAATGTTCAATTTGAGTAATAAAAGGCCTCAATGTAAAGAATCCATTAAACTCCTTCTCCCCCATTCCACTTAACCCATTTATGAAGAACTTATTTAATGATTCTCAATAATTTGATAATCGAAAGCCATTGCTTTATGACGCCCTTTTCTAGCGAGCTCACATTTTAGAGAACTAATATCGCGCGCGCATTTCCAGCCTTCAAATACTCCCGACGTTGGATGAAATTGACAAAATAAAGTCGATGCGAATAAGTCACGGAATTCTGTCCTTTCCTCGAAATTAAGGGGGTAATGGGGGTCACTCATTTCTAACGCGTTCAAATGCTCGACGCGGCTAATTGCTTTAATGAGCGCATCTCCCTTTAGCCTCACAAGCGCAATAAACAGGACATTATTTCCTAAAGAGCAACCGTACTGTAGTAACAGCTACGTGCATTTAGAGGGGGGATTGGATTTGTTCAAGCCACCCCTCCCTCATCATTACACACAATCGAACCAACCACAGCTTTCTCGCAGAGTGACGTCAGAGAGGGATGGATCGCTATTGGATGAAATGAGATTCCTCCGAGAGGCCCAGTGCTTGGAAAAGCGGTGTAGTTGTTTAGGAAAGAATTGGACGGCTCTCAAACATTTCCGAGTATTGAAAGATCCGTCTACTTTGCCTCCAATAGCGCTCCAATTGATCCTTAATCAGCGGTGCTGTTGTTCCTTCATCCTGAGCATCTTCACTTGCATGGTTTCGGGAGCTTAGTGGCGGCAGTTCCCCTTACGTACCATGCACGCCACAATGCTCCCTTTTCCATATTCCTTGTCGTGCCAGCCGTATATCGACATATCGGCGGCGGACTCCATCACCTCATCGTCCCCTTCTGGAACACCCAGTCCTCCAGCCAAAAATTACGCGAACCGGTGCTACGAAAGCATGCTAACGAGTAGGCTCCGCAGTCACGAGGATATCACGAGCCGGTTCACGGGCCTCAGCTACGAGCCCGCGAAAGGCTCCACGGTCCCCATAACGCGAAAAAAATCCTTCACAATCGAGGCGATCCTGGGACTGAACGAGGATGCGGGCGCCCACGACCTGGGTCCCAGTCGGCTGTGCGACGGCCAGAAGACGGTGTCGCCGAAGTCCTATGTCGTCCCTTCGGCAAGCCCCCGAACGGCGCTCACCGCCGTCTTTGCCTCTTCTCAAGAAACCAAAGGTACGTTTTGCGCTCTTCATTCCGCAACACACAAAAAACTTCTTTCGGATGCCCCACTTGTTTGTTACATGAATATCAATAACGACTCAAAGATAGGTAATCAACTATCCAAAATTAAAAATGTATTTTAATTCATTTCACAGTAATAGTTAAGACTTTTTTTTCAATTGAAAACATATTGCTTACAGTATACTAACGTCTATCGATATGTACTAAATTTGCTCTAAACTGTGAACTTTTATATTCTTTCTTTGGTTTCATGTGAACAAAAACTCTTTCATTACATCTTTTTAAAACATATAACTGTTTCTTTCACATGTCTCACTTGTTTGTTACATGAATATCAATAACGACTCAAAGATAGGTAATCAACTATCCAAAATTAAAAATGTATTTTAATTCATTTCACAGTAATAGTTAAGACTTTTTTTTCAATTGAAAACATATTGCTTACAGTATACTAACGTCTATCGATATGTACTAAATTTGCGCTAAACTGTGAACTTTTATATTCTTTCTTTGGTTTCATGTGAACAAAAACTCTTTCATTACATCTTTTTAAAACATATAACTGTTTCTTTCACATGTCTCACTTCTTTGTTACATGCTTATCAATAACGACTCAAAGATAGGTAACTATCCAAAATTAAAAATGTATTTTAATTCATTTTATAGTAATAGTTAAGACTTTTTTTCAATTGAAAACATTGCTTACAGTATACTACCGTCTATCGATATGTGCTAAATTCACTCTAAACTGTGAACTTTTAATATTCTTTCTTTGGTTTCAAGTGAACAAAAACTCTTTCATTACATCTTTTTAAAACATATAACTGTTTCTTTCATATGTCTCACTTGTTTGTTCCATGCATATCAATAACGACTCAAAGATAGGTAACTATCCAAAATTAAAAATGTATTTTAATTCATTTTATAGTAATAGTTAAGACTTTTTTTCAATTGAAAACATTGCTTACAGTATACTACCGTCTAACGATATGTGCTAAATTCACTCTAAACTGTGAACTTTTAATGTTATTTCTTTGGTTTCATGTGAACAAAAACTCTTTCATTACAGCTTTTTAAAACACATAACTGTTTTTTTTTTCACGTGTTACACTTGTTTGTTACATGCATATTAATAGCGACTCAAAGATAGGTAATCAACTATCCAAAATTAAAAATATATTTTAATTCATTTTATAGTAAGTTTAAGACTTTTTTTCAAATTTGAAAACATATTGCTTACAGTATATTATCGTCTATCAATATGTGCTAAATTCACACTAAACTGTGAACTTTTATATTCTTTCTTTGGTTTCATGTGAGCAAAAGCTCTTTCATTACATCTTTTTCTCATATATATATATATATATATATATATATATGGATCTTTTTAATCTGTGAAACTATAAGCAATTTTAACTGCATATAGTCAATTTTTAAGTACAATCTTTTTCAATTCAGTTAAAATGCTTTGGAGAAAGTCTTTGAAAGTATCTCCTACGTACTAAATCTTTCCTGTTTTAGTATGTATCAGTTAACTATACAGTAATTTTTCTTAAATGCGTGTTGCGCAAATTTGTCCCTTTTTATTGTTGTATATATTTAATGCTCTCGGTGTTTACTTATGACTCATGATAAAATATTTTCAAAAGGAACACAGATAAAGTTTGTAACGTTGTATTTTAGTTTTGTAAATGGATAAATCTATGTTTTGCTGAATTTAAAGCTACCGGAGAAGAATGTATCATAAAAGTCTATATCAGGATTTTTCTTTTTATGAGGAATATTTATGATAGTGGGAAATCATTTATGATACTAACAAAAGACACAGAACAAATGAAAACAGAAAATGCCATTTGAAGATTTATCCTATGTAGTATACGTTAAAAGTTTCCAAATAACATGCAGTAAAATACACATAAAATTGCATTTTATTAATGTAATATTTGTTAAAAATATATCCTGTATCTGAGGTGAATAAAAAGTTTTGGCTCTATGTACACCTCAAACGAGATCCTTGCATTTCTACTGCTGACGCAATATAGATACAATTAATTTAACTATAAAAAACAGAATATATATATATATATATATATATATATATATATATATATATATATATGTACGTAAAAGATATTATTAGATTTTAAAGCAGAGGTATTTTATCCTAACAGATACAGACATCAAGTTGTTATAAAATACAGATAAAATAAGAATCCCTCTTGCAACTGTCATTGTATAGCTTTCTGATAATATAAAACGATTCTATATTGATTCATGTATAATAAATTTTGAAAAGGAAACAGACGAAGATAATGGTGGCAGATAAAAATTTTCTAGGAAAACACCTCGCTTTTGTTCTTCTCAACATTATGAAGTGTTCCACTTGGAAATTATTCATTCAAATCATGTGGACACAAAGCTCTGCTAGTGTATCTTAAAACTTTCAAAATTGTTTAATAAGCTAATGGATTATGAAAAAAGCAAACCACTTTTTTAACCTATGTTCTCCAAACACTTTAGATCTGCTATTATAATAATCCTAAACTGTCTCTCATGAAACTTTATAAAGTTACTCGTCTCTCAAATAGCGTGTAACTACTGTTGCAGATTTGATATAATTCCCACATTTGAACTACAGGTGTATAAACATTTCATCACAAGATACATATTTTGCAGAATTACTTCCTGACTTTATCCTATTCCATTGACTATATGTAATTGAATTGTATATGTGATGTTGCATATGGAATTAAATTTGAATATACCTTTGCACAATGTTATGTAGTAAGTCTGTTTTTAGAGTTCTGACTTCGATTCAAAGTCCAATGTTATTAAAAAAACTTCGCTGTGCGGTCCTAATATATTGTATATCTGACGATAGATCTAAAATTAAATTGAATTTTTTCATATTATTCGTAGTAATTGCATATTTTTTCGTAATTGTTTTGTTAAGATTTTGCGAAAATCTGAAATACGTATAAAATTCCCGAATATCACTTTATACACATTATATTTAATTCTTTGGGTTATCCTGCTCAGAGATATTTTATAATTTATTTATAAATATTATATTACTGAAGAAAAACATAGAGAAATATTTTTCATATCTAATTAAACTCTTTAAGCAAGAGAATAACGCTTTTATTGCATTCATTACACATAGAATTATATATAAAATCGGAATGAAAAACTTATAATTTTAAAAATAGTTTATGGTTTATTAAGGTAAAAAATAATTAGAAACCAATATATAACCTCTTCTATCAGCACACGAGAATGCAACTCTAGAGAAAAATTTCTATCATGTGAGCATTAATATGTGCATTATTTCAGCAAATACTGAAATGGTATAATTAACTACAACTATATTATAGTATATTATTATGAGAAACAATTATAATTTATTGCCAAATATTCAAGTTATTGTGTTACGGTGATTTTTTTTGTCTGATAGCATACACTCCTACTACAAACCTCCAGATATTTCTTTTTTACCATACCCAAGCTCTCTTTCTGTGTAAGTGCTTAAATACATCTAAGTTTGTGTATCTATATTGACCTATACATATCTCTAGTTGTATATGTTTGTATATTTATAGATTATATCTGAACATGTATTTGTAAATTTATTTGAAATAAGAATGACTTAAGCTAACTCCAAATCTGAACTAAATATAAACTCAAGTTATCACTAAGATGTTAAAAAGGAAGTAAATAAATAATTTTAAAAAATTTAAAAATCAGGCTTTTTTGAATTACAGATCGGCAGTATAATTTCTGAAATTTAAAAATGAAATTCAATTGAAAAATTGTTTTGTCAACAAAATAGGATGACAATGCTAGAAATCTATTTATTAAATATGTATTTAAATGGGTTTCATGCATGGAAAAATTGAGAGAAAAAGTTTTATACATTCAAATGTTTTTTTTTTTTACTTTCGTTATAATAGCAGTAAATTATATTTCCTTTGTTTTCTTTTGTTGGTTATCTTCAATATTTTGTTATGTATTCTTAACAGAAACTTTCATTCATCTTTCTCAAAAAGTAAAAGAAACAAATTTTAATACAAAATAATAAAAAGTTTACTATACTTGGTCTATTTTTAAATCAAAAGAACTCATGGTTCTGTGACTGGAACAATTAGTTTCTTGATATCCCAAATAATGATTGTATGACTCATATGCATAAAAGTTTGTGAAGGGCTATCTGCTGTAGTTTAAACTTCTGTGTGTAGGATATGTCTGGATTGAGTAACCGTGAACCGAAATTTTTTAACTTTGACTCATGGACTCCTTATCCTACTTTTTCAGGCTGCTTAACACTCAGATATCCTTTCAATATGAAATTTTTGCCAGGGATATTGGTTTTTAGGCGTACTCTTTGAAACAGGATTATTATTTGCTTTATATATTCTTGGAAATATTTAAGACATGTAAAGTTTTAACATTGACGTTAACAATGGTTCAAAGTGAGGAGTGAGAGTGCGTAATGGGCAAGGGTTTTCAATAAACGTTATGTCACAGTGAAATATCGGCAAGATGCTAGCAAAATTCGGTGTTTTATTTTACTATAACTTAATAAAAGGGAAGAATTTTTTTAACCGCTAAATGAATTTTGTCTTTAGTTCATATTCCCGAGTTTTTTCC
Source organism: Dolomedes plantarius (assembly GCA_907164885.2). Lineage (NCBI taxonomy): Eukaryota > Metazoa > Arthropoda > Arachnida > Araneae > Dolomedidae > Dolomedes > Dolomedes plantarius. The sequence goes on along the minus strand of OU015501.1, from coordinate 81,027,266 downwards.
TTTCTCTTTGGACTGGGAACAAAAAATAAAATTAACAATTCAGTTTCTTGTTACTTGTTAATTATTTATAACTACTTACCCTTTTCGTCTGAATCTTCCTCAAATTTTTTCTTTCAGGTATTATAAAGAACATTTTATTACATTAATTATCAACAAACAGTACAATTGGTTCTTAAACTAGTATAATTATTACCGTTGTCTACAGAAACACACTAATCAATTATCTCTTTCGTATAAACCAGTATATTTATTAATTTTCGTATTCTTTAAAATAAAGTATCAACGCAAGTAAAATATTTAGAAGTGCCATTAGAAGATTCTTAAAAATATTAATAGATTTTGGTGTTACTACCAAAGGAAGGATCTACAAATGCATGGTCTAATTATATTCATGAAACCAAGTAATGCAAAAACAAACTGTGTCTAAATATTTTTTAGACAATCACTAGCTATTTGACATTTTACATAAAATCTGATAACTAATAAACATCATTCTCATGACCGAGTTTAATGTAAATATGGATTTACTTTTCCAGATTTAAAAGATAATTCATATACAATTGTTCATGAATGAAGTTATTTTAAAAGTGTAATGATGAATTAATAGAAAAAAGTTGAGTCTCAGTTAAATTTCTTTATGGAAAAACTATTAAAATATTTTTCTAAGAAATTTTCTTTAAAATGTGAATAATAAAAAAATAACCATTGTTGAGTTATTCATTGCTCATTTGAATGCAAACAAAGCTTCAAGAACAGATATTATAGTTTACACTTTCAAAGTGCCCTTTTAAAATCTAATTCTAAAAATCACTTTAAAAAGGACATTAATTACAATGAATATGACCTTACTTTATATATATATATATATATATATATATATATATATATATATATATATATATATATATATATATATATATATATATATATATATATATATATATATATATATATTTGGTATTGATTTTGATTTTGATTTTGAAAATCTTTCAGAGTTTGAACAGATTCATATAATGGAAGAATCGGTATAATTAATATCTAACGAGGTTGTTAAAAACATAAGCATTGTGTAGAAATTTTGCGTAAATACGAGGTTTCTTTTCTAAATTAGAACCGGCTTCTAAAAGGAAAATAATTCTATAATAATAATAATAAACAAAAAAATAATAATCTAAAAATTAATTTATGTACAGCTCTTCATTGGGAGCTAAATAAATGTAACTGAGGTATTCAGTACACATCATTACTAATATTCACAGGATAAAACATTTTTGTAAGAAGTGTATTTGGTACTAGCTTTGCAGTTAATTCATTTATTTGTTGCAGTTCATGCTAAGTATTTTATTAATTTTAGGAGACTTATTAGCTGCCAAAAAAAATTTCAAGATGTTTTGATTTTTTAACTTGTAGTAAGTTAAATAATTTTAAACATTTTATGAAATCATTTCGACTTCTTATTCCCATATTTCTTAATAGTTAAATAACAGAAAGACATTCATTTATATATTTTTCATTATAATTCTAAAACCAATCTGTCTTTTTTTTATGGTTGGTGCAAATGATGTTTATATAAGTATGCTCAGTACAAAATTGAATGACAACAAAGATATATTTTTTTAGGTCCACTGGCTACCATCATTGTTTGGACAACCAAAATAAAAAAAGTTAGAACACTAAGTTATATTTCGTTAACTCAACGTAATTGAAAACATGAGTTTGTAACGCAGGAGGCCTTTGTTTGGAAAAACTAATCACAAAATACTTATAAAATTAACAAAATCCCATAGCATTATCAATAAACTAAAAAAAAATTTATTTTCTGCAAATGCTGAGTAACTAATCAATGGAAAAGGCTAATTAAGTATAACTCAAATATTACTTATTGATATTTCTCATTAAGTAGTTTATGATTTCTGGAGAAACGTCTATACCAGAAATAGAAAAGAATATTAAATAAGAATACATTCTGAAAATAAACAAACATATTTTTTTCTTTTCTTTTGTTTTAAAGCGGAAGCACTTGTCGTCAAACATTCGCTTATATTACACTCCAGTTCACTGTCCATTTTATTATGGGAGCACTTTATAGGCGAACAGCATTACCTCCTATGAAGGGACGACACAAACGGAGGCATTTTTCTAGGCGCGACGCCGGGATTCGATCCGAGCACCTTCAACACCGAAAACCAGCACGCTGTACCACAGGGCCGCCACAAGCCCAATAAAGAAATATAAAATTATACTTTAGTTTAAAACTAATAAATTAAATTATAAAGGGAATGCTACAACTCAAAATAAAAGTTTAATTATTTGACTGAAATTTTGAGATCTTTCAATTAAAATTTTAATGAGAGTATGATGCGGGTATGGGTGGAGGGGGAATATGTGTAAAACCTTTATGTACAGAAAATATTGCATAGCTTAACATTTCAGTTGATGAATGATAGAATTACATAATATTTAATATCTTAGTTATGATATTTACAATGAGATCTGTATCCTTCTGTTTTTAAAATTTAGGTTACCATTAGAATAAGAATACGTTTGATCACATAAGAATAATTTTAGGCAATATGTTTATATTTCCCTTGAAAAAGTATAGACAGGGAAATTTTCAAGAAATTTTGGCCACCATTTGGCAGTATGTATCTTAAATTGCTGGAAAAGGTCATAAGAACGCATTCAAATTTTGCATCTACTTACAGGTCTCTTGATGTTAGAAGATATTAAAATTTAAAACGGCTATTTTAAGAAGCAGGAAATAACTTAGTAAGATTGTTCAGTGGTAAATCCTCTAAGCATTATTGGTTTCGTCCCAGCACATTCATACATTTAAGTTTAAAATATATTTGTTTGGTTTTAGAGATTTTTCAGTCTTTTTCCCATTTTGTTTCCATTAATGCAATTTGCTTTAACATTAATTTATTTCTATTAAAACTAAACTTTTTTTTAAGTTCAAATTTTTTTTCACAATGACAGAATGTATTGACGTATGATTTATTTTTATCATGTATTAAATATCATATGCCTCTGAAGAAAAACGGATAATTTCTTAAAATAATAAATCAGTTTATGCAAGATTTCACCAATTTGCCTTTCGTGAAATGCAGAGTCGCATGAAATTACAGAATATTAATTACACACAAAAATGTTTGTGCACTTTTGAAGACCATTCGCCCCTTCTAATCACAAAGAAAAGAAATTTTAAGTTATTAGAGCCTCCTAAAAATTAATAAATACGATGAAAGTAATAAACAAAAAAATTGAATAACAGGATATATTTTATTTATAAATGGACAACTTATTTATTAATTCAGTAAAACAGTTTTAAAGATAAAGTCAGAGAAAGATATTTTAAGTGTTTCAACTGTACTGTTATTTCCTTCGAACCTAAGCAGTGGGCTTGTGTGTTATGAATGTTCTATCACGAGATGGTCCTCCGCAGTTGTGCTAGAATTTCCATGAATTTCAGAAAAAGTGAATGTCATTAACTTTCTATTAGACAATCATCCAAGGAACGAATTTCTCCTTTAGAAGTATCACATGTAGAGATATCTTAATTAAATGCTACGTTAATAGAGAAAAGTTTTACTTCTGCTGTAGGGTTTTATTTTTTTATCTGGTTTTAAATTATCGGACACCGTCTTTTATTATAAGGGAGAAGAGAACATGGAAAATTATGGATCATAAACTGGTAAAAATATACAATAGGAACTAGAAATTTTATTCCCTGAAATACCCCCCCCCCCTCTTATGCATTCTAAAATGAATTAATCATGCTGTATGTTAAAAATGTAAACAGATTTGCAATACAAAAATTGAAAACATATTTATCTGCTTCGACATCTGGCAGTAAATGTCTTAAATGCACTTTAAAATTCAAGGACAAACCGTTTACGAGAAACCTGTCTAGATTAGAGAGACAGTAGCAGTATGTTGAGAGATAATTGCAGGATATTTTTAATCTGATGCATTTAGAAATAAATTATTGATAAAATTCAATTTAGTATCATTTTAGTCCTAAGTAATTTAATAAAACTAAATGCTGAGTAAATATAAGACAAAAATCATAAACAACTTGATTTATCGTCAAAAATGTGGAAGTTATATTATAAAACAATTTCAAATAATTTTATTAAAGCTCGGATTCGAATTTGAACATTACATGATGGAAAATCATCAGCAAGTATTTTTTAAGTTAATGAGAAGAATTTCTTTAAAAAGTAAATAATGTGTTCAAAATCTGTATTTCTTTTACTACATTTCCCACGTGTTTTTACAAATAATAGGTGAAAAACTTTCAAATAATTCCATTATTTTAAATAAATATCAAATAAGTTTTAATTGCAAGAAGTTTTAATATTGCTCAAGTGGTATTTTGTAAATCATTCATTAGGATTTCCAAAATTAATAATCTTTTTATTAAACAGAAGAATTTACGCTGTGCACGTCATACATCTGAATCCATGTTTAAGTTATGCATAAACCTTAATCGATGCTTAAGGAAATATTAAGCACATTTTTGTGAAGAAATTTCCGACAAGCATTGTCACTGATGTGCTCATAGGCATAATATATAAAGGACTAAAATATTTTTAGATCTTCATTTAGTAAAAATTTCTTCTCGGCCCAGGTAATGAACGTAGATAAATATTTGAACCTTTACCAACATTTAATGATGAAAGGGACGAAACTTTACTTATTTTTATTTTTTGTTATTTTATCTTTCACATTTCAGGATTTGTTTATTTATCTTTTTAATCTATATCCAAAAAATGTATTTTAGTGACAGTGAAAGAAAGTGAGTATTGTATGTATTTATTAACTTTTACGCGAATAAAATTGTGTGTGAGGTTATACTATATTTTTTCAAAGTCTGATATTGATTAAAAAGAAATATTTTAACCTATAAGGAGCGTTATATTACATCTTCGGTCGGGACTATTTTATTTATGATGCCGTATTAGTATGGCCTGCATTTCTACTCTCTTTACCTACTCTAGGCATCAGGTACGGAAAGTAATTTATTTTGCGGTTCTTACAGTCACAAGTTTATAGTTAAAGTATTCCCACGTGAGGGATAAATTCTTTTCAAGCTGTAATCGGACGTCACAGGTTCATAAGATCGAGAAACATTATAAGTATATTTCCTTCGCAACATTTTCTTATTTGTACGACTAAATTAGCATTACAAATCGGTTATTCTATTTTAGATGTTTACCATTGTTAGTCACTAGATTCAAAGCGATATTGTGTGGAAAAAGAACACGATACTCTTTTCGGATGTTTTGTAAAATTGATACTATTATAGTTTCAAGGAAATTTTTTTCTATCCCGGCTAAAGATAAATATTCTTTTTCTTTTTCTTTTTTTTTTTGGGGGGGGGGTTAAAAAACACGAAATAAGATCGAAGTATTTTTTCTCATATCATTAATAGTCTTATTTCTCATGGTATTAATTTATTGTATTTAGACGTCTAAACTAGTATTGCAAATCGGTTATTCTATTTTAGATGTTTACCATTGTTAGTCCCTAGATTCAAAGCGATATTGTGGGGAAAAAGAATACGGTACTCTTTTCGGATGTTTTGTAAAATTTATACTATTATCAATTTCACGGCAATTTTTTTCCATCCCAGGCAAAAGATAAATATTCATTTTTTTCTTGGTTAAAAAACACGAAATAAAATCGAAGTCTTTCTTCTCATAGTAAAAGAGATATTTTAAACTTGTAAAGAATAGCTTTGTTTCAAAAAGATTTATAACAATTACTACTTTTTAATTTTGTAATTAACACTTTTTATGCCAAATATCTTTCGTGTCTTAAACACAACATAAATATCTTTTTTTTTGTTTAGTTCAAAATCCCTGAATTAAATTGAAGAAATATTTTTGATATTTAGAGGAAATATTGCGTTTATCTATAAAATGGCTGTTTTGATAATTTTAAAATACTGAATATTTTGAATCGCTTTTTTTTTCTACCAGTGCATATTGGCAATGAAACAGGGAAAAGTTAAAGAAAGTGTAAATCCTGAACAATAGTTTCCTTTGTCAATTTTCCAACAGAAGTAGGTAATAAAAAAGGTTAATATAAATACATAAGTGTCAAATATTTTCATTGTACAAATTGTCGTGATATCCTTACAGAAATAATAATGTTAGAAATTACCACTTAAATATATTTTTGTACAATACTATATCCATGCGAAGTTTCGTGGTTTTACTCATAATTTTAAACTTTATGATAATGGTACAATCTCGCATGATATTATGAACTTACATTAAACATAATCTAAAATAAAATAAATACTATTCTGTCTTACGTTAATCTTTTGAAATACCGATTTTATAGGAGAGAGAAAAAGAGGAAGTCATAAATACTTTATAACGATGACACAAATAAGCTGTTCTAAACTACTGAAGAGAATGACGTTATTAAATTTAAATGTCTTAACTTATTCTACATTAGCAGGAGAACATTCATTCCATCAACTTATTATTAAAGGGGTAGTAAATATGTTTTATCATTATCTTGCATTCATTTAAGAGACGAAAGATATTAATACTTAATTGATTTCCCAAAGGCTAATTGCAACATGGTCATAAATTAGAAACTTATTTTGCGAGTTACTCTCTATAAAAAGCGAGACATCGTATTTCTTTGTGTTTGGATTTAGCAGCTTAATTTAAGAGTTTCAATTTTGTCGCATGACGGAAACCTAAAAAATGTTTACATGGGATTTTAAAACAACCGATGACAATCGTAATAAATTTAAAGAAGCTGAGACTGAATTCGGAGATGTTGGTATGTATATTGAACTAGAATGTTGCTATGTAATAAACTTTCCTTGGAACGATCAAAGATGTTTTTCTAGCCTTATTATTATTTTTAAATTTCAAAATAAACATTTAAGAGTTTTTGTTATCTTTTAAAATGGCCTTAAAACTCCAAATATACCCATTTTCATTGAAAACCTTAAAGTTTAAGCACTGTCAATTGTGTAACAAAGTATTTATGTGTACGCATCATACATACATTGAATGCAATACGAAGTTGTAAAGACCATTTACTTAGACGGGTTGTCAAACCTTGGCTTTTTAATCCTCTTTTTATACTATTTTATTTTGACTCTTCTGAGTATTTACTATCATTTAATTAAACCCCCTGTTTGACTAACGGTGTGCTGACCAGTCTGATGCCACTTCACTGAATTATATCAGGATGAGAAATATAACTTTTTCCTTGAGGCTTGCGGTATCATGGCAATGTGGTTTGGTTTGGTTAGGAGCACTACGGTCATTTTTTTGCTACACGAGGGCTAATTAGACCGGGAACTACTGCTTAAAGCCGATTCCAAACGGCTACAAATGTCCATGCCAAGAGTGGGACTCGAACCCACGAACTCAGAAACCGAATGTCAGCGCCCTAGCCATTCAGCCATCGTCCGACAACATGGCGATGGGAGGAATTATCACTTTTGAATGCCTTACCTGACGAAGTATAAAAACATATGCTGGGCATTATACAGTTTTCGAATATTTAATACATGTATTTAAAGCTATCAAAGCTTTTCGCAAAATCAAGAGCATGCTTTATATTAGTACACAATTAAAATTATAATTAAAAATGAAACATAAAATTCAAATAAAAGGGAAAACTGCTCAGTTGTTTTTAAGGTGAGAAATTTACATAATTATTTCGAATAGAAAAGGTTTCACGAAACTTGGAGATCGTCTTTTCTATATTTTATCTCACACAGTACGTGTACCAAATAAAATTTTATAGTATGTCCCAGAATATGCAGTGAACAGAATATGAGAGTTTATGCCAAGTAAGAAGTATGATTAAAACTGAACCAGAGGTCATATTTAGGCATAACGAATAAATTGTATACCAATTAAGCAAAACTGCAAGAAATTTTCAAAAACTTCCATATTGGGCACGTATAGTCGCATTTAACTAGAAAATATGAAGTTTAGGAAGATAAAACTAGAGTCCATTGAAGTAATGGAAAGGAACAAAAGAAAAGCTTAATATTAATGTTTCACTGTCGAAAGTATTGTGTGAGTTGAATACTTTTGTTTGCCTTAAAAGTTAAATTATTTAAAAACATACATTTTTGTCAGTAGGTGCAATATTCCCTCCGTCAAAGAAATGAGCAATGCCACTCGACTTTTCAATTTCTCTTGTTTTATACATTCAGTTATTTCAAGTTTTATCTTCACAAACTATATACAGGATGGTTTGTTATGTATTCATAGTACATACATAGGTAGAACATACATGCATACATACATACTTACGTAGCACATACATACCTACATACATAGATAATGACTATTTATTTTCTATGATTATTACTACAATCTGTAATTAGAGCTTTTTCAGTGCCGAGGGATCATCTACCATGCAGACACTGGGCAGAGTGGATATCGGTTAAGAATTCGCCCAAAGCTCGTAGAAATCGACGGAAATTCACTGTATGATATCCAATAAAGCTCTGCCACCCAAATAAAACCATTTTCTCCCAAATAATATAAATCGCCTGAAACCCACAAGCATTATTTCAAATCCTCCAATATTTAGTACCGGCAACACAGCTCATAGGAGGGGGAGGACAATAGCAGGCCGGTGTATAACTTGTCAAAACACTTGACTCCAATATATGGGTTTGACAAATTGCCCCACTCAAAAGCCTAACGTACGTCAAGAGCCGTGTTATTATCCATGTCATCGCAGGGTTGCCATAAGGGAGGGTTCTTCCCTGCCAAAGCGAAGACTGCGTATCTAATGCTGCGCGCCCAGCAGCTACAGAGAGTAACATAGGATCTCAGAAGCATCCCATTCACAAAATGCAGCTGCCTGAAGATCAATAGTTTTTTGGATTTTTTTTTCGGCTATAGAATGAAACAATATGCAACCGAAGAGAGCGTTCTTTATAATTAAAACTTAACAGCTCAGGGGTTTTAGAGAAGGGAGAAATTTTACCGAAGGGAGGGGAAAAAAATGCTATTCATACAAGTCCTAGAAATAAATTGGAGGGATTTGATTTTTTGGCAATTTTTTCAAAAAAAGTTTCTTTTCAGGGATAGATAAAAAAAATATTTCTAAATCCTGTATAAAGTTTTTGCTTAATATACTAAATTAAATATTTTTCAGTATTTCTTCCTTTACAAAAACATATTTTTAATTATAAAACCATTCTATTTTGGAGCTTAAAAAATTTCATCCAGCAATGATCAAATAAAAAAAAGTCGAATAATTAAAAAAAAAATATTATCATGTTAACGTTATTTAATTGTGATTTTTTTCCTTAATCTAATTTTTGACTGTAATAAATATTGTTTTATTTCTCTTTCTTGTTTAAAGGAGAAAGTGAATTGATTAGTGATAATTTTAACGTACTTTGAAAAAGATTCTGACCATTTTAACGCATTTATTTTTATGTGCAATACGTTTTCAGTAAAATTCTAGTCAAGTTTCCAGTATGAATAAAATAAGAAAAAACAATAACTTTTCGGTTTTTTTAAAGTTTTTCATACTATCGCATTTATTGCTTCAGCAACTTTTTTCATCACACTAATTCATCTGTAAACAACTGACAATTTTGACTGTATAATGGAAACAAATATAAATAGGATTCCTGTATGATCATATGATTGGTATTTAATATTAACGTAAATTTATCCTACCGTTCATCTTACCTTTACAGCATGAAAATATCCTGTAAATTTTTTTTTTTAAATGTATAACAAGATTTGATAATGGTAATGTATCCTAACGTAAATTTATCCTACCGTTCATCTTATCTTTACAGCATGAAAATATCCTGTTTAGATTTTTTTTTAAAATGTATAACAAGATTTGATAATGGTAATGTTTTCCATGTGTGTATAAGGAAAATAGAGTTGCATAAGAATAACAGAAATAAAGATTAATATAGGTCTTTTAGAATTGCTTATAAAAAAATCTGAAAAGGGGGAAAAATAGATTTTTTTCATCAATCTGTAATAATTTTGTTAGGCCAAATGCCAGAGGTAAAAAGTGGCCAAATTTCAATTTTTTGAAGCAGTCAAAATCAGGATATTTAAAATTATTTATACAATGAAATAATTTTAAATATCCTGTAAATTTTTTTTTTAAATGTATAACAAGATTTGATAATGGTAATGTATCCTAACGTAAATTTATCCTACCGTTCATCTTATCTTTACAGCATGAAAATATCCTGGTTAGATTTTTTTTAAAAATGTATAACAAGATTTGATAATGGTAATGTTTTTCCATGTGTGTATAAGGAAAATAGAGTTGCATAAGAATAACAGAAATAAAGATTAATATAGGTCTTTTAGAATTGCTTATAAAAAAATCTGAAAAGGGGGAAAAATAGATTTTTTTCATCAATCTGTAATAATTTTGTTAGGCCAAATGCCAGAGGTAAAAAGTGGCCAAATTTCAATTTTTTGAAGCAGTCAATAAAAATGGAAAAATGTATGTGCTAAAGATAAAAAGTATTAGTTTAATCATTACAAAGTCCAACATAAAAATATGATTAATTTGTTTAAATTTAAAAAAATTCTAACTGAATACCGATTTATTGTACGATACAATTGTATAACTAGTTGCTAATTTTGAATTTTAGAATTTCATTGTTTTAAACTCCTTTTAAAACTAGAGAGGGAAGGGTAGATTTTGGAAAAACATTAAATCAAACGTAAATCGCTGTGCATATAAAATAGAATGAGATAGTTAACAAAGTTTTTGATGTCATTTGAGTAGCAAATAAAATGAAGTTTACTGAAAGGAAAAAATTTAATAATGCTGAAAAATGCGCAATTAATGTCCTAGAGAGTGAATGACTGAATTTATTCGGTACTAAAATGTGGCATGAAGAATTTTCTTACATAGTTTTTTAAATAAGAAATTTTTACTTAACAAAAATAGTAACAATTTTTATAAAATAATGAATCCTACGAAAACCAGCTTTTATTAGCCGCATTTGATGCATCTTCACGTAGTTAGGCAGAGTTCACTTATTCAGACTCCTATATGGATACCTGGGGTTATAATTATTAATTAATTATTTCATTTTTGCCAGGGTTGACTTTTAAAAACGAGTCTCCGATATATTTCAATTATATCCGTGTTTTGTCTCCAATATAATTGAATCCTATATTTCAATTATATCGGAGTATTGTCCATGTATTGTCTCCGATATATTTAAAAATTTATATTTCACATAGCTGTCCACATCCAGTCAATAGAACCAGGGCCTGATCATCTCACAGACAAATAAAACAAATGTCTAGGGCCCGGTCAAACTGTCAATTTTGAATTCATTTTGCTTTCTATCTCAGTATTAAAACGTGTAAAATATTATTTACGAAACTCACTGAGTCAATCAAAATTAAATTCTTTAGCTGTTTTATACATCGAACAAAATGCTTTGGATAATATTTATTATGATGGAATAATTGATAATTTTGCTGAATTAAGGACTAGAAAACAGAAATTTTAAATAGAGTTTATTCATATTTATATACTTACTTTTGTTAGACATTTAATAAAATAAATTTCAATTTTTTTTAAATTTATAAACAAACTGTTCAAACTTTTCTAGAAAAATAAAAAAAAATTTGTATATTAAATATTTTTTATTAATAAAAATTTAAGATTTTTTTTAGTTTTTCACATTATTTAGGTTTTTTTATTTATTCTTTTATATTTTTTGTGTGCTCTATTTCTTGTGGGAGAGGGAAGGGGTCCGGTAAGAAGAAAATGTTTAGGGCCCCAAAGTGGGTTAATCTGGCCCTGAATAGAACCCTGAATAGCAAATTTACTAAATGAATGTCCATTAATAATAAAATATTATTGAAATAGTTGGAAAACTATATTTAAAAAATAATCAACTGAAAAATTTAATACTCGTTAGTTCTTTTAAAATTGCGTAGAGCTGGTATACTAACAGGGCAAGAAAGAATAGAAGTTTATTCAAATTTTTATACATCATTTAATAACATTGCATTATTGTAGTCGCGCATTAGTTTATCATAGTTTACATTTTTTTATATTCAAAGCGTTTATATATCCGTATGAACAAATGTATACTTGTAGTTTAAAATAATGTAAAATTGAAATATCCTAATAGGATTTAAGTATCCTTATTTATAACATAGTTAATGTTATAAGCACTAGGAATTTGCAGTCAAAGAAAGTATTAAAAATCGCATTGTTTCCTTATATTAACATATTGTTATTTATATTTTAAATTTAAAATGTATCCGAAAGATAAAGGTATTTCTTTAATCATTCCTAAGTCCAAAAATACCTGTGATTTCATCAATAAATAATATGTTAGTTTAACTGCATGTCCTGTTATATTGTACATGTAATTTCATGACGGGCAGAGATTTGTGATTAAAAATAAATCTCTCAGGCCAAGAATCTACCGCAATAAAAAAATAAAAATTTTAAAGGTCAAGCAAAAAAAAATTTAAAGTCACTTAAAAATTTCGATGAAATGCATGCGCACAGAAATCCCTCTGCATTAACTCTGATGGCAAACTGAGGAATAAAATAATTAAGAATAGTAATGTTTTTCTCTTGACTCTTAAAGTTTATTTTTATTCATAATATTTATGAGAATCAAAGTTATGTGAACTTAATTCATAATGAAGTATTTATTTTTCCTTAGGAATTAATAAATTTGAGCGTACTTTCCTGTAACATTTTTAAAGTACAGGAAAGTATCTGCATTCTGTGAAACACGTTGAAAATATACACTTATTGTTTTACATTGTACACAATCCTGATACATTACACTCAGAATGAATAATTTTCTCATTTTTGAAACGAATTGTGTAGTCACTTAGAAAGTATCTTCTTCTGTTATAATGGTATTCCATTTGTACTTTATATAATAATATAGAGGAATCTCGCTCTTCGTGGTTTGCTTAGTATAAAATTTACGTTTCTGGGCATATATATATAATATTTTTCTTGTCATAGCAAGGACAATTAAGCTGCCTTTCTAATTTATTTTCTCCAAGTATCATAATTTAAGGCAAAGTAAATAAAAATGAAGATGAATTTTTTGGTAGCATTTTGATGTCCTTGATAAAATTTCAAAAGTTTGCAAAGTTAATGTCACGACTATCAGTGAAAAATATCAATTCGAGCATTTGAGGTATAGATTGCAGAGCTCATTGTTCAATACCTCTTACAATATTCTAGAAATTTTGATTTAAATTGCTTTGGAAACATAGATAATACTGAATTTATATGGAATACTAGCTGAAAACCCGTACTTCGCTACGGAGTACATTCAAATTAAATACAACCGTCAATGTATGCAATTAATGCCAAAAAAAAATTTATAAAAAAATCGTAACTGATATTTTTATACACAAAATACTGTAGAAGAAAATATTGAAATTAAATCTAATAGAAAATACCAAAGAATATAGTACAGTTAATACAGTACAGTTGGAGGAACATTTCTTTTACTGTATTTTAATATTTTTTTTGGATTATGTCCAATCGTCTGCCGCATTAGCAAGGAAAAATTTTTTTTGTCTATTTCGTTGTTATGAACATGACGATAAATTTATTTAAAGTACCAGAAAAAGAAATCACGTGATCAGCATTTAATAAATTAAATACTAAAAATTAATCTTTAAATTTCACTAAAATTCAGAAAATGGAGTTAAAGATTCAAAAAAGATTTCATTTTAAAGGAATTTTTAGGATATTTCTCGTGATATAAATTTTATAATCCTCAAGTTATTATTTTAAATGTAAACTTTAAAAATTTACAAAAAACAGCTTAAAAATTTAATTTTTAAAAATCTAAGAAGAATTTTTCAAAAATCTTTCTTATAGTGCACCCCTACTCTTCGATCGAGATTCCACTGTAGGTATATATATATATATATATATATATATATATATATATATATATAATAAACACAACGGCCAATGCATGCAACTAATTTTAAAAAAATAATTCAAAGGTTTTTGCCGGCCACAGCCGAAGCATATAGGATACGGCATTTAAAAAAGCAAAAATTAAAAAAAAAAATATTTATAAAAAAATCTTAACGGATATACTTTTATAGACAAAATAATCTAGAGGAAAATATTCAAATTAAATACGACGGTCAATGTATGCAATTAATTTGTATATTTAATATCCATAAAACATACTGTTTTGAATTAAGTTCTTAAAAAACTTCCATCTCAATGAGTCTTTAAATTTTATCTTTTACTGTATTTTTAATAGTTTTTTGTCAATTTATTTCGTTGTTATGCATGTGACGCAAAATTAATTTAAAGTGTCACAAAAAAAGGAAACCACGTGATCAGCATTTAATAAATTAAATTCTAAAAATTAATCTTTAAAATTTCACCAAAAATCAGAAAATGGAGGTAAAGATTCGAAAAAAATTTCATTTTAAAGGAATTTTTATGATTTTTCTCGTGATATAAATTTTATAACCCTTATGTTATTATTTTAAATGCAAACTTAAATAATGTTACAAAAACAGCTTAAAAGTTTAATTTAAAGAAATCTAAAAGAATTTTAAAAATATTTCTTAGTGCACCCCTACACTATAAGAAGAATCGCCATGCAAAACTTCAGCCCTTTAGGTCTAGCGGTTTTGTCTGTACGTTATCTGTCAGTCAGTCAGTTACGGAACTGTTTTATATATTGCTCACTCCTTTGAACAACGTCATATGTAAAAAATTGGCGATTTTTAGTTATGCTTGTTTTCAGAATGCCCTGAAAGAGTAGTATATCCCTGTATGATCGTTATATCTCACCGCTCAATATTTAGCAGCTAGAGAACAGAATTAAAATTTATTTTCAATACATTTCAATGTACTTTTCAACTTTCAAATCACTTTCCTGAAAAATCTTGTTTTTTGAGATATGTCGTTGTTGAAAGGAGTGAGCGAATATATAGATTAGCATGATTTGATGTCTCGTACTTTCTCTAAAATTTGATCTAATCACAAAAGGCGGAAATTTGAAACACAAATTAAAGAGGATTTTTTAATAACAAAACCATGATTCAGTTTAAAATAACAGCCTTTACTAGGGCTATTTTGTCACAGTGTTTCCCCAACTAAATGATAAATTCGCCAATCATAAAACGGAAGGGATGCGTTTAGGGGGTTGTCAACGCCTCTCAGGGGTCATGTATTAGGGAAGTGCAACAAAGAGGGAGGTTTTCGCACGTGTCTTTAAGCTCATTGTTGTCCCTGGCTGAAAAAAAAAAAGAATGCATGTCAGTGGGGAAACTATGCGTGTGCTAATCGAGCATACATCAGGACTCATCGGGTCCCCCTAGCAGCTTTTATTGCAGGGATGTGAAAGTGATTTGTTAGATTGATATTTGAATGCGATTTTCCCTTTTGAGTGACGTGAAAGCATATTTAGGGAGGTAGAGGGGGGGGGGGAATATAAAATTTTTATAGCTCTACGGGATGTTTTGGGATTATTACTTATTGTTAAATTAATTTCTGCGAATTTCTTTTCATTTTTAGAACTTTAATAGGGCTATTGGATAGAATATACATTTGAGGTACTTTTTCAAAGATTTTAAACTACACTCTTGATTTGGAACTGTTTGGTTAATTTACAGAAAAAGGCCCTAAAAGGGAATATATAGAAATAATTTTTAAACTTCACGGCTATTTTATTGTTCTCTTGAGATGACAGCAAATGCTATTAGCCTTTTCAGCAGCAATAAATCTCTGGGAATAGAAAACAGTACAATAAATTTCTCAGAAAAATTTGTACTGAAAGCGGAGCTTTTCCTGATTTGCAGGTTTTCATACTTCATATTAAGTATAGGGGGAATTTTTTAAGTTTTTTTCTCATTCAACTTTCAGAAATGTATGATTTTGAAATTTGTTTCCTGCACCTGAAAGTCAATGTTTAGACAAAATACTGCTACTTTTCCAAATTTTTAAATATTTAATGATAAACGATGTATAGGAAAAGAAGCAACTTATGTATCTATGTAAAAAGAAAACTTTTCTTGAAAAAAATTAGTTTGAAAAAAGTTAAGCTCACTTCCAGCACTTAAATATCTATTTTGAGGCGCAAAATATAGAATTTATATTATGCATTTGCATTCCAATAAATAAAAAAAGTATCTTTAAAAAATTCCCATAGCTTAACAGGGAAATTAAACATCTACAAATTGGCTAAAGAAGTGGCTTGCCTATTTTTTTTTAAATATATCTACCCTCTTATTCAGGAATTCTTTTTTCAAAATCACATATGCAAGCATCAAGAGAAGACAGAATATGTGTGAGTTTCCTTTATTTTTCTCTCTACTTACTTTTAGAGTATTGAAATTGTAAACTATTACAACAATGATAAATTAAATAACTGTAAAACTTTGCTCAAAATGCCCCCATAAAACTATGACTTCCCCATGATAAATGTATTGATCACATACTTAAAACAATATACTGGTTTAGGGAGCTAAGTTTACCAACAATATGATTAATCCTCAGATTTATACAGTGGAAGAAATGATTTCTTGTGCTAACTATCACTAGGTAGTTGACATTAGCAGAGAAACAAAAAAGTTGTCACATCCTTCGCATAAATTTATTTTTTCGATACGTAGGACATTGTGGAAACTACATTAAAAGTCAGGTTTTGAAACTACATGATCTACTCAAAGCATCCTTATCCGACAGTTATGCCTTCATTTAAAAATATTATGTAGGTATACAACCCGAAAATTATCACTTCCTCGTGAACAATTTATTTTACGTATATATTACGATCTATAACAGTCTTATAGAGAGAAAATTTTTCAAATGTAGCTCTATCTTAGGCTTTCTTTACCGGCAATTCTGCTTTCTCACAATAATATTTATTCGGCAGGGAAGCAAACTTTTGCGCTTTATTTTTATTCCAAGCATGCAACAATAAAATTATTTTGATTGATTCTTCATTCTAAGACAGACGCTTGCAGGTTTTGTTTCTTGCTTTTTTCCGATGAAATTTAGCATTTATGTTATCAGAATTTCAACTAAAAAGTCATCTAATAATAATATTTTCTCTTTGAGAAAAAATTCATAAAATGGGAGTCGTGGAATTTTCTCATGCAACAGTTTATCCACTGTGATGCTAAAAGGAGAAAAACTGGCCTTTACTAAAATGTCGTTTCCAAACCAATAATTAGAAAAATATATTTACTTTTGATTTCTATGGATTTTATATTCATTCAGGATTTTTTTTAAATCACAAAATTGCAGTTGTGGGAATTAGTTGCTTTTACAATATGTATAACTCAAAATTTAAATTTACGTTCTTATACCAAAAATAATTTTACCAATGTGTAAATTTAAAAGTTCAGTATAAAAATTATCATTTTGTTTTGCACGTCGGATATTAGAAAAAAATTAGGCTCAATACTTTTTTTTGCCTTTAACAATTAAATCAGTACAATAGTCCTGACAGGAATTCTATGCGTAAGATTAAATTAGATTTATTAGAGTTCAAATGATTAAAAAATTTCGAAAATATTTCGATCATTAAATAAAATTATAAAATAACCAGATCATTTCTTTTCTCATTAGAGAATTTTTATCATTTTCCTTTTTAAAATTAGATGAACATTCTCTAATGTCAGATACGGTTGTCATACTTTGAATGATCGACAAAGTCTTTCTTTATTCTTGTAATTTGTAACCGTTGATTAGAAATGGTTAAAACAATATTTAGGTCTTAAATCTTTCAATTTTGGTCTGACTTCTAGACAAAAGAATCTATGTTTTCCTTGAGTTTTGACAATAGATTTCATTTTGACTACGATTGCATAAAATAAAAGACTCCAATTTAATAAAGAGTTGAGAAAAAACTGTTTTTCAGAAACATATTATATTATGAAAGAAACTTTGCTGAAGGCCATTATACAACCCTTGAATAAAAAAGGAAATTTCTCGAGGGAGAAATATTCCTCCATTCAGAAAAAAATTCTGAATTGATTAATGAAACAAATAACCCTCATTTAATAGAACATATTTCTGAAATATTTTGAAGGTTTTGTTTCGCAATAGTTTTCTCTACCGTCATTAGAAAAATTGGAGTATTCATTTTTCCCAATAAAACGGCTAAAATAAGAAAATGTGTGCAAAAAAACTTGATACTGTTTAATCAATTTTGTTACAACACGTTACCTTTTATCGATAAAACTAAAAAAATGCTTTACGAAAGGATAATAAGATAAAGTTATATTTTTATACAATGCACCATACATTCAATTTGATTAATTTAAATCAAAAACTCTGTTGCATGTATGATTTATCCTTTTCCTCTCACAGTTTGTAATCTTATTTTTTCGATAATTAATACTAAAAAATTGCAATAAAATACTTTTTTCTCCAGATATAATATATATATATATATATATATATATATATATATATATATATATATATATATATATATATATATTTCTTTTGTCCCGCTTCTGATCGTAGAAAATTTTGAAGGAAAGATCATTTTCAAATAAGTTTATAAAGTTTGGCTTGATATGTTCAAATTTCTCTGTACTGAAAACTTTTCAGACGTTCTGTCTACTAGTTGGAGTTATATAATTTGAACGTTGGTCATACATAAAAATATCTTATTACCACCACCATTTTTTAATTGCCGATTTTTAAAAGAATTAAAATGTATCAAATATATCAAACTTCGATTTTGTTAACTCCACCTATCATGTTGTTCTCGCTAGTCCTTGTGGTTTCTTTTTTAACTTCAATCAAGGGAGTTATCTTTTTCATTATATTTAAACATAATTTGTGCATTTATACCATAATAAGATGTAATCATATTATAAAGCCTTCCCGAACATACAGAATTTTATTTAAACTTTTATGTAACAATTACTTTTCTTCCCATATCGATCATAAAAATTCGTCGTTATCTAATATTTACATAGCTTTAATTTACTTTATTAATAAGAAGTATATTGTAACTTTTTCTAAATGAAATTCAGTATGTTAAAAATAAAAAAAATTGAGTTTTTGTATCACAAAGGTTAATTATTAATCTTATAACCAACTTTTAATGTACATTTCGTTCAATATGTAATATGGGGATTGAATCAAGCTATGATAATTAACATAATTTCAGTCCAAAATAAAAAATGAATAAATAATTTTAGACTATTAATTATTTCAATTCAAATAAAGACACTAAATATTACTGAAATATTAAATTTACTGGTAAAAATAAAACCATAATATATTATTATAGGTATATAGATTTATTATTTAAAACTTATATTATTTTCTGAACTGTATAATAATGTTCTGTTTATATATATTTTGGTATTTGAGTATTAAATTGTTGCTTTTCAAAGCCTTGTTGGCGAAGTACTTCCAAGAATGCTACATACTTAATCTTTAACTGTTGATATTTTTACTGTGACTTCACCTATTGTTCCGTGAGAATGAGTGAAAAGCGTACAAGTCACTTACTTCAGTTATTCTTGAGGGTCGCTTCTTCTCCATTTTAAGTATTGTCTAGACCCAAGATGTATGTATCTTGAAGATGACGACTTCCAGAAACGATCCCCGTTTAATGATAATGTCGGATCTTTTGTAAAAGAGATATTATCCTTAAACTGCTTTTCTGTGGTTTATTGATTTTGTTTGCATTCATGTATTAGTTTAAATCTTTTATATAATATTTATCATTTTTGCATAAAAATTTCTGTGACCTGCGCTTTACTACTCAAGTATTTATTCTATACTTCCCTTTATCCTTCTTTTTTTGTTGTTGCTGTTATTGTTTTAATAAATAATTTCGTAACTCCCCGTCAAAATTTTTATTTAATTATATATATATATATATATATATATATATATATATATATATATATATATATATATATACTAGCTGAATACCCATGCTTCGCTACGGAGTACATTCAAATTAAATACAACGGTGAATGTATGCAATTAATGTAAATATATATATATATATATAGATATATATTTATAAAAAAATAGTAATGGATATTTTTATAGACAAAATAATGTAGAAGAAAAAATTCAAATTAAATACAACGTTCAATGTATGCAATTATTTTGTATGTTTAATATCCATAAAACATACTACTTTGAATTAAATTCTTAAAAAAACTTCCCTCTTAATTAATCTAGTGGTTAAATTTTATCTTTTACCGTATTTTAATATTTTTTGTCAATTTATTTCGTGGTTATGCATGTGACGCACAATTAATTTAAAGTATCACCAAAAGAAAAGAAATCACGTGATCAACATTTAATAAATAAAATTCTAAAAATTAATCTTTAAAAATTCACCAAAATTAGAAAATGAAAATAAAGATACGAAAAAGAATTCATTTTAAAGAAATATTTATGATCTTTCTCGTGATATAAATTTTATAACCCTCAGATTATTATTTTAAATGTAAACTTTAAAAAAGTTACAAAAGCAACTTAATAATTTAATTTAAAAAAATCTAAGAAGAATTTTTCAAAAATCTTTCTTAGTGCACCCCTACACTATAAGGAGAATCACCATGCAAAATTTCAGCCCTTTAGGTCCAGCGGTTTGGTCTGAGAGTTATCTATCAGTCAGTCTATCAGTCAGTCAGTCAGTCAGGGGGCTGTTATATATATATATATATATATATATATATATATATATATATATATATATATATATGAGGAGGGGGAGAAAGAGAGAGATACCAGATCATTTTATAATAAATGAAAATACGTGTTTATGTATGCATGCACATGTAGTATTTTTTATAATAATCTATCCTGGTATTGAATATTTTTATGTACAAGAAGCATATTACTGGAGTTACTTTATAAGGATCCACCCACATTATATAATGGTCAGTGCTCCGGCCTCTTTGGTGTGGGTTCGGATACAAGTCTTGGATGAGGCAGGGACGTTCGCATGCTACCTCCTCAAAAGAAGCAAAATTGTCTCACCTCCATGATGCTCCCACAATTTTTCAAACTTAACTCTATCTTAGGCCTTTCTTTACCGGCAATTCTGCTTTCTCACAATAATATTTACTCGGCACGGAAGCAAACTTTTGCGCTTTATTTCTATTCCAAGCATGCAACAACATAAAAGATTTTTGATTGATTCTTCATTTTAAGACAGATTCTTGTAGGTTTCATTTCTTGCATTTTTCTGATGAAATTTAGCATATGCTATCAGAATTTCACCTAAAAAGTGATCTAATAATAATATTTTCTCTTTGAGAAAAAGTTCATAAAATGTGAGAAATGGAATTTTCTGATAACAGTTTATCCACTTTAATGCTTAAAGGAGAAAAACTGGCCTTTACTAAAATGTCGTTTATCAAACCAATAATTAGAAACATATATCTACTTTTGATTTATATGGATTTTATATTTATTCCAGAAGTAGACAGACATTTTGAAGTGTGTATGGGACAGTGTCCTCAGAACAAGGTTCCTGCCGCGTTGGAACGAAAAAAAATCTTCATTAGGATTTTTTTCTTATTACCTTTTAGAAAATAAGTGTAAATATCCGTGTTAACTGCAATAAGTAGCAAAGTTATATGACTTTAAATTAAACTTAGAAAGAAAGAATTGATAGGAGATACAATAATCTTATTCTCATCAACACTATTGTATTCCAAATTTCATTTCTCTTCTACACTGTTGTCTCAAAATATTTATCAGTTTCAGGCACCTGAGACTATGTGATTAAAAAAGTATATCATATGCTTATCTATATATATAAAACAGTTCCGTAACTGACTGACATACAACGCACAGATCAAACCGCTGGACCTAAAGGGCTGAAATTTTGCATGGCGATTCTTCTTATAGTGTAGGGGTGCATTAAGAAAGATTTTTGAAAAATTCTTCTTAGGTTTTTTAAAACTAAATTTTTAAGATGTTTTAGTAACTTTTTTTAAGTTTGCATTTAAAATAATAATTTGAGGGTCGTAAAATGTATATCATGAGAAAGATTATAAAAATTCCTTTAAAATGAAATCTTTTTCGAATCTTTACCTCCATTTTCTGATTTTTCGTGAATTTTTAAAGATTAAATTTTAGAATTTAATTTATTAAATGCTGATCACGTGATTTCTTTTTCTGGTGCTTTAAATAAATTTATCGTCACGTGCATAACAACTAAATAGACAAAAAAAAAATTTTTTTTCCTTGCTAATGCGGCAGACGATTGGACATTATCCAAAAGAATATTAAAATACAGTAAAAGATATTATGTTCCTCAAACTGTACTATATTAACTGTACTATATTCTTTAGTATGTTCTATTAGATTTAATTTGAATATTTTCTTCTACATTATTTTGTCTATAAAAATATCTCTTACGATTTTTTTATAAATGTATTTTTTTGTTTTTTTTACATCAATTGTATACATTGATTGTCGTATTTATTATAAATATATATATATTTATTTTTTTGGCATTAATTGCATACATTGACCGTTGTATTTAATTTGAATGTACTCCGTAGAGAAGTGCGGGTTTTCAGCTTGTAGTAACATACAATCTTTCATCAAAGTATATCTAACATACTTCGCATGCGTGCCAAAACAGTCTAATTGTTTGAACTTCAACTGTTTTTATCAGACTGCTGCGCAAGATCAAAATATTTTTTTTTATTTCTTTCAGAACCAAAATCTCGAGTGCATCCGGGTGGTAATGTGAATCCCTCAGATGTCGATAGATTCAGCATACCGACGAAAAGTGTGAGTCCAAATCCTAAGTCAACAAACACACAGCATAGCTGCGGGAGTTCGCAAAAAGTCATCACCCACAGTGGGAAAATGAAGAGAATTCGAACAATTTTCACTCCAGAACAACTGGAGCGATTAGAGTTAGAATTTGAAAGACAACAGTACATGGTTGGCCCGGAAAGAATGTATTTAGCATCAGCTCTTGGGCTCAGTGAATCGCAAGTGAAGGTTTGGTAAGTAGATTTGCTTAATAACTTTTTTCTTGCATTGAGTAAGACTTATAGACATGTATTATAAAATGCGCGAGCATATGTCAGTGGCATTGTGGCAGATGTTGATATGCCCTTTTTTCCATGTTTTCGGCAAATTAAAAAAGTAACTTTTGTTGTGAAATAAAAAATCGCTCTATTAAGTTTTTCAATCCAAATATTATTTAGTTAATACTCATATTCAACCTCAAGCATATGGCTGGTCTTCAATGAAAATGTTCAATTAGGAACTCAAATATTCAATTAGGGACCAAGTATTACCTCTTTTATACATAACAGCATTTGTAAATACGAATAACTTAGTATTGTTTCATATTTCCACTATCAGCTTTTGCCACATTAAAGAATCAATTTTAAGTGTGAAATATCAACTTAATTTTAGTGTGAAATATCTAATTAACTTTATATCAATAAAATAAATTTTTTCGGACATATCAACATCTGCCATAACGCCACAGATTTGTCTATTAAAAGAACCTTATTTTTATCTTTAGTTAATGAGAATTTCTAAACATTGAAACTTATATGCGAATAATTAAAATCAAGGATTATAAAAACATGACTATCCTTTGAAAATCTAGACGTAAAACTTAAAATCTGAGACTATTCTTTACATACATGAAGGGCGCTGAATTGGCTTTTCCAATTAATTTGTCTAAATACAAAGTGTTTAAAAAATTTACACAGAAATACAAATATTAAGAACTATAACTTAATACAAAAATGTAAATTAATTAACAATATAACTGTACAATATAACAGTACCTTTTAATTTATTTGTATATACAAATAAATTAACAAGTACTTAGAGATCTCGCCTGCTGCCATGTTACATAATGAATAACATGCAACAATAACTATGGAAATGTATGAATTCCATGTAAAACTCTGTTAACTGTATAGGAATAAAATCACATGACTTTCATAAACGTAATTCGTTAAATGTAGAGAATTCCAAATCAAAGGTTATTAAAAAAGTTAATAGCAGTAAAGTAGTAAATATTAAAGAATATAAATGTAGAAAAATATTAAATAAATTATATTCCACAGTAAAATCGAAATGAAAATCCCACTTAAAGAATAGATTATTTTATACTTTCCAAACACAATATTCTCCAAAACTGTAATTCAGTGGATAAAAATATAGATAACACGTACTTTACTTAACATCATATTGATATGAATATACATACATTATAAGTCAATCATATAGTTCCTCCTCAGATGTTAAGCTAAAAATCCTTCTTTTCACTTGTACTATAAAAAAAGCTTCGTTCTTAAACATGGGAGATTATGTAATCCTCAATAGTTATGAATATTCGATTTCAGTTCAATGTAACTTGATGATCAATGTTTGAAAATTCAAAGTACTTTTCTAAAAAAGTATCATTGCTTTTATTTTACCTTTTCAAATAAAGAACAAGTCAGAATAAAAAGAGTAATTTTATAGACACATGTTAACAAAATAATAAAGTGACATTTAATTTGGGCCAATTTAAAGGCATTCTATGAACAAATAGACACACTAAAACAAATACAAGTAATATTGTATTTAAATACTTTAAAAAAACCTCCACACAAACGCAGTGCTCAATAATCAGCATCAATTTTTTTTCTCCCTAAATTGTGTAAAATACTTGAAGAAATTGGGTACAGAAATGTATTGTGTATAGAAAGAATGTCATGCGTAAAAACAGTTTTTAATTTCAGCTGCTTTTTTCGGAGTGCGATGACATCAAAATATTAAGTTTGTATTGAATTCCGTACATCTGGACGGTGTACGTCGTTAAAACAAGAAATACAGGGTGTCCGAGCTAAAGATATCCAAAAGTTATGGCTTATTTTTACGGAACTATCCATTAGAATTTTTTTAAAAAATTTAACACTTCTACTACTAATTTTTTCTAACACTGAGTACCATTTTGGTCACCAGTGACCCCATTAGTTTTTTTTAATTCTAATGCTTATAATTTATGACAAACATATTATTTACAATAAATTTATTAATTAGCAGACACATTTTATACTTTTATCAATATATTGAACTTTTAAAAAGTGTATTTAGGCACAATTAGTTGAGGGTATATTGAAATATGCATAATGCACAATTTGGACATAAAGTGTTTGAATGTTGCTTACACAGAAAAACTGAACATTTATTGCACTTATAAC
The DNA here is from genome assembly GCA_907164885.2 of Dolomedes plantarius. NCBI lineage: Eukaryota > Metazoa > Arthropoda > Arachnida > Araneae > Dolomedidae > Dolomedes > Dolomedes plantarius. The sequence continues at coordinate 81,002,058 of OU015501.1, read as the reverse complement.
TATATTTTCGGTCCGCTGAACGTTCACAATAAAAACATCTACCTTTTTTTCCCCTTTCACTCTCATGCCTGCTTCAAGTGTCTTTGTAACAGGTTCCCGCTTCTGCAGTTGCCTTTCAACTAAAGACTCGCCTAATTCCAAAAGAAACACTCTTCTCTTATAATTTGTTTTTTCTTCCAACTTTGGGTTAAGGTGTAACCATATAATAAAGCCATTCAATGCACATATATCTAACATATTGCAAAAGATGACCATTGACCATCTTCTCGTCATTCGCTTTGTTGTATATGTTCGCACTAGCTGATCCATAGTATTAACTCCTGATTTTGTGTTATTATAATCTTGAATCATAGCTGGATTCGCTGCCTGTGTATTCTCAATTTCGTGAGAAAAATGCAATGTGCTCAAAAGAGTTACAACTTTTTCTTTCTTTGGACAATAGGATACAATTGTTGAAATCCAAATATTGAAGAGTTGACCTGTCTTCCTTTGCATGTGACGAACTCTTTAGGTAATTCGGATCGATTTTTTCTTATCGTACCCAAAAGTGTAAAATTTTTATTCTCTAGCTCTTTTGCTAGATTTAAGCTAGTAAAAAAGTTGTCTGCTGTGATATTTCTTCCACTATTCTCCATTCCTTTCACCATATCCATAACTACTCTCTTTCCTTGATTAACTTCTCTAGACATATTTTGTCCTTTTCCTGTGTATACCTGAATATTGCATACATAAGAAGTTTTACTGTCACAAGCAACCCACAGCTTTATTCCATATTTTCCTGGTTTTGACGGGAAGAACCAGAAATATTTTATAAATATCCCTCAATTATAATATTACTCTAAATAAATTTGATTGTTTTCGAAATTCATACTAAATATTTTGTGGGATCACTTGTGACCCCAATGGTACTCAGTGTATAAATTGGCAAAATTAATTAAAATTTATGAACATAATGAAATTATTATGTATGTATGTGATGCTAGGGTATAAATGAGAAAAGTCAATTTTTTCAGAATTTTAGAAATCATACAGTAATTACAGCTGTTTGACAAAGACACAATGGGGTCACTGATGACCCCGTGGTATTAGAAGGGTTAAATAGTAAAAAAATCTCACCAAGATTTAATATCAATCATAGATTTCAATGTGTGCACCTTTTGCAGCACGACAATGGTAATCAAATTCCCTCCAAGTGTTTCGTAGCATATCAGGAGTTATTACACGAATTGCTTGAATGATACTCTTCTTAAACTCATCCCCAGTTTCAATTTTTTGTTTATGAACAACGGATTTAATCAATCTCCAAGCAGAAAATTCTGATAACTCCTGGTAAGCTACAAAACACTAGGAGAGAACTGGATTACAATTTAAATGTTAGTCGTGCTACAAAAGGTGCACACATCGAAATCTATGATACTATGATCGAAATCTATGATACTATGATCGAAATCTATGACAGATATTACAACTTGGTGAGATGTTCTTTCTATTTAAGTATTTTTTTAAAAATTTTAATGGGTAGTTCCCTAAAAATAAATCATAACTTTTGGATACTTTTAGCCCGGACACCCTGTATTTACATATAGTCACTTTAACTCACTTGAAAAAAAGTTAAAAATCTCTCACCACTTGAGAGTGTCTTATGAGTAATCATGACTTGCCCTGATTTAAATTGGCATCCAAATGTAATTCAGCAGATTAACACGGCTCACAAAATTTACTTCTTCTCGACTTAAGCATACAACTTTAATTTTTTTTTCAATTTAAAAAAAATTTGCTGATTTACATAATATGCTCTTATCCAGAGAACACAACACTAGACAATCTAACACTCTAAGCTGTACCCAAACTTTCACTAATAATGGGAGCATGCAAATGGTTTTCCTTTATAATAACCCTTTGTAAAGAAGAGGGATCCATAGTTGTAGAATCATATTTTTTTTAAATATTTTAAGGAAAACCCTATTTGCTATTCGTAATGGGTAATTGAAGTCTGCTATTACACACACACGCACACACACACATAGGGTTTACATTTGTCCCTAACACCCACTCAGTGGCGGAGCGATCATAAGTGGCGCCCGGGACACGATACCTTTTTGGCGCCCCCATGCTCTTGGAGACCAAATGGTACAATGGTCTTGGGGACCATTTGGCGCCCCTCTGCGAGTGGCGCCAGGGGCATGATAGACCCCCTTACCCCCCCCCCCCTTCGCTACGCCACTGCACCCACTTCGGCTACTTTGCAAGCACAGATGGAATCAGTTAGTGCGTTATATTCTAAGGAATCTAGCAACATCTACTTTAAACTCTTATTTTAGCTAAATCGTCTTTGACGCTGCTAAATGGCTTGCTAGATCGTGATGTAACAGCCGTTAACCAAAGATTGTGTTAATACACAGTTGCGGATCATAGCACAGACGTAAGATACGCGCGTCTGGGGCCTCCGAAAGTTAGCACTTTCAAATAGAGATAATTTCTATGATTTTTTAATTAAATAATAAATTGATTAGAAAATATTGTGACGTATCGTATTACTTAGTATTTAGATCAAAGAGGACTCAAACTTAGGTTGTGCTTGGGGTCCTCCAAGTGCTTGATCCGCCACTGTTAATACATATGACTCTATACTTTTTCCAAATCTCTTCTATTTCCTCGTTGGCTTGACTTCCTTCTCAGCAAGGCTAAGATGATAGTTTCCTCCTATAATCAAAGTCTTGACCTCTGCAGCTTCATTCGTTAATTGCATGAAAAATCCCTCACCATTCAGCTTCTGCTTTTTAGTATAACTAACAAGTTCCGTATTTGCGAAATTCTTCATAGTTAAAATCTCTCTATTCGCATTAACAGAGTATAATGCACGGTACATGAAAAAACTAATGCCTGTGGAATTAGGATAAGGGGTCGTGAATTGAAAACATTTTCATTAATAAAACTATATAGCTAAAACTTCAAACAAAAACCAGTTTTCAACTCATAACTACTTTTTTACCTATTGTTTAAATGGTAACATTTTTTTAGATAACTATTACATGAATATGTCTTCAAAAACATTCCTTGTTATTTAATTATGTTGAACACATGGTGTCAAGTCTCACATCAGAGCACTAATATCTGGGGCATATGAAAACTAAGATTTTGTTTGATTTCACCTATAAACATTACATGCATTTACTTTTTACCTTTTACAGGTTTCAAAACAGGCGAATCAAATTCCGAAAACAACACCTCGAGATGCAACAAGCTAGGCTAGCTCAACTGAGAGAAGCTGAGACGGCAGAAAGTGAAAATGAACAAGAACACGTTAATCTTTCTCAAGATATATCTTCGGCACTTTGGGATGATACGATAGATGAAAGGAATTAACTGAATTAGCTGTTTACTTGTTATAGCCATGAAGTCAACTGATATAAAAAATTTCTACCCCAGTTGGCAAAAGTCAAGATTATAAACATAAAATCAAATAAACCAAAAAACTTATTTAATTACTCCTCGAAATTGTGGGGTTCTTAAAATTGAAAAAAACAGAATGACTGACGAAACGAGATAAATATTCAAAAAGTGCAGTTATACACTTTTTTACAACCGATACATATGAGCTCCTGATGATAAAAACTCAGGGATAAACATGGGTGAATCGCAAAGTGCTGTCTCTAAATTTTACCTCCCAGGTTTCTACGAAAGTATTCCATTTTAATGTCAGAACTTTCTTGAATTTTAGAAAGTCTGTGATCGAGTGATCTGTTATCTTTTGTTTCAAGTGATTTATGTCGCAAGCCATAGGTATTCTATGGAATACTCTTCTGAAAGTTTCGGTAATTTTACTTACAATAATGTCCAAGTTTGCGAATTTTCAAAGTAGTCGACAGTGAAGGCTAGTTCTGCGAATTATTATAATAAATAATTTTAAAATACGTAATAATAAGGGCAACTTCAGCTGAGAGTCTATCAAGCGCGTTTATATTGCACTGTTTCATTTCGACCCCACACATTATTCAGTTCCATATCAACAAATGATTTTTTTAAAAATTTATTAATGATTTCTGCGTTATGGTACACATTATTTACGGCGCTAAAGAAATACTAAACTTTCTATTGATAATTGATTAATTGTTTTGTTATAAAAATAATCTGGCATCCAATATTCTCTCCGAGAGCTGATTTTCAGTAGAACCTTGCCTCTAACCTTAAAAAAGGTGCATATCTACTAATTTTTTTCCATAAATAAAAACCCTTACATGACAACAGAATATACAGCACCAAAATGGAGACACAAGTTAGGAAAGAAAAACATTAAAATATTCACCATAAATAACTAAAAAGTCAATAATTTTTGCAAATTCAAATAGAGTTTACTACAACTTTCTCCGGCGGTACCCGAAGGTTGTATTGGCTTTCGAAATTCGCGAATAGAAGTTTACCTCTCAGTTATTTATAGTAAATATTTTAAGGTTTTTCTTCCATAGATTTACGTCAAAACGGAGGCCCTTAGGCTTGAAAAATTGATTATTGAGTCACGTATCCCAAGAGGTCCTCTGTGATCTCTAAATTTATGACGAATGTCTGCTAGAACAAAGATCCAAGTCTTTCTACCTAATCTCATGGACTTAATTCACAAATCAGAATTATCCAAGGAGTAGAATACGAAGAAATCTTATATGTTGAACATTGTCCCTTACATAGTCCCTTTAATTTTGAGGCCACTGACAGAAATGGCTGATATGCACATTTTTTTAAAAATTATTTTTATTAATTTTTTCGGCTTCACGAAATTTTAATTACCAAGAAACTTTACCCTAAGTTTTTTATTTACGGTAAATCTATCTTTCTAACTGTCTGTCACCACTATAACGACCATCTGCCGACAGAACAGCAGTCTCTGAACCTCGAGCCGCTGTTCTACTAAATGAACTACCTAGACAAAGGGAGTAACTGTCATTTTTGGAATTTCTGTTCTCCCTAGTTCTAAAGGAAAATTCAAACTATCTAATATGTAATGCTAGGTACTCCTAGAAAGAATCTGAATTTCGAGGGCTAATCACCTATTAACAATGACGGAAAGAATTTTCTCCTCTTCGCATCTGCACAAAATACATGAGCTTCCCTGAAAAAGAAAACTTAGTAACTAAGACCTATTGATTACTGAAACAATCTGCATTATCTTCCTATGCCATTTTTGAGACCCATGGGTTGTTAAAATTACGGATGTTGGACATAATATTAATTACTCTTCTGCTATGAGAGACAGAATTCTACATATGAACACAGAAACTTTTGACTGTATAGGGGTATGTTAAAGAGGAGTGAAGATGAATCCTTCCATTACAATGTTGTATAAAAAATTAAAAATATTAAAAAAGAAGCGTCCTCAATAAGTAAACTCACAATTGCAAACTTCTAGGATTATTTATACTTTAAAAGAAGTTGTTTAACACAAAACAAAGCACAGATAAATCAAATAAATTTATTTAAGGTTAATTCTAATGTAACCATCGTTTGTAAAATTCTAAATGTTTTCAGGTGATTGTATTTTTAAGCTCACATTATTTGATCGTTTTAAAAGACAAACTTATTTTATTTATGAAGAAGGATGACAGGTCCAATATTTTATATTTAGCAGGAAATATCAAAATAATTTTTATTTTGAAGATAATTTTTTTTTTCAAAATTACTTTCAAAATACGAAAAATTTATTACTGGACTTCCAATTTGTAAGTAAAGATTCATTTTAGTAATAAAAAAACCCCAGAACCATAGTCCCATCAAAACTATGAGTTTTATAGCATAGCGTAATTTATTATATTACACCGGAGAGAGTAGATTTATGCATAAATATCCTCTGTAGCAAACAAATTTTTAATTCACTAGAAATAAAAGCAGCTTTCAGGGGATTTAATTTGTGCAGTAGAACTCGTGACTAATCGATGACGTTTATGAATGATCATTAACTACGTCTCAATCTGCATAGTTTTTAACTACATTTATATTTTATGATATTTTAAAATGCATGTGAGACATTTTAATCATTGACTCATTTTATTTTTATGACTAGCATCGCGCTCATAAAAAAATGAAAGTATGCGAGTGAAATTTATTTGAAGATATAATCATTTAATTACCATATTTATAACATCACTTACTCAATGACATATTTACAAAAGGTTGAATAGAATAATGGTTCACTACTGCGTAGTGAGTTGAAAAACGCTACAATTGTAAATATCTGTATGCATATTGTGCTTGTGTTTTCTTCTATTCTAGTCTCAATTTTGTACAGAATACTCCCAAATGTTTGTCATTGATTCTGTGTACTAAATGTGAAATAAAGTTTATTGTGTATAAAGTTGTTTTGTTAAATGTATAATAGCTAATACGATGAACTGCTTCATACATTATATGTATCAAGGAAATTTTGAGAAACTTTGCCACTTCAAAAAAATTTTTTATCCTGCTCCAGATTTTTATCCTATGCCTTTCAGCCATTCATTCTTTCAGACATATATGAAAAGAATATTTCTCTTTTTGACCCCCAGGGCTAATATACTTTAATTGGTTAGACTTCATCATTTATGAGTGTGTGTGTGTGTGTGATTATCAGAGACGCAAACACGAGAGGGGTTTTAGGATATCAGCATCACTGAAACAGCCTAAAAATTGAAGCAAGAAAAGGAATATCCAAGATTAATTTTAATCTCCCCCCCCCTACCCACTCCAAAAAGCAAAAAAATATTTTCAGTAGAAACAGAGCCCTCCTCACCTAAAAAGTGATACTGTTTAGCCAATGGTGAATATTTAAATCTCATTGCAGTAAATTAACGTTTATTTGTCATACAATATTCTATATCTGGCAGCTGAATAAATATTCTAGTCAGCAGTAAATTTATTAATCTTTTCAGCGCAATTAATGTCTGTTGACATGTCTGTTGAGCACAAAATTGGGTAGGCTTCAGTAATTCCTGAAAGTCCGCTACAAAAACTAATAGCGATAAAATAGGACGACTGGATTATAAAGACAATAAAAAATAAAACTCACTCTCAACTTTCTTATCCAGATTCAATTATTTATTCCAACTGCGTTGTCTATTGTTCAGTTCCTTGAAAAATGCATAACAACATACTATTGAAATATTGTATGGAACATTATATGGAAATTTTTAACTCCTAAAATACAAATTTGTAAACTTCAATGTGCTTGCCATTAACAATCTATCTTAAGTAATATTTATCTTTAGATAAAGAAAAAACTTCTGAGAAGTTTAAAGTTCTATATTTCGTTTGGTTTCTTTCTATGTACTAATAAAGGTCAGTTGCAAGAATTGTATTACCGTTGTTTCAATAAACATAAAAAAATATTCATTACATGAGAAAATAATAGCGACTAACAAAAATTTTCCTCTCTTCCCTAGTAAAGGGCTCAGTTGCTATAGAGGGAATATGAGTTTTTAAAATAGCATTTTCTTTCTATAAATTTAATATTCAGTTTTATTTACCAGTTTGGTTGCTTGGAAAGTCGACATTAAATAACTCAGAGTGTTATTTTTCTTCCAAGCAATCAAAATAATTTTTCAAACTCAAACATATCATCTGCAAAACTTAATATTTACATGTTTATGTAGTTGAACAACATATAATGTAAACATTCATTTACAAGAAAAGGAAGGCTCGAAGGAAAATTCCATTTATTTACTTATAGACAAAGATATGCTTTCGCTTTGCGTTTTGGGTTCAAACTACCTTAATCATTTATTATATCTCTTTGGTGTCTTTTCCCTCTTAAGTATTCTTTATTCCTACAAACAAACGGATGCTTTAAGTGTTGCAATTATAGTAAGCATTTACTCCATGCATAAAATGTTGCTCTCGATATCCACAAACAGAATTTATTGAATTTTAATGTATAAATTTTCACGTACTCAAAGAGTTACAAAATTTAAAACAATATGTTCTTTAAAATGATCATATGTATAACCATCAAAAACTTTTTTCGCGCATTGTTAGTGTGTATTTAATTTTATTTACTATTAACATAAGTATTCAGATTTGTTTACGCAGGTAAAGAATACGGATGCGAAAAGATATATCAGCAACTTATTGATTCGATAGTCCCCTCTTTCACAATGCAATGCGAAAGTCGGACGTAATAAAGGATATGAATGATTAAACTTTACTCAAAAAAACATAATGACATGCATAGTTTAGAAAATTCATAGAACCAGTTCTAAGATATATTAAGAAAATAATACTCGAGTATCACGAGTTCAAACAATAATTAATCAAACAGAAAATTAACTAGAGGCCAGAGGATAATCTAGGATTGTAAAAAGGAATGCAAACTCTTAATTTTCGTGAGTGTCGAAACAGAATATTCAACCCTTCTCGACGAAATCTCTCGGCCATCATGACGAAAATTGTAAAGCTTCTGTCGAACATAGCACGACCGACACAGGATTTTTGAGATATGCCGCACTTATTGCATAGTGATTAGTGTCAGGGGCTTCCGCGAATTAACCTTGGGTTCGAATCTCGATTAAAGCTTGGACGTTCCTATGCTGTTCCTTGAGAGAGAGAGAAATGTTGACACCAATGTCACACTCCACTAATAAAGAAGCCAACAACATTTCGTGGTGTCGATGATTGAGTGTCATCCAGATAAGTGCTTGCCGCGTTAAAAGAAAAAGGACATTTATTAAATAAATCATTTACATCCAAAGACATGACTTTTTAAGCTTGTTATAATATGTTGTAGTGGTTTGCGTCGATACAGTATCGTCGCAAAAGAACAAACTAGAAAGGGGCCTAAAACAGGCTGCTAAGGAATAGTGAATTAAATTGTTCATTATTTTATAGATACATACACGCAATTTAGATACATACACACATATATATCAGGCGGTGAAAGGTAAGTGGTGTAAGTCACAATTTCAACTTTTTTTTTTATTTGAGGGCAAAAATGTAATCTCCATGCTCAATTTATAGTGGAATTGCAAATAATTATTATTTTAAATATTATAGTAATTATTATGAATTAGAATTTGTTCAATTTATAGTGGAATTTTTTGTAGTTTTTGCAGTAAAACGTTTTGGACTTAAACCTCTTGAGTTACTGACATACACCACTTTGCCTTTGACCGCCTCATATGTATACATTTATATATACACTCATGTCCATAAATTAAGGATAATTCAGAATCACACGGAAATCAAATTCTAGAGTAAAAATTTCACGTGTAAAATTCTCACACACATCTTCAAGTATAATATGTAAATCACAGGAAGCCACCAGATGACGCCGATAGTACGTGAAAATGACGAGAGTGTTAGAGAGAGTTATATAAGGAATGGTGGCAAAGAAGTAAAATTTTTCACAAGCGTTCTGTAAGCCGCTCAAGTGCCATAACTAAATATGTAGTTATGACACAGAGGACGCATGTGAATGACTTTTTACGTTGTAGAATTATCGGCCGCCTGAAATGTGGGCGTACTCAGATGAAAGTATCCGAGGAACTTGGAATTGCCCAAAGTGTCATCTCTAGGCTTTGACAACGATTCCAAGATGATGGAAATGTCAGTAGACGTTACAGTACAGGTCTCCCCCGAGTTACAACGCCGAATGAAGACCGGTATTTGGCAGTAACTGCCAAAAGAAGCAGACGGAGCACAGCATCCGAGCTGTCTCGTCAGCTATCTGCAGCCATGGGTACCACAGTCTCAAGGCAAACCGTGTACAGACGTTTGGGAAATATTGGTCTATATGCTCGCAGGTCTGTCAGATGTGTTCCGCTCATGGCAACTCACTGTCGGCAGCGATTAGCCTGGAGTAGAGAACATGCAATGTGGACATCGTCACAGTGTGCTTGTGTGATGTTTTCCGACAAGTCCAGAATTAGCTTGCAGTCTGATTCACGTCGGACTTTCATATGGAGAACGCCAGTACCTGTTACCACCAAGACAACACCATTGAACGACACCGTTACGGTGGTGCAGTATTGCTCGTTAGGGGTAGAATTATACTGGACTCCAGAACAGATCTGCATGTTCAAATCGGAACCATGAACAGCCACATTTATCGGGACATCATTCTGGAACAACATGTACGTTTGTTTAGGGGTGCCATGGGCGCAGAATTTGTGTTTATGGATGACAACGCCCGTCCTCACCAAGCAAACATCGTAAACGAATGCCTTCAATCTGATGATATCACCCGTATGGAATGGCCAGCATTCTCACCTGACTTGAATCCGACTAGAACATGTGTGGAACATGCTTGGCCGACGAGTTTCAGCCCGTCAACCACCTCATATATGTGTACCGGAACTTCGGAGAGCATTGCTTGCTGAGTGGAGTAATATTCCCCAAGATCAGCTCGATAATTTGATACTCAGCATGCCTAGGCGTTGTACGGACTGCATTTCATCGCATGGGAGACATACAATGTATTAACCATCATAGCAACCATGTAATATTAAGTTTTTGTAAAGGATATATTTTTTGCAATTGCTCCAGGGAGCAAAAACCGTAGTTTTTATAAATGGTATCATACATACACCATATTTTTTGTTCTTTATCTTTTGTTTAATAAATGGGCTTTATGAATAAGTCACGTCTGTTTTGTTTCTGAACCTTTATTTGCCGGAGCTGGCATTATCCTTAATTTATGGACATGAGTGTATATATATATATATATATATATATATATATATATATATATATATATATATATATATATATATATATATATATATATATATATATATATATATAAGTGTGTGTGTGTGTGTGTGTGTGTGTGTATACGTGTGTGTGTCGGTGTCGGTGTCATAAACAGAAAGAACGTATCATGAACCGAGGAAGAAAGAGAGCAGAGACCTTGTAGCAGCTTTTATTCAGAGCATATTGACAGGAGTATTCCAATAGAAGCAAAGCGACGCGCTAGCAGGGCATTTTGGCATGACAAAAACTTAGAAAAACTGGATTATCATTCTTTAAGGCATATATGAGAAGGATATTTCTCCTTTTGACCACCAGGGCTAACATGCTTTAATTGGTTAGAAAGAAAAGGAATATTCAAGATTAATTTTAATCTCCCCCCCCCCCCGCACACACACACACACACATTGCAAAAAGCAAAATTATTTTCTGTAAAAACAGAACCACCTTCCACTAAAAACTGATGCTGTTGAGTCAATGGTGAATATTTACACCTCATTGCGGTAAATTAACGTTTATTTGGCATACATTATTTTAGCACACTCACAGTCCATCGCACATTCCGATCGGCTTACACGGTTATGCTTGTAAGCTGTTTTCCCCTCTGATGCCATTTTTGTTCGAACCACTTAGCAAGAGCCTGTTCATGCATTAAAAGCGCTCCCCAAATGTTGTAGGTATAACAGCTTGTTTAACGAGACAAAAATCAAGAATCTGCATATCTTACAGAAAGTGTGGTTTAGGAAGAGGAATGTCAAGTAAGCAGATAAGTACATGAAGTTTATTTAAGAAGATTTACAGTTAAATTCTACTAGTTCCATAGGGTTACACCATTGTGTTAATTTTTCCGATGAGGTAATTAAATTTTTACTACAAAAGAGGAAATAGATTTGTCGACGAATTTCTGTTAATTTTAAGATGCATTATAATTTTTAAGTTTTTCCACAATCTTCACAGTGCATTATCTTATATATTATTTTGTTTTAAGTTGTTATTTCTCATTTTTACCATATTTTTTTCCGACATTTAATGTAGGTCAGGAGCAATGTAAATAAGGATCTATAATTCCATAAGTCATCAGTTTGAACTCCAATAAGCCTGAATTCTGTGATGACTGTTCTAACAGAAAGCTTGTATTTAACGTTCCGTGTTCTACTTGGTAAGAGGTTCACTTATCTGGAGAAAAATATTCCAGGAAAAAATTTCTGTTTGAAAAAGATAGCCCTAACGGCGCGTTGTAGTACTAAATTCTGACATCCTGATTCCAAAAAGATTGTTTTGGGTATACATAATATCACATGAAAATTTATGACGCATTGTTTGACGCATGGCTTGTTCTTTACTGTGTGGTCTTCTTTAACTGTGACTAACCTTTGAAAGCGTGAGAAGGAGTCCTCTGTTCACATTTGGAACACGATATCCTTTTTCTCACAAAAGAGGGCGTAAAGCTTCAAATAAAATTCGAATTTATTTATAATCTCTATATTGTTAAATGGAAGAAACAATTGAAATTCTGAACGACAACACATGTTCGTTTATTTTTAAACTTGCTATGATAAATATACCATATACCAAAATAGATTCGACGTACAGCATGGGCTAATAAAAGAGAATGCAAAATCTTAGAAAGGAGGAAATGGGAATAGAAATGGAAATCAAGGATAAAAATAAATTACCATGTAACCCAATTTTAAATATCAAGTGAATAAAATGTTTGGTTAGATCTATTTCTAAATTCTGGCTACGCAACACGGAGATGATTTACCAAGCCAATAGGATTGCGCGTTAAAGGAAAATAGAGGAAAAGGTCAGAATTGAAAAAAATATGTAAATAAAAGGTAATATAAAGACATAGAATAAAAATTTATCACAAAAATGATGATGATGATGATGATGGCGTACATTAAAAATTAATTTTTACCCGGAAGAAATTCAAATTTTAGCTTTCCCTATAACTTTTCCCTTCTTAACTGTTAAACTGCATTTACGTTTTAAGCTTTTATTTTTAAAGCCCTATTACTTTTACTTTACAAAATAACAGCATTTTATTGTGAATTTGAATGCAATTAATGCTCTTAGAAAACACTGAGATATTTATTTAAAAAACTCTTTATTGATATCTTAAAACATTTTCTTTGTATGATGTGGGTAAATATTATGTTTCTAAATTCTAGGTATTATGACTACTCGTATTTGCGTCCTATAGCAGAAATCTTGCGACTCCCGTGGTTCTCGTTTTCCCTAAAAAATCTTCTTCCATACTATCTTCTTCCATGCTATTCTTAAATTTTATTTCTATAAAGAAAAATATCTCTTTTTCACGGCTATCTGTTCTCAAAATATAAATATAGAAACAAACTAATTTTTCTTTTAAGATCTTAATATAAATTTTCATGTGAGATATCAAGTATTTATTTTATGGAATCCTCTTTAACACCAATGTCTAATACGCTCTATGAAATTTATTAAGATATAATTTATGTATTACACTTTGTTGCATTAAAACTTAAGATTCATTCCTAAGTTTTAAAAAGTTAGGGTGTATATATAAGGTTGCTACACAACTAAGAGTTTTGAAAATAATGATAATTAATGCTCTTGAAAACGACGCGTCTATGATGAATATTGCTTTCTTCAAAGGCTTTTATAGAGAATGCATATTATTGCTGATTTTTATTTACATTATAATGAGAAAAAAACGTAGAAAACATGCGAATCTCAAACAGCCTTCAAGTCTCAAAAGTCAAGTTTTAAAACTGGATAGCTTTTCATATGAAGAGACTGTAAACACTTGACCATAGATTGGTGTCAGGCTTTTCTTCTTGATTGGAAAATGGTATGGTACAGTAAGTTCTTCAGATCTTCAATTATTAAATTGCAATAAAAGCCTAAATTCATAATGCTTCAAAGAGTAAAAAATTGTTAAACGTTAGATTAAGGAAGCGGGGTGTAAATACAAAACAATAGATAAAAAATGCGGCAAAAATGCATTTAAAAATAATTATGCAAACTTTTCATAACATACTGACCATTGATTATACAAATACAGCACTGAATAAAATATTTATTACAAGTTTTTAAGAAAGCAAGAGTATATTGAATATGCTTTTTACATATCGAAGGTGAAACTAAATTTAACTGGTATTGTAAATGTATCTGTAACACTAAACTCCTGATCGAATTTGAAAAGGCTTGCTATTTAATATACGTTGCACAAAGGGATTTGGATATACTTTCATTGTATGCTTCATCTGTCTCTGCATGTAGTTTTCTGAACTATCCATACTTCTCTGAAAATAATAGAACAGAAAAAAAAGAAAAAATTTCAAAATTACTCTTCTAATATTTGTTTATTTAATATCGTATAAATGCCCTTGATAAAATTTTAATCGCGTCAGTTAATGATTATATTGAGTTGACCGTTTTTGATTTCCCCTCTAAACCTTACTAAGCAAATAATGCAGTCTGTGAGAATGAAAAGAAACCTATTAATCAAGAAAACACATATTTTGCTACTAATATTTATCAATTATTATCATTAGTAATATTCAATGGTATTCCAGTAATTTGTTATGCATTTATATTCTAATATTTAAAATCAATAATCCTAGATTCTCAGATAAATTTTTATTTCGCAGTAATTAAACAATTTACTATACTAATAGCATTATTTAATCAAAGATCACTTCAAGTTTCTCTCACGGGAAGAACGAAAACTTAGATAAATACAAGCTTTTAATACGTACATACCGATTTACTGAACAATTAAATGTATGGTGTGAAAATAATATCAATGAAAAGATATAAGTTATTTTTCTTGAAAAATCTGCAAGAAGTTTCAAAGTTAACTATGAAAAATTAAATTTCTCAAACATCAGTTTTTAGTAATAAGATTATATAAACAATTGAGGCGTTCCCGTTGAAAAGAGGGTAAGTGCCAAAATTTCCAAAAAGTATTTTTTTTTCACTGATACAAGGGTTTATACAAGGCTAATGGCGTGGAAAAGGAGGTAAGTGCCTAGCGCAAAACTAAACCAAACTAGCTAAGCACTTATCTCCCTTTTCCACGCCATTAGCCTGGGATAAGACCCTTGTATCAATGAAAAATACTCTTCGGAAATTGTGGCACTTACCCTCTTTTCAACAGGAACGCCTAATTCAAGGCAATATCAATGTTTTAACCTTTCTCATTATTTAAATGCGTTCTCATATAAAAATAAAGTTATATTCTTCCTTTCATTTAACAGTTAAGATCCTACCTAAGTGTTTTCTGAATCTGTAAAAGTTGCACCTGTAATTTGCCAATGTTTGTTTTGTTTAAGTGGAACATACTGGGAGATTCCTTAGACCTCTTTCAGACGAGGCGGATAGTTGATTCAACTAGTTGAACGGGCGGCTGTTAAGGAGTGTAGCCACATAACAAATGCTGGGGAATCGCCCGAACCCCTTCACACGCAGTCAACTCGTCCTCCCGGGGGCGGTTTGCCAGCATGCACAAGTGTTGCTAACGTGACCTTGACAGCCACCCGTTCAACTAGTTGAATCAACTAACCCGCCTAGTCTGAAAGAGGCCTTAATCGTTTTATCATATATTCAATGCAAGATTTTACCTGATTTACTAGCAACGGTTAGTTGCAGTCACACTCATTGCTTTAACGAACCTAATATTAGCAGTAGACAACAGCAAGAATCGTTTATAATCATTTTCGATATTAAAACAAAGCCCCTCAAACCTGGTACTTTTCCTGGTGTAAATAAAAAATTCATTTATCGATATCTGTCTAAAAACATATGTGTTGAGTCATCTGCGAGAGTAGATTCAGAGGATTGCAGATATAATCAGGTCTTCGATGTTTTATCGAATTTTAGGAAGCCAGTTCAGTTCCCCATACCTCAGAGAAATTCTGATTCATTAATCAAAATATCTATATCCTCTATTTATTCTACATTATTTATTCTCTACACACGTCTTACAACAGAGGCATAAATGCTGATATGACAAAAAATACGAATTTCCAAAATAAATAAATTGGTGGAAAATTTCAATCAGTGCTTCGTTGGAGATTTTATCGTGTCCTGTTTCTTAAGCAGTAAAAAATCTATTGTTAAAATTTTATTTATGGTAAGATCTTGTGAATAAGTTTAGCACAAAAAACTTCATACAATATATTCAGATTGGCACTGAGAGAGGAATGATACTCACAATATGATTTCCTCAAATATCTCAGATGTTTTAGAAGTCAGGACTCTTGACTATAGAAAGGTTCGATTCTCGATCCCATCATATGGCCACTGCTACTGTCATTTGAAAATTTCTTCAAAACACATAACCAGTTTACTATAATTTTCTGCTATCTATTATATCTAGTCCAGATTATTGTCAACTATAATGTTCGTTTCATCCGATACCATAAAGTGATGCATGATGTTGGGTACTGTCCACCAACCAATGACTTTCATTTGTTGTACTTGAAGATTAGGTGTGATTTGAAACTTCTCTTTCTTATCCAGACATTCTGTCATACTAGGATCATGCCAACAACTTTACTGACATTTGAGTATAGGATTCAGTCATTTTTCTGTCTATTCAAGGAGTGCTGACCATTTACGATTAACGTACATTGTCACTTACTAGAAACTTGTGAAAACACAAACAGCATCAAAGAACTTTTTGTTGTCATTATTAAATCGTAGACAATAAGAAGTCATTTATTCATGTAACGTATATTACTCATTTTTATTTGAGTTGAAATTTTATTATACTGAAATCAAATGTATACATATGCACTTGATTTTTATCAAGTACATATGTATGTATACATATGTATAGATACTCAAAGAAATGTATAAATATGTACTCGATTTTTATCACGAAAGAAACTATTCTATTCATCCTTAAGCTCATACGATATTCAATAATCCATTTTTAAACAATTTTTGTGTTTTCAGGTGTTAATAACAATTAAAGGGCTAACACACTGATCTTAAACAGCTTCTCTAGTCTTTTATTTTGTGTCAAAGTTTATTCATACATTTAGATACACAGATCATCATCCTGTTAATCTATATTTGAAATATCTTCTTTATAATAGAGGCTCTTTTTCTCAGACATAAATTTCTAGAGCCACCGTTGCATTCATTAGTACTGTTCTAGTTTTTCCATGAAACCGAGAATAATATGATAGAGGGCGAAAACTGGTTGCACCCAATCAAAGGAAATAAAGGTCTGTTGAAAATTTTATTATTAACTTCAAACAATCTTAAGCAGGCATCATATAGCTTTCTTGCATATTATTTAATAAAAATATTCACTTTCTCCTAAAATTGGATTTTTTGTTTTATCTTAAGTTGACTGTCGGACTGTATGTCCCTGTATTTTGGAAATAAAGTCATCGGTCATTTCTGAAATACTATGACCAACTAAACATTCAGAAAAAAGTATTAGAACTTTTTATCGTGTGCAGCAACGACTTCCGAAATATACAGTGAAGTGCCAGAATAAATAGTATAGACCAAGGGTGGGCAAATAGCGGCCCGCTACAGATTTTTCTGTGGCCCGCCAAGACACCCAGGAAAATCCGGACAGCCAGAAAAACTGCCAAAGCCAGCCAAAAACTCAGACAGCCAGAAAAACTGCCAATATTTTATTTTATTTATATTTATTGATTTTTATGATACAATTTATACCTTTTCTGAAATTCAAAGTTAACTAATAAATGCAATAATTTTAAAAGGTGTGGCCCTCCGCTAACCTCCGCTTACACAAAGTGGCCCCCAGGCCAAAACAATTGCCCTTCCCTGGTATAGACGATCACTTTCGGAACATGTAGCAATACACACTTCCTCGTACATACTTCCGTCCGCAAGCAGCTTATATAGAGCGACAGAATTTTGTGGATACTTAAAAATCTGACTGAGAGGTGAGCATGGCAGGCAATCATGATTTTGGTGAATTTCAACGAGATACGATAGTTGCTGCTCGTGTTATGGGTCATGGTATTTTGGAGATACAGGCACAACGAAGTCAAGATTTACAACTTCGACCATTTCGAGGGTGAATTCCGGTAAAACATCGAAACTACTGCAATAGTGTGGCCGTCGAATAACTTAATGACCATGACCGGTGTCTTCTGTCGACAATCATATCAAGGAAAAGGAGTGCAACATTGGTGCAAATCTGTGGCGTCATGGCAGATGTTGATATGTCCGAAAAATTAAATTTTATGTTTTAAGTTGATATGTCACACTTAAAATTGGTTCTTTAATGGGGCAAAAGCTGATAGTGGAATTATGAAATAATGCTAAGTTATTCTTATTGTCAAATACTCTTATGTATAAAAGAGGTAATACTTGGTCCTTAATTGAATTTTTTAGTCCCTAATTGAAAGTTTTCATTGAAGACCAGCCATATTCTTAAGGTTGGATATGAGTACTAACTAAAGAATATTTGGATTGAAAAACTTAATTGAGCGATTTTATACTTCACAACAAAAGTTACTCTTTTAATTTGCCGAAAACGTGAAAAAATGACATATCAACATATGTCATAATGCCACGGAAATATCATCGCCATTTAATGCTTGGATCTCTACTAACATCAGCGTGAGGACTGCACAGATTTCACTGCATGATATCGGCTTTAACAGCTGATTCCCGGAGACGTATTAGAGAGGTATCCCAAGTTTTCTGGTACTTCAGAGTAGATGTACGTTATATTGTTAAAAAGATAAAGTTTTAAATATAGAAGATGCAATTCCCTTCATCACAAGAGTCGTATTGAAGATTCCGCAAACAGACATCTAAAACTTTTACTTAATCATGACACAAGTTATTATAATGTTATTGTATAATTATTTAATAAACAGCAAATATTTAAAATGTAGAAATAACTTCTATTGTCCTATCTAAAAAATACAACTGATAAAAATACTAAGTTATTTTGTCTAATCGTAAAGTAAATATTTTTATCTGATAAATTTATAATTATTAATATATGAGACACAATGTATAATTGCATTAGTTTGAATTCATTTAATTATTTTACACAGAATTAAATAACAGATGTTTATTTTTCAATCTCTGAGCGATTTCTCTGTCAACAATTTTTAATACACATGTATATGGGTATAATCTTTAATCATTCCAGCTGTGCATCAACGCCAAAGTATCCTGATACTGCAAGAAATCGAGAATAACCCTAAATTATTTGGACTACAATATACCGCAAAAGAATTAGCATTTATATGTGTTTATCATCAAGACTAGATATGGTAAATATTACAGGGGAAATCTTCTAACAGTAGTATGTCTATTCTGAGCAGATCGAATAATATGATTTCATTCGATGCCACATCACATTGTGTAACAAATCAGGATGCATTTCGACAACCTTTACTTACAACGAGGTTAGTTTGAAATTATTATCTCTTGATCAGCTCGTAAAAGACCTTGGAATAGGAAAGAAACATTCAGAGTTAGCTCGGTATTCGGTTAAGGCCAGGGAGAAATAGTATATTGTTAGTATCCAATTATAAATATTCTGTTTTTTGTTAGTCCAAAATTCTTGCATTGACACTATTTGAGTTTGGAAATGTTAATATTCATGAATCAAAAAGGATTTAATTTTCGTGTAACAGTAATTTCCCTGTAATTGCAAGAGGAATAAGAAATGTATAAACAAAAGCGCCAAAATCAGTGCAAAATACAAATTAAATGTTACCAACAAAACGTTGAACTCTTTATAAATTTCAATGACTATTGTATCGCAACAGCAGGACTAATCTAATAAAATCCCTGCCCCCCTTAAATCCAATGAAATTAATTTGGGTATGTGTTTCTGAAAATACTACACATCCCTTCCCTTTCATACATTATGAAAGGTTCCCAGGTACTGGTTGTTGTTGTTGTTGTTTCTAATGCCCCATGGCTGGAATTTATTCCAGACCAGGTCCATACAGGCTAGCTGGCTGAGGGGTGCGGCTCCAGTTTATGATGATACCACAGTGGTCGGAGTCCAATTTTGCCACCGCAATTTTGACAGAACAACCCCAAAGACGGCATATGGGGGATCGTACCTTCTCCCACCCTCTCTGATCTCATAGAGGGACATTACGGATTTAACGTGCCCGTATCCGGCCTAGACATGGAGGTATTTAACGGCGCCTGTCGGGATTCGAACGGAGCATCCTCAGCACCGAAAGCCGACGGGCTACCGCTAGGCCAACTTGAGCCCTCCCAGGTACTAGTTAATAGTATCGTTTTCAAGCGTATGTCTGGAAAAATGGTATACAAATCTTTGTCGTTGTGCTTAGTGGGATGAAATCAAATTTATTAATGCAGATACCCTTCATTTTTTTCATAGATTGATGACAAAACTTTTTTTTTTCCTTTTAAAGGGGATTCACTTGTCGTCAAACATTCGACTATACTACGCCGCAGTTTACTGTCCATTTTATTATGGGGCCACCATATAGGCGGACAGCATAACCCCCTATGAAGGGACGACACAAACGGAGGCACTTTTCGTGGAACGACACCGGGATTCAATCCGAACACCCTCAGCACCGAAAACCAGCGCGCTGTACCAGGGCCGCTACAAGCCCTGATGACAAAACTACATATATTGAATTGAAGCGGCAAATTGTAAGCGGGGAGAAATAACTAAAAACATGCAACAAGTAACGGGGGTGAGTTTATGACCTTGATTGATCTCTAGATCTAAACTGAATAGAAAAAACTATCATGTGTGGTTTAGTTTACATGCCATTGACTGTCACTTCATACATAACTTGACTGTATATTATTCTGTCCTGGGATAGGAGAATTGGATTAGTATCCACAAACTCTTCATATCAACTTAAACTTGAAAAACGGTTGCCATGTTTTAGGCTTTAAGGAAACATAGATTTCCAGCATGAAAAAAATGATTGAGAAAAAAATGTGTTTACTTAATCTTATTGTCTGCATGTAAAGTTAAAACTAGTACTACTATAATATATACTATAAGGAAAATCTACTATAATTTACTATAAGGAAACATAGATTTCCAGCATTACGTTGGCTTGGTACAGTTAGTATCAAACAAAATATATATTTCACACCAACAGCACTACTGGGTTACTCTAATATTAGAATATCCCAACTGGTCATGTATAGAAAAGCAAAGATATAATTATTACCTACGAAATTCTGTTAACTGATGGTGGGACGAGATAGTCGTCCTTATTCAAGAACTTTTTTTTTGAGAAAAAAATGTGTTTACTTAATCTTATTGTCTGCATGTAAAGTTAAAACTAGTACTACTATAATATATACTATAAGGAAAATCTACTATAATCTACTATAAGGAAACATAGATTTCCAGCATTACGGTGGCTTGGTACAGTTAGTATCAAACAAAATATATATTTCACACCAACAGCACTACTGGGTTACTCTAATATTAGAATATCCCAACTGTTCATGTATAGAAAAGCAAAGATATAATTATTACCTACGAAATTTTGTTAACTGATGGTGGGACGAGATAGTCGTCCTTATTCAAGAACATTTTTTTTAGAAAAAAATGTGTTTACTTAATCTTATTGTCTGCATGTAAAGTTAAAACTAGTACTACTATAATATATGAATGAAATAAAATATAAATATAGTTGAATTAAAGAAAATGGGATAAATAGGACTTATTAACTCAAACTGTGCTTTATAGCAGACATCATGTTTCAAAATATATTATCAAACGAGCAACCTTTGTTTGAATCTATTAACAAGTGTTTAAAATCTGTGCAGCAAAAGATGACCATAGTACTTCCTGCCGGACGATGCATCGTCACCAGTAGCTTAATATAGGAAATAATTTCAATATTTGGGTAAGCGGAGAATATGGTAAATTTAACATCTTACCAAAGCTTGGAAATAACAGTAGACAAGTTGGGATAATCGCTAAAGATTGTAAATGTAGCATGATGGCATTTACTTAACCAGATTTTCACAATCAGATGGGCTAAGTTTCATCTAATCCTGCTCCAAGTTGTATTTCTTTAGCGATTTGTTAAATACTCCACAAATTTTTCACCATATTAAAATCTTGGGAATTTGGGGGGGGGGGGGCACTGTTTCATAAATTTTGTGTAGTTGGTTAAAGCTAGAGGGGAGATTAGAGCTTTGTGTTTAAGATCATTATTCAGATGAGGCCAGTGATGGCCGAATGGCTAAGGCGCTCCCATCGATACCAGAGTCTGTGGGTTCGAGTCCCACTCTTTGTATGGACGTTTGTAGCCGTTCGAAATCGGCTTTTACTCCTTCCGTAGCAGCATATGTATATGAAGATTACATGCAAAACCAGTTTTTCGAGCATTTAGATTTAAAATATTAAGTAGTAGTTTTCAGATAAATGAGATGCTTTTATTCATATTAATAAGAAGAGATATAGGTAACGATATTTAAATCTATATACATATCAATATCTAAATCGACACATATAGAAATATAACGATATATACATCGATTTATGTAAAAATTACATAAAAAAGTTTACAGTTTTGTTACCTGTATATATCAATATCTAAATCGATACATATAGAAATATAACGATATCTAAATCGATACACATAGAAATATAACGATATATAAATCGATACATATAAAAATATAACGATATCTAAATCGATACACATAGAAATATAACGATATCTAAATCGATACACATAGAAATATAACGATATCTAAATCGATACACATAGAAATATAACCATATCGAAATCGAGGAACTAGTATGATATACCCCCCCCCCCCCAATGGCGATTTTGGCGTTTTTTTTTGTCGCCAAGCAGAACGCGTGTCTTTGAAACGAAAAATTCCGGAAAGTCCCAAAAATACGCATTTTTTATACTGTACAACCACAGAAAAGCACATAAAACACATAAATACAAAAAATAAAAGCTGAAAAATAATAAGAAATTTGTTAAGTGGGGGGGGGACTGCCTCCCCCCCAACCCCCCAACCCCGCGACAAAAAGTCAGTATAGTGCAACTAATAATAATTAATTTAAATAAACATAAAATACATCTTGATTAAATATATATTTCTTGATTAAACATAAATTAAAGCACAAATACAATAGAAAAAAATACATGTTGGCAATAGAATTTTAAAAAAATGTATCTATACAGAAATTTTGTACTCCTCCCAGTTAATTTTTTAAACGATTTCAATAAATTTATTAAAACAATCTACATTTGCGGCTAAACATGATTTCCGAAACATGTACATCGCTAGGTAGAATTTAAAATCTGCCTTACGATTGTAACCACGAACCATGCCGAATAGATTTCTCAGTGTTACATTGCTCCCCCCCCCCTACAATAACTTTCCTACAAACAAATGTAAAACCATCAGAATAAGAACTTTTACCTTTAATCCTCATCTCTGACTCACCTTTTTTGCAATTCGAGCTCTTTAACAACCCAAACTCCGGTAAAAAATTAAAAAGCAACTCTTATTTAATATTTTGACCAAAGCATTACACCAAAGTAAAAACCGGCAACACAACAACCAAAACAAAGGGCGCCAGATTTGGCAAGAAATCTCTTGGGGGAGATATCATACTTGTACCCTAAATCAATACATATAGAAATATAACGATATCTAAATCGATACACATAGAAATATAACGACATATAAATCGATACATATAGAAATATAACGATATCTAAATCGATACACATAGAAATATAACGATATCTAAATCGATACACATAGAAATATAA
This sequence comes from Dolomedes plantarius, assembly GCA_907164885.2. NCBI lineage: Eukaryota > Metazoa > Arthropoda > Arachnida > Araneae > Dolomedidae > Dolomedes > Dolomedes plantarius. The sequence continues at coordinate 80,978,587 of OU015501.1, read as the reverse complement.
CGATATCTAAATCGAGGAACTAGTATGATATACCCCCCCCCCCCCAATGGCGATTTTGGCGATTTTTTTTGTCGCCAAGCAGAACGCGTGTCTTTGAAACGGGAAATTCCGGAGTCCCAAAAATACGCATTTTTTATACTGTACAACCACAGAAAAGCACAAAAAACACATAAATACAAAAAATAAAAGCTGAAAAATAATAAGAAATTTGTTAAGTGGGGGGACTGCCTCCCCCCCAATCCCCCCTCAACAAAAAGTCAGTATAGTGCAACTAATAATAATTAATTTAAATAAACATAAAATACATCTTGGATAAATATATATTTCTTGATTAAACATAAATTAAAGCACAAATACAATAGAAAAAAATACATGTTGGCAATAGAATTTAAAAAAAAAGTATCTATACAGAAATTTTGTACTCCTCCCAGTTAATTTTTTAAACGATTTCAATAAATTTATTAAAACAATCTACATTTGCCGCTAAACATGATTTCCGAAACATGTACATCGCTAGGTAGAATTTAAAATCTGCCTTACGATTGTAACCACGAACCATGCCGAATAGATTTCTCAGTGTTACATTGCTCCCCCCCCCCTACAATAACTTTCCTACAAACAAATGTAAAACCATCAGAATAAAAACTTTTACCTTTAATCCTCATCTCTGACTCACCTTTTTTGCAATTCGAGCTCTTTAACAACCCAACCTCCGGTAAAAAATTAAAAAGCAACTGTTATTTAATATTTTGACCAAAGCAATACACCAAAGTAAAAACCGGCAACACAACAACCAAAACAAAGGGCGCCAGATTTGGTGAGAAATCTCTTGGGGGAGATATCATACTTGTACCCTAAATCGATACATATAGAAATATAACGATATCTAAATCGATACACATAGAAATATAACGACATATAAATCGATACATATAGAAATATAACGATATCTAAATCGATACATATAGAAATTTAACGATATCTACATCGATTTATGTAAAAATTACATAAAAAAGTTAATTTACAGTTCTGCCATACGTGGATCCACTGGTGTTTGTGGAGAATCAGACCATGGATCCATACGTGGACCCACTGGTACACAATGAGTTAAGCAGTAGGTCCCAGTCTACAATAACTTTCCTACAAACAAATGTAAAACCACCAGAATAAGAGCTTTTAACTTTAATCCTCATCTCTGACCCACATTTTTTGCAATTCGCGCTCTTTAACAACCCAACCTCCGGTAAAAAATTAAAAAGCAACTGTTATTTAATATTTTGACCAAAGCATTAAACCAAAGCATTACACCAAAGTAAAAACCGGCAACACAACAACCAAAACAAAGGGCGCCAGATTTGGAGAGAAATCTCTTGGGGGGGGGGGGGGGAATATTATACTTGTACCCTAAATCGATACACATAGAAATATAACGATATCTAGATCGATACACATAGAAATATAACGATATCTAAATCGATATACATAGAAATATAACGATATCTAAATCGATACATATAGAAATTTAACGATATCTACATCGATTTATGTAAAAATTACATAAAAAAGTTAATTTACAGTTCTGCCATACGTGGATCCACTGGTGTTTGTGGAGAATCAGACCATGGATCCATACGTGGACCCACTGGTACACAATGAGTTAAGCAGTAGGTCCCAGTCTAATGATCCCTCGTGTAGCAAAAAAAATTGACCGTACCGTTCCAAACCAAACCATAGTGCATTTTTTATACAATTTACTAGTAATTTGAAATTCTGATTATAAATTGGATATGCTAATTACAGCTACAGAATGTTGGCGAAAATCTGTTACGAAGTATCTAGATTATGTTTTTAAATACCAGAAATAACAATAAAATACTAAAAAGGGGAAAAAATTAAATTTACAAGTGATCAATCTCTTTTAAAAATTCTATTTGTAAAAGTATTGGTGAAAACCGGTTACAAAGTATCTAGATTATATTTTTAAATACTAGAAATAACAATAAAATACTTTAAAAAATTAAATTTACAAGTAAAAATCCTCTTTTAAAAATTCAATTTTAAAAGAACAAAAAAATCCATTTCTGATTAACATCTGTGAAAGGTCAGTAAATAATGTGCTTTTTTAGAATAAAATAATATAATAGCAAAATTTTTGAATTTTGAATTTTTGACCGAAATTCACTCGTACGAGGTCGTATACATTAAGTTGCTGAAAATCTCTTAGACACTATTCTACAGAATTGAGAACTGTATAAGAGAGCTTCTAAGAGCCATGAGACAGTAAAGCTATTCATAAAAAAGAGTGTTTATGAAGCTTTAATGTGATAAGAATTGAGTATTTTTGTCTGATTTAAATCAACAAAATAAAGAGACAATTTTTTAGCATAAAGTTCCTCAACAAGGAACCATAATAAAGTTGGTAAGGTACATTCATAGCTACTCTTTTACCAGTGGTTCAAAGGAATCTCCCCCTTTTGTGGATCATTTTATACTTTATACACTTTCTAAAATGCTTTAAAAACTAAGTCTTATGGAGCAGTAAAATATTTGGTTATAATTTCGAAACACATGTTACTCATATGAAAAATTATCTAGATTACTATTCTCCAGATTAAAAATCTAGCGAATCAAGGAAACAGATTAAAGCTTTGAGTTTTAAAATTTTTGTGCCCTTAATATAAAATTAAGTTTTTTCTTAAGATATGAGGGAAAATAATCATAACTAAGAATATATTTTAATGGGAGGACGAGGAGAGTCTAACACTTGATATTTGTATATGCATGTAGCTGTCCTTGACTTTTTGTATTAGCTCATGCACTCTAGAGAAAAAACATATTTGTTTAACGTGCTGGAGAACAAATGGGATTGCTTGATCAGTGGTGCTCCAGTATGAACAGGTAATTTTACAGAAAAAAAGGTAATGCTCCATTTGATCACAACAGAAGGAAACTGAAATTCTACATGTTATCATTTAGATGGTGTGATGGAATGGGCTATTACATTCTATCTCTTGATTATGCAGCAAATTTTTATTTATCGCATCGGAAGTGACTAATTAAATATAACTCTTAATTTTTTCATTAATTCAGTTCTTTTTAATTTTACTTAAAAGGGAAGTTATTCCATGAACGAAAGAGACTCATTTTATACAAAATGAAAAAGGACAATAAACAATAGAAAGGATCTTGAATAATATTCTGTAAAATTATTTTCAAAATGTCACATTTCTGTTTCTAATAGTTCTGTACTTTGCTTTGCACAATGTAGTTAGTTGTTTCTAATTTTAAATCTTTTGTATAGGGCCTTTTTTTTGTTCTGCTTTGTTTTTCTTTTAGTACCACCCTGCTGACTCTCATTCTTAAAAGCCTCATCCTTTGCTCCCCCCCCCCCCAAAGTTTTACTAGGAATGGGGGAGCACAAGTTGTTATTTGGGGTTTTCCCTGACACGGGTTCAAACCTATTCATGCTACTTTTTTCTCGTTTCTTTGTTCTTGCTAACTTTTATGTTTAGACCATCCAGTAGCTTTTTTTAATACCCTTAACCCTATCAGTATATTTTATTTCTAAAAAAAAGGTCAGAATTATTTTCCCACTTTAAAAAATTTTTTTTTAAATTATTAGTCATATATTTCATATCTCTCTGTTCTTACAGTAAATTTAATGGTGTCAATTTTTTTATAACACTTTATTTTACACTGCTATTTTGGATCAGGCGGATAGGTTAGTCAAGAATATATGGTTTACATCCTTAAAATCTTAGATTGTGTATGTAAAGCCTTATATCAATACTAGCTGAAAACTCGCACTTCACAACGGAGTACATTCAAATTAAATTCAATGGTCAATGTATGCAATTAATGCCAAAATATATATATATATATATATATATATATATAATAAATACGACGATCAATGCATACAATTGATGTAAATATATATATATATATATATACACTGCTGGCCACTGAAAATGCAACACCCTGAAGGAAACATGCAAATAACATGAAATTTACAACATGCATTAGCGGAGGTGAAATATGCAAATGATTAGAATTTCAGCGCAGACGCACATCACGCGCGCCTGTGGCGCCACTTCAAAGGGCTATTTAAGGCTTGAAGATTTCGACGATATCAAGTTCGGCAATTGTGTTTTTCTTGTGGTTTTTTCAAAAAAATCAATTATGCCTCGTCGAAAACAGCGATCATCTTTTGATCAAGTATCCGAGTTCGACAGAGGAAGGATAGTGGCCTACCGAGATTGCGGATTATCTTTCAGGGAAATCGGTAGTCGTGTTGGACGAAACCAAACAACTGTAATGCGGATATGTGATCGTTGGATGCAGGAGGGTACGACGGACCGGCTTGTTCGATCGCATCCACCTCAGCGCACCACTTCACGTGATGACAGGCAAATTGTGCGCATGGCAGTGACGGATCGCTCAGTCACATCACGAACCATAGCACAGCACATGCAGTCTGTAACGCATCATCCAGTGTCTGCGCGTACCATTCGACGCCGTTTACAGCAGAGTGGTCTGTCCGCAAGACGTCCATTGCTTTGTCTACCCTTGACGCAGAACCACAGACGTCTCCGCCGCCAATGGTGCAATGACAGAAGGATGTGGACGGCAGAATGGAATGAAATTGTCTTTACTGACGAGTCACGCTTCTGTCTGCAACACCACGATGGTCGCATTCGAGTCTGGAGACACCGTGAAGAGAGGATGCTGAACAGCTGCGTTATGCACCGCCACACTGGTCCTACACCGGGTATTATGGTATGGGGCGGAATTGGATACCACTCTCGCACACCTCTAGTACGCATTGCCGGTACTTTAAACAGCCAGCGCTACATCTCCGAGGTGTTGGAGCCAATTGTCCTTCCTTACCTTCAGGGCTTGCCCACAGCCATATTTCAACAGGATAATACGCGACCACACGTGGCACGCATTGTCCAACGGTTCTTCGTCAATCGCCAGATTGAATTGTTACCCTGGCCGCCTCGCTCTCCGGATCTTTCACCGATAGAAAAGATGTGGTCCATGGTTGCTCTACGATTGACCCAGATTCCATCCCCAGCTGCCACAGCAGATCAACTTTGGCAACGTGTGGAAGCTACTTGGTCTGCTGTACCCCAAGAACTCATCCAAAGTCTCTTTGAATCAATGCCGAGACGTGTGGCAGCGGTGATCTCCAACAATGGCGGCTACTCTGGCTACTGATTTTGGCAGGAACCACACTTCACAGAAGTCTATAAATTTAATCATTTGATACTTGGTCAACATATTATCTACAAAATAAATTTTGTTGTGATATCTCTTGTCTTTCTTGGTGTTGCAATTTGGGTGGCCAGCAGTGTATATATATATATATATATATATATATATATATATATATATATATATTTAAATCGTAAGGTATATTTTTAAAGACAAAATAATGCAGAAGAAAATTTTCAAATTAAATCTAATAGGACATACTAAAGAATATAGTACAGTTAATATAGTACAGTTTGAGGAACATATCTTTTACTGTATTTTAATATTTTTTTGGATAATGTCCAATCGTCTGCTGCATTAGCAAGAAAAAAAACTTTTTTTGTCTATTTCGTTGTTATTACGTGACGATAAATTTATTTAAAGTACCAGAAAAAGAAACCACGTGATCAGCATTTAATGAATTAAATTAAAATTAATCTTTAAAAATTCACCAAAAATCAGAAAATGGAAGTAAAGATTCGAAAAAGATTTCATTTCAAAGGAATTTTTATGATCTTTCTCGTGATATAAATTTTATGATCTTAAATTATTGTTTTAAATGCAAACTTAAAAAAAGTTACTAAAACAGCTTAAAAATTTAATTTTTAAAAATCTAAGAAATTTTTTTTCAAAAATCTTTCTTAGTGCACCCCTACACCATAAGAAGAATCGCCATGCAAAATTTCAGCCCTTTAGGTACAGCGGTTTGGTCTGTGGGTTGTACGTCAGTCAGTCAGTGAGTCATTCAGTTGCGGAACTGTTTTATATATAAAGATAACGCGCCGCGTCACTACTAATATCAATGAGCATGTTACATTGCTGAATATTATAAAATTAGTAAAATTAGGAATATAGAATTTTGGAGGCTGAAGTGAATTACAAAGTTATATTGTTCGCTTTCTAATTTTTGCATAACAAAGAAAATCTATTTTTTACTTTTTGAAATGCGTTGCTTTTAATTACAAAACGTCAGTTAAATCAAAACTTTTTCTTGTTCTTCTTATAAGGATTTTATTCACAGTAATCTGTTTATTCCACTCTCGATGTATAGGGGTTGGCCACGCAAGCTGTCCTTGTGTGGTCCAGGGTTCCAATATCAGGTAAGCTATAGATGTTTCTGTAATGGTCCCTCAAAGAGAGTAACACTAGTTAACCAGTTTGTTACTTCCACTTCCAGTAGCCAACAAGTCTCGCGGTGTAAATACACGGATGTTTTGAGGATGCACCACTACTGCATTGGAAGAAACGATAACTTGTTCATAATTGTGAAAAGTATTTTACTTTGTATGAAACGAATTGAGATTAAAAAAAACTGAATCGTTTATTGATGTAATTTATGGTTTAATTTGTCTCCCTGTATCAATCAGTTCTCACCTGGATGAGGTAATGTGCATGTGCTAGGTTTATCTGTGATTTTCCTGCCATGCAAGTGCCGCGCGCTTTGCATTATACAAAGTCCACCTGGTACAGAATCCCTAACTGGTAGTCTGTCATCCAGATGGTGCTTTGCTTTATCAAACCTACCTTTCTTTTTCATATACAAAAAGTAGTTCGCATTTTATGGAAATGATTTGGCAATTAAGTTTTATGTATAAATGCCGTATTTTTTGCGGTGATTTGCTTCTTTCAGATAGCCATGGTTCTTGACAATAGCTCTAGCTCAAATTTTCCATGAAAGTAAACTTTTTCTTAGTACAGGTAGTCCTCCTACAGCAAGGCATCTCACAACACGGTTTCGCTCTAACACGATAGGAAAATTGCAGGAACCTTCGTGTAAGACTGCAACCTGTAACACGGTTTCGCTCTAACACGATAAAAAACGAAATGCGAAAAACTTTGTACAACACTGTATTTCTACAGCACTAGATAACAAGATTTTTGTTTAACATATTTAAAAACTAAATTACCTTAAAATAATGACGGGAAGGAATAATGAACTCTAGCAGCTTTACACGAAAATGTATAAACAAATTATAATTTAATCATTTCTAACTCTATTCAGATGTCATAGCGCAGAGGTAGGGAACCTTTTTACCATTAGAGGCCACATGTAAATTAAGTAGTAATAAAGGAGGCCACATAAGTTGATGTACCTATAAATGCGACTTTTATGAAATTATTATAGTTAGGTATAGTTTTAACAATTTGGTGCATTATATAGAAAAATAACAAAAAAAAATTAAGTCCTTATTTATTTATTATTTGACTTAAAAAGTTACAATATAAAATATTTTTGTATTCACATAAGGATAAAAACATGTTATGACATTAATCATTAATTATTATTTTTTTATAAAATTATTAGATTCATAGATACCACTGTAATTTTACACCACAAACAAACAAACACACACACACACACACACACATATATATATATATATATTAATTTTAATAAACAACTACATATTTAAATAACACTTCAAATAAAAATAATAAAGTAGAAGTATTTTTAAATAATTTTAACATTATAAAGAAATACAATAGAAAAATAATAGTATTAAATTATAAATAACTGACATAGCAACAATTCCTAAAATAATTTTAAAATCCTATGGAAAATTTAAGCTGGTGGGATATTTTCATCTGTTTCTTGCTTGAAAGTAATTGAATATTTGTATCAAGCTTCGTAACGCGAAGCCTGCGTACATACATTCACGCAGTTCGTTATTTAATTCCATTGATTTGCAAATTGTTGTAATCTATAAAATTAAATATTAATTAATACAAATGATAGCTTTTATGAAGGCCGCACAAGAAGATCACGCAGGCCGCGTGTTCCCTACCTCTGTTATAGCGGAAAGCGTCATGCACAGTTGTGTGACGTAATACCTCCACGTGGACGAACGCTGCGTCGTTCGAATTCGTGCTGATGACGTCGGCAGATGCATTTTTGACTTTGTTTAGATTAATGTACGCTTTGATCTCTTTATGAGAAGCTTTGATTTGATCCGGTCATTACGGAGTAATGTAAATAATTTGTAAAAATGTACATTAAACTTGTTGTTAGTGTATACCGCGTGGCAGTACTTTGTTCTTTCGATTCGTCTACCCTTCCGCTGAAAGAAGCCGAAAATTCAAAAGGGAGCTGCGAAATTGTCTATCTCCATACCGTGAAATTTACAATGATCTTGTAAGAACCAGCAAACAAACCAACATTGCATATTTTTTCAAAAAGAATAGAAGGTGCAAAATATCTAAAAGAAGAAAAAGGTTCTGAAAGTGAAGGTGATATCATTCAACCGAAAAAACGTTCTCGTTTGATGGTAGTGAGCAGCGATGAGGAAGAAATTTATTAAATTAAGGTCGCATTAAATGAAAATAATATTTTTTGTTTCTTTTTGTTTTGTGTTATACATACATTTATATTTTTAATAAAAATTAAGTTGCTTATATGGAATTTTTTAAAAAAAGTTTTTTTTAACAAGTTTTCGGAAAGTAACCCTCCTTTTTGTACTGGCTCTGGTTCTCATATAACACGGTTTCACACAACACGGCATTTTCTAGGAACCTATCTACCGTGTTTTAGGAGGGTTACCTGTACTGTCATATCAATTTTACCCAATTCCTCTTGGACCGATTTCCAAAGTCCGTTCAGTGTTCTTGGATGCCGTTTTCCTAAAGCTCGTTTTAATAAACCAAAAGTGAAAAAGTCCATTGGAGAAGCGTCAGGTGATTTTACAGGTATTGTATTAAATGGGATACACTTTATTCCTGTTTCTGATTCTTTCTTTGCTAAATAAGCGACAGTTGATTTAGACGTGGGACTAGAGGTTTTGTCTATATGAAGCTCAACTTTATCAATGTCCTTTCCATGTAAGGCTGGAATTCCTTCTTCAAAAATTGGTTCTAAAATATTTTGCTGATAGCAATGGCGGCTCCAAGGGAGGGGCAGTAGGGGCAATTGCCCCTCCCCAAAAAGCCTGGCTTATTTTTTTTTTTTCATAACCTAAAATTATATAATCGTAGACCTAAATGAGTTTAAATTTAAAATGAGATGATGTTTATATATATATATATATATATACACTCATGGACAAAAAAATTAGCGCACCAAGAAGGAGTCGTCAAAATGAAACGAAATTTTACATACGTAATGACTACTTTGATATAAGTAAATGATAAGAAAATCAAAGAAACAGGATAATTTATTTCAAAGAAAAAGGCAAAAGAACGGAGGAGTTAATACTCCGTTGGACCCCCTCTAGCGCGAATGCACGATGAGATACGATCGGGCACTGAGTCATACAAGTTCTGTATGATGTCTTGAGACATTTCGTTCCATATTTGCTGTAACCTTGCCTCTAGTTCGTTCAAACTCGTGGGATGCCCAACTGGTCGTCCCAAATGATCCCAGATATGCTCGATTGGAGACAAATCTGGGGATCGGGCAGGCCAAGGAAGGGTAGTAACAGTGCGGATACAGTCTTGTGACACCCTTGCCGTATGAGGCCGAGCATTGTCTTGTTGAAAAATGGCTCCTGGGAGTCGTTGCATGAGTGGCAACACATGTGGTTGCAGGATTTCATGAACATACCGCTGGGCTGTCATGGTGCCACGGAACAATACTAGGGGTGGCCGTGTATTGTAGGCAATGGCACCCCATACCATCACACCAGCTGTGGGAGCGATGTGTCGCTGTACAGCAAAGGCAGGATTGAAGCGTTCATCACGGGCTCTCCACACACGAACACGATTGTCATCACTGCCGAGACTGAATCTGGATTCGTCACTAAAGACGACCTGGTTCCATACCGCTGCAGTCCAGTTTCCTCGTGCGCGGCAAAACTCCAAACGGGGGCGTCGATGGGTGGGCGTCAAGGGCAGCACACGTAATGGGCGCCGCGATACCAACTGTCCTTCAGCCAGACGCCTTCGTATGGTTCGAGAAGACACAGAGGCCCCTAGTGAAGGTGCTACCTGTGCCTGGATGGCGGCCGATGAAGCAGTTGGCTGTACGCATGCATTTCTTACGATGTGGCGGTCTTCTCGACGACTGGTCTGTCGAGGGCGTCCTCAGCCTGGTCTTCGTGTACATGATATCTCTCGGGTCCACTGGTCCCAACACCTCCTCATAACACAATCAGAGCGGCCTAATTGACGAGCTACTCGCCTAGCTGATCACCCAGCTTCCATCATCCCGACGATTCTCCCCCTCTCAAACTGCGACAACTGCTTATATTGTCTTCGAAGACGGCGTAATGGCATGTCTATCTCAGCTCTTCCTTTGTAAATGATTCAGCACACTCAAACAAGCTTTGGTTACCTGTTTTATACTCCACAGAGTACGATGTTCAACGCCCTCTATCGGCTATACGTAATGCGCAATCACGCTGCATTTCTAATCATTTGCTAATCTCCCCGACATGTACCTTCATTGCAAGTTTCGTTACGATCCCGCAATTATTTCTTGGTGCGCTAATTTTTTGTCCATGAGTGTATATATATATATATATATATATATATATATATATATATATATATATATATATATATATATATATATATATATATATATATATATATATATAACCTTAAGAGTCGACGTTGCCTCCCCCAAATCTTTGGACTGGAGCCGCCCCTGGCTGATAGTAGAGTGAATTAAGTTTGGCTTTACTTGAGACTTTTATAATTTTTAATTTGCTGTGGTAATAAAATCCTGCAACTATCATGAATCCCTTTGGAAACTTTTCTGTACACTGACGAAGCCATTTCGTACGGCCATTCCCGTCAGTTGAGCAATAGAAAATTTATCTTTTTGTATTACAGTGTCTTAAATACACCCATGGCTCATCGATTCTTACCCCAAATTTCCATTTTTCAGCAGCTAGGTAGTTTTCATATAATTTTCTACAGTTTGTTTTTCTTTCAGCAATATGATTTGGCAAAAGCAGATGAACTTTAGGTTTAAACATCTTTTTTAACTTCAAATCTTTATGAATGGTTTTACTTACAGTGCCAGAAAACATTCCTAGTTTCGTTGCAATGGATCTTTGAGTCGACGTATTTTCTTTCAGAATCAGAGATTTCACTTTCTTGATATTTACCTGTGTTCGAACAGTCTTAGGATCAGGTTTCGTGATCAAGTTTTCATTTTTACTTTCAGTTAGACTTTTTTTCTTTCTTTCAAATTTAATATATTATAAATGCCTTTTTTTTTGAAATGCCACGATTTTTACACCGCTTTATAATTTGTTGATGCGAATATTTCTTCTCGGAAAGCGCAGTTACGTAACCTTCGAGCCATCAATCAATTTTAGGAGCCATTTTCAAAATAAATCTTTTATTTTACATTCCAATCAAAACAAAACAGTAGAAGATGATTATTCTGAAGTTGCCAAATTTTTATCTCAAAATGCAAACAACAAAAATAAATTACAAAATCGTTTCCATAAAATGCGTGCGACCTTCTGTACTTTAAGACCAAGAGGAAAAAAGTTTATTTTGCCCATTTTGAAAAAAATTTCAAGGGAAAACATTAATTCAAAAAATTGCTTTTTAATCCTTAATTAGAGATTCACATTTAACCGTTTTATATTAAACATGACTGAAAAGTAGACCAGAGGTGTAATTCTAAGGAATTATCGCAATCAAGCATCGAATTTTAAGCTTTCAGTTATTCTAGCGTTGCGCTTACTCAAAAAACAAATAAAATAAAATAAAAATGAATAACTAAATAAAGTGTTTATGGATCTACTAAAGCTTTGAAAAGAAGAATTTGATGCGAGAAGGATAAAACATTAATTACTTTAATCACCTTAAAGTTTGCTAGAATTGGCGATCTTTCTTCGTAATTAGAAAGAGGATAATGAACTGAAATTAAAAAATCTCTCTCATTATACTTAAAGTGAATTTGTTAATTATTTTTGTCGGTTTAAAAATACTTAATATGAAGTCATTTAAAACTCGGTTTAATTCAACAGAACTGAAAGGAAAAAAACCCATTACGATAAACATATCAAATAACGAGGCGAAAAAATCCGGCAGGCATAAAAAATGAAAATCGCCTTTTCGCTAGAGCTCAATTACAAGAGGAGAAAAAATTAATATGAAAGCACAAAAAAATGTCAAGAAAAAACGCTGCGTTTTCTATTGGCTGCCGGATAATCGCATCAACCTACCGCTATTGCTTCATTGGCCAGTGAACAGAGATGGCGTTTCTGTGCGTTGGCATAGAAACTAGGAATCGTCCTCGCTCATTCAAGAGACAAAAGGCAATTAAAGTAACGTAATGCCGTCTGATTTGATGCTTGCTTCACTGCCTTATTCTAGGCAATCGTGCAGTATTTATAGAACTTGATCAAGTTGGTAATTACTAGCATCCGATCCAAAGGAAAATATTGATGCCTTTCGTTAATTAGCTGTAAATTAAGCTTGACTGGCGAGCACGAAGCGAGTCCGGCTTGCGAAATCGGAAAATTTAAAATAAGGATTTAGTTCCTGGGGGTAGGGTTTCGAAACGAAATTATCAGACTGGAATGCGGAATTAATCTACGATTGTTTGTCTAACGGGGGCTGCTGTAGAGATGTTTTCATAACGCTCCTTTCTGATTGGGCTAGAACGCAGTAACTCCTTTCCGAATTACTGGCGAGTGACACTTGACCCTCTCTGCTGAAATAAAGAGATTAAACGCTTGTGAAATGCATCGCCTCTTGTCGCTCGAATAATCGGCATCGCGAAATCAAGTCGAAACAGATTACATGCAGCGAGATGCTGCATTCGTTGCAAAGAAGAGACGCTGCCCGCTTATAGAGTAAATAAAACTTATCTCATTAATGCAATGAAATATCACGCTTTGAAATGGGATTTTAGACTCTTAAAGTGAAAGCTTTCGAGGCAAAGTATTTAAATAAGCATCAGATGAATGCAATGCCAGAGGAAACACATAGATAGCGCCCTCTTGCGCTATATAAATTGCATGATTATAGTAAGTAAAAGTGCTTGAGGGATAAAAATTTTAATGGCACTCGCATTAAATTTGCACTATAATTGCAAATATCCCATTAAAACTTTTACTGCATTGAAAGTTATAGTTGCATTGCGTATATCTTGCCAATAATATCCTAACAACCCCGACATATGCAAGATAGGATTTATATACACGTTCCTTTCTACTGGTTCTAAACATGAATGCTAGTTTTAAACAGACACCTGTCAAGTTGAGCATGCAATATACCTTATTCCTCTTCGTTAACGGTTTTTAAACGTGAAATGATAGTATGATATCACATAAGAAAGCTCTTGGTACGAGACAAACCAGTCACTGTGGAGATTTCTAAAAATAATAGGATATATATGTCACTACCAATTGGTTAGTAACACCATATGCAAAAGAAAGAAGAATATGGCACCATCAGCTACGAAGTGTGGACTCTTACGGTTATAGTGCACAACTCCTGGATTCAAATCAGAGAATATAATTCCTATGAACAGATGAGTCCAAGTATACAGTGCACTAGAAGGATGGCCATAACTGTATGGGTTGAATTCAAAGGGAGCGATTCTTTCCACATTGTAGTGTCCCAACAGGGAAATTTTTGCAGACACAGTGCCATACTATGGGGCTGCTTCTCGTGGTTTGGTTTTGGAGTGACAAGAAATTATCGATAAAACAATGAATGCTATGCGTTATCTTAACTTCCAGGAGAATTAGCATTTGCCGACAATGTAATAGCATTTTGGGGATTGCCTTCATTTTCAACACATGACGTTAAAATGTTACGAATATTAAAAGAAGTGCAGGGTATGAACCTAATTCCCAAATTTGAAATTTTGCATATTATGTAACTTTTGAAAACGTAGCTCAAGAGAGCTAGATATGTCATGTCCCAACAATCTTAAACCGATTTCAACGATAATTGCCGAATTATTAGTGCTATATAATTTTATATTTCGACATGCGTTAACAAATTATAAATCTATTCTCCTTAAGGGGTTTTTAATAACAAGTGTATTCCTAAAATATATAGTGTATTCCTAATTTAACAAGTGTGCTACTTTGATCTGAAAATAAAATAAAAGTTAATGAAGCGTTTTCATGATATTTTAAGACCACATGAAGATGAAAAATATTCATCTTTTTGTCCTCATCGTGCTCTCTAAATTTTAGACCACAATTCGTGTTGCATGATGGTTTTTTTCTGAAGTGGGTTAGTTGACTACACCTTGTCAGTAACCAGGTATAATTTCGAGATTCGGTTTCACATTTTTTCCCTTTCCATCGAAAATACTCATCGGTTGTGCTTATCGGTACATACTTATCGGTTGCTGAGGTGCCCATGACAAAGACGAAACCTATGTCCAAGGCTACCTTCTACGATAGAGATACAGTAACCACCGCTTATAGTGATCAGTGGTTATAAGAATCAACCGTTTATAAGAATCAATATCGCAAAAACAAAAACAAATGTATTATTTCCATGTTAAAATTTCCGCTTTAAAGAATCAATCCACCGGTTATAAGAATCAGTTTGCAATCTTCGCCTTCCTTTCATTTTTCCAAAAAATGCCACTTGAACTCTCAAAAGGTACGAAATTCTTTCTTAAGTTTTTGAAAAGAAAGATTGATAAAATTTTGGGGAGGAAAACAGTCGTACAATACATTCCTTTAATAATAACATAAGAGTTTCTCCTTATACGTTTTTGCTAAACACTGTCTTATTAGCTTTACCCAGGGGCATCTAACCCGCCCGGGTCCGATTTCACTTTTCTCCAGACAGGCACTCCTTTTTTCCCACCACTTACTTCCTGGTTGCGGATATCAGGACCCTGAAACACATAAATCTTCCGCGAAGTGTCCACCATCACTTACGCAAACGGGACGGTGGATTCAGCACTTCAAACCGTGAAACGTAAACGGATCCATTTTGCTGAATCAGATGAACCAGATGCTGAATCAAAACGTTTCACGGTTTGATTCAGAATTAAACCGTGAAACGTAAGCTATAAAGTGAATCTTCGTATGAGACTGTAATAAGCATACGTCGCTAGTATTCACTTTAGTTTTCTAAAAAAATGCCAGTTAGTGTTAGAACTTTTTGATAGTCGAATTCAAATATGATAAAAACAAAGTTTTTCTGAAAAACAGAACTTGTTAATTAGATATGATGCTCTTCCAAAGTGTAGTCAAAGAGAAGTTGCCTCTTGTTGATTTTATAATCATGTGTTGTTACTTATAGGTCTAGAAATTGAGTTATAGTATTTGTTTAGAAATTGAGTATTTTTAAAATTATAAAAAATATTTTTAATAAATGATAAATAACGTAAATTAAAGATTATTTAATGGTAAATTATGTATATATATGCCTGTGTGTTTATATATATGTACAAGAATATATTTATGTATGTGTGCCTGTCCAAAGGGAAGTTTCGGTTATAAGAATCAACCGCTTATAAGAATCAAAAATAGTAATAACAAACGTGATTCTTATAAGCGGAAATCACTGTATACATTTCAGCCATTCTGTTATACCCAATTTGAATAATTTATAAAAAATTCAATTAAAAAAATCCTTCAACACAAAAAATACAGAATACACTTATCTTAAAAACAGTGGCGTAGCGAGGGGGGGGGGGGGCAAGGGGATCTATCATGCTCCGGGAGCCATTCGCAGAGGGGCGTCAAGACCATGGGGGACGCCAAAAAGGTATCGTGCCCCGGGCGCCAGTTATGCTTGCTACACCACTGCTTAAAAATTAAGTATCAAGTGTGACATCAAACTTTTTATAAGACCACTTGTCACAATATAAACTCATAAGCTGGTATTACGGATTTTCTTTTCAAGGGTCTTTACTGTCAGTACAAGTTTTAAAAAAATCACTGTAGATTAAATCATTTTCCTTTTCTTTATGTTTGACTCTCCTTTACCTACAATGGAACTGAATATTGTTTAAATGGATTCCAGTGGTAATCAATTTGAAATTTGGTGAGATAATTTATTTCTATAACATCTTTTTGTTTTTGTATGTGTCCAAAATAACGTTTTTGAACAAAAGTCTTCATATTTATACACTACTGTTTTGCCCTTAATATCTAAATATATCAAATATAAATATATAAAATCAATATTTAAAATTTAAGTATTACATATCAACATATAAAATAAATAAATCTCAATGTATATAAAATTTAAATACACTCTGTCCCAAAAAATATATGCACCCAGAAGAAATCGAGGTACTATCACGAAACTTGGCAGGAATGTAGTCTGGTAAGAGATATGCAAATTATTAAAATTTCGACGACAATGAAACAAGGGTAAGCGCGCTATGCGCATATGAGATGCGCACCTGGGAGAGTTTAAAGGCATGATTGCTCATGCCATAGGGTTATTCAAACAAATCTGTCGACTTGTATGAACGGTATTGTGACTAGAGATGTCTCTGAGACGTAACCGGTGACAGTACGAACAATTGTTGGACTTTGAGAGGGGGCGTATAGTAGGCCTCAGAGAAGCAGGTTGGTCGAACAGGCGTATCGGACGCCACCTCGGTCGGAGCGATATGGTAGTTGTTCGGTGTTGGCAACAATGAATCACGGAAGGGATAGTCTACCGTCGCGGAGGGTCAGGGCGTCCCAGGAACACAAATGCGCGCGAGGATCGCGCAATCATAAGAGCTGCCACGTCCACACCAACAGCGTGGCGCTAGAATCGGTTCGACGCCATTTACCACCTTCCAAATATCCGGTGGTATCAAGGGAAACCATTCGGAGACGGCTGGCCGACGCAGGTATAAGGAGCCGACGTCCTTTAAGACGCCTACCACTGACCCCACATCATAGGCAGTGTCGACTGGATTTTTGGTGACCTCAGGCAAGGTGGAGTGTGACCGACTGAAGGCGTGTAATCTTCATTCAGCGATGAATCCCGATTCAGTCTCAATGCTGATGATCAGCGCATACGCGTGTGGAGGCGGCCAGTCCATCGGTCCGATCTGGCATTTGTTGTCGAGAGGCATACGGTGATTACACAAGGTGTGACAGGAGGGGGGGCGATTTGTTGGGACACACGATCACCTCTAGTCGTCCTTTAACGCACTTTGACGGCACGCAGTTACTTGGACGAGATTTTAACGCCAGTTGTACTGCCTATGCTATCAAGTTACCCAGGTGTCATTTATCAGCAAGACAACGCTCGTCCACATACTGCGCGACTCTCCCAACAATGTCTTCAAGGATATGACGTACTCCCATGGCCTGCCAGGTCACCAGACCTCTCGCCAATAGAGCACGCCATAGGGCACGTAAGACACCTTTTATCTTTGCATTTAGCATATTTTTTAAGTTTTAAATTATATAAGCGTAACAGTTGTTTAGGTAACTTATTAACCACCACACTCCCCTGAACAAGACGTGCAGCAGGGCTCCTTGTTACAGAACGCGACGAGCCATGTCCCATGAGAAAATCTTTTATACTAGTTTGCATAATTATAAAAAAGTTTATACCTGAAAAGCAAAGAATACATTAGAAAAGCCTGTTTACTACATGAGGAACCTCGAGACTAACCATAAACATAAAACTAACTTAAAAATTAAAAATAAAATAGAAATAAAGAACTTCCAATAGAAGATTGCGCAAAGCTGCAAACCTTCATACCGAAAAGTACAATGTAAAAAGTAAACAATAGAAATAAACAAAATTAAAATTCAAGCATAGACTGCTAAATCACTATAACATAAAACTTATCCTGCAAAGAAAACATTTTCAATAGAGGATAGCGCAGAAGCTTCATATCCCCATAATGAAAAAAACAAATAAATAATCCAACAGAGATAGATAAAAAAATATATAAAAAAATAATACTAAAATAGACAAACAACAAACAGAAATCAAGCACTCTGGGCATCCACGCACCAACGGCAAGATTCTGTATAAGTGCCAGAACTGAACCATAAAGCAACAGAGGTACCCGACAGGTCTCGTCATCAGGGAGCCTAACCATGTCAATTACCTCAAGGTGAACTTTCTGAATAGGGCAGGTAAGCCCAAAAGACATCCCAAGGCCCCGAGTCCCCCAAAGAAGCAATTAGTCAAGAAGAAAATGAAAAGACAAACACAACTTACAGTATGGGCTCAACGCACCTTACATGCAAGCACACAAAAATCCTAATGCCAAGAAAACTATGCGTACACACCCCAATTCAGTAAGTGACGGTTATGGCGAAACAGCAGCCAATTCTATCCTAAAGGTTACGTCATTGTAACATTACTATAGCTCCACCCCCCATTACAACTTAACCAAATAAAAACACAAATACTATTCTAAACATCTTTAAAAAATCCTGAGTCTAAATGCCATTTTTTTAAAACTTTTAAATTGCCGAAATTTTTAGGGAAATCGTTTTTTCTTAAGTTTTCCTCGAAAATGCTACATGCCTCCAAAAAATCCCCAGCGTTGTTACATATGTTTTTTATTCTGTAAAGGTTGTTTTATGGTTCAGTTCTGGCACTTATACAGAATCTTGCCGTTGGTGCGTGGATGCCCAGAGTGCTTGATTTCTGTTTGTTTTTTGTCTATTTTAGTATTATTTTTTTATATATTTTTTTATCTATCTCTGTTGGATTATTTATTATAGGTGACCTCACTGATTCAATGCCACGCAGTGTTTCGGCTTGTATAGCTGCCAGAGGTGAATTTACTACTTACTGATTTTCAACCTATTTCATGCCATATCTTCTTAATAAAACGGTCTGTTCTTCTGAATTTGTAATCATTTGCTTATCTCCTCATACACTACATACATGTTAAGTTTCGTGATAGTAGCTCTGTTCCTTCTGGGTGCATATATTTTTTTGTGACAGACTGTATTATCATGAGTGTCATTCGAACTTCCGCTTGAGTGCTGTTCCAAACCCCATAGGGAGATACTACCGTTAATACACTGCTCTTCGTTGAATTTACGACTCCAAGAAAGAAAAATTTGATTCCAAAGGGTTTTGACCAACGGGTTGAACAATTTGACCAACGGATAGTTTATTCTGGCATATTGAAATTATTAAAAGTTCAGCTGCGTATGCACAAATATGATGCATGAGCAACAAAGGCTGGAATATGACTTGGAGGATACAAAAGGCCTAAAAAGGCAAATCCCAAACATTGTGTCTAAGAATTCGACTGGTAATGGTCTTCTTGTACGTAAGCATTGCTGCGTGCATTGGATGAAACTCTGCTATAAGTATGCATACTTGAAGATAACTGTCACAAAAGGTTTCTACGCACTGCAGTGAGAGATTAGGAAGTCATATGGGCACTTACTAAGCATGCCGGTGACGAATCATGCAACGACATACACAACATTAGCTCAACAATGGAGGATGGTGACACATCAGGCGATGTCTGCCAGAGCTATTCACAGATGATTGATGCAGTGAAGGCTCATAGCTCGACATCCGTCTTTGATACTTCCATTAATCCTATTCCTCATACGTCAAGGGCCTCGGGTTTCCCAAATTGGTCGGCAGGTCTGTACTGTCCGTCCGGCACCCAGGCCTATATGAAACATCACCGAACAGGGGAAATCAATCCTTGACTGAGTTTTCAGGTTTTACTACGCAGCTTCTGGTCTTCAGGCTAAACAAATGCTTATGGACTGACCGTCCAGGAAGCGTAAATTGTGGATTTCGCATACGTCAGAGGTTTTAATAACGCCAAGACACTGGTAAGTTGAATATGAGCGAATCGTGTTTCATGACCAGTCTAGATTCAATTTCATGAACCTGAAAAGGTGCATTGTATAATGTTCTGGATAGGTGCAATGTATAACGCCATATCGGTCCTACTCCTAGCGTAATGGTTTGGGATGCTATTTCATATCAATCCCGCTTTAGCTTTATACGGATTGCAAGTACTATGAACATTCAGAAGTACATCAGAAAGGTCTTGGAACAAGAACTCCTTCCCTTTGAACAGACCCTCCCTGGAACTGTCTTTCAACAGGACAATTCCCGTCTCCATGTCCCCCGAATCATCCAATTTTTTCTTCTGTGACCAACAGGTACCACTTCGTTCTTAATCTGTTCGGTTGCCCAATTTGTCTATCATAGTACACGTCTGCAGTCTGATTGAAATTCTGCCCGTATGTCATCACACGCAGTTTCTACCGAAGAATGTAGATACGTGTCGAATCTGAGTGGACATTTCATAGAGACATCGAGAATTTTATCGCTCAGTACCACGCCGTGTACACGCTGTTATAACTGATAGAGGTGAATACACAAAATGCTGATTTTAGAATGTTCCTTTTGTCTTACATTTTTGTAATTTCAATAATTAATACAATGTATCCCCTTTCATGGAGCAAATAAATTTCATTGCAGAAACTCAAGTCTTTGTTGGAGCTGTAATTTCAATGAACTGCAGAGTATTATTCAAATAGGCTGTGAATCTTGTTTTATGGAACTCAAAATTTTCCCATCAGTATCTTGAAAATACGTATTTCGATTATTTAATTCCTCGAAAATTAATTAAAACTGTTCAAGCAAAGGATTAAAAAGATGTTTCAGAAAGAAATCTGAAGTCATAAAAGTATGTCATGAAATCTTATTTCTAAATATTTTTTTCGTACCAAATACGTATTACAGGCATTATTATTTTCAGATTTTATCCAAGATAACAAAAATAATAAACTCCTTTTGTCAATTTTTGAAAATTATCAGCAAGTAAATATTCAAGGAATTTTCTATACCTTCATTTATACCTATAGGCATTTTATAGTGAGCTCTTTGGTTTATGTTGGGTAGACTTCCCAAGTGACTACATATCGCATCCCAGCAAGAAAAGTGACACAAGTAAAAACATGGCAATTTTGAGGTTATGTCATTCAAAAATATTATGAAGTGCCCCATCGTGCAGGAGAAGCGACACATCTCTATCTCGCAATTTGTCCACCTGAGGGCAGTTGTATCAGTTCTATTGTAATGCTAGTTCAAGCTGTATAGTATTTTTTTAAGTTTATTTTCTCAAATGCTGCATTTTTGAGTTGTGTCACTTTTCTTGCCGGGGTGCGATAAGTTAAGCAAAGCACCATTGGATTTAAAATGACAGCTTGAGATCAGAAGGTTTTTCGATTGGTCGTCTTAACTTATCATGGTTCAAGACTTTGTATCAGGCGTCTATCAGTCTACAGACAGGAAGAGACCCGTCCTATTTTTTTCACTAATAATTATTCTGAAGGTGCTGATGGTACTGATGACTTGGAATATAAAATCTTGGTATGATAATAGACAGATGGGAACAGGAAATACTATACCAAGGATTTAAAAGTACATAATGTATTCCAACTTGGCCAACATCCCTCCATAGCTGCGCTAGAAATCACTTTTTGATAAACATCCGACTGATTAACTGTAGATTTCTGCCCCTTATGTAATGTTCATACATAGTATATTTATTTATAGCTAGCCGGGCTTCGCCCGGCTATGTTCGGGATTTGCCCAGCTATAGGGATGCGACATCGATGTCGATGTTTTGATAAAAACATCTATGTTTTAAACATCGATTTATTGAAGCCGATGTTTTTTAACATCGATGTTTTATGCTCGATGTTTTACGTTGTGTCGATGTTTTTTTTAATGAAAAAGTACCATAATTAAAAAATATACCACGTAGCAAAATTTTCCCACTCAGTAAAAGTAAGTCTGAATTCTGAAAAGGACGAATACAAAAGGGGGAACGTTTCCTTAGCAAACAGACAAATGGCAATCAACAACCAATGAACCAATCAGAGCGCTTGGAATGTTCGTGACACTCCAGCACATTACATGGGGTTTTATTTTACAAATAGTACATACACGAGAGCAGCCGTTTAAGTTTTTCCTTTGTTCTGGTTTTATATAAGTTGACGTTAATTTTATTAGTAAGATGCCTCTCAAAAGTACCGCTTGGAAATATTTTTGCTAAACCTCTGACAAATTGGCAAAATGCAATGTTTGATTTAAGTCCCTCAAAACTTCTGGCAATACCAAGAATTTATCTGGACATTTGAAGGCAAAACATGGCGATATTTACAACGAGAATTTTGAAGTCATCAATGTAGCCTAAGGCAAAAGCAACCAAGTTTTTGTCATTTGTGTCAGCCCAATCAGAGAGTAAAATTAAATCACCCCCCCCCCACACACACACACACGCACGACTAACCGAAGTAACATTAATGTTAGAGATTACTAAACCAGTTTTAAAAAATAGATGTTCTAAAACATCGATGTTAAAAAACATCGATGGTTTTTGGGCGATGTTTTATTAGCATCGATGTTTTAATATTGAATATCGATGTTTCAAAACATCGTTGTTTTGTTATCGATGTCGCATCCCTACCCAGCTATCGAATCACTTGACATTCGAATCACAGTTCACTTGAATTTAAATTCTATTTCACTTTTAATTGCCCCAAAAATCCCCAAAAATCAGAACATTTTTAAATAATCTATTTATGACTAAAAATATTGAATTAAAAGTATGAAAAATAGAAAAATAATTAAAAATTAGACACACGATGAAACATTTCTTTTCAGTGATTCATTTTTTTAGTGAGAATCCCGCTGTGAATGAATCACGCTGTGTTTACATCGTAAAACATGGCGGTTAATACGTTTTGTTCGATGCAGTATGCATTTAGAATTGAAATATCTCGATATTGAAATATCTCGAAATATCTTGAAGTAACATAATAAGTGTACGCAGAAAAAAATTATCAGCTTTTAAAGCGCTTTCTAAACATGTAAAATTTATGTGCGTTCTTTAAAATAAATACATCGATTTTAACTTTTAAAACATGGCGATTGCGTTTTGTATCGGTGGAGTATGCATTTAGAATTGAAATATCTCTAAAACTATTGAAGTAACAGAGTAAGTGTACGCAGAAAAAATATCAGTTTTTAAAGCTCTTTCCAAATATGTAACATTTATGTACTTCATGAAAAAAAATACATCGATTTCGACATTTTCAAATATGGTCTACCCGGAATTTTTCCCCGTTTCCGGCCAACAGACAAAGTTTTCCTTTTATTTATATAGATCTTAAGTACAACAGCAGTGGTCTGTAAGATCATATTTCTCCTAGAGGGTGAATTGGATTTCTCTAAATTATATTTCGAGGTGCCTGATGATCCCGGTTTGTTTAGCTCTTGTGTAACACAGGATAACCTGTAAGTTTGAAAAGGAAACCAACCAATCAATGTGCATAATTGAAAATTCAATCTTTATTATGATCTGCGGGAGAAGCTCTATTTGTAACTGATGATGATTTATAAGGGCATTTGTATTAATCAGTTACGAGATAATTAAGAAGTTTAGTACGTATGTCAATCTAAAGAGCGAAGAATTGGGAAGTCAATTAGAAAAGCTATGCCCTAAATGATAGCTTAATATTTGAAATAAATATCAAGAGTGCATATGTGTTAACTCGCATATTCCGTAGCTGTCTTCAAGCGATACCAAAGATCTCAGGGTAAATACTGAAATGAAATCTGAAAAAGTTCTCATATATTCAAGCAAGTATTTAAGGTTTATCTCCCTATCTGTACCTTATTTATTAATCTCACTGAAACAAATTAGGTTAGTTTTAATAGGCTGCATCGAGGAATTTTTCTAATAATACTACAAAGTTCTTATTAATGTCTAATAAAGAGATTTTTTCTATTTTGGAACTTTTTTTTAAACCTTTCAGCGGGCTCGCCAATTTTTGCAACACCACCAGGCGTACGTTGCATAAAGTGCAACGCCTCTTTAAACCTTGATTATTCCTATTGTAATTAACTTTTTTTTTAAATTGGAAATAATAATTCTGCGTTTTATGACAAGATATAAAATGTTGATAATATTGAAATTATTTATAATTAAAGGCCAAAAATGAATAAGAAGAAATTTTCATAAAAAATTAAAATTTAATTTTAAAACACAAATACTAATTTGTTCAATTCTCTTCAGTTTCTTCAATTTCTTCACATCGCAAACATACAGTACGGATCTTGCAATGCGCTTTGTATGAAAAACTATTACATTTATCACACTATATAGTGGTAGTTACAATATTTAGCCGTCCGCATATATATTACACTTTCCTCTTTTTTCTTTTCTTTTTTTCATTTTTTTTCCTTTTTTTTGGGGGGGGGGGCGACACCTCTTGTTCTGCATCGCGGGAAGTTTCCACTTTATATTTTAGTAAGAAACCAGTTATGTCTGGAGGAATAGATAGAATATTTGCCTGGGTCTTCAAGTGGCTTTCGAGAAATTGTAAAGTCAAAGAATGCAGATACAATCACCTTCTTTCAAAACTGTTTGGTTTATTGGATCTAAGGAGAACTTGCGAATTTATTCCTATTATGTCCAAAAACCTAAAAAACAACTAGAGAGTTTATCTTCGGGATATGCGGGATACCGTGTAATAGCTGCACATTTGATCCACTACATCAACTCCTGCTTTTGTCGTATTGTAATCCTGTATAATCGCTGGTTTACCAGAATCGTCATCCACTGTTGCATCATCATGCATTGTCGACAAAAGTATGACTCCCTTATTTTTTTTCGTAGCATATGAACATAGTGTTCCTATGCTATGAAAAGTAAAATTACTTTTAACATCGGGAACAAAATTATTAATAATTATTTAGTATTTAAAACTTCATCAGGACATTTATTTGATTAGTCTTTTTAAATTTATAATCATAGAAAAGCAACTTTGTAAATGCTTAGAATTATTTTAGCGAAATAACCAAAAATAAAATAAGGAATATTTTCTTACATGAACAGGCGCGCTGTGCACAGAGTGCAAGAAACAGAAGTATCCTCTGATGGAATCAGGATTAAAAATGAATGGAAAGGAATACAAAGGTAAAAAAATCAGACCTGCATTAGAAAGGGTGTAGCTTTAAATAGAAACTGCTTAGAACATCCAAACCTTACATGTAAAAACAAACCATTCAAAATTATGAAAATGTTGCACTTTATACACGGGCGCGCCCGCTGAAGGTTTAAACATGATGCAAGAGTGTATGTAAATCAAAACAGGAACATCAGTAAGTCTCGGGGTATAATATAGTGATAAGATGGGACGCGGGGTATCAACTGTGTACGTTGTAGTATTTGAAAAGATGCCATTGCTATTTCGTGGGTGAAATGTTTGAACTCATGGTTTGCAGAACTTCATGGTTATTAGCAAAAATCATTTACTGCAAAAATCATGGGTGCTGTGAGAGGAAAGATACGGACAATCATAGTCAGTTTGAAAAAGAACAACCAAAGGTAAAAAAAACTGGGATGAGAAAGTTCATCAGCAAGATCTGGTTCGAAGAAGCTAAAACAATAATTCAAGTAGACGACAATTGAAACTATATGATATCACACCTAACAGTTAGACAGGAATTCCACACACTCAGTCACTGTGGTGCTGTTGCAAAACGTTAATCAATCGTCAAGTTAGAAATGCCACCTAGTGAATAAAATAACACAGGGAGACCAAGTTTAAGCCTCAGTTTGTCTTTTTATCAGATGAATCATATAATATGTCTTCCTCACCATCGAATAGGTGGAAAGAGGCGAAAAACAACTCTAACGCGCAGACTGCTTTTGGTGCCATCCTAGCAGTGGGCCAGGGTTACCAATATATATATATATATATATATATATATATATATATATATATATATATATATATATATATTAAATATAGATCAGCGTTGCTACACATGAGTGAAAAATTCTAAAAATATATATTTTGTCAAAATCTCCTAAAAAATATCAGGACTTCATTCAAAAGAATCTAGGTTTACTTCCATCAACTAAATAGCAATATATGTTTCTTAGACGCAACCGAAAATAATTCAGCATGACCAATAATTGGTCACCTCGACCCCCAGGGGGGTGGTCGCGGTGATACATAAGGGGGTTCTAGAAGGGTTGATATCAAGGCAAGTCAATAGTTTGAACTAGGCATACGTACAATTTTTTATTAATTGTGTTATTAAGTTTTGGTCTAAGGGGTAGCGAAGTGTTAATTTTACTTTTCTTACGTTTGGGAAGATTGTGGGGCTAAAAAGATTGAGAACCGCTGACTTAGACCTAATTACACTCATGGACAAAAAAATTAGCGCACCAAGAAGGAGTCGTCAAAATGAAACGAAATTTTACATACGTAATGAACACTTTGATATAAGTAAATGATAAGAAAATCAAAGAAAAAGGATAATTTATTTCAGAGAAAAAGGCAAAAGAACGGAGGAGTTAATACTCCGTTGGACCCCCTCTAGCGCGAATGCACGATGTGATACGATCGGGCATTGAGTCATATAAGTTCTGTATGATGTCTTGAGACATTTCGTTCCATATTTGCTGTAACCTTGCCTCTAGTTCGTTCAAACTCGTGGGATGTCCAACTCGTCGTCCCAAATGATCCCAGATATGCTCGATTGGAGACAAATCTGGGGATCGGGCAGGCCAAGGAAGGGTAGTAACAGTGCGGAGACAGTCTTGTGACACCCTTGCCGTATGAGGCCGAGCATTGTCTTGTTGAAAAATGGCTCCTGGGAGCCGTTGCATGAGTGGCAACACATGTGGTTGCAGGATTTCATGAACATACCGCTGGGCTGTCATGGTGCCACGGAACAATACTAGGGGTGACCGTGTATTGTAGGCAATTGCACCCCATACCATCACACCAGCTGTGGGAGCGATGTGTCGCTGTACAGCAAAGGCAGGATTGAAGCGTTCACCACGGGCTCTCCACACACGAACACGATTGTCATCACTGCCGAGATTGAATCTGGATTCGTGCGCTAAAGACGACCTGGTTCCATTCCGCTGCAGTCCAGTTTCCTCGTGCGCGGCAAAACTCCAAACGGAGGCGTCGATGGGTGGGCGTCAAGGGCAGCACACGTAATGGGCGCCGCGATACCAACTGTCCTTCAGCCAGTCGCCTTCGTATGGTTCGAGAAGACACAGAGGCCCCTAGTGAAGGGGCTACCTGTGCCTGGATGGCGGCCGATGAAGCAGTTGGCTGTACGCGTGCATTTCTTACGATGTGGCGGTCTTCTCGACGACTGGTCTGTCGAAGGCGTCCTGAGCCTGGTCTTCGTGTACATGACATCTCTCGGGTCCACTGGTCCCAACACCTCCTCACAACACAATCAGAGCGGCCTAATTGACGAGCTACTCGCCTAGCTGACCACCCAGCTTCCATCATCCCGACGATTCTCCCCCTCTCAAACTGCGACAACTGCTTATATTGTCTTCGAACACGGCGTAATGGCATGTCTATCTCAGCTCTTCCTTTGTAAATGATTCAGCACACTCAAACAAGCTTTGGTTACCTGTTTTATACTCCACAGAGTACGATGTTCAACGCCCTCTACCGGCTATACGTAATGCGCAATCAAGCTGCATTTCTAATCATTTGCATATCTCCCCGACATGTACCTTCATTGCAAGTTTCGTTGCGATCCCGCAATTATTTCTTGGTGCTCTAACTTTTTTGTCCATGAGTGTATTTTCGGTTGCGTCTAAGAAACAGACATTGCTATTTAGTTGATGGAAGTAAACCTAGATTCTTTTAAATAAAGTCCTGATATTTTTAGGAGATCCTGATATTTCGACAAAATATATGTTTTACGAATTTTTCACTGTCAAACTCGCATGAAAATTTCCAAAATCTCACGGGTAAAATCTGGTATAGCCCCATTATTGCAGAGGTAGGATTTTTTGAAGGATTGTTTCGTTTTCATAATCTGAAAAGTGTGTGTTCTTGAAAATTGAATTTTATTGGAGTTTTTTTATTATATTTTGATTTTATATGCATTTACAAAATTCACAGTTTTATTACATTTTGATTTTATATACCAAAAATTAAATGATGTTTTGAAAATAAAGGTTGGACAAAAAATTAATGATAGAATGGATTATGATTGTTCTCTAAGAGGAAAAAAAACGCACTCTGAGTACTAAAGAACTGACGTGAGAAGAATATCAAGATTTGATAAATCCACATTCTATGTGAGAAGCATATTGATTTCAAGCTCTTTAAAAAGCACGCCTTTCGCAGCTTTGTTCACTACTGCCGATCATGCATCGACTAAACTTTAGGTAATAATTTATATGAATTGTTGTTGTTGTTGTTGCTGTTGATGTTTTTAATACCCCCTGGCTGGAAGTTTCAGACCAGGTTCATATAGGTTTCGGGCTGAAATGTGCAGCTCCGGTTTATATATGGCATCACAAGGGTCGGAGTCCGTCTATGCCACTTCAATTTTAACCGAGCATCCCCAGGGGCGACATCTTGGGGGATCGTACCCTCTCCCACCCTCTCTGACCTAATAGGGGTCAGACCTAATTTCCTGTCTACGTAATTATCGTGATCATATCCGGCCTAGACACGGAGCTATGAATTTATGTTACAATCCACTTCAAGAGTTTTAACCATCTAGTTGACTTTTCTAGAATGATACTGAAGATAGTAAATTAGTAACTTAGCAATTTGTAACTAGTAAATTAGTTAATTAGAAGTTCTTTTTGAAATGCATAGTCCAAAGCGTACCAATACTACAGAAATATTCTTTAATATGGGTCATAAAATCTTAAAATAGCTTTGATTGTTCTTCATTTAAAGAACTAGGAGAATCGTCTACACTCTAAAAGTATTGTTTCCTATTGCATAAATAGAATCATGTAAAATTTTGTAAAAATTCAATTCAGAAATAAAGTAAAACTGAGATTTCTGAATACGGTTTTGATGGTTAAATTTAAGTGAGATAAAAAAAAATGTTGCAGCAGTTATTACTGTTAAGTTTTCAACAACACTGGAATAATGGCAGCAAACACATTATCTCTTAGGGCCTGTTCGCATAGAATCCGTCAGCGTTAGCATAAAATTTTTTAACCAATCATATACCAATCACAGGCCCATTTCACCAATCATCGCCAACGGAATCTTTAACGCTGAGGCTGGCGGATTCTATATGAACAGTCCTTTAGAGTTTATGTTTCTTCACAACCAGACCCATTCACTGGTTACTACTCTTTTAGTTTTTCGACAACTTTAATTAGGACAAAATTATTAGGTCAAATTTTACTAGGAGAGTAATTCGCTTTTGATACCAATGTTAATAATATCAAGTTAGGCTTTTACCTCAACACTTGCTCTAGTGAAAGCACTCGAGGGCTCTTGAAGTCAATGACTTGAATCCTGGAAGAAGGCAGTGTTTACAAACAACGGTTATTCGTCAATGAAACATAATTTCGCTTATGAGATTATGTTTTTCAACAAATCATGTGAAGTGCTAGCTAATTATTACATTAACTTTGGTGGGTGGGGGGTGGGGTATCGGTAAGCCATGTTGGCTTCCAGCTCAAGCCGTCTTGATAATGCTGGATAAGATATAACATTATTGCGAAATATTCTATATTATTTAACTAGTAGTTGATCAAAACTAAAGACTGCATTTTGTTTTGCAGTACGTGTAGCGTCTGCTTCTGTCTTATAATTAATGATTTTTGTCATCTTAAAAACATTAAAAATCTTATCTCATTAATATATATAATGAAAACAATGACATTAATATGGGTTGATATAATGGCCTAAATGAAAAAAAACACGACAAAATGACAGAGTAACCAACATATTAAATAATTTATTTACTAACTGCTATTTATATACAAATGTTAAAGTATCAATTTGAGCAGAGGAAAACTGACACCACTGTAACAATTTATGAAAGCAACGTCGTTGCTATATGAGCAGAATTTAGTTAAAATTTCAATCAAAACTTCTTCAAAGTCTATATATTTGAGTCCTTTGAATAAAACGTTTACCTGTTTTTCTTAAACGAACTTATATCAGCCATGAACCCTCTAAAAATATAAATCCCAGAAATCAATTTTAAGAGGATTGATTTGAATTTCAGTCGGTTGTCTCTACCCAGATTAATATTTTACTGGAAAATTTATTTCAAATTTTCTCTAAGAGTAGAATGGCAATCAATTTATTGCAAATCTGCGATTCACTTTGCAAATTTCGTCCTTTTTCATACACTTCAGATCATTTTCCAGAAATGGATTCTAATTTTCTCGGCGAAATTCTAGTTCCCGCATGATTGAAACGAACGCTTGTCTGAGATCCGGTTACAGGGGGCTTGAGCGACCTCCATTTCCCATAATTCGTTTAAATGCGGCGGCACTCAGAAATAGCACTGCAATCTTACAAACACTATCGCTATCTTTTCTTTTTTTTTTTTTTTTGATCGACATCAAATAATAAATATTTAAAAAAAAAACTTGCTTCATGTCTTCGACTATGTTTTTTACTTCGTTGACGGTTCGATATCTTTGAAGTTGTATGCATCTAGGCAGTTTTAGGGATTAGCTTTAATGATGTTATTAATAAAATACTATAAGAAAACAGTATTAAGGAATGTTTACCTTATTTCTGTTGAGTCATTATCAGTGCAAATTAACAAATACTAAAAAAGTAAGACATTTAGCCACACCCAAAGAAATTTGTTAGTAGTATGCATCCAAATCACTCTTTGAGATACGATTGTAATGTTTTAAGCCAAATATAATTTATCGTAACGCCGCCCACATGGCATAGTGGTTAGCGTTTCGAGCTTCATGAAGTGGGCTTGGGTTCAAACCCAGAGTAAGGCTTGCTCGTTTCTGTGTTTTCCTCTCGTAGAGAGTAATGTTTGCTCACCTAAACGGTGCTTCCATAATAAAGTACCCAACAATTTCAGTGGTATATGGGACAAAAGTCTCACGGCAAGTGCTCGGTATTAGAAAAAAAAGTTAGCCTTAACTAAAAGATTATTTCTTGTTTAGCCACTAAAAGAGTAGTTTGATTCCTATCTCAATCTATAATTGAAACGAAAATTTAGCAAAAAAAAGAAAAATTTCAGGTAGTTTCTTCTAACGAAACTACCGCGGGATATTAACGTAGGATTACTTATCGTTGCTTACCTCTTTTGTGTGTGTATATATATATATATATATATATATATATATATATAAATGTCAAAATTTTGACGCATTTTAGTACTTTACTATTTAAGTGTTTACTGCTTGCCCAAGCAATACAGACAGGGTTTTGGCTCGCTGCCAAAGTTATAGCTTGTGATGACGGACAGTTTTAGCGTCTGAAATTTTGCTTTCCGGAGGACCGTTATGGAGGAACTTAATCCTACGTTAAAAGCCTTCATTTTTAGGAGATAAATGAGAGGAGTTACCATCGGGGAAATCCGAATTTTGTGTAATATCAGCAGGTTATACTGTTATACTGCAACGCTTTCATCGTCTACCCGAGTAACACACCCTTGTAACTGTACGGCATGACATTATACGTCTCCATAACAACTACTAGTTAATAGATAAAATTATTGTTTTTCTTTTCGGCTTCATTAAGTATGTTTCTAAGTAGAAAGTAATGTGGAAACAATGCTTTTGGATTTTCATTCTAAATTTCTGGAGATGAAATGTCTCTATAGATTTAATGAATATCGACTTTTGGTACTGAAGTTCTCAAACCCAAATGATGATTGCGAATCGCTACTTTCTTTAATGTTGCTGTATATGAATACCATGAAGGCAAGGGAGCGTTCACCAGATT
This sequence comes from Dolomedes plantarius, assembly GCA_907164885.2. Taxonomy (NCBI): domain Eukaryota; kingdom Metazoa; phylum Arthropoda; class Arachnida; order Araneae; family Dolomedidae; genus Dolomedes; species Dolomedes plantarius. The sequence goes on along the minus strand of OU015501.1, from coordinate 80,946,743 downwards.
ACAACTGGATCGAAAACATTGAGAGATGAAAAGAAAAAGTTTTAGCGTCCTACTTAGTTTCCAGAATTTTATCTGGGAAATAGAATCATGTGTCCAAGCTTTGAGCCAGACGTATAATTCTAATAACAAATATTCCAAATGTTTCCATTCCTATAAACCTCTTCAGTTTCAAATTTAAACCCTGAACCACCTAAATTATTATCCAAATGAAGATGGTTAAAATAAGTGTAACTTTTATAAAGAACATTATCTACTTTATTATGAAAATGAATTGCACTGAAGAGCCAAAAAAAGTCTGGTACACCTGCCTAATATTGTGTAGGACACCCACTAGCCCTCAGAAGTGCCGGAACACGACGTGGCATGGACTCGACTAATGTCTAAAGGTATCCTGGAGGTAATTCACACCATGAATACTACAGGGCAGTCCACAAATCCATGGGAGTGCGAGGGGGAGGGAGATCTCTTCTAAACAGTACGTTGCAAGGCATCCCATAAATGCTCAATAATGTTTATGACTGGGGATTTAGGTGGAAAATGGAAGTGTCTAAAGTCAGAAGAGTGATACCGAAGCCCCTCGGTAGCAATTCACGACATGAGGGGGTCGCACTGCTGGAATTGTCCAAGTCCGTCGGAATGCACAATGGACATAAATGGATGTAGATGATCGGACAGGATGCTTATGTAACTGTCACCTGTCAGCGTCGTCTCTTGACGTATCTGAGGTCCCAGATCACGCCAACTGCACTGGCCGCATATCATCACAGAGGTTCCACCAGCTTGAACAATCCCCGGTTGACATGTGCGGTCCATGGATTCATGAGGTTGTCTCCATACCCGTACACATCCATCCGCCCGATACAATTGGAAGCGAGACTCGTGAAATTAACAATGGTACACGAATGGGCCTGAAGCATCGAAAGCCCATATCAATGACGGTCTGTTGAATATTTCACACGCTGACGCTTGTTGATGCCCCAGCGTTGAAATCTGCAGCAATTCGAGGAAGTGTTGCAGGTCTATCTCGTTTGAGGATTCTCATCAATCGTCGACGGTCTAGTTCTTTCAAGGTCTTTTTCCAGCCGCACAGCTGTCGGAGATCTGATTTTTTACCGGGTACCTGATATTCACGGTACGCTCGTGAAATGGTCGTGAGCGAAAATCAAAATTGCATCGCTACCTCAGAGATGCTATGTCCTATCTCTCGTACGCCGACTATAACAGCACGTTGAAGTCACATAAATCGTGATAACCTGCCATTGTAGCTGCAGGAATCGATCTAACAGCTTCGCCAGACCCCTGTTGTCTTACATAGGCGCTGCCGACCGCATCGCGTTACGCTGATTGGTTACATATCATTTATTTGCATCCGCTCGCCTGTACCTTTTTTTTCATTTCAGTGTAAATTTGATAAGTTAACATGCTTTAAAAATGTCAAATTTTATTTCTCGGAAAAGGGGAAAGGAAAAAATGTATTTCCTAGGAGAAATTTCGAAGAGGGAAGCCTTATGTCTGGCCTTATAATTGCTTAAAATTTTAAAGTGATTAAAAACTGCCTGACTTAAAACATAAAAGTTGAAGAAACAAGTAAAGATCATTACTGACTTTATCTGGAAAAAAAGCAAAGTAAAGGCCATTGCTAGTTTATCAGGAAAAACAAATAACTAAGCAAAATATACAGGCTTCGTGTCTTAATGGGAGCAAACAAGTATTACATTGTAAATTTCAACTTAACATTTTTATTTTTCTTAAAATAATAGCAAACTTCGTCTTGCACTTCGGATTGCACAATTCTATTTTCTTCATTTCCGCTCATTTTGTATGAATTATTTTTTCCTCACACATGTTTTTATACTAAGGATATTATACATATAAAAAATACTTGAAAATTTTAAACTTGGTTTTAAAAATAAAAAAATTGAAGTTTAAAGTACGTAGGGTAAGTATGCCGAATATTTTAATATATTTAATATTTAATAATATCGACCCCTTTTGATTTTCATATGTTACTAGGAAAGTAAGTGAGGGATTATAGTACCAACTTGATATCCTTTTAATGCATATATTTTACTACATATAACAACGACAGAAAATAAAAATAACCTTACAATTTTCTTGTATGAAATTATAAACACAAGTGTTCCATTTTTGGGGGGGGTCTGAAAAAAGTAGTCCTAATATAAGACCCCATTTTACAACTCTAAAAATGAATTAGAATTACTGAAAAGTTCGTAAAAAACAAAACTGTACACAATAATTAGATAACAGTTAACTATATACACTGATAGGTGAAAAAGAAAAGTGACATTTTAAACAAATTAGTTAGTTTACACTACAGGTTTTGTTTACTTTTTGTTTTTAGATTCAAACTTTTCACATTGTTTACAGAAAAAAGTTCATCAGCTCCACAATCTTCATGGGCCCACCTGAAGCACCTTCTACATTGACGCCACTGCTCTCCCCGTTTGTTTTCTGAAAGTATACAACAACAAAAAGGCAATCAGCGTCGCTTTCATCAATGCTATCATCACTGCTGCCATGGAGAGAAAGATTTTCATCATTTTCAATTGAGCTGAGATCATCATAGCTATAATTAGGCTTATTCGTTCTGTTTTTTAACTAGTGTTACAATTTCATCCATCCTTAATTTTCCCCTTCCTGTAGGGACCCTTTTGCCTTTTCCTTTTCCCTTTATTGTTTCCTTATCCTTTTCTTTTTTTATCTTGATCTCCTTTTCCTTGTTTATCCCTTGATTTCTTATCTTTTAGGTCTATTCCTTTTTTTTCTTGTGGTTTTTTCGAAAGTTTTTTTTCGAATATGCTACAGTTCTTTTATTAATGCTATAACTCAATTTATTTTTATAGGGCGATGATGTGATAATATCGGCTTTACGGGCCCTACTTGGTTTTGAGGTGTTTTTCTCAGGTAACGTAGGCAAGGGATTTATTTCTTCAGGAGTCACTAAGAACTGGTTTGAACTTGTCGTTTGATCAATACCTTCCACATTGTCACTACTGCTACATGGTTGTTGATTTCACCTGGGCGTCATTCCATCTGCAGCTTCAGAGGAAACAAGGCTGTGAGAGTGAAAGCTAAAATGCTTAATATGAGACCCTATCTCATATTAGGCATGCTTTGGGATCTCATATTGGGCACAACCATGTTGTTGAACACGCCAACGAATTTTTTTAGGATAGTATTGACGTTAGTTTAAAAACAAACAGGCGTGTTTACACTCCACATTTATAGCTATCTATCCAATACTAACAGTTTTAATAAGAGTCTTGCCTTGAAGGTGAAAACAGCCCATGAAAATGGTGATGCAAAGAAGTCGACGATCACACATTCAGGAAAATAAATACTGAACCTTTCGTGTGCGCTTGCAAACACTCGACTTACTCACTGATTACGGATGATGCAATAGACTACTGTTTTACACTCCAGTCGCCAGGCGGCAGTACTTGATACGTCCTGTAAGCTGGGATCTCATATTAGCATTCATTGTGATAATGAGAAAAGTAGAGTTATTGGACAAAATATCTTTTCTTATCCTTTGTGTCTTTTATATACCATATTAAAATTACATTTGGTATTTTATGTGTTTTTTCATTTCCGTTAGTAATCCGAAAATCAAATCAACTGAGAGGGCCAACCTGCCCCGTTCGATGGGGCAGGTTGGTCCAGTGACTTGATGTCCTGCTGAGCTTCATATAGAAACTATTAATTAATATTTTTCAAATTTTCTCTTACGTGGTTATGCTTTAAGATGTGGTGATTGTACAAACTAAAAAAATTTAATTCTAATAAATTATTTAAAAAAAGAAAAGAAAAATGGGCCAACAAGCCCCGGTCTACCCTATCTTTATAAAAAAAGAAAAATCGTGAAAAATTCCCTTCCGAGATAAATAGACGAGAAGTACAGAAGTGCAGTTGGGTAGACATAGACAGTAAAGCATAAAAGTAGTGTACTTGTCAATGTTATGGCCACAGAAACAAACAGTCTGTATTACTGGATTTCTAAAACTCCATTGTATGTTTTAAGTCAAGAAAGTAAAATTATTTTAGACTGGAACCCCCGAACCTCGTAAAAAACTTCATAACACAAGAACACTTATTGACCACGTAATATCATGCATACATACACATCATACTTGATAAGATGTATTAAACATATATCTTATCAAGTGTATCAGTAGGGGAGCATATGCAGTCCCGTGGCGGTATTAATGATGGGAACATGGGTGGATATTTTTTTCATCAGAAACTACCTGTAGATGAATAATTTCCATGGTGTCACTCTTTGGTTTGTGGCGTATAGCAGTAATGACGTCATCAAGATGGTCGCCATGGAATTAAAAATCCACTTTATTTCGGTTATTCATCGGCCGATTTTCTTTTGTAATACCTCATATTGAAGATATAATAAAATGTCTAGACGAGAAATGCAGAATCAGGGGCGACGGAGTCGTCACAGAGTACAAAAGAGAGAAAGCGCGTCCTATGAAGAAGATGGTTGGCTCGCAGTTGGGACCTGTGTGTGATTCTTAGGAAAGGGAGGAAGAGCCCCCCCCCCCAGAAAAGTACCCTACAGCCTTTTTGCTGAAGTGACAGTATTGTGTAGCACATCATCATGGGCAAATGCAGAAGGTTGTTCGCATTTATAGAAACGATTTTATAATTTATTTTTGCTTTTGCATTTTGAGATAAAAATTTGGTAACTACAGAATAATCGCCTGCTACTGTTCTGTTTTGATTGGAATGTAAAATAATAGATTTATTTTCAACCGGCAAATGAGAAGCCTTGGTATATGACAACACGGTTGCAAGCGCCAATGGAAAAAATGTATGTAGATTATCTCGACGGTGGCGTCAAGCTCGAAAACCATCAGGAGAGATTTTGAAACTTCAGTTAGCTGTTTTTTCTCAAGCTGAGAAACATAACTATGGCTACCCCGGTCGTCATAGCTATAACGAAGGTAGTAGGACTCGTTTCGTCGACTTAAAGAGTTAGCGTCATTTTTTCGTGAAGAGAGATATAAGCTTAGGTCTATTAAGATTAGTGTTGGAAACTATCTCATGAAGAGATTTATATCTGTTTTGATCATCCATATCAATAGTCATTCTAGTCCTCTGTTCTGCTGAATAAATTCTTCGAGGGACCAGCAGGACTCGAACCTGATTTAGATTTAGCGAAATCATCTGAGACTTCATCTAAAAGGACTTACTTGACCGTATCAGTGGAGGCCACTGAATTATTATCATGTAAACCTTCATTCTTATTACAATAGTCTTTTAATCATCTTTAGCTAATTTAGTAATAAATTCGTTAGTTAAATTAAATTGGCCGTGACTCAGATTGCTCGACCACTACTTCATTCACGACGTCACAGCGTGCTGATCTTGTTGTAAGTCCACTGTAGGATTCTTAGATAAGGGAGCAATTGCCTTTATAACAGTTGTTGTTGAACGAAAGACAGTACAACTTGTGTTCGGTTCAAGATTGCCTATATATTTTTTTGGTTTCAAGTGGTGAATTTTAACTTAAAATATGGATGGTATAATTAAATTCGACCGACCATTCTAAACGAAAGCGAGTGAAGGACATAGACTTTGAATTGTGTATATTGTGCCAACATCAATTGAATGAGGATTTGGTTAAAACCTCAAGTACTCAGAAAAAACTGTTTGATGCAGTGAGAGTTCGAAACAAGTGTAAAGACAGTGATTATCAGAACCTCGAAGAATACGCTCGAAAATTTACAGTGGAAGGAATAACCCAGCTAAATGCCCGGTGTCATTTAACTTGTCACAAGAAATGCACGCACAAAGGTAACATTGATAGACTACAGGTCAGGTATAAAAAGCAACAAGCGGAAATTGAAGTAGCTTCCCCAAGCTCTGTGTGCAATAAGGTCCACCCATGTACAAGTGGCCAAAATCTTGGCACGAAACTACATAAAATTGCCTGCTTCTTTTTCGATAGACTTGAAGCTAGGAGACATCCATTATATACCGTTTCCATTAAAGAGGTAGGTCAGAGGATCTGATGCTGTCCAGCTAAGTGAAAATAGCAATTGGAAGTTAAAACTGAGTGGATTCATTAATCCAGAAGATGTACATGCATATGATGTAGCATACCACAAATAATGTTGCACAAAAAACGTCATTACGAAGTACTGATGTAGTTGAAACAACACCTAACTTGCCAGAATGTATTAGTCAAGTAGAATTCCTAGATCGTTTGCTAGATTCTCTTTTGGAAGGTAATCTTGTCATGATGGCAGATCCTGAGAGACACTATAGGGATATCTGTCACTGGAATGGTGTTAAACAGCAAGACATGTTGTCAAGAAAATCTCTTAAAATACTTATTGAGCATGTACTATTTTACATGAATGTAGTATTTAACGACCCTATCTCCAAAAATCAATCACAGCGTATTTCTTTGAAATCTGTCAATGATGTTTTGTTGTCGCGGGTGGAGTCCAATTATGATATGAATGCGAGTATGAAAGTTCTGTATCAAGCAGCTAAATTACTACGCAAAACCATACTGACCGAGGAGAAATGGAAGTTTACAAGTTCTATTACGAAGAACAAAATCATAAATATCATACCGAAAGAAGTTCTATACTTTTTCAAATGGTATATTGGAGGGAACAAAAAAAATGGAAAGTTTGCAGATTGATAACAAACATTTGAACCAAAAGGCTGCTGCATTATCACAAACTCTTATGTATGAGTGCCAATCTGAAAGACAAACCGTTTATAGTAGCACGGCGTTAGTTAAACACAGACACTCACGAGACCTTCATCTACAAGTTGCTGTTGGCCTAACGATACATAGTAAAACTCGCAGAAAATTCTTGGTTCAGTTAATGCATGGTTTGGGTTACTCGAGTGATTATAATAAAGTTCTCTGGCTTGAGACTGCTATAGCCAATGAAGTTCTGAACTATAATGAAGACAATGACGAATTGTATGTCCCACCCGATATTGTGGAAGGAAGATTTGTCTTTTGTACAGCAGATAATTTAGACTTCCTTGGAGACAAGCCTGATGGACGAAGAACCCTTCACGCAACTGTGATGACTTCTTATCAAGAATATAACGAAGGTGAATTGCAATCTATAACCCTGTCTGATGCTGAAACACAGGTACCCAATCGTTCGCTACAGAAACGACCCAGATACATGACAGACTTTATTCACTACAATGGGCCAAAACTCTTAAAGCCTAACAGTTTTGCTTTTAAGAAATCTGATATATATTAAAAAAAAATTCAGAGTTTAAAACTACATAATGTAAAAGATTTAGCGTGGTGTCTGTGAAAAAACAAAATAATACGTGATACAGAAGAATAGTTCCGGAAATCGACCTTCAAGTTCTAATCATGAAAGTAGTTATAATCCAGCATTTGATCCTACTTGGACTGTCTTTAATGCAAAGCTGATAAAAGACCAAAAACCAATCACTCGCATATGTGTTCTACCAATCATACCAGCTACTCCAACAGATCGTTCCATAGAATTGACTTTCTAGACGTACTTTGAGAAGTTGACTACATATATGTGTGGAGTAGATTCAAAATGTGTTGGTCCATTAAATTTGGGTCTTTATGGTCCTGTGCAGCAACTTATCATAGCTCAACAGAATCTTCGAGATCACTTTGTGCTACGACCTGGAGAGTTAAACATATGTATGGCCTTATTACGTGCTATTGGCACATTTATTGAGGCACATTTTTAATGGCAAATTTTGGGGGACTCTTCCTCCCTTTTCTAAGAATCACACACACGTCCCAACCGCGAGCCAACCATCTTCTTCATAGGACACGCTTTCTCCATTTTGTGCTCTGTGTCAGAGGCGACTCCGTTGCCTCTGATTCTATATTTGTAATCTAGACATTTTATTTATCTTCAATATGAGGTATTACAAAAGAAAATCGGCCGATAAATAACCGAAATAAAGTGGAAATTTTAATTCCATGGCGGCCATCTTGATGACGTCATTACTACTATACGCTACACACCAAAGAGTGCCACCATGGAAATTATTCATCTACAGGTAGTTTCTGGTGAAAAAAATATCCACCCATATTCCCATCATTAATACTGCCACGGAGCTCATTTTTTCGACATATGCTCCCCTACTGTATACAAGTAGAGGATGAACTCTACTGTAACAACATGTATATTGATCTTTAATCCCTTACCCTAACGTAGATAACAAGGCCACAAGTATACGAGTAATTAAGCTTTTGAAGAATCCCTGTTGAAATAAATGAGTTCTCCTTAAATACTGCATGCATTATTTGAATTTCAAATGCATGCGTGATTTCTTTCCTTAGCAATCCTCTTCAGTGACCACTACCAATTTGGACTTCCTTCATTACTCACGACCTCATTGATAGACATCACTACACAGATCTCCGGGCGCGGTGGCCCAGTTGGCAAGAGCAGCGGGCCAGTGATCTGAACGTCCTTAGTTCGATGCTCGTCGCTGCCAAGCCACCGTCGTGTTCCTTAATGGTGGCCGGGGCACGTAAAATACGTCATGGCTGCAATGTTCTCCAAGTTCTCAAATTTACCTTTGGAGGTCCGGGGTAAAGTGTTCTGGTCTCGTCACTTGACTCGGTTCAAAATTACGGGACCGATCATTTAGCCAAGTCGGACTCCGACCCATGTGGTGCTAATTCAAAACAGGAGCCGTCCCTTTCAGCCCAATAGCTTATTAGGACCTGGTGAGTGGAGCCTCCAACCAGAGGACATTAGCAACACAGATCTCCTTACTCATATACTTACGCGCTTCTTCTTTTAAACCACTGAAATGGGACAATGATGATTATAGAACTCTGAGACAAATTTCTAGAGTGACACGGAAGAAAATATAATCTAAACTTAATCGAGATTTTTGACAAATTATAGTAAAATTCAATCATTTCAGCATACTATAAATTATCCAAAATACTACAGTAATAAAACAATCCACGAATTCCTAGTATCTCTTTCAAGGCATTTAATTTCTCTAATAAATTAAATTTGAATTGTCAGACTATTTGAATTGACTAAACATGAAAGAAAAAAATTTTTTTTAATTGACATTTTACATCACTAGAAAATATACTTTATGTAAACATCAAAATTAAATTTTTCGCAAGATACTCGCAACGATATTCTCCCGAAATATAATCGTTTACGAATGCCTCTTCTTAGAAAACAGCTAAAACATATTTTCTAAAAAAACTGAAGCAAATTTATTGAGATACTTGCTAGATCCGAAATCGCTGAAGGTAATTATTGTGCGCAAGAATCCCACAAAATTTCTTACACAGACAGTCAGGAAACTCTATAAATGATGCGAAAAAAGTATATAAAAAAAAAAAACTATTTGAAGCGCTTACGTTATTAAGAACATTTTTATCCGGAGCTTTTCTTCCGTAATAGCCTCCTGTTTCCCGGGCTACTAATACCTCACTCAACGCGAAAGACACACCCCAAAAAATAATAAAAACGGAACTAAAAATCCAGACACACTAAATGTCCCCGTTGCGATAAAAAATGAAGAAAGCCGGCGTTTTAATTTGATGTGTCCAGGAGAGCGTAGCGAACAAGGCTTTAATTGAGATGACGCTACGTTACGCGAACCTAATCCGTTGTATGCCTGTTATTAACCTTTGATACAGCTTCGAGACGGGTCGCTTTCCGTGTGATTGCGTTCGCCGGAGCCCCGTTCCTTTATTAGGCGGTCTCTGGGCTAGCTGAATAGCAGCCCTTTCGCCCGCGCGGCTGGTTCTCTTTCAGCCCGCTTTTAACGTTTTGTATCGCTCCAGGAACGGCAGGAATGTAATTATATGAGGATACCAACAGAGCGGCAGGGGGAGAGAGCCTCGGGCTTCGGCGATGTTATAGAGGGGTCGTAACGTAGGAGACAGTTTTACGGCTCTCATTCAGGGTCGGAAGATATTTTCAAATAGCATTCGGTTTTCCGGCTCGGAATGAAAAAGAGTGGATTGCGAGAAACCGATCTTTCCGTGTTAATAACTGGGGAGAAATGGGTAAATAAACTTTGCAAATCAACAAGCAAGCTTCTGTTGGGATACATAAAAATTTTGTAGCTCTGGTAATGGGTAGATATTTCAATTCTAAGCACAAATTTAGAGAAATGGTTATTTATGTAACCGTAACATTTTAATTGCCGCTCATTTTATATGGTCGGTGGTGGCGCAAGGTTCTTCTTGAGTTTGGGTTCGAATCCCGACTAAGGCATAAATATTCTCGCACTGTCCGCAATATGATGCTTAGGGGTACGTAAATTTCACATAAAAAATATTGAAATTTCGCAAAAAAAAAATTACAATACATAGAATTTCGCATTTATTCGCAAAATTTTTTTTAAAATATATATATATATATATATATATACTAGCTGAAAACCTGCACTTCGCTACGGAGAACATTCAAATAAAATACAACGGTTAATGTATGCAATTAATGCCAAAAAAATAAATATAAATATATATATATATATATATATATATATATATATATATATATATATATATATATATATATATATATATATATATTTATTTATTTATTTATTTATTTATTTATTTATTTATAATAAATACGATGATCAATGTATACAATTGATGTAAAAAAAACGCAAAAATATATTAATAAAAAATCGTAACGGATATTTTTATAGACAAAATAATGTAGAAGAAAATATTCAAATTAAATCTAATAGGATATACTAAAGAATAGTACAGTTTGAGGAACATTTCTTTTACTGTATTTTAATATTTTTTTGGATAATTTCCAATCGTCTGCCGCATTAGAAAGAAAAAAAAAAATTTGTGTCTATTTAGTTTTTATGCACGTGACGAGAAATTTATTTAAAGTACCAGAAAAAGAAATCACGTGATCAGCATTTAATAAATTAAATTCTAAAAATTAATCTTTAAAAATTCTCCAAAAATCAGAAAATGGAGGTAAAGTTTCGAAAAAGATTTCATTTTAAAGGATTTTTTATGATCATTCTTGTGATATAAATTTTATAACCCTAAAATTATTATTTTAAATGCAAACTTAAAAAAAGCTACAAAAACTGCTTAAAAATTTAATTTTAAAAATCTAAGAAGAATTTTTCAAAAACTTTCTTAGTGCACCCCTACACTATAAGAAGAATCGCCATGCAAAATTTCAGCTCTTTAGGTCCAGCGGTTTGGTCTGTGCGTTGTATGTCAGAAAGTCAATGAGTCACTCAGTTACGGAACTGTTATATATATATATATATATATATATATATATATATATATATATATATATATATAAATATTTCGCATTTATTTTTTTAAAAATCACAATTTTACTTACTTGGTTAGGTAAGTATCAAAACACTTAGTTAAAAACTAACATTGTAGTAATCTCCCCATTCTCTTCCTAAATCTTTAGAGATAAGTAATAAGCAAATTTCGAGAGTGAGAACTCTCAGTTAAAGACCGTGGATGGTCTTAGATAAGTAATTACTTTAATAAATTATTACTATTATTACCTAATTTCGCTTAAAAAGCCGTTTTCGCCAAAAAGTAATAAAAAATTAATTTTCGCATTTATTCGCTTATATTGCAAATTTCGCATTTATTCGCATCTATTTCGTAAATACGAAAATTACGAATCTATAATGATGCTATGTTGATAACTAACCAACAAAAATCATGGTCTGTGTAAAAAGAATGTCCTCGGAATAAATGTGTATTGCACTGGGAAAAAATTAATTTTGCTAATATTTGTAAAATTAAAATGAGATTTTCAATTTATGATGGAAAAATTATTGTTTTTCATGGAGGGGAGGGGAGAATATTAGTTTATCCCTCTACAAAATATTACGTCCGAATAGTTTACCGTTCCTGTTTTGTTTTGATTTCATTTCTGTCTCACCTAGAAGCCGAGTAAAAGCTACTTTAAACTTACTTAACGGTGATTAAAAAATTGTGATACAAAGTTCTTTTCGTGTTATCTTAAAATTGGTGTTTTCATCATTTCTCTTCGTGGGAAATACCCCATAAAAAATTTATGCTTAAAACTCCTGAAAGTTAGAATATATTTTAAATGTTCATAACAGGAAGAGACTGCATTCAAGATCATGGGCTAATTACATTTTACTTTCCCTTTTGTATAAATTGCAAAGTATAATCAGTTACAGGACATATTTTATCGAAGGTCAGCTCTCTATCTGCAACTTGTTTTTAGATAACATAACTATTATCATGAGAATAATACACTCCTTACATCTATGGTGCCCGGAATAAAGGGCTTAAGTTAAAAACAGTGATTTAAATATACCAAGTTACTGGCTTTTATACCAATCGCAGAACAATAATTTCGACTTGAGTTTTTGTACAAAGAATTGTTCTTTTGTAGACAAAATTGTTAAACTCAAGCCTTTTATACAAGTCAAAAGATTTCTATTTTTTTTTATCAATACTAACAAATATCTAAAAATCACTTTTTTTACTTAAGCCTTTTATACCGGGCACCATAGATATAATGCTATACAATCACGATTCACTAACTGGATGATATCAATATTAGAAGAGCAGTTTAAATCAACATTAAGAAATTTTTCAGTAGATCGGTGCTCTTAATACAACTTCTCAGATAGTATATATACTGGCTTGAATATTGTTTTCCGTGTTCTGGAGAAAGATATTAACGTCATTAGCGAATTTGGAACTCACGAGGGCATTCCGGAGGTGATATTCACAAGAATAAGGGAATCCAGAAGCTTGCAAAAATACACTACTTATATGATACTACAATCACGCTTGGCTAATTAGATGATATCAATATTGGGGCAGCAGTTTAGATCAACATTGAGAAATTTATAGGTAGGCCAGTACTCTTAATACAACTTCTCGGATAGTTGATATATTGGCTTGAATACTGTTTTCCATGTTCTGGAGAAAGATGTTAACGCCATTATTAGCTAATTTGGAACTCACGAGGGCACTCACGAGGTGGTATTCACAAGAATAAGGGATTCCAGAAGCGTATAAATGACTACTGATGTAATGGCTACTTATATGATGCTACAATCACGATTGGCTAATTAGATGATATCAATATTAGGACAGCAGTTTAGATCAACATTAAGAAATTTATCGGTAGGTCAGTACTATTGATACAACAACTTCTCAGATAGCAGATACATTGGCTTGAATATTGTTTTCCATGTTCTGGAGAAAGATATTAACGCCATTAGCTAATTTGGAACTCACGAGGACACTCGTGAGGTGGTATTCACAAGAATAAAAGGTTCAAGAAGCTTGTAAAAAGCGAATAAATAAGATTAAAACATCTTGACTGCCCGTAAGTGGTTAGAAGTGGGAACTAGTTGTGGATCAACTGGTGTAAACCTTCGTCAGGCATTCACAGCATTAGATGCAATTGGTTCCCTCCACAATTCACAAATTAAGAACAATCATCTGTTTGATACAAGGTGTAGTAGTATAAAAATAAAGTTGGGACTCTCCTTCTCCACACCTTATCGTAGAAAAGAAACAAAATCCCTAAAGGAAAGATAAAACTCATAAACGAATGGCGATTTTAGAAGAAAGGAAAAAAAGGACAGGCTGAACAAACAAAATCGCTGAGAAAATGACGAGAAATATAAGTCAAGTAACATCAAAAAAATTTTTCAGACATGAAATTAAGCAGAAATTTAAAGTGGAAGACAACATACATTAAATAATTAGACAAATAAAGTTAGAGAAATAGTGAGAGAACAGGAAACTGATTTAGGGAAGAAATGCTTTAATTATGAAAACTCCTAATTATAAATAATGAATTTAAAATTAACTCTATTTTTGTTTCTTATGTCTTCTGGCTAGAACGTAATGCCAGACCAGGTCCATATAGGCTACGGGCTGAAGTGTGTGGCTCCGGTTTTGAACAGCACCACAAGGGTCGGAGACCGTCTTAGCTACTTGCCACCTCAATTTTGACCGAGCAGCCCCAGGGGCGAAATCTGGAGGGATCGTACCCTCTCCCATCCTCTCTGACCTTCATAGAGGGAAAAATGGAATTTTGGAACCAAATACATAGAGAGGCGGGTAAATTTAATATTCATAGCATTATAAAGACTTTAGATACATATCTTGAATAGTTTGTGTATAAAGTATCAATTATTTACGTTTTCCATACAGAAGAACTTTAAGTCTTGAAAATTAAAATGATAGAAAAGGAAAATTAACACTAAAACTATGAAGCGTACAGAGGAGGATAACTGCAATGAATATATATATATATGTTATTTTTACGATTATAAATCATAAGATCTAAAATACGGGGAATAAATTATTTAGCAACTCATGTGCACAGATGTAAATGAAAACAAGGATGATTTCCTTTAGAAAACAACATTAAAAAATTTTATAATATTTCCTAGCATGTAAATTTAATTAAAATATGTTTTGATCAACTTTTTTAGGATTTAACTTAAATGAATAAGGAGTTAAAAAGTAATACCTATTGTATTAAAAATTTAAGTATTCCAATTTGTTGTAAGTTGAAATGTGTATTATATTTGATTCTTTAAGAACGCTGTTATTAGTAAGTAACATCACGATAAAAAGGGCTTATAATTATTCATTAGTCATAGCCAGGAAAGTCTTTAAATAAAACATCTCTCGCAGCTTTTAAAGTGTAGTAAATGAAAACTGAAATTGTCATTCACCTCAACAACAAAATTTAATTTACCCGGTCTAATAATTACTGATAAACTGTACACGGTAAAACACACAAGAATAAGAAGATTATTGAATTTTGGAACCAAATACATATAGAGACCGGTAAATTTAATATTCATAGCATTATAAAGACTTTATATACATAGATAACTGTAATGAATATATATGTTATGCTTGAAGAGTTTGTGTATAAAGTATCAATAATTTACGTTTTCTATACTGAAGAACTTAAAGTCTAGAAAATTAAAATGATAGAAAAGGTAAAATTCCACTTAAAAATCAAATATTAATAAACCTTTTCATTATTTCAAACATATATACAAATGCAGGCATTAAGGAGCTATCCGAAAAATATGTAATGACCTAAATTGACAAAGTATCTTAGAACTAAGCCCTTATTTGAGAAACATATTATGCTAAATGCTTTAAAAAATTCCAACAAATAATATAGTTAAACCAATTAAAGATACATACCGCAAAACAATCCTTACTGTATATAAACATTTAAATTTAAAAATAGATAATAATAACTTTTGCGATATTACACTGATTCCAGAGTTCCATAACTTACCTGTTGTATTCCGAGCGATTACATTTAGTCATAACACCTCTGCATCTCGAGCAAGAGCAAAAGCAATATTTCGTAACACCTTGAATTCTCTATATTTATAAAAAGCAAGAAAAATAATTATGTAATATAATACGGTTTCGATCAAGTACAAAAAATGAATCATACATTAATTATTAAACCCATCGCAACTTATGACTGTAGTGATGATACTAGTACTAATATAAAAGATTTAAATTATGCCATAATTGAACAAGTAAAAAAGTCTCAGCAGTATTAAGGCAAGAATTAAAATATTTAATTATAGTAAATAATTAAGTTTTCCGTACTTCATAACTCCATACGACAAAATAATATAATTATCCAACTAATTGAAGGTATCCCTCAAGAAGGCAAGACTTAGTATGCTAGAGAATTTATGTCTGTATTGGAATGACTGTTCTAATAATATATTAATAATAATAATAATAGTTTTCACAGTTATAGTAAAGTATATATTTATTGTAAAATAGATTTAGGTTTTATACCAACATTTTATAATTTTTACCGAGCAGCAATTTTTATCCTTCCATTGTTAGTCTTTTACACTTAAATATTAGTGTCTGTGTGAAAATTTAAAAAAAATTAAAATAAAAATTTCATCTGTATGAAAAAATGTCTGATTATAGTATTGAATTCTGAAATGTCAAGACTATGGAATTCACTATCTCAAATCAGTATTTAAAAATAATGTATTTAATCAAATTATACGATAAAACACATTATGCTTTGAACGTAATAAGTTTAAACACAATATTTATTAATTAAGAATTGCTTATGAAAATTAAGTATCCTGATAGTTTTATCAGCCACATAATCTTCAGATTTACGGATTGTCTTGCTCACATGAAAAACTAAACATTACCTCCAACATCACAAAAATGAACAATAATGAGATAAAATGGATTAATATCATTACACAAATTATTAATTATCAATTATTAATTATATTTTGCATCCTCTAAGTCTTTTTTTATCTCTAATATCAATCTGATCATTTTGATAGGCCACTATTTAAAACTCCTAGGTTAATTATATTCCTTAAAAATTTTCACAAAAGGTAATTATCATTAACTTTTACTATAGCAGTCCAGTTTATATATTTTTGTTGCTGTTAATGTTGCTCTAGCTACTATTTTAAGTTATCAAAATTGTTCCGTTTTGCTAATTTATGTTACTTTTTAAAGCATTTTAGCATTTTTAAAAAATTTTTTAGCATTCTATCTGTCGAAACATTGGGCCCTGAATCGCCTGCTGTTTCATACTACGTTTCATCGATTTGGAATATTTCACACATACCTTTTAAAGGCCAAGAGACTCGACAAACATATCCCTATTTTCAATCATCAGTAGTTACTAAAATAATTTATTCAGAAATATAAAAATTTTACTGTGAGTTAAACACTTTTTCTTCTTTATAAATATGGCTCTCAGTTTTTTCTACATTGAAGAGAATTTTTTTAATTATTTAAAATTTTAACCATTATTTTTTTCACTGTTGTGTCATTTCGCATATGATATCACCAAAACAGTTAGATAGAATACCATGAAATTTTATACACGGGCAATATAAACAAGTATCATTAAAAATGACCTACTATTATGTCATTCCTTCCATAAAAATTTTAATTACAGCAAAATTTATGAAATTTTATTTTCGAAATTTTTAAATTTTTTTTAAAACCTTTTTTTTTCTATGAAGAACTAAGAATTTTGATATTAAAGTAGTTCATTTTAAAGACATTTTATACAACATAATTTTAAAACTAAAAAAATGTGTGTATTTATACGGACACAATTTTATATACGGACGCAAGTCTGCGCGCATTGCCATAACAATGAAAAAAAAAGGTTGAAATTTAAAAAAATTAAAATATTTATCTTCAACGTAGAAAAAAATAGAGAGCCATATTTATAAAGAAGACAAGGTGTTTAACTCACAGTAAAATTTTCATATTTCTGAATAAATTACTTTAGTAACTACTGATTATTGAAAATAGGGATATTTTTGTCAAGTCTCTTGGACTTTAAAAGGTACGTGTGGGATTTTTGCTACTGTTCTAGATCATAGAGTTATAAAGGTAAACAATCCCGAAAGTTATGTAGTATGGGAAAATATTTTGAAATGACAAGTTGGAGGACAATTTATTGAATGAGTGGATTATTATTGCGGTGTTAGTGTGTACAGCTCTATGCTTTTTCCCATTACTTTGTATACTTGGTTTCAAGTTTTTTCCAAACTTTTGACAGACAATGCCAGAGTGGTTTTTTTCTTAAAAATCTCATGTTTTAGAAAAACCTTTTCATTTAATGATAAAGTTGGCAATGTTCATGAAGAAAAGCTTTTGTTAAAATTAATTTTATCGAGTTATTCTGGATTCGGCTTTCCTCTATGTTTTGTGTTCCACTTTTCTAATGTCTAATTCTCGCTAAATTTATTTGAAATACTTGATAAGAAGAGATTTCAGAGTATTACGTTTAGACATTTCAAACCATATGCAAGTGTTACAAAAGGGAAAACTAATTTGATTCATTTGATCATCATACTAGAATTATTAATTTCCAGACAACAACAAAAAAAGAGAATAGAATTCAGCCCATAAAAATGGTGTTCACAAATGCAATACACATGCATCTCTTGCATGTTCACGCAACTGTCCAGTGCACCATTATTGTACATCTCAGCATAACATACAGAAGTAAAATGTAAGGGAAACAGTAATTTCACATGTGAAAGGAATTTGCGTTTTTCCTTGACATGAAACCTTTATTTCGTCCTTTTCCAACTCTCAGAGAAAAGATTGTGAAACTCTTCCACACCCGCATTAGCCCAACTGATCGGATAGAGCCTTCTTTGCTGCTTGTATTCAACATCATTGCATGGATCGGCTTTAAATCTCATCAGTTCAATGTAACGATCAGACCCCATCCTAGCATGATACTAGGGTTTGAGACCACATGAGGAGCTATAATGAAATTATTCTGGATATAATATATACGATTATTAATAAAAAATTACTCATTTTGTGGTTATCGATTTTAAAAAAATGGTGTACTGTATATTGCTGTCTGTTACTCTTCCTCGATTATAGGGGGCCCAAAATTAAGTTCCTGTACAGGAATCCGCAAAAGGGGGATACTCTATAATACAACTCGTACATAATAAATCAATACGTAGAATTAATATATTAATTATACCTAAACAGGGCCGTGGCGGCCTTGTGGTATAGCGCTCTGATTTTCGGTGCTGAGGGTGCTCGGATCGAATCCTGGACCATAGCGGACCATACTAAAATGCCTCCGTTTGTGTCGTCCCATTCATAGGGGGCAGTGCTAGCCCGCCTATATGGTGCCCCCATAATAAAATGGTCAGTAAAACTGCGGTGAATTATAGGCGAATGTCTTCGCGACAAGTGCCTCCGCATTGATAAAAAAAAATTATACCTAAAACTAGCTCCGTACATTTTCAGTCAACATAAGGTCAAATATGGGAATTTTTTTTCTGTTGAGTTGAAGGATCATACTGGCAATCATCCTGTCCTACGTCTACGTGACGGTGCCAAAGACATAATAGTGAAATTTCACCAGGGGGTCTGAGATCCTTTAGATACCTATCGAACGTAAGAGAGAGTTAGGATTAGAGAGAGTCAAGATGTTCTAATGGATTAGCCTGCCACCTGGTTATCAGAGGGTTCCAATTTTAAGTATCAAGCCAGGAGAGCTTTTCGAGTGAGTCGAAAATATTTTAGCGATCAGCCTTATGTATTACACATTTCTTTTTCAGAGGCTTTTTAAGGGGCAATTTTTGTAAAGTATAAAAAAGTAAACGAATATCATCCGTCTGAAAGTAAAAATTCTTTGTTTATTACTTATGATCATTTAATACAGCTATAAGGGAGTTTTTTTTTCCTCGTTTTACATTATCTCCCGTCATTTAAACAGTTCCACGACAGTGTGACAGTCATGCATAATAACAGATTTAATTCTCCTACATCGGTAGAATGACGATGTCAAAGGGAAAATATATTGTCTTATTTCTTATTATCTACTTAGACGCACACGCTATTACGTTTGCTTTTCTACATCCTTTTAGCTGGAAAGCGTTGCTAAATTAAGCTGGACTGCTTCACCTGGTTATGAAAATAATATTAAAGACCTAGTATATTTAAATTACAGTATTTCATAAATGCGAATATGAGTTGTCCATAAATATTTTGTCCATAGAAGGAGTTTAAAAGAAGTCGATATATTTTAATTAATTACGTATATTTAGAAACAGAAATAGTGGAACTGAGATTTTAATTGCTTTAACCGCTAAGAGAGGGCTGCACTTGTATGTCTGACTTAAATCTACAAATTTTATTTACACGTTTATAATTCTTATGCTTCGAGAGAATTTCGAACTCTATCCCTGAAAAATGCACATAGATATTTAAAACTAAGAAAACGCAAATGTGTTGGACCGCCTGTACTACAAATTAATTTCAAGTAATTGTGTAGTAACAAATGCTCTGTTTCCCAAAACTAAAGGATAAGTTTAAAAGTGAATTATTTAATAGCGATGTATAAAAAGAAACCTTTTAAAATTTTATAAGTACTCTAATGAAAGCATATTACGATATTTACATGTGCAACAGTTCCACAAAAAATATTGTTTTGAAAAAACTTGAAATACAACAGCTATGGCAAATCATGGTATCCTCATTACTCTGGATAAAAATAAGTCGATATGTGTATGATCCCTCAAACTGATTTGTAAGTATCTCATTGTCTCTCACTAAAATTAATTGAACTATGAATAAACGACTGTGGAATTCATACTCATTCTTCAAGGAGAACAGACCATATCTCCGGCGGACTTTGGGAAGGGGACTACTTAAGTGCTGTAACTCAGCGTCTCCACACGTACAATAGGATTGATATCAGGCTGTCCAATCGTGTATTTTCTTCAGCTTCAAGGTATTCATCCACCGAATAGACTCGATTGGATTAGTCATCAGGAGAATCCTTGGGAAGAACACATACCTGTAATGCCTATAGAGCCTTACCTGTGATCTTTCGGTTGGTTACAGGATATCTATTGTAGATATACAGGTCAAAGTTGCCAGTTATAATGGTTTCCCCTACACAATCAAACTACTGAAAACTGGGTCTTCAAAGTCTATTCAATGGAAAATTTTAGATTCGATTTACTCTTCAGATAAAAGTAATTTAAGAATCAGCATTTGAGAATCTAATTCCTTGACTCATAAATGAAGAGAAACCGTGCCCAACAAGTTTGGACTCAATTGTGGATGTAAGTGACACTGTCTAAAAAGTCCCCTTTCCCCCGGAAGAAGAAGGGACAAAATACACTGGTGGCATACAAGCCACATTCGTGAAGAGTTCGGTATAACCCTATTTAATCTTGTACCAGTAGCTATGGAAAAGTCCTATGTCAGTTGTCTTGCAGTTGCACAGAGATTTTATCTGACCAAAAAAAGATAAATAGCGATCTTCGGATAAAATAGTAGCCTTCATAAGCCTTATATTTCCTGTATAAGAAATCACCTCTATACACCTGAGAATACATTTGGTAGAATATTTAAATATCTGGAGACATCCGACTGTGATTGGTCACCATCCTGTCTCCCAAAGTTTCATCTCCACTGGCAGTACTCTTCTGGATGTCCTTTAGACATATTTAGTAACTACATCTAAATGTTTATTTAAAATTTGAAGAACAAGAACAAATACGCAAGTCTCAATACGCGTTCTTACCTTATTCACTCGTGTTCTCCTGGTTTGCATATTCAAAGCGTAGAAACGAATGGAATCTGCCAACTAGAGGGTGAAGGTATATTTTTTCACCATAAGTAGTTTGAAATTAGCATGCACACAAACTTTCGCATAATTTTTAATCCGCATATATTTGTTATTTACGATTTCTTAAGTTATTTTTTGAATTTTGCACACCTGTGTATTTGGTAATAAAGTAATTCAAATGAAAACCAAATCATGCTACAGAAACAGATGAAATTAAAATAGCCATCGGAAAGTCAGAATTTCAGGTGTGGTTACCTGGGAGTACTGATTTCATTTAAATGACTGCAAGAAAACTTGATATGCATCTGTAGTGAAACAAAGAGAGGGAAGGGGTAATCAATGTTAGGTTCAATTTTTTATAGGTTCCAAATTCTAGAAGCCTAAAACTTGGTAAAATAATAGGTGATTCTAGTGATAATCCCACCTCCAGAAAGGAGAGAAAATATCTTTCAGAGAAGCGGTAAAACCCCACCCCAGAAAGTCATTCTGATTATGCTATTGATGTTCCTCAGTTTTTCAGTAGAAAAGGAAACACAAATTAAGGAAGCCTCTGTTCGTTATCTGAAACAGGAAGATAATAATGGTGATAACAATGAGGCGTTAGGACCTTGCACAGATAAGAAGCCTGCATTTTAAATCTTCCCAAACACAAAGAACATTTTATGTGTTAAACAGGAAAGTTTTGCTTTTACGTCTCTCAGAAAATTCTTTTTGAACAAAACATATAGAAATAATATAATACAAACACAGCATGTTTCAAAACTTCGCTGTTATGAGTACAGCCTGCGTTTTATGTGCTTAAGAAAAACCCCAAAATTTCAGTGTAAATATGCACTTAAATATTATAATCACTAACTTGAAAAGCAGATTGATCTGAGTCTTAGAATATAAACTTAACGTCTAGTTATACACATTTGTTTAATGATTGAAATAAAAGATTAGAATATAAATTTAGATATACACAACACAAAATGTTCCATAAACTTTGATTGTGGCAAATCACACTATGTTTATGCATACTTTGAACTACACTGCTGGCCACTGTAAATGCAACACCCAGAAGGAAACATGTAAATAACATGAAATTTACAACATGCATTAGCGGAGGTAAGATATGCAAATGATTAGAATTTCAGCGCAGATGCACATCACACGCGCCTGTGGCGCCACTTCAAAGCGCTATTTAAGGCTTGGAGATTTCGACGATTTCAAGTTCAGCAATTGTGTTTTTCTTGTGGTTTTTTCAAAAAACGATCAATTATGCCTCGTCGAAAACAGCGATCATCTTTTGATCAAGTATCCGAGTTCGACAGAGGAAGGATAGTGGCCTACCGAGATTGTGGATTATCTTTCAGGGAAATCGGTCGTCGTGTTGGACGAAACCAAACAACTGTAATGCGGATATGTGATCGTTGGATGCAGGAGGGTACGACGGACCGGCGTGTTCGATCGCATCCACCTCAGCGCACCACTTCACGTGATGACAGGCAAATTGTGCGCATGGCAGTGACGGATCGCTCAGTCACATCACGAACCATAGCACAGCACATGCAGTCTGTAACGCATCACCCAGTGTCTGCGCGTTCCATTCGACGCCGTTTACAGCAGAGTGGTCTGTCCGCAAGACGTCCATTGCTTTGTCTACCCTTGACGCAGAACCATAGACGTCTCCGCCGCCAATGGTGAGATGGCAGAAGGATGTGGACGGCAGAATGGAATGAAATTGTCTTTACTGACGAGTCACGCTTCTGTCTGCAACACCACGATGGTCGCATTCGAGTCTGGAGACACCGTGAAGAGAGGATGCTGAACAGCTGCGTTATGCACCGCCACACTGGTCCTGCACCGGGTATTATGGTATGGGGCGGTATTGGATATCACTCTCGCACACCTCTAGTACGCATTGCCGGTACTTTAAACAGACAGCGCTACATCTCCGAGGTGTTGGAGCCAGTTGTCCTTCTTTACCTTCAGGGCTTGCCCACAGCCATATTTCAACAGGATAATGCGCGACCACACGTGGCACGCATTGTCCAACGGTTCTTCGTCAATCGCCAGATTGAATTGCTTCCCTGGCCGCCTCGCTCTCTGGATCTTTAGCCGATAGAAAACATGTGGTCCATGGTTGCTCTACGATTGACCCAGATTTCCTCCACAGCTGCCACAGCAGACCAACTTTGGCAACGTGTGGAAGCTGCTTGGTCTGCTGTACCCCAAGAACTCATCCAAAGTCTCTTTGAATCAATGCCGAGGCGTGTGGCAGCGGTGATCTCCAACAATGGCGGCTACTCTGGCTACTGATTTTGGCGGGAACCACACTTCACAGAAGTCTATAAATTTAATCATTTGATACTTGGTCAACATGTTATCTACAAAATAAATTTTGTTGTGATATCTCTTGTCTTTCTTGGTGTTGCAATTTGGGTGGCCAGCAGTGTATTAAGCTCTGTCGTCTATCAAGTAATAGCATTTTTAAACCCGGAAATGACCTTTCAACTCCTACGGATTTGATATAGAGCAGTATTTAAAAAGTTTTCACAGATGGAATCTTTGTACTAGTACGTGTGACGGAAATTACTTGTATTTTTTATGTGTAGAGGGCGTTAGTCGTCCATGTGTTGATGTATATTCAACATGCTTTGTCTTGTAATTTTCTACCGGTGTTCAACACTCTCTTTGTTAGAACCACCGAGCATGGCGTCCGTCTAATGGACGATTTGTTAATGAATAAATATTAACCAGGATAAGAGATGGCTCTTTTATTTGGACTCTGGTCATTCTTTTTGCCTCAGTACGTAAATGAACAACTTTGCTACGTTTATAATTCTTAAATTCTGTTATAGCTTAGGTTTTCCTGTTTTTACATATTACTGTAACTTTTCTTTAAAATTCTACACAACGGCTTCAGGAATACATGAAATCTGACCTCCAACTCTTTTTATTTCTTGCGCAGTTATCTTTAGTAAAAAATCCTGTTGTTCTAGCTTTGTTGTGTTAATACATCAGAGACATTATTGATATAGTACAATCTAACAGCATGTTGTATGAGTCATGTCCCTATCTCGTTAAAACAGGCTTTGGTGATAAAAAAAGATTAGGATATATTTCTTTAAATGTTTAAACGGGCATTCAAGCATTTAGGAAGATCTTTTTCCATAGCAATTAATTTTTTATACGTATGAAGGCAGAGTTAAGGTATTTTTTAACTTATCGCACATTTTTTTCCATACAAAGAAAGCACATTTTTTTCCATTAAAAAGAAATTTATTTTCATGTATTTCTAAGTACCAGTGCTATAAAACACTGCCTGTTCACACTGTGCATCAGATGTTACTAAAATATTTACTGTCCAGGCCAGAGCCAATATCTTATGACCGATGGGCGCAATTTAGAAAAAGATTTTCGATAGGGGTATTGAAAAATGTAGCAGAATAAAATGTTGAGTAATACTGATTCTGATGAATAATTTATTCTGAGTGATTAAGACCATTTTAGAAGTGTTATGACATTTACGTTTCAAATCAGCTGCACACATTATAAAGTTTAAAAGTTATTCCTTCGGAATATATTGAGGAAGCACTAAATAAATCATGCAAACTGATAAAATTAGCGCTGAAAATATGGATGCAGTGTATTAAACAGTTTTTTCCTGTATTAATATACGATTTTTTAAAACTTTACAATTTGTCCTTACTCTATATAGTTAAGAAATATGAAGCTGACTACTGATCGAATCATCTAACTCTTGAGACTGTGCATGTAAATGAGAATGTAAATCACTGAACATATATTTCCATTCACAGTTAGAGTTCTTAAGTTATTTAATTCAGGAGGGGTAGGGTGGGCTTAAATTCTGCGGACATGGAACTGTAAGATGCCTAAGACACGGCCACAGAGGCTCTATTTATTTATTAATTTTAAGAGTCCGGGAAGAAATATTTCCATAGGCCCGTCGTCGGCTCTCGATGCACCTTATCTCGTTCAATACTCAGACGTTCACACAAATAAATAGCGATCAAACAGTATCATTCATATTGGCTTTTTAATTATTTACTGATTTTTAATTATTAAACAGTTTTTTCCTGTATTAATATACGATTTTTAAAACTTTAAAATTTGTCCTTACTCTATAGAGCTGAGAAATATGGAGCCGACTACTAATAGAATCATCTAACTCTTGAGACTAAATGTGTTCATGAGAATGTAAATCACTGAAGATATATTTCCGTTCACTTTTTAGAGTTCTTAATTTATTTAATTCAGGAGGGGTAAGGTGGGCTTAAATTCTGCGGATATGGAACTGTAAGGTGCCTAAGACACGGCCACGGAGGCTCTATTTATTTATTAATTTTAAGAGTCCGGGAAGAAACATTTCCATAGGCCCCTCATCGGCTCTCGAAGCACCTTATCTCGTTCAATACTCAGATATTCACACAAATAAATAGCGATCAAACAGTATCATTAATATTGGCTTTTTAATTATTTACTGGGTGAGATTTTCCCTCACTAATGTAAAGAGATGTTGACAGAAAAGTTAATAAGTAGCATTTAGAAAAATACATAATTTTAATTTTTTCTTTAAATACAGGGTGTGGCAGAAAGAAGGTTCCGAGGGTATAAATAAATAAATTAATAAATAATAAAATAAATAAAAATAATAAAATAATAATTAATAATAAATAAATAAATTATTTTTTTATTTTTCTCAGGTATAAACGATTTCTCTCTCTATCTTCTTTATATTTTTGTTATTGACGTTCCAAATCAGAACGTTCTTTCTGCCGCATCCTGTATTAAACTTTCAATCGATAGCACATCCAGAATCCGTATCCAATGAGAAATGAATTAATGAAAAACAATAGACTTAAATTACATTTTTACAGTCTATTTTCAACTACTTAGAGAAAAGACAATCTCAGCTAACACATGAAGTGTGTTTTTTTTATTATTATTATTGCATGTAACATCTTCATACTAAATGAAAAGAAAAAGAAAACCTCTAAAAACGGTCCTTTTAATTTATTTTTAAAGTGATGTAAGACATTGCATTAGATAGGAATATTCGTATTATATGTTGCTTATATCCCTACATACCATCCAAACAATCAGTGCTAATTAATGCATGGGTACATACAGAAAACCAACAGACACGGATAATCCAAGAGTGGCCCAGTATACTGTAAAAGAGCATTTTTCAGAAATTATAAACGATATCCATATCGTTATTTATTTCGGTATGATTAAAATAAGGATAAAGCGAACTCTGCGCACGGAAACTGAAATGTTTTCTCAAAATCTGTTATATAATTATTTTCTTGTGAGCATGTTGACATTTTTTCGGAAAATTTTAATTTATTTTTAACTTTTACTTTTTTGTAGCATGAACAATCAGCAAAACAAATAATCCCGCCATGGATAATCGGGAGTCCAGTGTATACTTTCCAATGTGAGATAAGCGGGTTTAAAATTCTACAAAATTAAACTATTTCATGCTTACTAGATGGCGCCATTGTCTGAGCTATCACGAAGTCTGTAACTTTCTTGTTAGCTCTAAGCTAAAATAACCTTTCAAATGGAAGATGTATATAAATATTATTTTCACAACAGATGAACTTTAGATATGGGTTTACTTTGTCATAGATTTTATGAAACTTAATACTACGACGTTTTTGAACTTACTCAATTCCCCTCTCACTTTTTAAAATCCTCTAGAGGCATGATACACAGTTATGAATAAAAACTAGCGAATTCAAATGAATAACTGCGGTAATATATGTATCGGTATTATATGTATACAAATATAAATATTTATATATTAATTTATTCACACAATTCATACTTTTATAATAAGCTAAGTAAATGTATCTTCCTATGCAAATATGTATACAGAGGGTGTCCACACATGTTTGTAACGATTTTGGAAAAAGAAATTTATAAACAAAGATAAGAATTTTATTTTCTAATATTATCGATCTGATAGCCCTGTTATTGAACTATCATATTACATCTTCATTTCCACGATAAAAGAGCCTTTCTTAAAATATCAAGGTTGATTTGTTCCACTCCTCTACCACAATCTTCCAGGTCCCATCTAATGTTTTGGGATGGCACTTATAAAGAGCTTGTTTTAAAAGTCCAAATGCACAGTAATCCATAGGAGACAGGTCTTGGGACTTGGGTGGGATGCATTTAAATGGAATAGCCTCAATTCCGGTTTCATCTCTCACCTTTTTCTAAAAATATAGCAGTAGATTTAGAGGTATGGCTGGTAGCCTTATCCTTATGGAACTTAACACAATGAAGATCGTTTGGGTAAAGTGATGGAATGCCTCTTTTGAAAACAGGTGTTAAAACATATTTCTGCTAATAATCCCAGTTAATTTTGACATTTTTTTCTACTTTCCTTATTTTAAGTTTTACGTTATAAGAGAATCCAGAAACAACCATAAATCCTTTAACAAAACTTTCCTTGTTTTCTCTGAACCAACATTTTAGGCCTTTTTCTCCTCTTTTCCGGTAGCAAATCGGTCTTTTTCTATAGCAATCAGATAAATATATCCGAGCCTCATCAATTGTAACTACATATTTCCATTTTTCAGCTGCCAAATAATTTTCATACAACAGTTTTCACATAGTCTTAGCTGAAAAACATGTTTTCGCCATATGCGGTGAACGTCGTATTTTTTTTTTGTTTTGATTAGCTTAAAATCCGATTTTATAATATTGTTCATAGGTCCTATAGAGATATTTAAAGATTTTGCGATAGTTCTTTGGAGGGTTGTAATTTCTTTTAAAACACGAGATGCGACTTTAGATATAATAAGCGGTGAACGTACCTTTGTTTGGGATGCATTTTTGGCCTTTTCACAGTCAAATGTAAACTTTGACGTTTCTTTCTTTTTTTTATTAATTTTGTCACTTATTTTACGGGTAGAAATATTAAAACCATGCTTTTCATACCTTTTTTTAAATAATCGATTAAGAGTATTTCACTTCGGAAAGAGCAAATACATAGCCTTCTATCCATTGTTTATTTTCCAGCGGCATTTTAAAGCAAAGAATATTTTTAATAATGCAGACTATAATTAAACCATATTCCGAATTGATATCAGCTAGGTTTTATTTTTGTTTATATATATATATATATATATATATATATATATATATATATATATATATATATATATATATATATATATATATATATATAGAGAGAGAGAGAGAGAGAGAGATTTTATCATCTGTATGCTTATACGCATGCATACTATTTCGAAATTTTGTCCTCTTAACTTTCTCAACCGGCAATGTTGCTTTTCTGTATATACCCTTCTAAAGCAAGGAAGTAAACTTCAATATACGTAAGTAGAAATTTTTAAAAATGACTAAGTCACGTAAATTTCTAATAATGAATGAAGTATTTGCTTGGTTATGAAAATTAACATTTAAAAAAGCTGAGCAAGTGCATTATTAAATCAAAAAAAAATTTAGTTAGAAAGAACTTAGAGGGAACACATTGAAACAATTCTGCTAGAAGTATAGAACAGGAAAAACACTATTTACGGTAGAAGTATTTCAGATCAGTGTATGAATCTGAGGATTAGAAATGATCAAGCATAGATATCCCACGCATCCCGGGAAATTTCATTCACACAAGCCTGCACAAATCTATGACTACACAGGTTTTTTTCATGGATTATACAATGCTTATACAATCAAGTTTCAACTTGATTTGACAGTCCTCGTATTGTTTAGACCAGTGGTTCCCAACCGGTGGTCCGCGACAGAAGGAAGTGGTCCTCGGGAGTGGTCCGGCACCACATATAAAAAAGTTGCCAGATAAATGGGGATTTTGAAAGCAATGTTCATTGAACTTGATGGGCCGAATATATCCGATGACTATCAGGTGTTACATTTAAATTTCTTAAAAGCTTAACATAATTTATCATTAGAATATGATACAAAACAATTTTCATACCCCCGGAAGGTTCACCCCCCCCCTCAAGTCGGTGGGGGTGGGGTGGGTGGTCCACACAGGGTTCAATTTCTGGCTTAGTGGTCAGCAGACTTCTATGGGTTAGGAATCACAGGATTAGATTATAACATTCTTATACATTTTAGAAAAAATTAAAGGAAAATACTATCACTGATTTTTTTTTAAATTTATTTATTTATTTATTTTTAATATTGAACACTTAATCTGATGACTTGAGTGAAGAAATGGGAAAGTAAGAAAGCGTCTAAAAAATCTTTAATAGACTGATTTTGGACGTTGTCTGCCTCCAGTTATTTGCATAGTGATTACATCACCTTATATTTGCAGCATCCGTTAGCTGAAATTGTTCACGAATATTTTAGAAGAATCACAAAATAGCTTGTAAATTTAAATAAATATTTTTTATACTTCTCTTACTATATTGAATTCTGTAAAATATGTAGGATCTTTAGTACCTGACTGATCTACAATATAAACTTAAGGGTAACATTAAAACAGAGACTTATTACTAAAAACATCTATTTATTAGAAATATGATTTTACGCACAAATCTATTTTTACAGCAAAAAATACAGCTTACATTCTGGGACGGACTCACCACTGATCCTACATTAAACCCTAATCAAATTACCACCTACGGTGGCTCATTACTTCTTCCTCAAGCTTTGTAACCTCTGGGGGTCAAAAACAGCGTCTTTGATCTCCGGAGGTCTATTATAGAGATTCCCCAGAGGTCTATTATTCCGGGGTTCAAAACACAGACTTTAAGTCAAAGTCTTGGCTTGCGTGTCTAGAAGAGAGATGTTGCATCAGGCTCCCGTTCATGAGGCCAGATGGTTTTTCAGCGATTAATTGGGCCTTAACCTAACTATGTACGCTGAACAATAGAAATCTCACATTCTGATAGTAGCTTGACGACAAAACGCAAAATAAGGTCGAGATTGAAAATAGCAGTATAATAAGGGTCGAACAAAGAATCTTGCGACTTCACCACAGTAAAATCTACGGTTCGGTTTGGAGTGCTACGGTCAACTTTTTGCTCCACGAGGGTTAATTAGACCGGGACCTACAGTTTAAAGCCGATTCCGAGCGGCTACAAACATCCATGCCAACAGTGGGACTCGAACCCACAGGATCTGAACCGAATGCCAGCGCCCTAGCCATTCGGCCATCACCTGGCTAAAATCTACGGAAATGCGTATGAGCTCTAATTGGAATGATTGAAAGTTTTTTTCAGAATTTAAAACGGCCTATTTTTCATAAACTGTACATAATTATAAAGAAAAAAGTGCTTATTTTCGGATTTGAAAGAGTTAATGAATAATTTCTTTTCTCATATCTCATCTAATGTAGAACTTTATTGATAATTCTTGCTGGCATCAATTAAGAATTTTTACTTATACACAGACACAACGTTCCACTAGGATAAAATATGAATCAACAATCATCAAACCTATAAAGATATTGGGAACATTTATCACGAAAATAACAAAACTAAACAAGAATTTTGTGGTAACATAAAAATTTGTTTCGTATGTTAGAATACATTTCTCAAGACACAAGACAAAAATATGCACAAACTATACATAAATATAGATTTACACGTAAACTTACACGTACACATGAGTTAATGATATTCACACAGAAATCATAAAACTCATACTTCTATTTTACAATGAAAGTTATTTTATCACAATTTTCTTTCAAAAGTAGAGTATTGTAAAAAACATAGCTTAACTTCAAAGGACTTTTTAATCAATTTGTCATAAATATGCTTGAAATCCCTCTCTATAATAGAAGCCAGCAAGTCTAATTCTCAAAACAGAAAATGATACAGTATCTGCTTCCGAGAAAAATTCCAGCTGGCTTTTCTTTCTCTTTTAAATATATAAGTATAAAATGCTTAGAAAACTAAATTACTTCCCTTGTAGATTCTCTCATACACTTTTTTCAACTATCATTTGATGTCTTCTAAGTTACAGTTTGCTCAAACTTCGTAAATGCTAAAACCGCTAGTGTACATTGTTTCCCCCTACATATACCCATTTAAAAAATAAATCTCACTCAAATGAGTTAAAAATTTTGATACTTCGTAGTAATGTGTAGTAGTCTGTGCAAAAGATTATTATATATATATATATATATATATATATATATATATATATATATATATATATATATATATATATATTATATAGTGGAATCTCGATCTATCGTTTTTCAAGGGACCGACTGAAATGAACGATAGATGCGGTAGCATAATAGTCCAGTCAAATTGTGTTTTTCAGAGGAAAATTTTGGGGTAGTTTTGATTTCTTCCATTTTATATGTTTTTGGGGGTGCTGAATCCGAATCTGAGGTTTGTTAACAAAATTTCGTGACGCAACATTGAAGAAAATGCAAAAAAAGGTAAAAATTTCCATTTTTTGGCGGTTTTTTGCTTATAACTCGGAAACTATCAACTTTTCGTATATAACTCCATTTATCAAAATTGAAGTACATAAATTTCCTACAAATTTCACTATTTAGGTTTTTTTTCTCCGACGGACCGTTTGAGCTCAAGCGATATTTGAAAATTGGTGTATTTCGGCTGTCTCCACAAAAACCCACTTTTTCCACTCCAAAATTATAATTTATTATTAATGGCTGTCAATTAGTGAATTCCTCCCAGTTCTCTGCACATACCTTATTTAGATCGTATATGTAGAGTTACAGGTAATTTTTTCAAAAATAAAATAATGTTCAAGTTATTTAAAGAAGTCCGAAATTGTACATATTAGTTGTAATTGTTACAAAAAAGTTGAAATTCCAAAGAAAAATCTTGAAAAATTATTACATTTTATTATATTGTATTATAATACATATGATCATATATTACATTATTATATGAGCCGTTGTCGTTTAGAGGGTCCTGGCTGAGGTTCTTCGAAGGCGGCGAGTCCTGGCACAGGTTCGGGTTGTTCTGTCGTCAGAGTCGGGGCTTGTTCATCTGGAAAATGAAAGAGGTGGTGAGAAAACAACAACTTGTGATCATATCTTAAGGACAGATGAGTGATTACGAAATAGATTGTGAGATTAGACATACCTTCCGCATCATGTAAGCGTATTTCTTCAGTCTGTTCTTCAGTCTGTACCCATGACGTGAAAGGTGCTGTATCAGTCGATTGTATGTACATTAAAATCAGCATTATCGTACACCTGCTGTGAAAAGCATGGCTGGTTAACTTTCAGCGGATCGCTGCTGACAGCTGATGCTTCCAGGCGGACAGCCTCTGTGTAAGTCGAACAAAATCCCAATGAGGAAACCACATCGACTAATTTCCTTGAGCCGTACTTCTTGTACAGAAACACTGCCAACCCTACGAGGACTGGTGAAATGAATGATCTGGGCCTCACTGCTGCTACAAGACTATGAGCCAGTGCTGTGTTCTTCTTCCACATATCATGGTCCCCACGCTTTTTGTTTAGTACAACTGTTTCCATAAATGTACGAAGACTTTCAGGAATGAGTTCCTCATTTCCTTCCAAAAATTTATCAGGTGAGGGGTACTGTGCGGTCTTATAAACCTGGCTCCGGATATCCTCAATAACAATCGCAGCAGCCGTCTCAATAATCCGGAGTCTTTCCTCTTGTTCATTTTTAACGCCTGTTGGTACCAAGCATCATTTAAAATTTTATACCCTGTGTTTTTGAAACACACTACCAGCTTCATGTTTGGAGAAAAGGTCATTATTATATCGCTTCCATATTTTTTGAGTAGATGAGCTTTAACTGTCTTTATGTCAGGACGATAATCACCCTTGATTTGGTCCACCAACTCGTCTAGCGTAAACTGACATTCTCCATCACTATTCTCAAGATAAGTGTAGACATATTCCATTGCTGCTTCAACATGATTGGCGAATGGACCCCTTTTTCTCTTCTCTTGAATTTTTGGACGATTGTACAATTTTCTCATGCATAAACTATGATACTGACAATCAGAAACCACCAAGTCTGAGACAGGCAAAAGACGTTTGATTATGGCTTGTCCATACTCATCACCACGTCCGTCTGCCCTTTTTATGATAGTTTCCTTGACTTACAAAATTCGAACCTGATACACAATATTACGATTGGTTTTCTTTTTTCTTTGTTGTTGTATAAAGTCAGGTGTTATGACAAGGCCACACATAAAACAATGAGTTTTGAAATTGAAATGCGCTTCAGTAGAACGTCTTTTGACTTGCTCTCTACCCTGTTCCGCCTTCTTCAAATGAGCTGCAATCATTCTTTTATTAATGTAGTTTGTACGACATCGCTCATGAACATCAACTGCAGATTTTTCATGTAGCTGAACATGGTGACCATCCTTCCTCTTCTTTCTTGACTCGATAAACGTGTTCAAACCTCTTTGCCGCACAGTTATCACCTTCTCTACGTTATTATCCAGCACTTCATCACAAATAAAACACACATTTGAAGCCATTTTTAACACTACGCGTAAATATAACTTTTGAATCGTGTTGTCGTTGGATTCTAACACTAACTACTTACTTCCTTCTCACTGCCACTGGTAGGATTCGGATGGCCGGTGTTTTTTATTTTTATTTTTTTTTGAAGGGGGGAGGGGATGAAACCTCGTGAACAATATGAAGGGACTTGAGACTGGGTCAACACCCCTATATCGGATATAGGGGGTGTTGATTGGGTACGCATGTACACGGTGACGTAGTTGGCCTTGAATCGTCTGTGAAGGAATCGAATGGAAGGAAAGAGGGCTTTTAAACCAAAAGGGGCAGTTATAAAATCATTTGGTGAGGCTCGCCGAGAATAAATAACATGAAAAGACGTACAAGACGGAATTATATTTGCACAGAATTTAAATACAATGTGATTTTGAAAATCCTACATTGTATTGGAAGGAGGAATTAAATGACAGCCTTTAATGATAAGTTTTGGAGTGTAAAAAGTGGGTTTTTGCGGAGCCAGCCGAAATACGCCAATTTTCAAATAGCGCTTGAGCCCAAACGGTCCGTCGGAGAATAAAACCTAAATAGTGAAATTTGTAGGAAATTTTATGTACTTTAATTTTGATAAATGGGGTTATATACGAAAAGTTGATAGTTTCCGAGTTATAAGCAAAAAACCGCCAAAAAATGAAAATTTTCACCTTTTTTTGCATTTTTTTCAATGTTGCGTCACGAAATTTTGTTAACAAACCTCAGATTCGGATTCAGCATCCCAAAAAACATAAAATAGAAGAAATCAAAACCACCCCAAAATTTTCCCCCGAGGGCCCCTTTTGAGCACAAATTGATTGGACTATAACGCAATATGATCGTTGGGACTGGATGAAATGAACGACACATACGGGAAAACGATGATTCGGGAAACGAACGATCGAGATTCCACTATATATATATATATATATATATATATATATATATATTAACCTAACTACTTCAAAGAAATGTTCAGCATTTAAAGTCAGTTCTTTAAATACACAAGATTAAACTACTTACAAGTTAAAAATAAATTATACATAAATTGACATTTATAGCAAAACAATTTAGAATCAAGTATTTAAAACTGTAATCAAATTAAATTTAAAAATTCCCATGTAACTCAATTATACAGCTTGTTTTAGGATACAAAAGTATTCTAATTTCCATTTATTTTCATTTATACAGATTCTAGCAATGAATTAGTTTTAATAATGGTGATACTCTCATCTACAGTATCCAAGGAAAGGGTGCTTAAAACTGGTGTATCGACGCTATGTATGTTAGTGTCAAAATAAAATCAAAACTTTCAATAAGGCCTTAAGTTACCTGAATTATTCTGTAGATTACACATTGACCCCGTGTGTGTGTGTGTGTGTATATATATTTTTTTTTAAGGTAACAATGAATTGTATAAAAAAAATTATTTTGCTTGTTAATCTGTGTTCCCACCATCTAATCGGTCAGTCAAATTTAGAAGGACTATTAGTGTCATTAAGAGTTAATGTTATTTACTAAATATATTTACCCTGTATCTTAACTAACTTGTTATTAGCTACTTGAAACCAATAAAGAATCAATATCAAATCTGTATTATGTAAAGCAGCAAGTTAGAATGATGAACACGTCAATGAGTTTGAGAAAATTGTTTATCAACCTAAATTTTTCAACAGTCAGTAGCCACTTATTTCACATGATGGAATTTCTGAAAGAAAACAATGAAACTGGGGCTACACTTATATTAGTGAGTTCTCGATGTTATATAGTACATCGAATTTTTTTGTACATTCTCGGGGAAGAAAAGTAAAGGGGATTTAGTTGACTGAGAGTTTCAATTAATCAAGGCTCAGATACTTAAAATTCTTCTAAACTGTTTGAAATTTTTCTTTGACGATTAAGAGTACATAAGAACATTCTACTGGTTGTCAAGTTTTTCTAGTACACATATTTAGCAGCATTAAAATAATGAAGCTCAAAGTGGTTATGCATTTGTAATGCTAACAAATAACATGTAAAATACTCTTACTTATTGGTCAGAAATGTACAGTTAAACTCTGTTAACGAAAATTTATGAAATTTAGAGTAAAGTTATTAACTTTGTTGTGCAACAGAGGTGGCAGACATAAAAATACCAGCTTTAGAGTATAGGAACGTTACTTTATTTTGCGTATTTAGGAACAACTAAACTTGAAATTTTAACAGAATTTGCCTTTTTTGAGGCGAAATGTAAGATAAAGGCCCCAATAAAAATTGGAACTTTTTCAGAAAGCATATCCACTCCTCACAAAGAAAAGTTTCTGCATAGGAAAAATTTAACTGAGCCCCAATTTTTTAAAATTGTCAATTATAGTAAAATTTTAAGATTTTTTTTTCACTTCTTGGATCATTTTCTCTCTTAGTGCTTATACTGTCTCATTTTTAGTGAATGATAAACCCTTCCTCATCAACCAATGCAGATTACGTAATTACTCATCTGGACTTGTTCACTACAAGCTAAAAAAAATATAGAGAAAAAGTGATTTACACTGGTTTGTGTCTGCTTACAAACAACTTATCCAGCATCTGAGGCATTATCTTTTGAAATAAATATCTTTTAAGCCTATTTACATTGTCTCTTAATTATAGTTTATTATGTTCAATTCACTAAACAGGTTAAAAGCCTTTATTTTTCATTATTTTATGTATATTTTTAATGCCCTTAAAACATTTCAGCACATTAAATATATCAATAAGATCAATAAAAAACATGCATTTATTGAATTAAATATGAAATATTACTAAAAATATTTGTAGTTTTTCAAATATTAAAAAAAAGCATTTAAACAAACATTTAAATTTAAATGGATTCAGAAATTTTATTCACCACATTAATTAGCAAAAACATTTTAAAAGGGCCCATAAAATAATGAGTCTGGACAAAGACTGAAAATACGGTAGGAATTTAATATAGTTTAACTAAATCAGTTCAATAACAGTATTGTTAACTTTATCTAAAAATATTTTAAATATTAATCAGTTCTATATTAATTTTATTTTCTGCATAATAATTTAAATTATTTTACTCTATAATAATTCATTGATAATTAAAATACTGATTTTCAACATCTATATATATATATATATATATATATATATATATAAAACGCGTAGGTATGACGCACAAAAATCGACGATATTTCTACACTACGAATGGCAACGACTGCAACTATCAGATGTAAGCATTAGCGGCCGTCCGCAATTTGCAACCCCGTGTCAACATGAATTTACGCTCTGAAATCAGTAATGCTCGAAAGCGAGCTGCACAATCAAGTGAAAATTGGGAACAGTCTCAAGAAAGAAAGCGAAGACGAAATAATTCATTAAGAGAGAGGCGTGAAATACAGCATACATGATCGCGAGGACATATTTAAGGAATTTTACCATTACCTGTCATCATAAATATACGTTGTTAAGGGGTATTCTCTATAAGGCTGATTCTAAAACATCGTGATTTAAAAATGTGAATTTTCATTGCTTCAGAACAGAGTTAAAGATAAGACTGAGAAACCCAACAACAATGATTTTAAAAATTACATCCCTCTCTGTATGTACTATTTTTCAAAATTAAGATATCTACACTTCATCATTACATCAAATAAGAAATTGTTGGGGAAAATCGTCGCCGGCATAGCAGTCGGCATAACTGTTGCCGGCATAGCAGCCGAGAGCCAGTAATAGCTAATTTTGTACACATTTTCCATTACTTGCTGAATTTTTACTTCATTTTATAAGTGAAGAAATTTTCCCAACAATTTATTATTTGATATGATTAAGTGTAGATATCTGAATTGGGAACATTAGTACATACAGAGAGTGATGCAATACACTATATATTTTAGTACTTGCTGAATTTTTACTCCCTTTTTTTTTTAAGTGAAAAAAATTTTCCCCAACAATTTCTTATTTGATGTAATGATGAAGTGTAGATATCTTAATTTTGAAAATAGTACATACAGAGAGGGATGTAATTTTTAAAATCATTGGTGTTGGGTTTCTCAGTCTTTAACTCTGTTCTGAAGCAATGAAAATTCACATTTTTAAATCACGATGTTTTAGAATCAGCCTTATAGAGAATACCCCTTAACAACGTATATTTATGATGACAGGTAATGGTAACATTCCTTAAATATGTTACTTTCGGTTGAGTTGTTTTGCAAAAGAAAATATAAAACTAAAAGCGACCATGCTGGTCTCGCAGCGGCTAGTTATTTGGAAGAAAAAAAGTGATTTCGATTAAATACTTTTAAAAAATCGTTCAAAACATTCACTACATTATATAATCAAATCAATCCTGATAAACAGAAATTTTCACATTTTTAACAGCTGTTTATGCATTTTTTTGTGAAAGTTTAATGAAAACCATAACTTTTTGGAAATGCATACAGGACACACAGCTTCTTAACATCTATAATAAAAGGTAAAAGGGTAGCAGCTAGTTCCAAACTAATTCAGTTCTCCATCAGGCCAAGGTGAATAAGGTGTGATTGTCTCGATGGACAATCCCTAAATGCTTGATTATTTGTGAATCAGTCACACCTAATGCTCCTCAGAGTAAAGAACTATTGATTATTTCAAAAGCAGTTGCCATCCTGCTATCCTTTATTGTAGAAATTAAGAAGCTGTAAGCTATATGTTCCTGTTCAGAGAAAATTATTAAAGATGCTGTGATACTGCTATATAAGGGGTGGTTAAAATAATGGAAACATCACTTTAAAAAGGTGTTAGGCTGTGGCGTATACAAATTACAATGATGATGTCACTGGCAAGAGGTTAAGAGGTATATAATAAACAATCCCTGTATCCCATGTAGAATATGCTGTTAAGAAAACCAAAGGTGGGCACAGTTTATTAATAAAAAGTTCCTCAGAAACAGTCAGTGTACCCATTATTTTTTAACCCCTTTATATAGTCATACACATGATACACTATGCATATAGCACCTTCAGTATGCATTTAAGTCAAAAATTTTGTGCATGCACAGATTCTAACATTCAAAATCACATTTATCTACTATTAGATATATTTTAGAACACCAACTTAAAAAATACCACAGAGGAACTAAAAACAAAGATAATTAGAACATGTTCGTAATCCACTCAAATAGCATCAGTTTCTAACGAATTTTGCAAATGCAAACTTTACAAAAAAATACGAAGTGCTATCCCAACCAGTCATAAGAACGATTTCCCAAGCCCCTGAGCTTCAGTGGCCTGATTTCAGCACAACACAGGGGTTAGGACCTATTAGCTAGGTATATTTTCATGGGTTCGGCATGAGCTCTTGATATCCTAGCTAAAAAGCCCAAGAATCTTGTAAATCGCAGTATGAAAACATCTTATCTGTTATAGCACATGTTATGTTGCAGTCACACACACACATCTAGACATGCAGTCCCCCGACACTTGTTGACACATTTGGGGGTCGATAAGTTACGGTCCTCCCCCCCAAGGTCCCTCGAATCTCTTTGATCAT
Organism: Dolomedes plantarius; assembly: GCA_907164885.2. Lineage (NCBI taxonomy): Eukaryota > Metazoa > Arthropoda > Arachnida > Araneae > Dolomedidae > Dolomedes > Dolomedes plantarius. The sequence goes on along the minus strand of OU015501.1, from coordinate 80,907,587 downwards.
CTGCTGTGAAGACCGCTCGACCGAAGGATCGCTGCACAGAGCGCTGCCCATAAATCACTCGTTTCCCCCCTGTGTACTGTGCAGTGCAGATGTGTGTGACTGAAGAATTAAGATTTTCATCCAGGCGTATTCAGAGGGGAGTGCATTACTTGCCCCATTCTTTTATAACACTAGTTGCAAACTGCTCCTTTTTAATTGAATCGGCAGTTTGAAGAAGGGGACAACCGCCAAAATTAGTTTTTTTTCGCCATACTGTTATTTACATATAGACGCTCCTTGTAAGCTGTAAAAGGCACTGGAATAGCAGGTAAATGTAAAGAATTTTATATAAAAGTTTAGCGAAGAAAAAATAAATAAGACAGCTTAAGTTTTTTTTTTTTTTAATTTCTCACAAAACCAGTTTTGGGATTCGTTCCCTTCTTCAAACTGCCGATTCAATCGATTTCATATTCACTGAGAATTTTATAGCTGAAAGGGTCTTTAGCAGAAGAATTATGAAACTTAACTTTGGTTTAAATTTTTTTTTTCCTTTGAACATAGTATAATTTTACTGAAACTGAATTAAACATGTTTTTGCAGTTATAACTTAAAATCGCTACTGAATTTAAGATCAGGCAGTAACCATGAAATTTTTTTAAAATTCAGTTAGCAAGTGTGATTAGCAGTGGGTACCCTACATTATTTTTTTTTATCCATCTGGGAAAAACAATGTTGTACCTAAGATGATGGCAGACGCACATAAATCCCAGATCCATTTCCTCTTTTCATGCCAATTTTCAAGGGCATGTGGGTACAGTAATCATTGTGTTTTTCAATAGTTAGTTACTATATTTGTTGCTTTGGATACTAATATATATATTAATACTTTTTACTTTTGATAATTACTATATTTCTTTCTTTGCACTAATATGGAATCGATAGAACGTTGAATTCGATCTATAGTAATTCTGATTCTGATTTCTTTTTTTTTTTTTTTTTTGTCAGAAACAGATGATTTTGATAGTGACTATGATACAGATTTACTGAAATAGCATGTGATGCAATTCTCACAAAATAATCTAATAATTATGCTAAATGTAAAAATGACTATGATAAAAGAAAACCCAGAAGTCCATCACAAGCTTGTTGATAATATTTTAGAAAATTCTAAAAAAAAAAAAAAAAAAAGGGGAATAGGTGCTGGGTTGAACAGGTTGCGGAACAGGTGCTGGCCTTTGAAATAGGGTGTGCTACAATAGAGAGAAAAAAATAGACTATTCACTCGCATAATGCATGGGAAAAAGCTTTTCCTACCAAGGAACTTTTCGATCGGTATCATAAAGATTTGTAATTTTCAAGGTAATTTTGAATTTGTTTTCCTCTTATTTTATCTTTTTGTATCAGTGTTAAAAAAAGTTTTGACTGTAATCCTAAGCAATCAAATCCCACCATATGTTTCCTAAAGTGGTTACACTGGTTTATTAATGAAATAAGTCATGTACCCTCTAGAGGTTAGAAGGTATTTTGCTCTATACATAGCATGTATCTCATAGTGGTTACACGGTAGTCAAGAGGTTAAAATCCTCCCTCCCTGCTAAAAAAAGAAAAGCGAGTAAATAAACTGTGACGAATAGCAATCATGATACAGAAGGATGAGTTTAGACTTAAAAATCAATATGAAGAACAATAAATTTGAAGTCTTTATTTAAAATATCATGAATTACTAATTTTTGGTCAGAACAATTTTCTCTATGAAGATGGTTTTAAGTCATAGTTATATTATTTCTGATTTGTAAGATCTGGCTAGATGAAAAGCCGTTACGATGTTACACAACTTTCACATTCTACAGCATTAGGTTCAACGTCCCCTCGAATAATCAATTCATGTATATATGAATAACATTTTGACACTAGACTTTTGATTTTTAGTGTTAAAGCCACCTCCAAAATGCGACAAATCTCCTGCTCATTCAGTACATCAAGGCTCGGAAGCGTCCCACTATATAAATACTGTACAGCAGAGAAAACTGCCTCATAATGCGTACACAACATTAAGTTGTTGTCAGAATCGGGATATACTTTGAAATAGTCTGATCGGGCAGCTAGAAGTCCTCTAGGTACATGGATTTCTTGCTCTTCAACATGTATAATGATATCTGTATAATGTGGATATACAAGCATAGGTTTTAGGTCTCCAGCTAATCTTTCTTCACAGGCTTTTTCTCTTTCTCTACTGCAAGAATGCATACGTTTGAAAACTTTCTTAGATTCTTGACACTTAAAATGAATAAGTAATTGTCCTTCTTTCAAAAACTTATTTTGTGCATTTTCTACAATACTGGAAGGGATTACAATTTCATATTCCCCTTCTGTTGGTTGCTCAGCTACGATTGGCTTGGATGTCTTTATGTTTTCATATAAAACTGATGCTGACAGCTTTCCTACATTACAAGCACTAATCTTAATGGTATGATGGTTCCTCTTTTTGATAAAACGTAACTCACCATTTACTTCATCAATGGGTAATATATACTCTATATCATTTTTTAATTGATAGAATTTGCCAATAACCAATGTCACAAGCTTGTATGGTTGTTCAGTTTCAATCCAGACCCATGAAATGTCTATAGAACTTCTTTCCAAGAAACTTTTTTCAGTACAATCATATGCAGCCATAGCAGAAAAGGAGTATCTATTTTTCTAAAAACCTAAGAATGAATTTTTTATATTAGTATTTCATAAAAAGTCAACTAAATTTTAAAAGACAATAGTTGAGTAAATTATGATTTTATAATATCCAGCCCAATCCTTCAGCAATGACATTTACAGCCATTAATGTACAATGCACTGCCGAATAAGACTGCCAATAGAATCATCTGATCTAGCTAACATTGCGACTTCCATTTTAACTGATTGTTACTCTTTTTTGGAAGAAAAAACATTCAGTTAACAAAGATATTGTCCCTTTAAAGAAGAAAATAACAAGTATCAAATTTTTAAAAATAATAATGTACCCAAGATGATCAAAAATAAAGAAAATAATTAAGCCCCTGATAAATCTAAAATTTTTAACATACACTTAAGAAAACTATCTTTAATTTAAAATATTAAAAATTTGCAAAGAAAACTGAAATCATCTATAAAAGGGGTGATTTGAAAACATGCATCACAAGATTATGCCGCATAGAAATCATGATTTTTTACAGTAAATTTCTACAAAAAAATGTCCTATTACTGTATATCTTAATTTTAGAATTTTTCATCATCAGGTTCTCAGGAACATTTAATACTGAATAGTGAAACAAAGTAACATCTAATTGTATAGATTGTTTTCATGAAAATGGTAGCTTCAATTAAGATGAATTATTTTGATAGTCATTCCTTATCAAAAATCCTATGAAAATGTAAAACTTGAATTATATGACTAAAGTTTATACTTTTCCTTTTGTCTTGTAGTACTTTTACATTCAGAAAAAATCTCATCTGCAACAGTTTGGTCTAACCAAGAAACACTGGGAAAACCAACAAATAGAGAATCAGAATTTTCCTCAGATATTAAAATGTGATACACTAAAATTAATCTAGCTCATATCCCACCTAATCCTGTTATTATAATCTATTAATGTACAGAAGATTTCCAGTGATGGCACACAATGGGCACGTTAAATCCATAGACCAGAAAGTTCCTCCACAATGTCAGTGGGTGGGGGAATGTCCAAGCCTTACAGGTGTCACCCCTGGCGGTGCTCGATCAAAATTGAGGTAGCACCAAGGGAGCAATGTTGGCTCGGTTAATTCCCAATATACGGTGCCCCTTGTATTTCACTGCATTGGAACCGCCATCTTGGTTCCGTCTCCCGTCGCCAATTTGGCGATGGCAGACGGAACCAAGATGGCGGTTCCAATGCAGTGAAATAATATAAATGACAACATGCAGAACTTTTATTGAAAATTTATACAGAAAATGAAAAAATGAAGTTAAATAAGGGCAGTCGATTTTATTTTTTTTAATTTTTTGTCGCCCAAGCCGAACGCGTATTTTTGGAACGGGAAAGTCCGAAAAGTCCCAAAAATATGCATTTTTTAAACTGTACGACCACAATAAAGCACAAACACACAAATACAAAAAATGAAAGCTGATAAATAATGAGAAATTTATTGTGTGTGGGGGGGCTGCCGCCCCCCCAACCCCCCGCTAAAAAAAAAGTCAGTATATTGCAAATAATTCATTTAAACAAATATAAAATACATCTTGGTTAAATATATCAGCAAGTAAAAAAATGAAAGTTCTGCATGTTGTCATTTATATTATTTCATGTTAAAATTTTAAAAAAAACCACTTACCGGTTATTCACTTTCGGTATAGCTTCTTTTACGTTTTGTTGATTTTTCGGTGTTTTTCGATACACCCAATTCGTCTGTAATCCAAGAACACGGTGTTTTTTTTACCCATAAATAAGTTAATTTTAAAACCATAATTAAATCTAATTTACTCGCTTCGAACCGGGAACCACATCTAATGGATCTTTTAACGCAATGTTCAGATCTTTCCTCTCAGTTATAGTCATTTGCAAATTACAATTAAGACAATAATAAATATTAGCTATTAACTCAACATAAATACAATAATCTATAATAGTTCTCTTACCCGCATTTTGTAAATCCGGAAAAAAATCCAAATCAACCCTCCCATTCGTAAAAGAAGCCATACCTCGCAAATAAATGTACATCCGAACGCTGGAACTGCAATCCCGAAAAGAACGGTTTAATTTTTTGAAACAGGCGCGTTATATAAAATCCAGATAACCCTCGTTTACAAGTAAATCACAAGCTCTGATTGGCTGCTAATTATTCAAATCGGAAGCTATACTAAACGGAACTATACTATCGGAAGCTTTAACTTAAAAGTATTTAACAACACAAACCACATTTGGCATTTTATCGTCAACTTGGCAAAAATCTAAAAAACATCGCCAAAAAAATATCGCCATCTTATTGAAATCGAGAGCAATAAATGGTTACCTTAAAAGCATTTAACAAACACAAACCACATTTGGCGTTCATCGCCAAATTGGCAAAAATCTAAAAAACTTATCGCCAAGCTGCGGCACCGTGTATTGGGAATGAGCCGTTGGGGGGTTTTACCTGTATGATGCACCCAAATAATGAGTAGTCAACAAATTCTGCCTTTCTGTGCAAATGCTTCAGACAAAGTGCCTCTGCATAAAAAAAAAAATAAATAAGACACCTTCAAGTAAAATATTTATAGGTAGCAAATTTGTATGATTTTACAAATTAAGTTTACATTCATCTTACAGCTGTATAGGTCATTTTGAAGTTCAAAGGAAAATCTAAAGTTCTATCACAGGCTAAGGAAATATGTTTTCGCAAGGTTTTTGAAAATAAAGGTTCCTTTAATAAACACATTGTATATTTTGATAAAAATTTTTGCTTTTACTGGGACAGCTATGTCATCTGAAATTCAATACTGAAACCATTAAAAGAATTTTTTAGAAATTCATTAAATCTATCAATGAAATAAAAGAAAAATATCTAATGATACATAATTCAGTACCTGATTACAAAATTATTGCTGTGGTTAGATATAATGATAAGTTATAATAACATACCAAGATGCTGGTGAGCCCCAAGGATTAGCATGACAATACTGAAGAAAAGAAATTTCTCCAACTATACAAAACTTATACCCCACATTAATAATTGTATAAAAGATAAATATTTTAGATAATTTTATTACAATCAAGAGAATCAATAAAAGGAAAGGAAATGATGGTGGCTAATTTTCCCGAATTTAACACTTACAAAATTATATATAGTAAGAAATTACATCAGACATTAATTCACGAATATTTTTAAAGAATTTACTATGTAACCCCATGTTGCCTCACTGATAAAACTTATGGAAACATTAATGGTATAGAAACAGTCATTTGTAATTTGAAAAAAAAATTGTATTGTTTTATCACTGGTTTTGACCTAAACATTGAATACACACCAAAAAAAAAAATCGAACTGAACAATTGAGAAAAATACAGAGTAGAAGGGGTAAAATATTGTATTAAACTATAAAAATCGTAGCAAATGACTATTTCAATGCATACTAAATGTTTCAAAAACTTTCAAAACAATAGAACTTAAAATTCAACATACAATAGTACTGGCATATTTTCACAACATTTGTACTTCTAAAACATTTAAATAACTTTTACTGGAATCTTTTCCAGTAAACAGTCAACCTGTCAGTTATAAATGTAATGCATTCAAGTATCAATTAGTTTCAGAATTGTTCTATTTCTAAAAGGTTCCCAAAGTAATAGCTTTGTTAATTTACCCTAGATATTTTGAAAATTTTTCCTCTTTGATATGCTGTATTCACCAAGCAGGTAAAATTGTCTCCAAAATTAGCATTTTTCTGATTTCTCGCATAAAACATGTTTTAAGATTTCAGATGTGTTATTTGTATATTTTAAAGTTTTTAAGGAAAAGGTATGTCTTGTAGTTTTTAGTCTTTTTCCAGAAAAATAATAAGATTTGAAGTTTTTTTAGTGGTAAAATGGGCTTATTAATGAGCGAGTTGGTTGGTTGAGAGGGCTATGGTCATTTTTTGCTACATGAGAATGAGTGAGAAGAAGCTGATATTTTTTTAAAAGCTGCAATTAAGCACTCATTAAAAAAAAATTAATGAAGAAATTTTGACAAGGTTCCCCCCCCCCCCCCCCAGACAGGAATTTTTTGCTACTCATAACTTAAAAAATATTTGAGCAAATGAATTTTAGACATGATACTCAATTATGAATGGATAAACTTTAATGAAGGTTATCTTAAAATGGGATCGTGTGAAGTGGGGTAAGTGAGAACGCAAAATCATATAGCTCCACTTTGAACCTAAATAAGTTTTTAAACAAGAAGTTGTATTTGTGTGAATATTTGCATCCATTCTTTTGGTTATGTTCTATATTTAAGCCGGGTTCACACGGAGTCGTGAAACGGGCGAGAGCACTACCCATCGGCCAGCCGGTCGTGTTCACTACCTCGTGTGAACTATCGGTAGTGGGAGTGAAGGTCGTGCTCGACCTTGAATTGCCAGGTCGTAGAATCTCCGGCTGGTTGGAGTGAGCACGACCGCTTCAGTCGTATTCCTACCTAAAGGCCCGTTGCCCACACGGCGTTTTTATCAATGGCGGAAATTTTCCATCGGACGTCGTTCCAACAGTAGACCACAGAAGTCAATTAGAGCTTGCACACTGGGCGGAAAATTAAATTTTTCGTCGACGGTAGCTTGTGCAGCTGTCGAGTGCCACTGTGCGCTGGCGGATTTTTTGACGCCAGATTGAACTAGTTATCCATGTGACCCTATGCACGCTTACACACACAGCGGATTCTACCGTCGTAGGGTCATTTGCGAGAGGGGTGTTTGGGGGTTTGCTGGGGGGGGGGCACTGGTTTTCTTGGAATCGTAAAGGGGATTCGAAAAGGAGGGCTCCTCCGATCCCGGCTGGGGGGAGGGGGGCGTAGGTGCGACCCCTCTGGTTTTCTTGGAAACGTGCAGGATTCGAAAAGGAGGGTGGGCCTTTTCCCTGGAGACGGAGTTTTCCGCCGTGTGTGTAAGCTCTACTTTTAGAACGACGTCCGATGGAAAATTTCCACCACGGGTAAAAATGCCGTGTGTGCAACGGGCCAAAAGGAGACAACATGTCGGTGTACAAAATGAGTAATGCGCAGGTGATGAAGTTTGTCGAGTTGTATCGCGAAAAGGAATGTTTGTGGGAAAATTAATTCCGAAGCGTACAAGAACCGAGATGCAAGGGATGTAGCACTGCAAGAAATATTTAGTGAAATGAACATTGATGGTTTTGGAATCCGTGAAGTGGCACGAAAAATTAAAAAACATTAGATCTTCCTATTATCAGGAAATAAAAAAAATTCACAGCTCGGAAGAAATCCGGAGCCTCTGCTGATGAGTTAAATAAACCTAGGGTTCCATGGTTTTCAATAGTGCATTCGTTTTTAAAATAGAACCCGGAAATGAATGTAACCGAATCAAATCTAGATTCAAAAGTTCAAAGTGTCACAAAATTAATGCGACTAGATGAAACAAATTCTGAAATTGATGTCCCTCCAGCCGGCAGCTCGTGGAATGAAAGATGAAACGTTTACAGTTCCTACCTCGCATCAGGACAGTTCATCGAAAAAAAAGGCGCCTTCAAGATAGATGTAGTCCGCCTTCGCACATTACAGAAGCAATCCAAAACCTAGATTCCCTACATTCAAAATTTTCAACGGAGACAGAGTTTGATGTTTGGTGTCGAAGTTTAGCCAAACAACTTAACAATATGGAGGCTTGGAGAGCTCTAGACCTCCAAATAAAAATCCAAACCCTTGTTTCCAGAGAAAGGATAGCATATGGAAAAAAAATAATTTTCCCTCGGGAGACGTTGAGGCTTACCACTCTAGTCAGTCTGCCTACCAATTTCCATGTCATTACAACAATGAACCGACTCAACTTGAGAGCTATCCCCCACAATTATGCGAACTGCAGCTAACCACCACGGAAGACCTACAACGCCAGGAAATGAACTCAATACCTGCTGAACATAATCCTGAAGATGACAGCTTGGATTCCTTAATTTCATCTATTTGTTCTCCGTCCTCGGAATCGATATAAATAATTATGGTAATTCTATTTTAGTGTTAATTTAATGTTATTTAAAGTAAAAAAATATAAATTTATCAATTTTCACTAAACAATGTTTATTAAAAAATTTGTAACAAGGAATGTTTCAATCATTCTTAAAATGCAATAAATTGTTGCTACTTTACCTACATTTAACAGTTTTTACTTTTATTTAAATTCTATTCTTATTCTTACTATTATTATTACTATTATTTATATTGTTTGAGTTTTTTTAATGATTTTTTTAACTCGTGTATTAATCGTTCGCAAACAACTTTCTCAGCTTCGCGTTCTGCCGTGATTGAACAACGGGTGAGAAACTTAACGACCAACGAGGCACTTGTTCCGTGTGAACTCGGCAAAGTAGTGCATCCCCGTGTTGAATAAGCAAGTCGAGGCGCATGCTCAAAACAAGCAGTGCTCTCGCCCGTTTCACGACTCCGTCTGAACCCGGCTTTATAAGTTTTATCTTTTTTAAATCTATTCACAATTTTTTTTTGCCATAAATATTTAAAGTTTGTGTTTTGCATTCTCACTTGTTCCCGCACTTGGGGCAAGTGAGAACACAGGACATAGCTGCTATTACATGTTATAACATGTAATAGCAGCTATGTGTATTACATGTTAATACACATAGAATTACATGTATCTAGAATTATATGTTGATACACATGTTAATACATGAAATATCTAACATGTAATCTAGAATACATGTTAGATATTTCATGTATTCTAATTGCTGTTAGAATACATGAAACATCTGACAGCAATTTTGTTAGATATTTCATGCTAAAAAAAGACTTTTACATTCTTTCGTTGTGGAGGTATTTGTTGTTCAAGTTATCAGTGTCAGTAACGTCCGAATATTAACAAAATAGGTATATTTGTATTAATTGTTTTAGAGTAACAAATGTATGTTAAAAGTTCAAAAAAGTTTTTTTCGTTTGCCTGGGCCCTACTGAATATTGTAGGATCAAAAAGACACGGAAAAAATTAGTTCACTGCACCTTCCAGGCCTTGGCTCTTCCAGGAACACTAATAAGTCATCAACTGGTACAAAGGCAACTCAGAAATAGTGACAACAGAGTTAGAAATTCAATATATTCACACAGAGTTAGTAATGTCCACTCCACTCACATTCACTAACAGTTAGTCTAAACAAGTTAGTTTATTACAATTCACTTCTTCAAACCTACAACAAAAAAACTAGTTTCAGTTGCCTAATGTATTATTTTTGAATGTTAAGGAATTAAAAACAATCATCAGCTGTTAAAGAAATATGGCAAAAGGTGGTTGGTTAAGAAGTTCCTCCAGCTAGAAAACATACGTTGGGAAGATAAACTATTTATATGGCTGTCATAACACAAAGGTATGTTTACTTCAGTATATGGGGCCAGTTCTCACTTGCCCTAACCTTCGTGTTCTCACTTGCCCCGACGCAATTTTTTTTTTTTTTTTTTTTAAATGGGGCAAGTGAAAACCCTGCAGTACTAAAGTAATATTGCCAAAAGAAGAAAAAAGTTTATATATTTTATCTGTATTCTTCATATTTTAATGAATATGTGGATATTTTCAAAATAACTATGTTGTGGTTAATTACTTATGTTTATTTTTTTTTTTGGCTAGTACTCGAACTTGGGTACCTTAGTTAAAATGCAAGGGTTTGGTAGGTATAAATTTTTTCCATTTTACAATTTTTTTCTGTAAATAAAACTATACATAACAGTAGAGCAAGAATTTTCCTACAAAATACACTTAAAAAAAATTCAAGTAAATTTTTTTTTAGGGTTTTAAGCCCACGTTCTCACTTACCCCATTTCACTCTACAAAAGAAGATAAGAATCTTTTAAGAGAGTTAATTTAGAATATAATTTAAAGAGGGCTTGATATATAATATTTTTTTAAAAAGATAAATGAAGTCAGATTTTTTTGCCACTTTTTTTGGAACTATTTTTAAAATATACAATCTAATATTTTAATACAACCTAATTTTTTTTTAAAAAGCCCAGGCTTTGAAGAAGACATACTTTCTCTAACATTAAATATAAGTTATGAAAATAAATTTTTATTTAAGTTCTAAAGACACTAAATAAATTTACATTTTAAAACGTTTTTTCTAATTCCTCCCGGTCTAACGGTTCTAGACCAGGTCCATGAGCCTATATAAATCCTCAGTAGGTTCATTAATAGGCGAGGATTGTGAATGAAGTGCTCCCTAGATAAATTTAAGCAAGTTAAGATGTGGCCAGGAATGGCCAGCTCATTATTACACTTTTTACCAAGTGGAAAAAGTTTTGTCGATCAAATTTTAGGCACCTCAAGTGGCCACTGGAAAACCTAAATTTGAAGTCTACTGAGCAGACTTAAAAAAAATAACAAGAAAAAGATAGACATTAAACCTTTGACATACAAATAAAATGAAATTTGACACATTCAAAATGTATTAATATAACTGAACAGATATGCATATTGTCGTGTCTGCTGCGCCTCGCCTTATCGCCTATCGTAGGGGGAGGGGGGATGACCTCTCGGAGAGGAATTCTCATCCCCCCATCTTGGGGGGAAGGTGTCGTGCCTGCCACGCCTTATCGCCCTACCACTGTAGGGGGGGATGACCCCTCGGAGAGAAATTCTGAGGGGGCAGTCTGCGTTGGTTAGTTCGAGAGAGTGGGGTGTTGTGAGATCGGATACCCTGGGTAGATGGCAGGGGAGGTTAGATGCTACTTGTTGCCCACGCGAGGAAGGCATGCGGTGTTTTTAGGGCGTCTGCTGATGTTTGCTCGTGGGGAGCGTTGCAGTCCAGAACAGTGCGTGGGTGTATAGACCCCAGAGAAAGCGCTGGCGTTTTGTTGTTTGATAGCAGTCATAGGGAGATGAAGTTGTTAATTGTATATAGTAGTGTAAAATAAGTTCTCTGGATAACTGAGTGTTGTGATTGTGAGAGAAAATAAAAACTTTTGGATATTCACTGGTGTGGTGCTGAACTTTATGATGTGAATATTTACTCGTGAGGGGGTAAATCTACTGCCGTAAACGCCCTGAACAACGAACCAAAACCACACCAAAGAAGTGAGGATGTTCGACACTGTCGCACACGACAGGATTTGGATACCTGGAATGGTGGATAATTGAGTGAGTCATCAGTGCAGGTGAGAAGCTTTAAATATTTCGGTTTTCGGGATCAGTTAAATCATTGAAGATTTCCAAATAAGATGTGGACCATTAAAGATTTATGGGTAGTTGAAGACTGTGGGGCAGTAGTAACCCCAAATTTAATTATATTTGAACTTAAATTAATTATAAACTCTGAGGAGTATAACAATGACGCAGAATTTGTGAAACAGTTGCTAATCACTACGGTAGAAGATAGGAAAAAGAACGAAGATCGAGAACATGAATTAGAGATTATAAGGGCCCAGAGCGCGAGCAAAAATTGCGATGAACCAATAGCAGCAAAGGTGGAAGCTAAATATATCCAACCAGAAATTCGAATCGCGCCTTTAGAGTATGTGGATCATTTGATCAATGGATGCAAAATTAAACCTATAATCGATAGTGCAACACAAATTCCTATCTTTCATTCATCGTACGTGCCGAATTACGAAACGAACGAGAAGATAGTTCTCGCCCCGCCTTTGGAGAGAGAAGCGAAGCAAACCGAGTGCAAATTATGTCACATGCACGCAGACAAGGGGATCGAATCTCGCAGCCTGTAGAACGCATAGTCACCTCGACTAATAAGCTGAATGTGTCCTGCTTACGGCCCCCAAGTACTGAGCAGTCGCTTGTGAATGTCGGGAAACACAGCTGGGTCGAAGATTGGGAAACAAGACCACCTCCTACTGAGGAACGGGCAGTGCCTTACGAGGGGGAAAATAGAGACCTTCACTCAGGGATGAAAGAGGTCATCAGAATACGGAGGGGGAACTCGCACTGCATGTTTTGAAATTGAGTCAAGAAATGAGGGTGACGATAAAGAAACTAAAATGCCCGGCGCGGAATCGTCGAAATTGAGAGAAGAGCAAGAAAATTGCGGCTCTTTGGAAACCCAGAGAAAGACTTTAAAACCGAAGGTGAATATGCAGATAAAAGAAAATTTGGAGCAATTTGACCTGTTTCAAGGAAAATTAGCAGGTCCAAAATCTACGATCAACGTTAAAAGGTGCGATTTTGCTGGTGCAAATATGAAGTGTTCGAGACGTCTGCTAGAACAGTGTAACCATTATAGGAATCACATCAACAACTATTCCGAGTTAGTACATCCCTTAACGGAGCTGACCAAGAAACGAGTGTCCGAGAACATTCCGTGGTCAAAGGTGCACGAAGCTACCTTCCAAAAACTTAAAGAGACACTGGGCAACGCTCCGAAACTTTGTGAGATCTTTATTGCTCATCGGTAGGGGTACGTAAATTTCGCATAAAACAATATATACAATATATAAAATTTCGCATTTATTAGCAAAAAAAATATGACTTCAAAATTTTGTATTTATTAAAGAGAAAATTACAATTTTACTTATTTGGATAGGTAAGTATCAAAATTCTTAGTTAAAAGCTAACATTGTAACATTTTTCACATTCTTAAGTCTTTGCCTTCTGTCATTAATTACTATGTTGTACATACTAAAATATCTCTCACAGCGCCCGCTCTAGCGGTTACGTCACCCCTGACAAACTGCCGCCACATTATATATATATTTAAATAAAAGGTACATATTTTTTATTTTCAGTAAAAATGAAATAATTTAAATTTTTATAAAAGCATATATTTAGAAAGAAGCATAACATAGTTAATCAAGCAGTACAAAACAGTAGAAATTAATTAAGAAATATCCACAAATCTAGCCACAAATTGATAACCATATAATTTTTTACATTTTTAAATGCTATTAAAAATGTATTATTGTACAAACAATCAAAATGCCATTATTGAAGATAAAACGACATATCAACTACGCTAAAATCACAAAAAACTTTTTCTTACTTTCAGTTCTGCAAACTTTTTTTTTTGCATCTTTTAAATTTACTTCATCAGCAATTTCATGATCAATTGCCAAAATGACCAAACCATAAGACTATTTTGTGTAGTAGTCGAACGTAAAAAGTTCTTAATTTTAACTTAGAGAAACTCATTTCACCACTTGCTGCAGTCATTGGTATCGTTAGCAACATTCTTAAAGCACTAGTAATGTTTGGGCCAAAATTTAACTTTGTAATTAAGCTCAGTACATTTCTTAGGTTTTCTTTTTTTTTTTTTTTACCCCAAAGCGCAGATACTGCTGAAATTTCCTCTGCTGATTCTGTCCCATTATGTCAACAGAATCATGGAACAGAACACAAGCAAGAATAATGCTATTGTGTAATGAAACCGCTCTTTTATAATTCGAGGTAATAAACAAGTCTATGCATGTTCAAACAGAAGTTAAAGCAGTGCTCAGCTCGCGTGCTAATGCTATTCTGTTCAGAGAAGTACAGTGGAATCTCGATCTATCGTTTTTCAAGGGACCGACTGAAATGAACGATAAATGCGGGAAAACGATAGATACGGACACATAACAAAGCAATATGATCATTGGGACTGGATAAAATGAACAACACATGCGGAAAAACGATGGATCCGAAAGCGCTCGATCGAGATTCCACTGTATATGCATGTACAAACAAATTCAAGCAGCGTCCTTTACAAATTCTGCGTTAATTTCTCAATAATACAGTAAATATTTTTAGCTTTTATACATAAACAAAATAAATACTCTACGCACTGTAAATTTTTAGCGAACGAAAAAATCGATATGTGAAATATTCTATTAATTGGGCATTTAACACAAAATTTTTCTCACACTTACGGCCAAAATGCCGCCCCTAAATTTTGGCGCCGCCCCCCCCCCCCCTAGAGCGGGCGCTGATCTCTCAGCATCTACGCTGTTAACGGGACTATAGAGGATTTATATAGCTGCCCTTGCAAAATTAAGGTAGAAGCATTTCGTTGCAATTAAAATCTGTACAACATCAACAGGAGTCTCTTGGTTAACGACTGTGAGTAGTTGTCTGTGAAAATGGTTGTAACCGTCGTTGAGCTCATCTCGTGGTATTTCTTTGAAAAATGTTAGTTTAGAGAAGCTTTCCATTTATAAATTTGTGTACAAAGACGATGGGGGCGTGGTTGCGGCTACAGATGGCCAAAACAATCTGCCAATGTGCTGATAGACTTCGTTTGTTGCTTTGGATGTCGCGATGTGTAGAGTCATTTTGGTTAAACTGTTCTCTGCTACTGTCTTCAGCATAATATTGAGCTCCTGATCAATTTCACCATTCTCATTAGTCAGAATTTTTTTTTTTAAAAACCAAAATACCCTTGACAATGGCGCTCAAGATACGTTCTTAAATCTACTAAATTGCTCCACAAAACTTGATGGTTGATTTTTACAGTTAGATATTTAAGTTCGAGTCCGGTACGGACAAACTGTCCCGGTGAAATTCGGAGCAAATCCGAAGGAGAGGGAGATTACTCTGTTAAACACCGTGAATGGTCTTAGTTAAGCAATTATGTCAATAAATTATTACTATTATTTCCTAATTTCGCTTAAAAAGCTGTTTATCACCAAGTTTTCTCTGAAAAGTAAAAAAAAATTTTCGCATTTATTAGCTCATATCCGCAAATTTCGCATTTATTCGCATCTATTTCGTAAATACGAAAATTACATATCCCTACTCAACGGTCAGGAGCGAAACTGGCAAATGCAGATGGGGTGTCGTGTCTTCCAGTCGAGGACTAACTATCGGAAGTTACGAACTGTTATGATGGAATTAGTTCGGAACTCCTTAATATCTTTTCTTTATATGCAGTGTTTTAACAATGTTTTTTTTTCTTAGTTGCAGTATTTTAATGCAGTATTTTTACGAGTGTCCATATTATGTAGTTTATGTGGTATATCTATTTTGGTGGTGTCCAGTATGGTAAGGCGTCTATTTAATTTATTTCTAATTGATGTTATTTTGTTATCTTTAGTTATTTCATGGTTATGAAGATGTGCCTTTTGATATTAGTATTTCATTTTATTTTACCTGTGTATCTTTAACTATTGATGGTTTTGGAGATGTAGCTCCAAATAGTGGTAATTATGATTATGTTTACTGCTAGGAGTGTTTATTTTGTTTACTATTATTGGGATTTATGTCATTTGTAGTTATTTTTAGTACTATTGTGAATTTTTGATGAATTCAATAATTAATGTAAAGGGCGGCAGACAGGTAATTGTCATGTGGCGTCCGCATTCATGTGCTCTGCTCTGTATTCTGCGGGGGAAGCCAGTGATTTATGGGCACTGCGTTCTGCTTGGATCCTCTCATCTAGCGGTATTCCGAAGAGCATCAAAGACGGGGCGGGGATCACGCTGGTCAAATGGTGTCAAACGGGGTCGGGGGACACCAGATAAAAGAAACTCGAGGGACCTTGGGGGCGGGAATGGAGGGTTCTAAATACCGTGACTAATGTGTCGGGGGATACTTCCTGCAGAATTTTCTGCTTGAATGTGGATGTACCATCATGGTACATCCACATTCAAGCAGAAATTCTGCAGGGAAGTACCCCCAACTCCTGTTATCACATTAGTCACGGTAACCCTACCCGTCGGGTAGGGTTCATTTCACTCTCATCCCCCATTCCCGCCCCCAAGGTCCCTCCTGTTTCTTTGATGCTCTGCGGCAAAGACCGACTAGACACAAGATCAGTGCAGGACTGCCCTGCAGACCGCTGCCCATAAATCACTGGTTTCCCCTGCAGAGTACTGAGGAGAGCATGAATGTGAACGCGCTATGATGGTGCATATGCATTCATGCAGAGTTCTCTGCATGGAGACCCCCCCCCCACTCCTGTCATCACATTAGTCACGGTAACCCTACACGCCGTGTTCCCCGCCCCCATTGACACCATTTGACCCCCGGGATCTTTGATGCTCTGTAGCAGGACCGGAAGAGGAGGCGATCCATGCATATACAGAGTACGCAGTGAAAATAAATCACTCGCTTCCCCAAGGCAGAGGAGAGCAGAGTACATGAATGCAAACGCAGCATAATAGCGCGTGCAGACTTGTACAGCGCTCTCTGCCTATTCCAGTGATTTATGTCTCTGTACTGTGTTTCCCTGCGCCGGATCGCCTCCTGAAGCGGTCCATTTGCAGAGCATCAAAGACGAACTCGAGGTCCCGGGGGTCAAATGGTGACAGTGGGGGCGGGTCACACTAGATCAAGAAACACAAAGTCTTTGGCGGCTTGAGTGGGGGGGGGGGGTCTAAATGGGGGAATATCTGGAAGACACGTGTTCATTGGAATGGGGGTGGTTCTAAATACCGTGTCTAATATTACCGTGACTAATGTTGACAGGAGAGTCGGGGAGAGAGCTCTTTCCAATGTGAATGCACCATCAGATGTGTGTTTTCAGATTGCATCTGCAAACCCCATCTTGGGGGGAAGGTGTCGTGCCTGCCACGCCTTATCGCCCTACCACTGTAGGGGGGGGGGATGACCCCTCGGAGAGAAATTCTGAGGGGGTAGTCTGCGTTGGTTAGTTCGAGAGAATGGATTGTTCGGAAATCGGATGCCATGGGCAGAAGGGAGGTTAGATGCTGCTTGATGCTCATGCGAGGAATGCGTGCGGTGTTTTTAGGGCGTCTGCTGATGTTTGCTCGTAGGGAGCGTTGCAGACCAGAGCAGTGCGTGGGTGTATAGACCCCAGAGAAAGAGCTGGCGTTTTGTTGTTTGATAGCAGTCATAGGGAGATGACTGAAACAGTGGCGTAGCTACATATTCAGCGCCCTGGAGCAAGTAAAATCAGTGCGCCCACTTTTTTCTTCGAAGAGGTCTGACGAAATTTGAAACCTTACTTAAAAACCTTACTTAATAACAATTTATTTGAAATTAAAGACATTTAAACAATAAGAAATTCAATTTAATAAATATAATAAAACAAATTATAATTTTTTAATTACGGAGAACCCACTAATATCTACTACATATTTTATAAACTCTATTGACAAAATGTACTTGAGCATGTTTAGTTTGCATATAAATAAACCTTCAAAATTGTTTTCTCGTTTGCAAGTCGGTCAAACATTTTCTCCAGATCAAGTTGACAAGTTATTGTTTTTTCAATTGATATCGCGGCCAAAGGGCTAAGACGGTGTTGTGACATGTTGCTTCTTAAATATGTTTTGATTAATTTCATCTTTGAAAAACTTAGTTCTGATGTTGCTGTCGTCACCGGTAAAGTTAAAAAAAATCATGCATGCTGAAATGTCAAAGAAGCTACTTGAGGCTCCGGTGTGAATTACAGTAGAGCCCCGATTATCCGCGAGCGGATTATCCGCGGTGCGGATTATCCGCGAGTGCGAGTGCAGCGAAAAAAAAATTTTAATTACAGACCTCAAAAACACCAATTTTAATTTTTAATCCAAGCCAACTTACAAGGGAAATACAATAGATCCTGTACGGAGGTGTACGATGCTTAAGAAAATAAGCACATTGGACTGTAAATAATATAACATAAATTTAATAGCGAGGCATTGTTTGCCATAGTAAACTCCGCTTGTTGCAGGAGCTCCGTGCTAGACAGATACAAAGTTCGTTCTGATGCATTCTTGCAGCTAGAGGGCGTACATAGACAAATGGATGGAGACGTTACGACAAACTTTACGTAACAGACCCTGCAGTGCGAATGTCGAAAATGAACGTCGAAGGTGAGAATGTCGACGAAGAGAACATAGAAGAGTGGCTGGAATGCGACGCAAGTGAGTCGGGGTTTGAACGACTGACTGGCATAGAGATAAAGAACAAAGCAATGGGAGTGAACGAGAATGAAGAACAAAATAAAAGTGAAGACAAGGCGCCTACGCGGATGACACACGAAACTGCTTTGCAGCACGTAGACGGATTGCTTCAATATTTAGAGTAAGAAGACGACGATGCACATCTGGCAGAAAAAATCATGTTAAGGAAACTACAATTTAGAATAAAGAAAAGGGATTTTCAAAGCAAGAAGCAAAAACGAGTGACTGATTTTTAAAAAAAGGTGTAACTGAACACTTTTTGTACATACAGTATGTATGTATTGTTTTTGTTTACCGTTCTTTATATTACTGATTTAGACAAAGAGCAAATGTGTCTGCTGTACTGTACATACGTAAGTATTTTAAAAGTTTTATTATGTTTTTGTACAATAAAACATAGTTTTTATGTTGAAATATTTTTTTTTTCGTGTTTGCAACTCATTTTTAGACATTTTCGGGTTATCCGCGATTTTTGTTATCCGCGGTGCCCTTGACACCCAATTCCGCGGATAATCGGGGCTCTACTGTATAAGTAATTCAGCGTATATAACTTCGCGTATAGAAGTAATTTGTTTTAATTGAATATAAAAGCACATTTTAAATCGAAGCAGTTGAAGTCCCAAAATAGGTGAAATATCGGAAATATATGCCGATTGTAACCATAGGCGTAGCGTGCTTCTAATTTTTTTTTCGGGGGGGGGGGGCCCGAATTGAATTCAGTTAGCGCCCTCCTCAGTGCATTAACTGCCGGACGGTCCTTAAAATATGAAATATTAGGATTTTTTTTTAAAATTGAATAACAATAGAATTGATGTTTGAGTAGTATTCAAAAGTTATACAATGAGAAAAATAAATATAATCTAAATAAAATGAAAAAAATATAGCATCGAATTTTTGTTATGTATCATATCATTTTTAAAAACTGTTAAGGCTAAAGACATAATCGGAATCTTCAGTTTCACAATTGAAAAAAGTGGGAAAAAACCAAATTTCTTAAAAGTTTACTACAATTTTCCGATTTTAACTGAACTTCTATTAGCGTTTTAATTTATTTCAAGTTAAGTTGGGGAGGGGGCATGTGCCCCCAATTTTATTTCGACATACCTAATTACTTTCATTTTTTCCATAACACACTGCTTCTTAAAATTCCCAATAAAAATTAATAATGGCAATTCGATTCAAACTATGATGTACTTCAGGCATTGAGGCACGGTGTATAATGTATGATTGTCTCCATGAACAGTTTTCAAATGCATTTATGAAATTGTTCAATACATTCAAAATCTCCATTGATCCGTTCTTAATTTTTCTTATAATTCAAGATGAACTTGAAAGAAAGGTTTAGAAATGATTAGTGATACTCTTTATGTGAGAATTAAAAAAAAAATATTTGTAAACTAACAGACAAAATTTCCATTTAGTCGGTCATAAAGTCTTAACTTCTCTTTAATTTCGAATGTTTTGACTAAACGCAAACCTGTTCCGAGTTTTTACAATTAACTTAATATTGAACTCTAATTTTACTACTAATAAAATTAGTTAATTGCTTCCATTTTTGCCCGAATGCAACTATTTTTTCTTTCAATCGTTTTCCTAAATAAAACTTTTTATCGACAAAACTAGAAAAGTTTAAGGTAAAACTGAAAACTGTTATTACAATTTAGTATACTTTCTATTTATTCTGATTATATTTTAGAACTAGCTGTACCCGTCCCGGCGTTGCTCGGGTAATGTAATTACCAATTTTTTAGTAGCCTTAACCCTTTGTTAATGGGCGTCGCTGTCATCCTTTTCCTCACTACGATATATTATTTTACCCATATAAATTTAATCCTTTCTGGCACATTTTGGCAAAATTTTTGACATAGGATTACTAATCGAATATCACTGCAATAGTAATCGATTTCCTTGAAAGCGAATATATCACATCCTCCACATGCTGAAATTTTCATAGATTTTTTCCACAAATACACCACAAATTATATGATATTAACTAAGTGCTGGCCAAAAAAATTACGGCATTACTAAATGTGATTTTTTAATCGATTATCACTGCAATAGTAATCGATTTCCTTTAACCACCGAATCCCTCATAGAAAACAAACGCCCCAACACATCACGTGCATGACGTCGAAAAACTGGTTTTTCTCCTATTTTACCTTCGTCCGGAAATGAAGAACGAAATCTCCAAAATGATATTTCTCGCAAGAGTTTCCGAATCATAAAATAAATTATTAAAAAATAACTACAATTTGTAAATTAATTTTGGTTCTGGCTTTCGAAACTGTGATGTCTAGGGTCTCTGAGATAAAAATTTCGTAAAAATGTAACGACATTTACGTATCGATTCGACAATTTGGAAAAAAGGGTCACGGACAAAATCGCGTTTTTTTCCGAAAAACGGGTGCGTACAGGCGATCGAAAAAAAATCACAATTAATCGATAAATTAAGACAGATAATTTTAATTGTGATTTCCGTATAGTGTCATCTTTCCCGTATAGGCTCGTCCGAAAAAAAAAATTCTTGGACGGATACGTTAGGATTTACGGAGCTTTTACTCGTCCGGAAGCTCCAAATCGCGACTAAATATTTAATTAAGGAAAATCTAATTAAAAAATCGAAAAAAGGGCTTCGAGGTGCATAATGAGACTTCGGGAGGCATCTTCGTGTCGAATCTCAAGACTGTCCGACCTACCGTCTTTGCGCTGCGCCGCGAGCAGACAAAAACTCGGTCACACACACACAGACTTTGCCTTTTATATATAAAGATTTGGGTGCACGTTGCACCCGATTAAACACGTAATTGATTTCGATGGTGTTAACGGGATTCAAATTCATTGAATTATGATAGTTATGCTAATAACACAAAAATAATTACATCTGTTCATTTGCAATATTAGTGCATCTGATTTACACAAATATCACAAATGTTATATTTGCTCATATATTTTTGCACTTTGTGGTTTTTTCAATCCTTTTCGGTTAACTCAAGGAAAGTTTAACTAATTATTCATGTTATTGAACACTGGTTTGTCTACAAATATTATTTATAACATTACTCTTCCCAGTGGCACATCCAGGATTTTTTCTTGGGGGGGGGGGGGGGCGAGATGAACGGATAAAAATATTTATAATGCAAAATCAATATCCATAATGAAAGTTCTATTTCTTTGGAGGGGGGCAGGGCCCATTGTTTCCCCTGGGTGCGCCATTGACTCTTCCGTTTAAACACAGAATAGTGAAACCGGAAGTACTTTAATCTGTCATACGCTATTTTAGTTTTAATCCTTGATAGTTGATTTCTTTCCTAAATAACTTGTTACATTCTGCTTACATTTATAATTCAATAGATTTAATTGAATTGGATCCAAATGTGCAGGGCCCGACTTTGACCCAATGGGGCCCTGGGCAAAGCAGACTTTGGGGGCCCCCTCCAAGGACAGATCCAGAGGGAGGCCATGTGCCCTCCCCCTCCAGGAGTAGATTTCCACATGAACATGTGGGACACTCACCAAGGCGCCCCCCCCCCATAAATTCGGACCGGAAATTCAAAAAAATTTCGACCAAAAAGTCAAACATTTGAAAAAAAATAATAATGTGTTAATTTACTTTTAAATGTTAATAAATAAATTCATGAAATTTTCTTTTGAAATGAATATAGTGGGTGCACTGTGCCCCACCCAGGATTTTTTTCTGTATCCGCCACTGCCCACCTTTACTGAATTAACCTAAAACCAAATTTTCAAAAATATGTACAACTTAATACTAAATTAGGGGGCCCCATAAATTTGGGGGCCCCGGGCAAGTGCCCCACTTGCCCATGCGGAAATCTGGGCCTGCAAATGTGCCAACTGCTCCGAAATACGGGGAGTTTTTCCACCAAAAATGTTGAATGCATGTTAACTCCAGGTATTTTGACGAATGTAATAGCAGTGCTGAAATGCGTTTTCCAACGAAATATTTCTTCTCTTCCTCACTTTTATTAACGAGAAATTAGTTTTAAAAGAAATAATCGCAGAAAACTTTAAATCTTCAAGGTATTGCTCAGAGGATTGCAGTAAATTTTGGAGTGACATAGCAGATATTTTGAATTCTAATTTCGATTTCAGTCGGATGAGTTATTTACCCAGGCAAACTCAGAATCGCCCTAACATAATGGACAAGTTTGGTTTGATTTGGTTTGGAGCGCTACGGTCCGTTTTTGCTACACAAGCGCTAAAACACAATGGACTGAGTGATCTTATGTTATCCCTCACACTAGTAGAACCGGATATAAAAAAGTTTATATTTGGCGCTCGTGGGATTCACCGGATACACGTAACTTCTTTGCAGTAAAACACAACTTATAATATGTATAGTAAGTGCCTATAGTAGTTAGTGTTTTTAAACATTCTTAGTAATCATCATGCATTTTTATAGCTTTATTAGATTATAAAGTGTTAAACTTATAGTGAAAATTTTCTGAAATAAAAATTATGGTAAGTCAAGTACATTCTAATATATTTAGGTGCTTATAGTTTTATTTACTTAAAAATATTTCATTTATTTCTTGTTTATTGTATAAAAAATCTGACAAATCGAAATTTTTTTATACAAAAGTTTTTACAAGTTTTTATTACACTCTTTCAAATTTCCCGCCCTCATGATTCGTGCGCCCGGACCAGTTTGCTCCAACTGCTCCACGGTAGCTACGCCCCTGGACTGAAGTAGTTAATTGTATATAGTAGTGTAAAATAAGTTCTGTAGATAGCTGAGTGTTGTGATTGTGTTTGCGAGAGAAAATAAAAACTTTTGGATATTCACTGGTGTGGTGCTGAACTTTATGATGAGAATATTTACTCGTGTGGTGCTAAATCTACTAGCGTAAACGTCCTGAACAACGAACCAAAACCGAACCAAAGAAGTGTGAGGTTAGACACATATCTAAATAAATAAAATTTTTGCACAGTATTGTTCACAGTGACTTAATAAACAAAGGACTATCCTACACATCTTTGTACATTTAGGGGTTAATAACTAATCTGTGCCTAACATTAAAGTACCTTGTTTCATAGGAGAAATAATGTTGAAAAGTACCTAAAATGAAAATATACTTAAGTGCTATAAAATCTTAAAATCAACCCTCAGAAAAAATTTTAAAAAAATTATTAACAAAGTTTTCATTATGAAATTAGAATCCACTTTAAAAAACTCTTTCCTCGTGCTGCAAAGAAATTGGTGTGTGCCAAGATTAAAAGATTTATTGCCAAACTTCATGTACATCCATGGGAAGACAGCCTACAATCATCCTGGAAGGTTATCAGCTAAACTAAAAATCCCCTACAGAGTTAAAAGAAGGCAGCTACTCGTATGAAGAAAGTGTTGTCTAGTTAATATTTAGAAAAAAAATCTGATAAAAGAAAAATACTGATCCTAGTAAAAGGCAAAAAATATCTTCCTATCTCTTATCATAGTGATTGAAGACATGATTTAACGTACGGGCAGCTGATGTTATGAAGTGGCAATTTATACAAGGGGCTATATTCAGCCTTTCATCAGAAATAACTTGCAATAGTATAGGACAAAGATTATAGTATTCTTTTCTTTTAGCTGTTAAATGCTAATAGATTGCACAATTTAGTTTGACTTTTTGAAAAGAAAATAGGCATTTTGTTGGATGGCTTTAACATGATTTTGAACAGTTAATTATAGAGCCAGTGTTTTATGCCAAAGGTAATTTTATCCAACCTTTTTTCACACCTTCTAGCATATAGACTATCAGTTCAACATTTATTTACATATCTGCCCATGGCTTATTAAATGCCTTTTGAATTCGGAAAAACTAACAAACTTATGTCTCCACTGTATGAAGTATCTTAAATATTGTTAAATTTTTTTGATAAATAAAATATACCTCTAACAATTAAAATTGTCTTTCTAAAACATAGTTAATATGTATTAACAAACACAGCTACTCTAGGGGTTCATCAAGCATTGGGACAGGATAAATGTGATCAACCTATCAATCAAGTTACAGGTATGAAATTGTCATACTCATCATACCCAAGGTTGGCATCCAAATGTAAAGTAACCTAAACTGTACAAGTATGGCACCATAGCCTCCTACCTAAGTTTTCATATAATGACTCAGGAATCCGGATTGCTTGGCATCTGATTTAGGCTCAAGATTTAACAAAGTTTGTATGTTTCATAAACATTAGAGTACCTTTTCAAAACAATATGATTATTGACAACCACCCGTAACAGTTCTACGCAGCGTTTTTCATCATATATAGTGTAATTACCTTCGAAAAAATTCTTCTCCGAAACAATTTCTGCTTATTTTCATAAGGAATCTTGACTTGTGAAATGTCTAAATATAGGAGCACCGTTCGCCATAAAGTACAGTTTTTCGGTAGTATTATTATATTACGGTACGGATTTTTTATAGTACGGTTCGGTAGTTTTATTATATTTTTTTTTAAAAATATTTTCGACAGATATACGGTTTTCTGCAGAATTCAATTTTAGGATTATTATCAACAATTTTATAGTATAGTTATGAATTTGGACTTAATTATTTTTAACAATTAGAACTGAAATACACATCATTTCATATCGTACGCAAGATATGTAGGACCTTTTATGCGAAAATTATTCTGAGAAAATAGAAGCACACACGTAAGATTAGAAATAAAGTTCACTTTTACCTTGGTATGATCTGAAAATCTATTGAACGTGCATTCATTCATCTACTTACACTCTCAATTCCAATAATATAAACTTTCAAACTAATTCTGCCTTTCAGTTAATGTCCCAGTTACTTGCATAAATCTGCACAATCCATTTCAGGTAGTAAAGTTACTAGAATAAGGTACCGAGGTGTGACGTGACATCATGGATGCTCGGCATCAACAACCATGGCCACAGTGTTATTTTCCCGTAGGAAAATTAAAAAAAAAAAAAATTATATCTTTAAAATTGTTGCACAGTATCTCCCCCCCCCCCCCTTCCCTCCCAACGTTCTGATTTTGAAAGAGGGAACGAACCCGTATCAGGATAATCATTTCAGGTGATTAGCCGGAAATTAATCAAACCAGAATTGAATCAAATCGTTTCTATAATACGATCATCTCTGTGACAGTAAAGGTTACGAGAATGAAATTGCTGTCATTTTTGCATGGTGTTTATATATCGCTTATATGACGTTTTCATGATGTGTATATAATATAGATAATTGTTTAATGATCAGGTAAAGGAATATTTTCCATCTATAATTCATTTATATGTCCAATAATTAGAGAATTTATGAGGATGCATTATTATTTTTTATGGCTATCAAAACGTCAAATTTTTCGTTTAATTTATCACTGAGGGGGCTCATATACACTGGTGGACAAAACCTAAGGACGGATGTTTCGGTAAACGATGGCAGGTGCAGAATCGAACGCAACAGTTTGTGGGAATTTGCATAAAGGCATGATGCAATGCCAATCAAGGTATCGATGCAAATTTTTGATTACCACATGTGTGGGTCAAAAATTCCTTTTGTCCGTAAGCCATCACGTGACCCACGTGATGGCTTACGGACCGGTTTGCAGGCATTCGGCGCGGGCAGCCAGTGAGTGTTGGACATTCCATCTGAACAGGTCGAAAGAACGTTGTGCTTTGGAATGTGAGGTCATGTCCATCGAGCTGAAATAAGGGTAGAGAGAGCATTGGCAACCCTTGGCCAAGCAATACATGAAGTCACGTGACTTCGGGACTCCCCTACGCGCAGCATTTCCCACGCATCTTTCCTTCCATAGGTTTTACATTGTACGCTTGGTGGGAATACATTCGAAACATACGTTTGCTTTTGATTTTAAGCTTAAAATGGTAAATTCCTGCTGTGCCTATGGATGCAACGCAAAATGCGTCAAAGGTGGAGACACTACGTTTCACAGGTAAGTCTTTTGCTTTGATTTTAATGTATATTTTTGGTAAAACAAAGAATAATTTGATATATGTAGTCATGACGTTTTGCAAAAAAAATGGATTTTCTGCCCTTGTAAATACTGTATTGTGTTGAAATATTTTTTTAAGTATATTATTTTACACAGGTATACGTACATTAAAATTTTTTGCTCTCAAAAGGGTTAAAATTGCATTAAGAATAAAATGAACTTCAGCAATTAGCAATGTGCTTATTTTCTACCTTAGCGATAAATATTTACGCCAAGGAAACAAAATATATGCTTGTTTATCGCCATGCACATATTCTTTTATCTAGTACGTGTTGTTTATTGTTTTACCATATAACGTTATGAGATTATTTATAACATTTAGAAAATTTATTTTTTTCTATATTTATAATTGCCATTATATCCCGCTGAGAAATATTCTTCCATAGTTATCAAAATAAATGTAAAATATTAATAACATACGTCCGTAAAAAGGAGTTTTGGGGAAAATTGTAGTAGATTCGTTTATTTTGTTACACTATCTTTTTAATTTTTGTATATATAAATTAATAAATACATATTCGTGAAAATTATAAAAAAAATTGAATAATTAGAACACAATATATATATATAATAAAAAAAATCTGTATAAAAAAATCAGCTGTTAAAATATTATAGATTTATTTAAGGAGTTTCATAAACGCAAAATTATATTTTTACATAATAAGTGTAATAAAAATGTAGTAAAACGTCATTAATTCACGTAACGCAAATTAAAACTTTGTTAAAAACACATAATTGTAGAATTTTTCTACATTTATGCTGTTTTTAAACAAAGTTTTAATTTCCGTTATCTACTTTTAACACTAGTTTGTTGTGTTTTTTTATATACCGGGTGTCCGAAAAGTATGGCTACACTTTCAAAAATGAATTAAAAATAAACAAAGATTTTCACTTACGATTTTTTGCGTTCCATAAAGAAAATATCAAAGTTTTTTTTGCAATGCTTTATTCCACGATTGCTTTATACCACGATTTCAATGTGCGGACCATTAGTCGCGCGCAACACATCGAGTCTATACGAGACTTCTCGCCACGTTCTATGCAGCCTTGCAGGATCAACACTCTGAATGGCCGATGTAATATGACTTTTCAGTTCATCAGTGTCACGAATTGGAGATTGGTAAACAAAGTTTTTCCCGTATCCCCAGAAGAAGTCCAAAGGTGTTATGTCTGGAGATCTAGGTGGCCACGGTATTGGACCTCTTTTTCCCATCCATCACCCGGGGGATCTAAAACCTTTCGCCCTTCCAAACTCCAGTGTGGTGGTG
Organism: Dolomedes plantarius; assembly: GCA_907164885.2. Lineage (NCBI taxonomy): Eukaryota > Metazoa > Arthropoda > Arachnida > Araneae > Dolomedidae > Dolomedes > Dolomedes plantarius. Next base: position 80,879,835 of record OU015501.1, on the reverse strand, counting down.
TCCCATCCTGCTGTAAAATGATATCGGGTTGAAAGTCCTCTACTTGAGGAAATGTGAAAATTTCAAGCATATCAATGTAATTGTAAGAGCGAACAGTTTCTTCGGAAAAGTAAAAAGGTCCAATAATTCGATCGTGCAGTAAACCACATCACACGTTTACTTTAGGGCTGTCTCTTGCTTCCCCCAGTATGGCATGCAGAATGTTGCGAAACGTGGATGAAGCGCCATCTAGTTTACATTTCATTAAACAGAAACTTTAATATTTTCTTTATGGAACATAAAAGACCGTAAGTGAAAATCTGTTTATTTTTAATTCATTTTTGAAAGTGTAGCCATACTTTTCGGACACCCTATATCATTTACTTAGTTTTCATGTGATTAACAGATTTATTACAATATTAGCTAATCCCTATCTCATTTATTAGTTTTCCGAAAAATGAAGAAAGAAGAAAGTTGTGGGAAACACATCTGAAAAGAGAAAATTTCAAAGCAACAAATGTTTCGAAATTATGTTCTAAGCATTTTAAGCCGGGGTGTTTCAATAGAGCTAAATTTGGAGGAACTTGGCTTAAAGCAGATTGATTTGCGTCGTTTATTTAGAATATTATCAATATGGTAGAATATGGTAATGTAACGATAATGCATATGTTTATGATAGCTGCATTAGAATTCATCGTCAATGAATAAAATTGATATATTTGTGAAAAATCATTTTATAATTATTTCATATTTCACGAACTTCATATTTTTGGATAATTGGGAATATCAGAGATTTAGAACCTACAATTCATTTTGAAGCATTAATATCAAGTATCCACAATCTTTAACTATAAAATTAATGCTTTTTTCAAAATATTGCTGATGATTTTATTAATTGAATAGGAATCAATTAAAAACGTATTGAAACGAAAATTAATATCGAATGACTGAATAAATATTGAGTACTTAAAAACAACTAGCTCGTGAAAAGAAATATTTTATAACGCCAAATGATACGATAACAAGCCAAATCTGGGATAGCTCAGTCGAAGTCACGTGATACATCCCTTACTTGCTTTTTTCGGCTGCTTTGAATAGCAATGCGTTGTCTACTTATATTACAGGTCTATGGTCATGTCTAGCAGACATCATTTGGAGGATTTTACACGCGGACGAATAACTGGAAAGCTGGAAGACGGGCGACAAATTACAGGTGTTGCTAGGGAATTCGACATCGCCCACGGTGTTTTTTCCAGGCTTTGGGCAGCGTTTCAATTAAGTGCACGTGTAGCAGGAACAAGCTAGGATGCTGTCCTCGCAATACGACTGCCGAAGACGATCGGTTCTAACAGCAAAAAGGAACCGGCGCAGTACACTTGGTCAAATGGCAAGTCAATTCTATGCATCCACGGGACCTCAGATATCCCGGAAAACTGTTGCAAGGCGTTTTTACGAAATACGGGGCTAAATGCCCGAAGTCTTGTTGTGTGTGTCCCACTTGCGAGAGTTCCCCGTAGCATCCGTTTGCAATGGTGCTGTCTGCATCGCCATTGGACCGAGAACGACTGGGCCAATGCTCTCTTCACAGATGAGAACCGGTTCAGTCTTTCTTCTGATAGTAGACGGCAACTGATAAGGCATGGAGTTGGTAGTGCTTATTATCCAGAAAATATCAGGAAAGTGGCCGATATGGTACTTGTAGCATCATGGTATTGGCAGGCATCAAGGTCAATGGCCGCACACCACCACATGTGCTTGAAACAGGGGCTATGACCGCTGCACGGTACATTGCTGAAGTTCTACTGCCTCATGTTCGCCTTTTACGTGCTGCTGTCAGCGATAAATTTGTGTTCATGGATGATAACGTGCCCTGTCACAGCGCCAACGCTGTTCAGGACTGTCTGGAGAGCAAGGGTATTCATCGTATCATGTAGCCAGCACTTTCACCTCATCTTAATCAATAGAAAATGCATGGGAGGCCTTGGGACGATGTCTTGCTGTTCGCCGATATTCTCCGACAAACAAGTCGTCCCTCATTCGTGCAGTGAAAGAGAAGTGGGACAAGTTTCCTCAAAACTGCATGGATTACTTCATTCAAAGCATACCACGACGTGTGGGAAGTTGAATTGCACTGCATGGTGGACATATCCCTTACTGACATGAGTCTCCTGATTGCATGTCTTGAGTAATCTGCATTCTTTGCATTGATCTCTTTGCGGGTCAATATGTACCTTTCACTGAAACAACCTGTTCCAACACTTTCTCTGTAGGTCTTTTCGCAGTAAATCTTGCGTTATATAATGTCTCATATTTTGCCTTTAAATATTTACCTACTTGACATGAAACCTCACCTGCGATTTTTTAAACATGGCCATTAGTTCATCGTCCTTAGGTTTTGTCCACCAGTGTACTTTCTTATGCGTTGATATTATCTAATATTACTCTGTTAAATGCCTGTTTATTTGCATTTCTCCGTGTTTGTATTTAATTCATTTCCTTTTTATTATTTTTCTCTGACAGTTCTATTTTTACCATACCAGGTGGTAATTGTGTTTTGTTATGGTGCGTTTTCTAGTAAGTATTAAACTATTGCTCTGTATTGATTAAACTGAATGGGTGTCGGAATGGGATAGATTTAAATTTTAATCTATTTTATCTGGATTCCTTTTTCTGTTAAACTAAACTAGTCTGTTACAAAGGTTATATACTGTTTTTTACGTTACTATTAGTGAATGATTCATAGTAAGAAGAAACTTTTTCGGTAGGACTTGTTTGTCTAATTCCAATTTATATCTAATCTTTGATATTTTTTTGTGTGTTTTGTTTTGTTGATTTTTGTCTTTTGTATTTAAATTTTATTTGTATTGTAAATTTGTAATTATGTATGAAGAAATTTAAATGTTTGTATTATACAGTGCAGGTAACATTAATTCAAAGATGTAAAATTTAAAAATATACATATGTGTGTGCGATAAGTAGTGAAATTGGTTAAAGTAATTTATTGAATTTGTAGAATTTAGAAGTAATTCTGTATATGTACATGTTTTATATAACATAATTAGATTTGTAATATCTATATAAAGCAAGCAGTGTAAGAACACTAAAGTAGTTGTCGAGGGAGTTAACTGAAATATGTGCTGAGACCGAACTGGTAGAGGTTGTGAGAGAATGTTAGATTAGAAACTCGCGCTTCGCTAGCCCAATCGGCTGGGGCCTCCCAGTGTTGCCGGGTTGGGATAATTGTGTTAAACGCCTCGGCATTGACTTTCGCCTATTGTTATAAGTATCACTACTATTATACAAATAAAAAGTAAAAGTATGAATTGCATAATATAGTTATACTATGTACATACATGTAATAACAGAGATAGAATGCAAAGTGTTGTTAATATCTGTAGCGAATGTGCATAGCATGGAAATGTTTCGACGTTTGTATTTGTTTGTAAATACGTTATGTATTACTTATTGAATCTTCGTATATGTATTTTAAATGTTTGTATTCTAATTTGTACTAATAATTGCAAACTAGATTGTCATGATGACCTTGATGAGTCGTGGTATGTTGGTTGCTGTCGAGTACTAGGCTAAATTTTGGTAGGATAAAATTGTACCTCGACGTTAATTTTGGTTTGAGCTCTATCGGTTGGTTTGGTGCGGTGGTACACCGTTGCGTCAGCTATTCGGACACGAATAGGGTGTCTAGATGAGGTCCTTCATAAGGGTGCTATCACGGGGTTTTTTCATTAGAAACGGATGCCTTAGGGCGGGTCGGTGGGGGATTATGCTTATATATAATTCTAGCGAAATTAAGATTTATCTTTTTATGGTTATAGCTGTTAAAGTATAAAAACTTTTTTATTATATACCATTGAGACTCTGTTTTATATTCACTGATTTTCCCAGAAGTTTATTTAATTTAAATATTTAGATAAATGTAATCTTTCGTTGCATAATATGATGATTTTGTCTATGTCTGATTTTGTTTGTCTATGATGATGATTTTGTCTGTCTACATTTTATGATGTTGAAACATCTACAGGTCTCAGTGACTTTTAAAACTGGTTAAAATCTTTCTGCTTATATTTTTAAAAGTCAAATTATCAGGCCCTGATTTTCCATTAGGCCCGGGTCTAGGGCCCCCCGAATGTTGGGGGCCCAAAAAAAATTATTTTAAAAGGAAAAAAAGAAATTCCCAATTCAAATTTTTAAAAATTTTACCTTTTTATGGCAATTTTTTTATATATCCTTTCAAATTTGATTGATTGGTTCATCATATGTATAGTTCATCATATGTATGTTATAGTGTATATAAGGGATTTAATAAGATTTTCTGGTTGCATTGTATTGGTGTTTTAAAATGAAGTTAATATGTTGTATTGCGTTTTATTATTTGATAATGTTCTAGGCTTCTACGCTTCAAATAGCCAATTCTTGGTAAAATGGTACTTTCACAATGATTCATGATTATTTTGTATCTCAGTTTTGGAAATTTTACGCCCACATCAGTGTTAGGGGGCCCCCATCCCGAGTGCCTATAGTCAAGAATTTTCTAAATAGGGCCCTGCAAATTATTGCTTAGAAGTTATATTTGCACAAACAGGGACGACGAGACAAGAGGAAATATTTCCCCGTGAATTTGAGGACCCAGGGCTGGTCACAGTTGAGGGTTCTGCGAAAGACATAGAAACAAAGGGGGAAAAAAAGAACTTTCCCCGAACCTGAACGTAACTTGCATTTACTCAAATGCTGTGAATTCAATTTTAAGTCTATTAAAATTCCATTATTGATTCATGAGAGTATTTAAATTGGTCAATGAGATTTATTCTTGCAGTTTTTTGAGGGATAAAATCTCTCCAAGACTGCAAGCCACTTTTAATAAAAATAATCATCGGCAGAAAATCTATATATAAAAATTTTAAGTTGTATAACCTGATACTTTAAAGTGTCTTTATGTCCATGGTATAAATATAAGACAGTGGGAAATGCTGATCCATTAAACTTTCCATAATTAAGGGTACAGAACCAGCATCCAGATACTCATACCCAATCTTGTATCTACGGGGTGATGAGTACAAACATAAGTGCACAATAAGATAAGCAAAACTTCTGCTTCGGTAGAATGTAGACATACTTTTTAAAGCTGGTAAGTCTCACGTGTGACCTCCGTGCTTTTTTACGCTTTCTCTCTTCGGTTACCACTCTTTGTCTGTGACTTTACGGGGATAAATTAACCCTACGTATGAGTGACGGGTCTGTTCTAGTGACAGCCTTTGATTGCGGTACTAATGTGGATAATAATAGATTGAATCTCAACGACAAAATGACAACTTATATGAATACTGAAAATATTGTGATTTTTTGTATTGATGTGCTTCTAAATGGTGACATAAATGGATTTCGACCGGAACAGATTCCTGAAGTGATAAGACGACTAGAAGAATGTAGTGTACGCACGGATTATAAAGATAACTCTGACCAGATCTCGCGGATTTCTTAAACCAGGGGCTGACTGGCGCTGGAAATGTCTATTACCGAGCGACGACGATATTGTGAGGTATGTGGCATTTAAGTATTAATTTTTGTTATTAATGTAGTGTTGACAATATTATTTATTAGCATATTCATAAAATGTATTGTAGCCTATTAAACAGAAAATATCCAGGAAATTAAGTATAAGTGATAATGATTTTAATGGTATTGAGAATATGAATGACAGGGAAATTCCGAAATCCAAAAAGCTTGCAAAGTGATCCTCGGTAGATGAAGTAAAAGAAAATTCTATCGGTATAAAAAAATCGCTAGGATGTATTTAGGGACGAGAGTGAAGGGTTTAATGATGAAATAGATAGATAACACCCCTGAAATTAGTGAATTTCAGGGGGGAGAAGCCAGATCCCTTTTTAGATCTTGAAAAGTCAGGATAAAGAATGGGAAAACCATAACTCAAGAAATCAACACAGTTACAAATGATAAACTTCCACTCCAGGACACATGGAAATTTGTTAGTTTTTCCTAAAACATCACTCAATTTAGATGCATACAGAATCTCCTAATGCAACGTGAAATCCAAATTCCTCGTAATGAACCCAAGAACGCCCACTGAATTTTTTTTTTCTAAGGTATCCCCTTCAGACATCCCTATTGAGAAAGTAAGAGAGGAACTGAATTTCCTGGATTATTCAGTTCAAAGGGTAGCACAACTCAAAAGGTTTAAAGACAAGTCGAAACTATCAATTTTTCTGGGTAACCTATTTCCTAATAACAAAACCAAAGATATTTATGAAACTAGGGAATTCCTAGGTTTTATTGCAAGAGTAGAGACATAAATTTAAAGGGGAGGGGAAACAATGCTATAGTTGTTTGAACTTCTACCACAGTAGCGATGCTTGACAATTAGATGCGCGATGCTTAAAATGGGTGATAGTCACAAGACAAATCAATGCCAAAAACCACGATCCGAAAAGGCTAAAGGCGCGTTATCACGAATTAAGTTTAATTGAATGATTATAGTTGATCAACAATTGTTCAATACGACTTGAATCAGTTTTTGTTCACACATATCAATAGAAAATTATCAATAGCTTCAGTTTCAACTGATCAACAGGTTCAGTCTCTGTTCTGATTCCATTTTTTTTATTTGCAAGCTAATAAATGCTCTTTTTATACATCGTTCTAATTGTCTTAATTTTTTTCTTCAAATCAGCAATAGTTAGACCAGCAATTTCCATTTCTTTGACAATAGAGCCAAAAGCATTTTCTCTTGCATCTTTGTTTCTATATTCATCCATTTGGTAGTTCAGGAGACAATTATGTTTATGATATGGTTCTAAAAATTTGAGCACAATTTCAGACTACTTGAGGCTCATTTATAAACTACGTTATTTATTATTTTAAAAAGCGGCACTTTACAGAAATAACAAAATACATGCACGTGGCGAGACCAGTTGCAACCGAACTTGATAATCAATCGAAGTTCATACTTTCAAGGCAACTTTCAACTTGAAAGTAATTCACGGATGACTCATCATTTGAACGATAGTTTGACTGGGTCAAACTTTTCTTGACCCACTAAAAAGTTGATCAACTTAATTGAAACAATGGTTCTCACTATAGCTTTCATTCAACTTTTATTGATCAACTATAATTGTTCAATTAAACTTGATTCGTGAGACCGTGCCGTAAGTGTACGAGCTATGGGGGAGATCATCCTGCCAATTACATAGGGTTGTGTTCGCCACTCCAGTTACCTTAAAAATAAAAATCAGCAGACACAATCAGAGATGTAGGAAATATTAATGTATAGGCCTATGCAGCGCCGCCTATATTCACTGAGTAAAACGCCTGTATAAGGGCATGTTCACATAGGAAATCGTAGCGTAGCGTTAAGGGAAAGATGACGTTGAGACGAAAATAAACCAATCATAGGCGTTAAAAATTTCATTGCTAATCGTTTGAAGGTTTGTCATTGGTTAAATATATTTCAATACTTTAACGCTCCGCAACGGACTCCTATGTGAACAGGCCCTAAGTGTTAACTTCTGTGTGTGTGTCCGTCTTCTATCACTACGAGACGGAAGTGCACATGTTACGCGGCTTTGCCTATTCACTGTGATTAACGTGTGCATGGCTTAATAAATTTATACAGTTTACATTCGTTGTTTTTTTTATTATAAACGCCTAGGAACCCCTAACGCCAAAACATGGCCATAGTCGAGTCGCAGTGACGAATAGCGTAGAGCGTGCTCGTGAAGATTGTAGTTCCTTTGTGAGTATTGCCGCACGAGAATTGTTGCTATATTGGATTATTACTATGCAGAGCTTGGATAACTGGATAAATCAACCTGCAGTGGGTGAGTGACTTTTGAGAAACTTTTATTGATCTAATTGCATATTGTTTCGATTCTTTTCACGATGACGAGCAAAAACGAAACAGAATTACCAAAATGCAAATCAAAGCGAACTACGTTGCGCAGAAACGTTAAAGAAATTGAAACCAATCTCGCAAATGTTGAAATTAATTTCAGTGAGTTAGAGGAAACACTTGAGCACCTGAAACAAAAGGAGCTAGAACTACGAGATTGACGGCAAAATTGAAAATTTAACGGAAGATTTAAATGACCTAAATAACGAAATCGAAAGTGCACAAGAATATCTGAGGAAAATTATTGTAATGAAATTGAGAGGTGAAAAATGAATAAATGAACAAAAAAGAACAAATTAATTCCTCTAATGAAAACAGTAGTAATAAATTGTGTCGTAGATCTGAAATAATAAATAAAGGAGTAAAATTTCCTAAACTATCATTGCCTTCTTTTAGTTGCAATATTATTGAGTGGATTACCTTCAATGATTTATTTAATGCTAGTATTATTAACAATAGTTTGTCTAATGCACAAAAGTTACAATATATAAACTTCTCAAGGGTGACGCTTATCGCATAATTCAATTTCTATTGCAATTCAAAATTTCGAAATTGCTAGCAATCTGTTGGATGAGATTTTCTAATAAGGGAAAACAAATATTCGCGCATACAAAACGCTTCTTGAATATGCCTAACATTCAGAATCAGCTTCATCAATTCTAAATTTGGTCGACAATGTCAAAGAAATTATTCGGTCATTAGAAATATTAGAACAAACTGTTGATCATTTCAGCGATACTTTAATGATGTACATGATTTTGCAAAACTAGACACTTCAACTAAACTGTGGGGGGGGGGGGGGGACGCCAATTACAAAATAGTGAAATTCCAACGCTTAAGGCTGCTATGTACTAACCCCATTGGATTCGCTCACCTCAATGTTAACCAATGGAAAAAATTTGTCCACAGATTGCCGACTTGAATTCAAAGATTTTTTTTTAAAAATTGTACTCCGTCATAGAGAAATTTTACATTTGTGTACATTTTTCGTTTTTAAAAAAAATGTAATAAATATTTTAAAATTTAAATTATTCAGGGGAAAAATCTGGTATAGTGTTTTAAACGCTCATAAATTCCTTCGGTGGACGAAATTTATAAAATGATTCCTGTAACGTTTTGCAGAAAAGTTCAGGCTATCTGACAATACCAATTCTATTTGATTATCAGCATTTATGTACCTGTAAATAGTTGACAAAAATATATTTAAAATAAAAAAATTGGGGGGCAACGCTTAACCCCCTATATAGAGAGCCATTACAATCCCTCAAAATGTCAATCCTAATGGGGGTGGAATTCTCGAACTGTCAACTGGACTCCTCCCACCACAAGAGTCTGCAAGAAGAGGAAAAGGGAAATACGATTTTTTTTCTTGGTACATAGCAGTCTTAAAGACCAAAGCCGAATGAAAAATACAGAGCAATATACGTAGATAAAATAATAAAATATTTCAAGGAAACTGATCACAAACATAAACTCTCGCTTAAAAATGTATGAAATAAATAATTACAAGATAAAGACTTTTTATATACCATGTTTTTAAATTTTCTGTTGAATCATATAAACTTGACAATTCTATGTATTAATAAATACTTTTTAAAATTTTTTTGATGAATTATCCCGTCAACTTGAAAGAAAATGATGAAATGCGTAATAAAGAGAGCAATTATAAGAAATTTTCAAACATTTATTGAATAACATATATAAACACATTACCCGAATAATTTCGCTATTACGTTAATAGGTTCACTATTACGTTAATAGATGGCGCCTATAGCGCAGTTACTTTTGGCTCCAGACGGTACTCTTATTTTTACGTAATAATTTTAAAATATGGAATAAAGATGGCTAAAAGTATTAAAATAATGCATTGTCATCGTGTTCTGAGCTATTCTAAAAGTTTCAAATGTCTAGCTAGTCGGGAAGTTAGTTAAAGCTAGTCGGAAATTTAGTGCAAGATTTGTATCAGACAAACACGCACAAACAAGAAAGCAAGTTAATAAAAACATGGTAAAAATGACCCCTTTTTATTATAATTTAAATAAATGGACACATACAAAGTACTGTAAAAGAATTTTTTACTGTGTGTTTTAATTTGTCGGAACATGTATGGGGTCGCGAAAAACCAGTCATGATAAGCTGTAACACGATTTTTACGGTACTATTAAAGGAAAAGAGGCAATTCGATTGTTATTTATGCAATAATTGTCTTACAGGTTGGTTACTAGTGAAGTAGAGTGCGTTACATACAATTATTTGCCGTGAGTTTTTGAAAATTTTGTCATAAAGTGTGTTGTAAAAGTAAGGTGAGTAGGTAATAATTTAAAAATACGCAGCTTTTCTTAACAAATATTTTTAAAGCTTCTACAGGATGTTTTTGGAAAAACGCTCAAATCCGTCAATTTTTTGGCCACTTTGGTGTTTCATACAGTAGGATACACCTCCTATGAGGGGTAATTTTTACCCCTCTTATTTAAATAGATAATATGGACCGAGTGGCGCCTTGTTTTTAAGGGCTCTTAATTCTCACTACGGTCGATTTTTTTTATAAATCGTTTGAATAGTTTTTGATATATATATTTAATTTTAAATTTGCCATGAGCCATTTAAAAATTATTTTTTAAAGCATCTTTAAATTTTGACTTTTTGCTCGGACACGTCGATTTTGTTTTAAAGGAAGTCTTTTTTTTTTTTTTTTGTATTTATCAACCCATATGAAGGGTCATTTTTACCTCTATTATTTAGATAAAGGAAGTGAGTCAAGTGGCACCTCGTTTTGAAAAGTTTATAATTCTACTTACAACGACGTATTTTTTTCGAAAATAATGAGCCAAATAAAAATTTCTTTGAACATGTTACCTAACAAAAATAAGCAAAAGTGCCTTTTAAAAAAAATAAAATCGATGGGTCCAAGCAAAACGTAGTTGTCTAGAAAAATATTTTTTCGGCTTATGGTAACTTTGACAGTAAGGCCATCCGCACACGGAGCGACTCAAAGGAAACTGAACTGGTTAGCGACTGAAATTGCTTATCGGTTGCAAACTCGTTAGTAATGAGGCTCCGCACACAGGCCGACTCAAAAGTGATTCAAATCAATAGTTTGCGACCTGTCATGGAAGGAAGAACGTCATTATTCCGGGCATTATTTTTAGTTAAATTATTATCAGAAATTCATTTATTTTAAAAAATCGTCACAATATATTGTCTTTGATCAATCATTTAAAAATGGACTGTATATATGGGCGCACATATTCCATACAACAAAAACGTTAGAATTTCATTTCATCGCTAGGCAGAAGTCACGTGACTCGTGTACGTCATTTGGCAGCTTGACAAAAGAGCGGCTATAACATAGATTGTGTAATAACACGCACAACGCAAGAGAAACTGGCGACTGAAGTTGCTAGTGACTCGACACGTTGAGTTGCCTGCTACTGATTACAAACGCGTTGCTGACGGGTTTGTAGTCAGTTGCTCCGTGTGCGTGGCTCCATTCAATTACATAGGTTACGACTCATCACGGACTGGTTTGTGATTGGAGTCGGTTATCAGTTTCTTCTGAGTTGCTCCGTGTGTGGACGGCTTAAATATTCTAAATCTAATTAAACGATTTTTTAAAAAAAGTAATGCATATACATGTAATACATAAGAATCAAAAAGTAATTAGGGATGGGATATCGAAAGCAAAATATCGATTATAATATCGGCCATTAACGTAGATATCAATAATATATCGGCACAAAAATATCGATGTTTCAAACTGTTGACTATATTTCAAAATATCGATAACATTTTCCTTTCACTATGCAGTCAATCGTATTCGGAGGAATGATTGTATAGTAAAATAATAAATATATATATATATATATATATATATATATATATATATATATATATATATATATATATATATATATATATATATATATATATATATATATATATATATATATATATATGGTAATAGTACGATAAAAAAATGGTCGTAATGAATTCAGAAACACGAAACGTCACGAATTAAATTCAGTTAAGGCCCTTCTCTGCGTATTGACTGCCGTGCGGTCTTTAAAATATGTTCGTGTAGCAAAAAGTTGACCGTAGCGTTCCAAACCAAACCAAACCTTAAAATATGAAATATAATTTAATTTTTTTAATTCAAAGCCCTAAAACGTGTTTTTAGGCTATCTGAGGACACAAAATCTCTTCTACAACATGATTAATGAATTTGGTGAGGATATTGTGAAACATGATAACCAATAAAGCCAAAGCTTTACTTATCTTTTTTAGGATGTTTTATTTCACTTTGTCTTTTATCTGTTGAGTACTTTCGGCCGCTAAGCTCTCCTAAGTTGTTAGCGGCGGAAAGTACTCAAAAGGTAAAAACCAAATTGAAACAAAACAACTTAAAAAGATAAGTGAAACTTATCATTTTAACAAAGTTACGGAAGCAACATCTCCTAAACGCAACTCATTTTAATATAAATGTTATTTGATTGCTGTATTGGGTTTTCAATTATTCAACATAAAACTTATTACACCTCTGCTATAATTAGCTCTCAACTCAAAATACAAAAAAATATTTAATTTTTCGTTCCCTCACAGGACAGGGATGGTAAAGTTAAATCACTTTCTACTCAAAATCAGTGCTTGTATTATTACAAACTCTTTTCTTATACAACAAATATTGAAACATTGAAAAATCTTAAGTTAATAAATAAAATATAAAATAATGATTCTAGGCAAGTTCTACAAGTTGTTACAATGTATTTTAAATGCCTGTTTAACACATTGGTAAACCTTGTCTCGTACTTGGCCATAACAGCCCTCTTTAATTTAATAAGTCGTCTTTCAGAATGCCTTGAAAATTTTTCCACAAGCAAGTCCAGTTTCTCTTCACTCGTGTACAGCAGCGTCAATTCTTGTTCTATTGCCATTATGGCAAGTCTACTTAAGCGTTCTTCTTTCATCGTGCTTCTCAAGTAAGTTTTGAGCCTTCGCAGGATAGAATGACCTCTCTGCGGGCTTAGTTGTGATAGGCCATGAAAGAGCAATTTCTAAGGGATGCATAATTTCAGGTACATTGTTTTTCAGGTCGTTTTTAGTTTAAAACTGTGCCAACTCTTGCAGATTTGTTTGGATTTTTCTTTTCTGTTTTTATAAAAAAAATTTTTTTAGAGAAGCAGTAAAAAATCTTCAGCTGTGATGAGACTTGACAACTGATAAAAGGTTACGACGAGATTAAGACAACTGATAAAAGGTTTGGATTTTCACAGCAACAGTTTCATCTAAGCTATCCCAATCCAACAAAAGCTGGATAATGGAATTGATTTTGTCGTAGTCATTCTGAGAAAATCTAGCTTGGAGGTTACTTACTATAATGTCAAGCTCCGCAAAATAAATTTCTATTTTACATTGCTCTTCTGGCGAGGTGTGATTGAAAAAAAGATTCAGCCGCATCATTATATTCAAGCCTTTATGGTGTCTTCCGTTTTCGAGGCAAGGAGTCTGTCAACATACAAGCCTTTGGTGGTAAAAACTTTGCAAAATTCTGTTTCGTTCCATAAGTGAATGAAATCATGATCATTTCGTTGAAGTTTTATACTGTCGATAACAGCTTCAACTTTACTGAACAGTTTGGAAATGTCTAACGTTTCACTTTGAAGCTCTTTCGACAGTATGTCAGTCAGCCTTAGAACGTTGTACATGAGTTTAAGGCAGAAGATGAATTCAAAACTACTCTCCTGCTTTATTAGTCCATCTGCTTCAGCTGCAACCTTTCTATTGGAAGCGTCACTTACCACAACTTCCTAAACTTCCGGGAGCTGCTCTAAGATAACATTATAGCACGGTGACGAACAGTCCATCTTGTTTGTGACAAACTAATCAGCCTTTTACTTTCAGCCTCTTAATTTCGTTTACATATAGATTCAAAAATAAAAAAACATCTTGGCAGAAGCATTGATAATATTATACAGAGAATTTATTATGGACAAACAATTTCGCAACTGTCTTACTTCTTCACAAAACCGCATAACAGCAAGATCCAACAAATGGGCATGACAATGAGTGTATAATGCCCTAGGCTCTTCTTCCCGAAACCTTGCAACTACGCCTTTGAACTTTCCACTCATTTGACTAGTACCGCCATACGCCAGACCACGCATTTTATTAAGATTTTTCCCAATTTGCTATATATACCCTTTAATAACCGAATGTAAGTTTTGGCCTGTTGTTTCTGCAACATCAACAAAGCCCAGAAATCTCCCTTTCATTCGGACATTTTCGTCATTCTTAGTGATATAGCGAATGCTTATGCTTAATTGCTCACGAGTGGAAACATCTGTTGTTTCGTCACAAAATATAGAATAGGCCATAACTTTAACTCTTTCACGATATATTGTATCATTTCACTTTTTATACAATCTATAATTTCATTCTGTATCTGGGGACTTCTGTATGAATGAACTGATGAATTCATCAGTGCTATTATATCTTCTCCTTTATCTTTTGACCTAAGGTCAAGTAGCTCCTGAAAATTGTGATTTTTATTTCTTCCAAATATGAACTTCCGTAAAAAGGTGGTAGTGAAAAGTTCACTTACCTGGTATCTGTTGATACACAGAGTTCTTGAAGAAATGTTCCTTGTAGCGTCTAATGCCGGTGAAACTAACTGAGAAGTCAAATTAATTCCATCGGTAAACTTTAAATTACTTTAATAAACATAAACACAAAACTTATACAATTATTGCTACGGACGACATTAATACAACTAGCTACTACAGACATGATTAAGGAAGTGCGTGTGAACAAAACAGACACAGCCACACAGAGCCTATTCCCAGTGCCATCTGGTGGTTACTAGGAAATTGTTAGATTACATAGAGAACAGAAATTTATGATTCCCAACATCCCCCCTTAATCTAGCAATTTTGAGAACAAATTAAATTTAGCTTTTCCCTTATTTTCGTAAATAGGGGTCTGGGAAGAGGCTTTGTCATGATATCGGCTATCATGTCTTTGCTGCTGCAAAAATCTACCTGCAAGACATTCTGCTCTTGTAAATGTGTAATATAGTGGTATTTCACGTCTATATGTTTGGTTCTTGAATTATTCCTTGCAGATTGTGTCAGCACAATGCAGGATTTGTTGTCTTCAAACAGTTTTATTGGTAGACATTGTTCAAGATCTAAGTCTTTGAGAAGATTCAGTATCCACTGTAGTTCTTGTGCGGCGTTTGCTGCAGCAATGTATTCCGATTCTGTTGTTGATAGTGCAATGCAGCTCTGTCGTTTGGAGAACCATGGTATTATGTTATTACTATAATAGTCCCGGTAAGGTGAATCGACGAGGTTGTAATTCGTCGTGCCTCTATAGAACTAGACACAAAGCAGAGACTCCATCAGAAGGCTTTTTTAAACACATTTATTCGGACAACACAATTCAGAACGCCGCACGGCATAGCGCGCCCGACCTGCGAGAGATTTTCTCCTCGACTCTCACGTGACGGCGCGCATCTCCCCAAAGAAGGGGGAAAGAAGTGATGTCACGTGGTTCGCCTCTCGCAGATTGGAGCGGGAACACTACAGAGTATGCCCCCAGTGACGTAGTCACGATTACAGAAAATTGGCAATTAATACATAGGTACATAGTGAGAATTATACAAACAGTCTGGAGTACAATTGAAAATTCGTATGATGCCTAGAGGGAAATTGGCATGATGTACAAGAGAGATAAACAAGGTTACATATGCATTACATGAAATAAAAGGATAGGTAGATAATGTACAATTGATATTACATAAATTTTTTACACAATATATTCAGAAACAAGGTGTTGTGGAAAGCGAACTTTACGACCAGATCTGGTGGTGGTCTGTTCGACAGGAGTTTGAGCATTCATGGGCTCAGTTGGCTTTTGAGGTCCGTAAGGTTCAAGAGAATCTGAAAGTTGATATGCAGGTTTGATACGATCAATAGAGACTGTACTCTGCTTTCCGTTTAATTCCAAAACAAAAGTTTTGTCATTTCTGTCGACTACTAGATGTGGTCCCGTGTAAGAAGGTGATAAGGGAGGATTGATTTTATCTGATCTTAAAAATACATGTGAACAGGTTTTCAATGAGGGATTGACATAAATTTTGGGATTGCCGTGTACGGCAGTGGCAATAGGATTTAAGGTTCTCATTGTTTTAATTAACTCGGACACATAGGTAAGGGTAATGGGTTGTTTGCAAGTATCACTGGTAATGAGATCGGAAGGTAGTCTGAGATTGGTGCCATAAACAAGCTGGGCACAGGTGGCTTTGATGTCACTTTTGAGAGCAGTGCGCAATCCTAGTAAGACTATGGGAAGGATTTCAGTCCATTTAGTTTGGTTGTGCGCTTTAAGAGAGCTCTTGAGATGACGATGAAACCTTTCAATGATACCGTTCGACTGTGGATGGTAAGCAGATGCTCGTATTCTGTTGCATCCTAATATGTTAGTGAGTTCTTTGAAGAGAACAGATTCAAAATTTCTACCCTGATCAGTAGTTACAGTAACAGGGGATCCAAATCTGGAGATCCAACCGTGTACTAATGCTCGAGCAGTTGTTTCCGCAGTCATATCGGGTGTAGGGATAACTTCGGGCCATCTCGTGAACCTATCGATGATGGTCATACAATATTGATTGCCATCTGAGGGTGGGAGCGGTCCAATAAAGTCTATATGTATGTGGGCGAAACGAAACTGCGGCGATGTTCGACGGTGTTAAATCCAAGATACGATCGGCAATCTCTGCCGCTTTATCGGGAGTGATGGGGTCGAGTGATGCGAAAATAGTCTGCACAGGGGTCGGCATTTGCTGGGTAAATAATTCCAAAAGAAGTGCGTCGCTAATATTGTGGTTTTCTGCTCTTCTCTTCATTAAACGCAGCAATTCGGTGGGTTTCCTATCACCGAGGCTTTCACCGGCTAGTAGCTTACGTATTTCCAATGTTCGGCTTTCTCCGCATCTTTCTATGATTTTAGTTTTTAGGTCCTCGTATGGATGTGTAGTATCCGACTTCATTATAACGTCGCGCACCATAGTAGCAGGTGCAGGAGGAAGGTGGGCGACAACATAGTTGAATTTTGTTTTTGATTCAGATATAGCTTTGGGAGTTGCTAACGCGAAAGTACTTTCCAGCATGTGGAACCATAAAGCGGGGTCCACCGATATATACGGAGGTATTACGACTGCAGAGGCTTCTGTTGTTGATCCGGGGGAGAGAGACATGGTTGCTGGTGAAAACGAAAGCGGAAGTCCAATGACGCAGTACGAAGGCGCAGGCTGTGTTCGATGGCCGGTCACCAATATAATAGTCCCGGTAAGGTGAATCGACGAGGTTGTAATTCGTCGTGCCTCTATAGAACTAGACACAAAGCAGAGACTCCATCAGAAGGCTTTTTTAAACACATTTATTCGGACAACACAATTCAGAACGCCGCACGGCATAGCGCGCCCGACCTGCGAGAGATTTTCTCCTCGACTCTCACGTGACGGCGCGCATCTCCCCAAAGAAGGGGGAAAGAAGTGATGTCACGTGGTTCGCCTCTCGCAGATTGGAGCGGGAACACTACATTACCAAGGAGAAAGATGTTTCCACTTGTAGATTTTCTTGTTGATTTATCACCAGCCCAATCAGCATCAGAGTAGCAGGTGAGGACGGGTGTCTTTTCGTTGTCGAATATCAGATTTAAGTTCTTGGTGGTGTTGAGATACATAATGATTTTCTGAACTGCTTTCCAATCTCTCTCGGTCGGTTCTTCAATCTTACGGCTCAGTATGTTCACGGCAAGCGCGATGTCAGGTCTTGATACTGTGGCGATATAAAGGAGAGCTCCAATAGCTTGTCTATATTCTGCATTATCAGTCAGAATGTTCGTATCATCTTCAGTTTTCAAGTAAGATGTTTCCATTGGAATATATGTGGGTTTACCATCCTTCATATTAAATTTCTCCAGTAATTCTTCAATTTTTATCTTTTGGTTAAAATCAAATGTGCCATTAAGATTTCTTTGGATGTTGATTCCAAGATAATGTTTTACATCACCTAAGTTCTTGATTTCAAAGTTTTCTCTCAGCATATCAATAACTTGTTTGATCTTAGTTTCATCTTTACTTGCAATTAAGAGATCGTCAACGTATAGAATGATTATTATGTGCTTGCCTTCATCCTTTTTTTGTGAAAAGACATGGGTCTGATGTGCTTTGCTTGAAGTTGCTTTTCTGTAAGACTTCTGTGATTTTAAAATTCCAGGCGCAAGGCTGCCTGTTTTAGTCCATATATTGCCTTTCTTAACTTGCACACTTTATTCTCATGACCAGGCTCTATATATCCTTCTGGCTGTCGCATGTAAATTTCTTCATTAAGGTCTCCGTGTAAGAAAGCTGTCTTGATGTCTACGTGTTTCACGTGCATGTTTTGGTAGACCGCAGCTGCAAAGAAGGCTCTTATGGTAGTATGTTTAACAACTGGTGCAAAGGTCTCATCGTAATCAGTTCCGAATTTTTGGCTGTAACCTTTGGCAACGAGTCTGGCTTTGTAGCGTTCGATTTTTCCTTCTTCATTTAATTTAGCTTTGAATGTCCACTTGCAGTTTATGGGTTTCTTATCTTTTGGTAGCTGTACGAGATCCCATGTTTTATTTTTGTTAAGAGATTTTATTTCCTCCTCCATTGCTTCCATCCATTTCTTCTTTTCTGCAGGATTTAGAGAATCCAGGTCTTTATAACTTCCAGGCTCCTTTGCTCCTTTGGCAAGATAGGAATATCGCTCTGGTGGTTTTCCTTTGTTCATTCTCTCAGATCTTCTTGGTTGTACAAGAGATTCTTCCCTTGGAATATTGGAATCTTGTTGAGGTATCTCTTCTTCTATTTCTTCTTGGGTTTCATTTTTCTCTTCTAGAGGAATGGTAGTTTCGTCATTATCTGAACTTGTATTTTCGATAAACTTGACTGTTCGGCTTATTATGACTTGGTTATCAGATACATAGATCCGGTATCCCTTGCTTCTGTGATCGTAGCCAATTAGGATTCCTTCAACAGCTTTTTCATCTAATTTCCCCCTTTTGGTTTTGTGAACGTATGCGAATGCTTTGGATCCAAAAGTTCTGATGTTGGACAAGTCCGGTTTTCTGCCGGTCCACAGTTCAAATGGTGTTTTCTTGTTGGCTTTAGTAGGCAACCTGTTCTGAAGATAGTTTGCTGTCATGACTGCTTCTGCCCAGAATCTTTGAGGAAGATTTGCTTCTGATAAGAGGCATCGTGTCATTTCCATTATACTCCTGTTCGTTCTTTCCGCTACACCATTCTGTTGCGGCGAGTATGGTACAGTCAATTGGTGCTCAATTCCTTGACTCTTAGTGAATTCTTCTATTTCTTTTCCTATGTATTCACCCCCATTGTCACTTCTGAGGGTTTTAAGTGTTCTTCCGAATTTATTCTTAGTCATTGCTACATATTCTTTAAATTTAGAACAGACCTCACTCTTGTTAGTCAGCAGATAAATCATAGTAAATCTTGAGAAATCATCTACAAAGGTAAGAAAATAACTTCTTTTCCCGCTAACGCTCTTGGTTTGTATTGGTCCACACAGGTCACTATGAACGAGCTCAAGAGATTTCTTAGCCCTAAATTTCGATTCTTTGGGATAAGGAAATTCTGAAAGTTTATTTTTAATACAGTGTGTACATTTCATTTCCTTTTCACAACTATCGAGCGCGATGCCATCAGCGAGATTGTCTCTCACAAGTTGTTTGATTGCATCTGTGCTTCGGTGCCCAAGGCGTTTATGCCATAAATTTATACAGTTATCGTTCCTACAGTTCAAAGCGAAAGTTGGAATTTTGTTTAGATCAATGTTTTCGTTTAATATTACTTTGTAGAGACTATTGTCATTCGAGATCGCTTCTAAATACACCATGTTATTTTTCACAACAAAGCATTTGTTTTCTTCGAAAATGACTGAAAACCCCTTTTCAGTAATTCTTTTTACTGATATTAAATTACATTCCAATTGAGGTAAGAAATATGCATTTATTAAATTAATATCATGACTGGTTCCGTCGGATAATTTTGTCTGAAAATGAACGGTACCGATTCCTTGCGAAAATAAACATTTCCCATCTGCCACGATGATTTTCACAGGTTCCGTGTTACAATTTATGTCCGAAAATAGATTGAGGTCGGTGATTAAATGCTGATTGGCTCCGCTGTCTATATAAAAACATTCATTACACTTGTATGTGCAAGAGGTTTTTAGCTGTCTGTTTGATTTACAAACTGAAGCACACTGATCGCTGCCCATATCATCAGTATTCAGAATCGAACCAACCGAAACACATGACTGAGAGTTCGTTGAGTCGTTTCCGCGTAACATGCTGGAATACTCATCGCATTTGTTTATGTGTTCGCCGACGTGTTGACGTCTACTAGAATTCTGATTTTTAACATGCATGCATGTTGCGGTTTTATCATTAAGCTTTGGATTCTTTTCATCCATTTTCGCGACGCTAGCTTTGTTACTGTTCTGCTTTCGATTATTACTATTCGCTTCAGGGTAAAATTTACTTCGGTTTTGACCGTTCTTATTCTTTAAATGATAACAAAAGTCTCGAGAATGACCGGATTTCTTGCAGTATGTACAGAATTTGTCATTTTTGTTTTCATTGCGTTTATAGACATTTGTTTTGAAAGCTTGTGTAACCTCTCGCTCAGCGTTCATTTCAATACGACGATTGTACTCGTCAGTTAATTTATTCTTAATTAATTCTGGCGTTAGTTCTGTTTCTGATCTCGCCTCCAGAGCAGTTATCAAGTGATCATATGATTTAGGTACAGAAACAAGAAGCAATGCGGCAATGTGATCGTCTTTTATTTCTTCTCCCACGGCTTTAAGTTTATCAATTAACTCAAGAATTTTAGCGATATGCTCATTCATATTACCGTCTTCTGACATTTTTGTTGCTTATAATTTTCGAAGTAAGAAAAGTTTGCTCGATAAATTTGTTCTTTCGTGTCTAGCTTTAAGCTTATCCCACGTCGCTTTTGCAGTTGTTTCATATTTGATATGAATTATTTGTGAATCTTCTATACAGAGATTAATTAATGCACGAGCTTGTCTGTCACGTTTTAAAAGTTTCGCGTCCGCTTTATCTGAAATTTCGGTTTCTATTAGATCATATAAATCCTCCTTGATGAGGATCATTTCCATTCGAAATTTCCATATGGAATAATTGGTATCATTTAATTTAGTAATTTGAGGATTATTTTCTTTCAAATAAGACATTTTCAATTGATACAAAGTTTTTGTTTCGATTTCAAGTTTAGCTTTTGATCACTCTCAGTTAGTTAAAAATAATTTTAAATCAGCAATTAGAATGCTGTCAGCGCTTCAGTCTCATAATCTGTTGTGATTTTTATTTCTTCCAAATATGAACTTCCGTAAAAAGGTGGTAGTGAAAAGTTCACTTACCTGGTATCTGTTGATACACAGAGTTCTTGAAGAAATGTTCCTTGTAGCGTCTAATGCCGGTGAAACTGAGAAGTCAAATTAATTCCATCGGTAAACTTTAAATTACTTTAATAAACATAAACACAAAACTTATACAATTATTGCTACGGACGACATTAATACAACTAGCTACTACAGACATGATTAAGGAAGTGCATGTGAACAAAACAGACACAGCCACACAGAGCCTATTCCCAGTGCCATCTGGTGGTTACTAGGAAATTGTTAGATTACATAGAGAACAGAAATTTATGATTCCCAACAAAAATTACCTCTATTTAAAGACACCGAACTCTCAAAATGTTCTCTTAGGGCAAGACCTTGTTTTCCAAGGAACAAAATAGTTTCAATAATGAATTTTACATATTTTCGATTTTCTTTAACTTTCTTAGTGTGTGCTGAAGACAAAGAGTCTGCAACTGTTTCGCCAGATTTTCGGTATTCTGTAAGAAATTGGGTAGATTTTGGATTTTTTTCGTGTTTTCTAAATTTTTCCAATGCTTTTTTTCCAGTTTGTCACCCCAATTTTAATAGATGACTCCTCTCCACGCCCTGTTTTATGTTTGCAAAAAATACAAGAGAAACAAAATGCAGCATCCAAAATGGGGCTGTATTCAACCCAACCAAATTCAGAATACCGCGTGCTTCTAAACTGTCTAGATTTTAACTGTATTTTGCTTACCTTGAAACAATCAACAGGCTGGAATGGACCCCTAGAAATATCCGCTGATTGTGGACCCAGATCAGGATCTCTACCACTACGTTCCACCACGTCCATAGGCCTAGGCCATTTCTCATCCACATCGAGATTTGTTGAACAGGATGGTATCGGCATCAGCTGATTATCACCATAGTTGGACTTAGCACACTTATTAATGCTACTGTTACTACTTGCTTCTAGATTTTTTTTTTCTTGGTTTAACAAATCAACTTTTTTACTCGAGCTACCAACTTTTTTGAAAAAAAGTACTGATTTCTGTTTTGACATTTTCAACCGTAAAAAAAAAAAAAAATTTGATAAAATGTGCGCAAAAACAAAGAATTGTAACCAACACACAAAGAATTACTGACTGGTAGAGGTGGATATAGAAAGTGGAGTGGTCTAGGCCAGCCGCCAGACAGTCTGGCGGCTGGCCGGATATGGTGATGGTGTAGTCCGGAAGTAGAAGGCGGCAAGGTCCAAGGGGTCTGTGAGTCAGTCAAGAGACCGACTCCCGAACTCTTCGATCCTCACAAAAACTAATTTCGCGATGTTCTCAACTTCTCAACATAAGTTATATTAAAGCAGAAAATAACGCGTTAACTATATAGAGGAAAAATAAGAGAATCATCTATACTAATTATGGTAATAGTGAGTTTTGCTTCGATCGGATCGGGTGGGTAATGCGGCGTCAGCCAAGTCACGTATGTACGGTTTTTCTAAAAACATTAGGCATACGACTCTTACTAATTTATAGACACGCCGACACCTGCACAATACTTATTCATCCTTTTCAGTTTCGCGGCATATTATTTAAACTGTCGAACAATAACTACAGAAATGATGTTTCAGTAGTATTCAAAAGTCATGCAATGAAAAAAATAAATATAATACAAATAAAATGAGAAAAAATATCATCGAATTTTTGGTTATGGATCATATCATTGTTAAAAACTATGGTAAAACTAGAGACATAATCGGAATCTTCAGTTTCACAGTTTGAAAAAGAGGGAAAAAAACTTTCTTAAAAGTTTTCTACAATTTTCCAATTTTAACTGAACTTCTATTAACGTTTTAATTTATTTCCAGTTAAGTTGGGGGGGGGCACGTGCCCCCCGACGCTACGCCTATGCTAGGGACATCCAAAGAACCTACTCAAAGGACGTCCACTGACCTACTCCAGGGAAATCCAAAGAAGACATTTGCTACGATAATAAATTTAGATCCTGGTTCCTGGCCAACTAGCTTATCAGAAGCCGAAATATATTGTTTGGCAAAAGGAGCACCTCAACCATTAAAGGAATACAGTTTTCCGTATGATACCGGTCGAAGATTTAGGGCAGTTCATTACTTGAGAAACATGTCAATTGGTGAATAAGTCATGCGTAACTGGTTAGTCTATTCAATTACAAAAACTGTGTTTATTGCTTTTGCTGCAAATGTCGTATTGCTTGTCTTAAATATTTATTTTGGGCGTGATTCGTAAATTATTTTGGTTAGTACAAATTATTTATGGACATTATTTGGGTGCGTTGTGTTTTATCATTTATTTGGTTGAATACAAACCAAGGTTCTAGATAATTTGGCAAACGAACAGGTCAAACAAACTTTGCTTCTAAACCTTCCTTTAGATCAACTACAAACACAAGGATGACTAAATTTTCATATTTACAAAAAAAAATTATTTACAACACTACTATTTACAATTTAAATCAATAACAATATCAACAAAAAAAACTTAGTACACAAATTACTCATTTTTCATTTACTTTTAACATTTCTTTTTAAATTATATTCAATGAGATGTATATCGTTTATCCTATACTTTTTGGATTCAGGGGGCATATAATTATTAAACTAACTCATAGCCAAGAACTCCTATTCATCAAAATTATCTTTAAAAAAACACTGTTCCCGCACTAATCTTTCATTTAGCACGGTGGGGTCTGAACAAAACAAAATGATTTTCACTCACTCAGTTTGATGTCGCACTGGGACTCGGGTGTCGAAGCTCTGCTTATGCTTAGGGTGTCGCTCCTTCCTTCTAGGTAGTGGGTACGCTGCGTCTCTAGGTTGTCGTGGGTATCCTTCTACTCTTTTCAAAATGATGGGGCACTCATCAGGAAAATGATGACATCGACTTCTCTTGATACAAAGTCACGCTCAATTCCGGGAAGACTCTACCAGATCTCCAATATTAAGGAGAATCCTCTCTATAACTCCGTCTCTATTCTCTTGCTCCAAATCACTCTCGGCTCCGGGAAGACTCGTATGGATCTCCAATCTTACGGCACATCCTCTTTGTCACCTCGTCTGTATTCTCTTGATCAAAAAATAACTCTTAGATAAGTTCCGGGAAGACTCGACCGGATCTCCAATATTTAAAAATGCCAATCTTTTCATCACTTTCGATGCTAAGGCACTAGGAAAGATCAACCGGTCTCCGGAAAACGAAACATCTTTCTCGTACTTTCGGCCAACTCCCGGGAATGCTCAACCGGTCTCCGACATTTTGAAATACCAATCTCTTCATCCCCCTGCAATGCTAAAGCACCGGGAAAAGTCAACCGGGCTCGCACGCAGAAGAGAATCTTTGAAAAACTGTCTTCTATTTATATTATTTTTTCACATCATTGTCCATGCCTTCTCATAACTCCTAATTCATGCAGGAAAGCTTTCAAAAATCCACCACTTAGCATCAATTTTCATTTCTTTGATTGGATAACGCCTCAACACATACACGCCTTTCCTTGCGTCACAATCCAGACCACCCAAAGTCCAGTCCACGTGTTTTGCGGTCTACCTCCCAAACAGACACTCATACATTTGTTGACAATAGTGTATTTTAATTCAACGTCAATTGTGGCTCCAATCCCCGCTAATCTTGCCTAGGATCGGAAACCACAGACCCCCAACTTCGCTTAGCCGCTTTTTAATTGCCTGAGTCACAAAGACGACTGTCCCGTTCTCTAATCAAAGGCGGCTTCCTAACTTTCTAACAAAAATGTAATGAAAACAGCCTTCGATCACTTTATCTCTCTAAAGAATTTAATTTTTCTTTAAAATCGAAGGCGCTTCATTACAGCAAACTTTTTGGTTCTATTTTAAGTTCTCTTTCTACTGAAGGTTTTAAAGATTGGAAGCACCTCGCTGAGACTTCAAAGCAACATGAAACCTCTAAAAACCATATCCAAAGTCAAGTCTTGCATTGAATTTAGTCAAAGAATACAGTACTCTAAAACGATTGACAGTCACTCACAAAGACTCATTACCGCAGAGATAAATTATTGGTACGAGGTGTTTCTACGAATTGTTTCAACAATAAAAATGCTTGCTCAAAATTGTTTGTACCTTCGAGGTACAAGTGACGAACTTTATGATTTCGGTAATGGTAATTTTTACAAATTATTAAATTTCTTGCTCAGTTTGATCCAGTAATGGAAGAGCATATCCGCAGAGTGCTCAAAAAAGAGGAAGTTAAAAGTCCACGATCTCGGAAAAGATATTCAAAATGAAATAATTATTCTTTTAAGTGAAAATATAACATCTCATTGTTAGCGAGATTAAAAAAAGCTAAATATTATTCAATAATTCTAGATTGTACTCCTGATGTCAGCAAGATCGCTCAAATGACAGTCTTAGTAAGGAATCTATCCATTGACAAATCCAATCCCAATGAGGTTTCCATTAAAATTAATGAAAGCTTTTTAGGCTTTCTTCCGGTTGAAAGATCGACGGGCTCTCAACTCTAATACAAACACTGGAATTGAATTTGCAGGATATGAGGGGACAGGCTTACGATAATGGGGCCAACATGAGAGGTGATAAATCGGAAGTATAATCTAGAATAAAAGTGTTAAATCCACGAGAATTTTACCTCCCATGTAGTAGCCAGTCATTTTACTTTGTCGTTAATGACATGGCAAAGGCATCCTTCGAAGCCACCATTTTTTTAATATGGTCCAAAAAATATATATTCTTTTCCTCATTAACTTTTCGATGGACCATATTAATAGAATATGTTCAGGGACTAACTTTTAAACCCCTAAGTGATACTCGTTAAGAAAGCCGAATAGATGCATTAAAACCACTGAGGTATCAATTAGGAGAGATATACGATAAATAATCCAACAGAGATAGATAAAAATAATACGAATATAGACAAAAAACAAACAGAAATCAAGCACTCTGGACATACACGCACCAACGGCAAGATTCTGTATAAGTGCCGGAACTGTACCATAAAACAACATAGAGGTAACCGACAGGTCTCGTCATCAGGGAGCCTAACCATATCAGTTACCTCAAGGGGAACTTTCTGAATAGGATGCAGGTAAGCCCAAAAGACATCCCAAGGCCCCGAGTCCCCCAAGGAAGCAATAAGTCAAAAAGAAAACTAATTAAATTTCCTATAAAATTGCTAATATACATATGTCGAATTTCCAACGGTTTTCGAGATATACGTCATTGAAAATCGATAATTTTCGAAAAAATCATTTTTACCTCACTCTTTTTGTCAAACATTTGCTTCTAGTGCCTCCCACGATCATTTCTCAGAAAAATTGTCCTAGACGAAGTTGTAGAGCATTAAATTTCCTTCAATTTGATATACACTTTTGCCACTTTATCTTCAACTAATCAAAAGTTATAGTATTTCTAACATGTAAGCTCAATTTCGATGCTCCTCTAGCAATGAGTATGTTGAGAGCCTGTTGCGTTTAAACTGCTGTAACTTGCTATCATGATGAATAACAACACTTTAGCAATGGAAATAAGTTAATTTCAATTCAAACACAACACTTTTTTTATAATTATAGCTTTTATTATATTACGAATTATATAATGAAAGTATTTACATGGACTGATAGTCAAATGAAAAAAACTGTCGATGTCGTCGTCATCTTCTTCCTGAATTAATATTGCAACTCCGTTGTTGCAATTGCCCTTGCAATTCGGGCATGTGACAGAACAGTTTAACGATGCTTTTCTACAACCACACCTGCCACTGTCACATCCTTTCGTGCATCGGCAAAAAATCATCTTCAAGATTTCGTCAGGGGCAGCATCCAACTCTGAGAGTTTCGGAACTAGTTGGTCATTCCTCCTCTCCCAACCCCAATTTGACGCCTCACCATTAGGTTCCTCCCCTAACCACAGTTGTACTTGGTGGTACGTCCGGAATGCATGCTGCTTAACAGCTCCTTCAGTTGGAGGGAGAGTTGAGAGATCAGGCTTCATGTTTGCAGCTGATTTGATAAATGATTTGTAGCGGAACTCGTTGAGGGATTTTTCTGTGACTGGAGTGCCATACCGCGAGAGAGTACTTATGATCCCAGCTGTCTCAATGGAGTAAGGGGAAGAACCGCTGGCAAATACCTCAGTTGCACGTTGCATGATTTTGGACTTCTGGTACATTTTGACAAAACCCACTTTACTCTTGCGATACGCTGCGGCTGTTGTGTCACAGCCTGTGAATGCATGTAAGAATAACAAACGGGCATTGTCCTTCATTTTCAACTCCTGCTGCAGCTGTTGTGAGGAATATACACTCGTCTTGACCTTTCCACTTCCAGGATTTACCAGCAGAATGTCGCGATCAGTTGGGGATTTGGCTACCAAGAGACCAGCCAAGTCGACGTTCACTCCAATAACAGCAACCGAGGAATTTTGAGATTTGTTGATAGCTGTCTTCACAATATCAACGTCAGCATCACCTGACGTTTGGAGCGTATTTATCCCATTTTTCTGCAGCTGCATCATCATCAGCAGGTTTATCAGCTGACTCTTATTATGAAAGTTGGAAAGGAAATCTTCTTGTCTGACTTTAATTTCACTTTCCAAATTGACATTGATGTTCACACATCTCCTGAGTCAATATCGTCGACTCTGTTCAGCTGCTTTTGTGCTCTCTGATGTGTCAGTGTACCCATCCAAAAACCACTGTACAACCTCTCCCATGATAATGGATCTTCAGAAATCTAACATAACCATCACAAATGGTTGATACAGTGGTCTCTTTTTGCCAAACAACTTTGGACTAGGAATCCCCATCAACAACAAATTCAAAGGTAGTTAAATCAACATCCTTATCAATTTGCTTAAACAGTGTGTATAGTGCTGACTTTCTGCACTTCCTCATTCCACTTTCGTTGAAGAATGCCAGGGGGTAGAGAGCCAGTTCATATTGCATGTACCTAGTAATTTGATTGTTGTTGAATAATTATTTTAATTTTCAAGAATTATATTTTTGATAATATTAAATTTAATTTTTATTAATTGTTTTTAAATAATTTTGATTCATTGAATTTCAAGAATGGTATTTTTAAAATACATTTAAATGTATTAATTTTATATTTAAATGTTGTAAAAACGAAATAGTGAATTGTCAAGAAAATAACTGGAAATAAAAGGGTGGAAGGGTCTGGAACGGGCGGCTTGTGCCTTCAAAGAAGATAAGAACTTAATAGAAGATGGGTAGAACATTCTAGCCTATCGACAATTACCTTATTTACATTGCTAAAGTGTTGTTATTCCTCATGATAGCAAGTTACAGCAGTTAAAACGCACGCAACAGGCTCTCAACATACTCATTTCTAAAGGAACATTGAAATTGAGCGTATATGTTAGAAATCCTATAACCAGGGCCTTTTTATTGCATGGGCAAATCGGGACTTTGCCCAGGGCCCCCTGATGCTAGGGGCCCCCAAAACCCCCTTGGTGTATGAACCTAGTACTTCTAATAGTATGTATAGCCCATGGATAGTTCTTATTTTTATAAATGTTCGTATGGGGGGCCCCCAAATAGCATCTGCCCAGGGGCCCCCAGCGTTCATAATCGGGCCCTGCCTATAACTTTTGATTGGTTGAAGATAAAGTGCAAAAGTGCATATCAAATTGAAGGAAATTTAATGTTCTACTACTTCGTCCGGGACAATTTTTCTGAGAAACGATCATGGGAGGCACTAGAAGCAAATGTTTGACAAAAAGAGTGAGGTAAAAATGATTTTTTCGAAAATTATCGATTTTCAATGACGTATATCTCGAAACCTGTTGGGAATTCGACATATATGTATATAGACAATTTTATATAAAATTTAATTAGCTTTCATTTTTATATTTAACATTTTTTTCTACAGAGCACCGTTTCCGAGATATAAGTGAAAAACCAAAAAATGGGACCTTTCCACCCACTCCTCCCCTTTAGCTCCCCCCTCAGGGGCGGGGACTTTTAGTATGTTTACCCACTAACTACTCCTACCAAAGTGCTGAAGTCCAAAAATTCTCGCATATTCCATGCATTCTACACCCCTCTTTTGAGCACTCATTGACTGGACTATAGCTGATGGGAATTCATCAGATATAAACGCGCTGTACCTGGCAGACGAGATAGTATCGGTTTTGGCCTTGCTAAATAAAAAAGAAAGTCTAATCCAGATTTTAAAATTCATTTCAAAGCTGTATTTTGCTCCAAATATCTGTATAGTTTTAAGAATCTTGTTTCATCTCCCAATACGTGTGGCAAGTGGAGAAAGAAGTTTCTCCAAATTAAAGTTAAAATTTTTTTACGCTCTACAACTACCGAGGATCGGCTAAATGGCTTGACAACATTAGCCATTGAACATGAGCTAGCTGAAGAAGCTGATGTCAAAAACATTATCAAAAAATTCTCAGAATTAAAAGTGAGAAAAAACACTTTTCAGTTTACCTGTATTTTTAATAATTAGGTTTTTATTTTAAGTGGTTCTATAATTTGTTTTACTATCTTTTTAATATATGCATTTTATAATTATATACTAGATTTGTGACTTTTCTTTTTTTTTCCTGTGCAACCTTAATTTCAATTTAGTGCCAAAATCATAAATCAAGAAATTTGTATTTTTGGCAAATCAAAACTTCCAACATTTTAAATACCAATTTTTTTGCTCACGTTTTATTTTACTACTAAGCCTGGGAAGGGTTTAGGTTATCTCTTTTAATTTTTGTTATAAAGGGGCGGCATTTTACCTTTTCGCCCGGGGCGGCGAAACTGCTAGCGCCGGCCCTGTCCCCATGGATATTTCTGCCAGTTAAATATGCATTTCTTTTACTTTTCACCCTCGTAACTACAGAATATAATATTAGTTCTTCATTCTGATTTAGATTCCAAATCCATGAGAAGTTCAACCTCGGACGTCATCGTGCAAGGCTGGCGTGAATGCGTGTGCTGGGACAATTTGTGGTATGCCGCCCCGACCCAGGCCACGCGCATAGAAGGTGGGGCCTGTGCGTGGGCGGGGTTTAATTTACGGCGGGCCTTTCAGTGCAACTGACTAGCTGTCTGCCTAACAACCGTCTTTTGTTTACCTCATCTGAAACTTATATGTAATTATTCAAATTTATTTAAAATGAATTTTTTTTGCAATTTACGGTAGATGCATGTTACGTTTGTGTATTATACAATGTTTTTATACTGATATGGGTCATGTTTTAGTAGTTTTAGCTATTTTTCCAGAAAACTTATTACACTTGGGTAAGTTTATCTGGAAAGACATGTTCCTTCAAAACCGATTGTTATTGTATTGGGCATGCAGTAACCTCTCATAAAGCTTGAATTGTGGGATATCCTTTCTCGATAGCTCACAGTGTACCGTAAAGACTCCGTGTTTTTAGTGAATACTTAAGATTTCGGATACATTGTATCAATAATTCGATTGAGTTGGGTAAATATTGTTTAGTGGCGAGTTAGTAATTTCTAGATTTGAAAGCGAGGTTCGGAGAAAGGGTTAAGATACTTGTACTTTGAAAAAGACACTGGTAACAATCGTTTAATTTTTAAGTGGCGTAAATAACTTTAATAATAAACTCTAACTTAAAGGGTTTATTCAATTTTATGACTTAATGTTTGAGAGGAAGGAACTTTTCGTGTGTGTTGTTGATGATTAGTACAAAATCTTATTAATGACTTTAAAACATTTTAAGAGAACTGTAGTTCTTCATACTTAATTTTTCTTAAAAATTGCAATCACTTATATTATTCAGTTTTACTGGTATTTTTTTCCTGTAATAAATATTCATAAGTGGATGCTCAAAATTATGTAATATTTTGAATTAGGCATAGATTTAAAAATATTTCATTAAATGCGGCATTTGAATGCTGACAAAGAGTTGTTTTTTTTTTTGTAATTTGGCATTTTTTGGGGCCCCTCATTTCAATGGGCACTATGCATGTGCCTATTTTGCCTAGGGTAAAACATGGCCCTCAATACCATAGCGTATTCTTTTTTTTTTCGTCAAGGCTACTTTAATAAGGAAGTACTGTTTTTTTTATTGTGTGTGTGCAAGCAATTTTTTTCAGTACTAAAAAAGATCCTATGAATTCCTACATGCTTTAAATGTATAATGCTTTTTTAAGTGTGTTAAAATAAGTAAAATATTAAATAAAAATATTTTAATTCATTTCATCGAGGGCATGTTGGCTCAGAGGTTATAGACTTGCTTTGCAGTTGAAGTTCAAAATTTTCATTTATGCTTGATCAAATTTGTCAAACTTAGTGATTGCAAGTATTATCAAACCAGTGCAAATATGATAAACCAGTCCAAAAGAGATTATTGATGCAGCCAAGCAGGCTCCCCGTCTTTACACAAATGTCCTTGCAGCTTAGCTCATCAATTACTTGCTTAACACGCAAATATGTAATAAAAATGTTTATTGTTTTATTCCTATCAAGTTGACTATTTTTTCCTTTTCTTTCAGAAAATGAGTGAAGATCATAATGGTTATATGCCTGAAGAGGCTAATTTCGCTTCAGAACAGGCACTTGAAGGTAATATTTTTTGTTTTTCCCTATCAATTTCCTTGAGTATTTTTCAGTTGTCTTGATCATTTAACCCGTTAACGCCCAAATTATTTTAAAATGAGAATTTTTGAAAAATATTTTTAAATTACATTTTAAATATCATAGAGTAATTATGAAGTATTATTCATTTATCGTAATTAGCAGTTGAGATAACAGGTGATCTATAAATAGATCGCTGGGCGCTCGTGGTAGTAAAGGAGCAAGTAATTTTCCTCTGATCTTATATTTAGAAAATTACGAATTTATTTATAAAAAAATGAAATTTTCGCAAAATTAAAATCAACTAAAGAGATTTAAAATAAAAATCTTATTTTACTAATCTAAATTTATTTAGTTACATTTTATAGAGCAAATTTGCGATAGTTAAGTGTGATATAACAGAAAACATTTCACACAAAGCGTTACATTGCACTTTGTAGAAAACGTAATAGGTCTTCCCTTACATTTTTGAAATAGGCATTTTCTTTGTGCGTTTAGATAGCAAAGACCTTGTTATAGGCAAAAGATAAAACCAGAGTCTATCACTTTTGGTCTCGATGACATCATCAGAGGTCTTTCAAAGCTTTTCCTAGAATTTGTTCCTCGTTTGAGGTACGCAACGGCGATATATCTTCGGATGTCTTTTATACTTTTCTTTTCGTAATTTGTTAAATTAAACAGAATATACGTATTTACGACAGCCATGTCAATAACACTTGTAAAGATTGGCCAGTATCATTTTTTTTCCCCACGGATTTGAATGGATCGTTTTTCTAAGAGTCAGTCATGCTGGTCAACACCAGGGCCTTTTTATCTCATGGGCAAATCGGGACTTTGCCCAGGGCCCCGTGATGCTAGGGGGCCCCAAAACCCCCTTGGTGTATGCACCTAGTACTTCTAATAGTATGTATTTTTATAAATGTCCGTAAGAGGGGGCCCCCAAACAGCATCTGCCCAGGGGCCCCCAGCGTTCATAATCGGGCCCTGGTCAACACCACCCATATTTTAGTTATACTGGACTACAGTACGAGGTTGCAAAATTTGGGATTTTTCTTTCAAGCCTCTTTGATGCCTTGAAACTTGGGTTTGAGCCTCTATATAATCAAAGATTGTTGCTGTTGTTACACACTTGTTATCCAAGTAATTATATAGTAATTTCATTCTTTTCGTCGAAACAGTAGTCATAAGTACCACGATTATTCTTTTCTAATACTCGTATCTTATCAGTCATTAAAGAGCAAAAAGCAGTTTTGCTGTTTCTAATTGTTCCTGTGGCTCTGAATCCTTGTTTTTAATTCGACCAGCAGATCATAAGAATTAAAAAAAAATTGTCAAAAAATATGATGTGGTTATTAGGATCAGTTACTGGTTGTAGCATTATTTTCACTACTGGTGTTCCAAACGATTATTTTGAAATTTCAGGAGTATTGTCAAAACTCTCCTTACCACAATATGGGTCAAAGTTATAACAGTAGCCCTTCACTCCCCACATGGCCCAAAATTTATAGCCAAATCGTATGGGTAAAGAATTTGCTTGAAAAAATTATAGCCGTAATTTCAGATCAAATCTTTTCTTCAGTTAATTTATCTACGTCAGGCGGTAAAACAATTATATATGACTCAATTTCCTTAGAAAACATATTATAACGCTTATTCGGCGGTGTGAAACACTTTACGTCGAGACATCCTAGAAGAAATGAAAAGGGGAAAAAACGATATTAGTTACCACTAACGCCCAGCGTTCTATTTATAGATCAGCATGTTTAAACTTAAATTTTAATGATAAAAACAGTTATTTTTATAATCTAAATGACGCAGAACAATTAAAGAGATATTGAAAATGTAGAACACATAAGAAAAGTATAACTTCCTATTCAATTTTTTTCCGTTGGATACAAAATCGAAAGCTGCACTATGGAGCTTCAAAATGGCTAATTTCAGAAGTTATCTGCTGGACTGATCTGGGAAAAAATGTTTTAAAACTCGTTTGGGGGTATGGCCACAAGTGTAAAGAAACCAGCCAATGACAATAAGAAGTGATTAAAAGATATCGTTTTCAGTGGGCGTTCTGAAAAGGTGATCTATAAATATATCACTGGGTGGTAACGGGTTAACTAGTGAATATTTTTGTTTTACCGTAAAGTAGTAATAAAGGAAGTGCAGTCAACCATTTGTTTTCAAAAAAGTTCAAAACAGTATAATGAAACCATGCTCTGCTACTATGTTGAATGTCAACTCAAGAAAATAAAGATGTACACTTATAAAAGCAAGTTACTAAAATTAACTAAATACTGAAAACTAAATAAAGCACAAAGCTGAATAAATTATAACACTACATCAATTGGATTTTGAATAGTTGGCCCCTAATTCACATGTCTTTAAATCCTATTAATTTAATGTTTTTACACTAGGATATATCCTCATTGGACAGTGTCTGGCTACTACATCTGAGGCAGACTTTTCAAGTAAATTGGATAATTATTAGTCCCAATTGTTAAATAAACTCTGTGAACATGTTACTTGATGAAATAATTATAGATAAATATCCTTTTCCTTATTTTTTATTAAAACTTAACAACACGTGCACTACATTGTACATACACAACGAACAACCATTTTTGACACACAGTGATGGACAGAGTGTTGCCAACATGGTAAAGACAAATGTACTCACAAACCAAATCCTCGTTACATTTATCTTTACCAATTTCAAGCATAACAGGAATAAGCATTAGATACAACCTTTAACACAAAACACTTCAAAAAATTAGTTCATTAACCTACATATTAAAGAAAAAATTTAAATGCAATGTAACTTACTAAATTTTTTGACAAATAAAATTTATATCAATTTTAACATTTCCCTGAATTTAGTGAATTTAGTAAATTTCTATAACATTCTCATTTAAATTTGATTGACTCAGTTTAAGATTAATCTCCATTGGTGTATTATACAGTTTTGAGTTTTCAATATTATATAGTTTAGCTAGCGATTCTATATAATTTTCCTGGCTCAATGTTAAGGTATTACTACATTTCTCATAATCATATTTAATATAAATTCCAATATAGCTTTTCACTTTATTCAAATCCTTCATTTTAAATTTATTATGTAGTTGATTTTTAATATCATTAATTACTTCAATATCTTTGCAACATATTAACAAATCATCAACAAATAAAAGGATATATACAGTTACATTATTTTCAGCTTTAACATAAAGACAATAATCATACTTCTACGAAAACCCAGACTTTCAATATAATCATTAAAACATTCATACCAAGCACATGGGCTCTCTTTTAAACCATACAATGCTTTTTTTAATTTATAAACTCTATTAGAAACATCATTATAGCCTTGTGGCTGTTTTACATAAACTTCAGATAATACTTTACCATTTAAAAAAGCTGTCTCAACATCCATTTGATGTATGTTTAAACTATACTGACAAGAATATGAAAGTAATAACTTTAAAGTTTGCATTTTAACAACAGGGGAGTATGTATCATCAATACTGTCTTTCTGCTGAAAACCTCAAACCACTAACCTGGCTTTAAAAATATCACCTGGTTTTCTTTTGTATACCCATTTCACATCTAGAACTGCTTTATCCTCTGGTTTACTCACTAGTGTCCATGTATTATTTTTGACAACTGTTCATCTCACAGTCCATTGCATCTTTCCATCGTTCAGCCTCATTACATGTTGTCGCCTCTTCGAAGTTACCTGGAATCATAGCATCACAAAAATTTGCACTAACACAATAGTATCCAAATTCTTCACCAAATTAAACTGGTGGTTTGATTTGCCTTCTTGGTCTCATTCCATTTTTCATTTCATCATCTTTCACATCATCCTTGGAGTTTTCATCATTACTTGGCTCATTTGATACTTCTTCAGATTCCTTCTTCTCATTTGTATCATTTTTTTTGTCTTCATCATCACAACCTACACACATGTCTTCTTCAATAATGTCAACATGCCTGGCAACTAATATTCTGTTGTTCACCAAAACTCTATATCCAAGTAAAATTCCAAATTCAGCCTTTTTATCCCACTTTGATCTTCTCTTTTCTTGTGGTATTCTAACATAAACTCTACAATTTTAATTCATTTGCAGATGGTTTCCTATTAAAAAAATATTCCATAAGGTGTCTTCCTCACTACAGTATTTGCCAATGTCCTATTTTTCAGATAAGTTGCTGCTTTAATCACTTCAGGCCAATAACGTCTGTCAACTTTTGCTTCTGCTAGAAGACATCTAGCCATATCCATTATTGTTCTATTATACCTCTCTGCAGTACCATTCAATTCATGTACATGTGGTGGACACGACTTTATACCTTTTTTCTCTTGCAAATTTATTTATCTTGCTATTCATATATTCTTTACCATTATCACATCTTAGTTCTTTTATCATCTTCCCACTTAAATTTTGAATTTCATTTACATATTCCATAAAACAAAGACTTGATCCTTCGACTTAATACAACAAACTTTTGCTAATTTGCTATAATCATCAATAAAACTCACAAAGTATTTTTCACCATTACATCCAGTTGTTATGAGGTCCATTTACATCTGTATGAACAATCTCCAGTATATCTTCTGTTCTTCTATTATTCTTAAAGGGTATATTATGCATCTTGTTCTCAATACATATAGCTTGCTTCATATAATCTGATTCTATTTCTTTAGGTATCCCTTCTAGTAACTGATTTTTACACATAATATCCAGATATTTAAAATTTACATGTCCAAGTGTACAATGCAGTTTTTCTTTTAATGCAAATATGTATTATTGGACATATTTGCAAGTGCTTCACAATTTGAAACATAACTTGTTACTTTATATAATCTTTCTTCGCTATTGCTAATAATGTACCATCTAATTCATAAATTCTTGAACTGCCCTTTTGATACTATTTTATGATTGTCAGTGATCTTCGAATAACTTAATAAATTTGCCTTCATTTCTTTAACGTAAAATACATTTTTCAAAGTTACTATGGATTCAGTGTCATAAACAGGAAAAGAGACTATAATATTACTAACCTTCGTCGCTTCCAACATCCTTCCATCACCAACTTTTACTTTAATCGGGTTCTTCAATGTTACTTGGTCTTCAAAGTATTCATCACTATTAATTATATGGTCTGTACACCCGCTGTCCAGCAACCAATTAATTTGAATTTTATTTGTCATACTATTTTCATTTGATTTTGACATGTTACTTTCAATTATTGTAGTATGAAAACTTTTTCCTGGCTGGCTATAGTTTACTTTGTGGTTAGAGTTTGCTTCATGTCCCTGATGTTTAACAAAACCATGACTACGCTCCTGATTCTTTGGAAGGCTTCGACCACGATAATTAGTAGAACCACTGCCATGATAGTTCACTTGACCATGACCATACCAACAGTGCCTTTTCATGTGGCCAGATTTATCACAATTAAAACAGATTTTCCCTTGTGGGCCCGATTTGTGTGTTTCAATTTTAAATGCATTCGATTTTTCTATTGGTGCACTGTCTTCACAATCATTTTTCTCTTCGAGTGATTTTGACTTGATTTTGCTTTTCAAATAATCAAATGTTCTGTCCTTCTCCAATAAAACATCAATTAAATCACCAATATGACTGTAGTTTGATGGTAATGTTCTTAACAGGTAATTCAGTTTTTCTTGTTCAGTCACGGTTGCACTGGCCTGTTTAAGCTCGTTCACAGACTTCTCAAAATCATCAAAAAATAAACATAAATCTGAGTAATTCTTCAGCTTAACATTTTCTAAGTTGTTTCTACATATGATTTGCAATGACGTGGAAGTTTTCAAATACATCGTATCAAATTTGGCTATTATATCAAAAGCAGACTCACATTCATGGATGTATTCCAATTGCTTGTTAGTGAATGCACCATATAGTTCGTTGCTTGTATATCTTTATCGTACCATTTTTCTTTATCATCGTTTGCATGAACTTTTCTTTACACTTCTTAAACTGTAAGAATTTCATCATTCTTATTTTCAAGTTGAAATAGTCCGTACTGCCAAATAGCAGTATACTAATTTCACTGTTTCTTGCACACGCCATTTCTTTTTAAGCAACTTACAAACACTCTAAATCTTTAACATTCAACAACGCTCTGCAACCATGTTAAATAAACTCTGTGAACATGTTACTTGATAAAATAATTATAGATGCATATCCTTTTTCTTATTTTTTATTAAAACTTAACAACACGTACACTACATTGTACATACACAACGAACAACCATTTTTGACACACAGAGATGGACAGAGTATTCCCAACATGGTAAAGACAAATGTACCCACAAACCAACACCAATGATAAAGGTAAACTAAAATGTCAAATTATATGACAGGAGTAAAAGCTAGATTTAAAAATATTAATTTACTAGCTTGATTAAAAATTGTAATCCAA
Source organism: Dolomedes plantarius (assembly GCA_907164885.2). NCBI lineage: Eukaryota > Metazoa > Arthropoda > Arachnida > Araneae > Dolomedidae > Dolomedes > Dolomedes plantarius. The sequence goes on along the minus strand of OU015501.1, from coordinate 80,841,441 downwards.
TAAAAATGTTAACTCAGATTTCTATGATTCTTTTAAGTCTTTCATCTTGCAAATGGGCAATGAGGAATATTCAAGAAATAGCTACTGAATAACATGGTGAAATGAGATTTCCGTGTGTAGAAATCTAACAAAATATGTTTTGTCTTAAAAAGATGCTGTTTCAGAAGTATATTGATTGCTATGCATATAAAAGCATACAGTTTATTATTCAGTATATTTACAACATTACCACTATATATTTTTATATTTGTTTTGTATTGCAATTTTTCTTGTCTGTTTCCTAAAAATAATTCAAGGTTTCTTAACCAGTCAGTTGGATTGTTATATGCTAATATCCCAATTGAGAGTGGAAACAGTTTTAATAAAACAGTAAATGACTTGCCTTGGATTCTAGACTTGGGTGCATCTCACCATTTCATCGCAGATAAATCATTAAGTAATGACCAAGTTTGCTACATGATTGTTGGATATGAGCAAGTTAAAGTCTGGTTTTGTAAGCATTACAGTAGCATTCCCATGTGAAGGTGATAGAAGGATCTTGTTACTGCAAAAAGTTTTCTGGGGACCAGCTTTCAAAAGAAATCTCATATCAGGTAGAGAAATTGATAAGCACAATTGTTCCATGATAATTTAGAACTCAAAATCCACAATTTACAAGCCAGATAACATAATTTTTGCTGTTGCTTATTTTGAACTTAATTTATACATTTTTCATACAGAGCCAGTTCTCGAAGATGATCTTGAAAGTTATACTAACACGGAAATAAGGCCTAAGAATAACAGACATGATACCATGATGTAGCATAAAAGATTTTGGGGCCAGAATGCTGAATCCTTGAGGTATATGTCTCAAAATAAATTAGTTCATGGTTTAAAGAAACTTAAAGATCATATCAGCCAATGGGATGTATGCATAAAAGCTAATGTGACAAGAGCTTCAAGAGTATACAAAATAGATCTTCTAATCAGACATTGCACTGAACACTTGGATATATAGAGCTGGGCATCTTGACCTTCCTTTGATGGAGCAAAATATTTGTTGACAGTTGTAAATTATTACTCAAGATTTTCTATGTTTGCTCTTGAGAAAAAGTACCAATGTTTTGAATATTTCAAGAAATTTAAAGCCCTCGTTGAGAATAAAATGAACACAAGAATTAAAGATATCCAAACTGATTATGGCATGGAGTTTTGTTCAGCAACAGTTTGAAAACATCCTAAATGAAATGAGGATCAAGATGGAGAGAATTAATAATTATTCACTTGAAAGGAATGGCATTGTTGAAAGACTAAATAAAACCTTAGCTGAAGGAGTTAGATCTTTAATCTGTGAAACTGGGCTACCAATAGGCCTATGGGCAGAATTAGCCACAACTTTCATTTATCTAAGGAATAGGTTTCCTCATAGAAGTATTGAATATGATGTATCCTATACATTATGGCATGATAAGCATAGTGTTCTGTTAGATGTTAGGTCATTTGAGGCCTCACTTATATCTACATTGAAAAGCATCTACAGGATAAACTTGACCCCTAGGCCAAGACGGGTGTTTTGGTTGGATATGCACTATACACAAAAGGATACAGAATTTGATTTCCTAAAGAAAGAACTGTTTGCTAAAACAAAACATGTTAAATTCATTGAATTTATAAAAGGATACAAGTACTCTCCACTGATTCCAAAAAAATTATGTTAATGTGCCATAAATTATGATTTTGAAACTGAATCTGTTATCAATGATCATCAGATAAAAAGCTGTTCTGACTTTCCTTCAAGTGGATGGTCACAAATAACTGGATTGCAAGGACATTGAAGGGAGATGTGAAGTACATCAATGTCAGCCAGGAAAATTTGCTGGCAAATGGAATGTATATTATATTACTACCCTCCTAATACTATAAATCCTCAACTTAGAAGTAATACTGTCATAGAAAATATTGTAGTGAAAACAATATCATATGATTCTCAAGTCTTTAATTTTAAGCACAATCCAAATCAAGTTTCAGCTGCAAATGAAGTTGGCAATTGAGTGACAGTTGATGAAGATGTTAGCTTCACTAACATATGTGCTTATAATTCTTACCTGATAGAACCATCTACCAATGAGCAAGCAATTTCTGTTCTACAGACCGAGGGCTGGAAATTAACTATGGACAAGAAAATATCAACACTCAAGCAGCAAAATATGTTTGAGATTAAGCCATGCCCCCATAACAAAACTATTGGTTGTTGCTAGGTGTTTATGTTAAAGAGAGACAATTTTGATTTTTATATATATATATATATATATATATATATATATATATATATATATATATATATATATATATATATATATATATATATATATATATATATATATATATATATATATATATATATATGAATATGAGAGAGAGAGAGAGTGGTTTAGGGCATTATTAGAAGCCCAAGGTTTCAAACAGATTTCTGGTATTGACTTCTTTCACACGTTTCCTCCTGTTATTACTTATTTGCTTTTAATAGTGTTCTTTTCACTGTTAGTTATATCATGTGGTCGGATTCATAAGCATGCAGATATCAGATGTTCATATTTATATGGCAGTCTAAATTTTTAAAAAATTAAATGGAAATAAAGGCTTTAAATTAGAATCTAATTTTAAAAGAAATTTTCATGCTATGTTATTAAAAAAAGATCTTTACAGCCTTCATCAATTACGTTGAGAATTTTTTTTTTTAATTAAGAAAAAGTTTTGATGAACATGGGTTTTTGTAAAATACTTAGATGTAATTGAGTATATGTTTTGGATTTAGGACACCATTATATTGGTTTATGTGGATGACTTAATGATTTTCTCAATCTGAAAGCAGTATAAAAACCGTAATGGATTTAATTCAGTCTAAATTTGATATAAAAGATTTTGACCCTATTAGAAAAGTATTGGGTTTAAAATTTGAGTATGCAAATAGTATATGGCTTTTACATTAGCAAAGTTTCATTGGCAAATTAATTGCAACATTAAAATAATTCAACCCTTTGTTAATAATAAATTACCTCTATCAACAGGGATTATTGTGCAGAGATCCAAGAATGAGCCTTCTACTGAGGCAAAGTTTCCTTATCTTAGTTTAATTAGATCCTTATTATTTTTAGCTTCTAGATCATCCTATTTTGTATGAATATGCTATCCCAATGTAATTCTCATCCTACATTGACACATTGAAAATTATTATGCCAAGTTTTTTACTATGTAATTTCAACTAAAGATTAAAGAATTTGCTTAGAAAATAAGAATTATGATTTGTATGCATACTCTGATGCATCATGGGCACCAGACAGAGATGACAGAAAATCTGTGATATTGTCATATTTTTAAAGAGTATTCCAATATCATGGAGGTCCTCAAAGCAGAAATGCATAACCCTGTCTAGCATAGAATCAGAGTATATTACCATGTTTGAAACCATCAAAGAACTTTTATGGTTACAAGACATCTTGAGTGAATGCTCAAAATTTTGTTATTCATTAAGTACCCCAAAACTATTTAGTGATTCCAAAAGTGGAATATTTTACTATAAAAATCGAGTTCAAAATAATCAAGCAAAGCACATTCATATTAGATTTCATTTTATTACAGAACTATTTTCCAATCATAAACTTAAGTTAATGTATGTTCCAGGAATATATATATATATATATATATATATATATATATATATATATATATATATATATATATATATAATATATGTGGGTGTTAAAGAAAAATAAGGAAAGGGGGAAGTGTTGGAATGTTTTCCCTATTTTTAAACTTTCCCACCTTTTTTCTCCAAGTAAGGATTTCTTTATTTTTCCTAGAAAGGGATATTCCATAAATCTTTCCCAAAATGTTTTTCCCTTCTTTTTTTCTATAGGAATATTAGTTGTAGTTTTCATATGATAGTTCAGTTGCTTGTGGAATGCCCAGGTAAGAGTTGTGCCTTATGATGTAGTGTTATAATTTATTATTCAGCTTATGTACTTTATTTAGTTCTGAGTGTTTATTTAATTAAAGTTACTTACTTTTACAAGAGTATATCTCTATTTTCTTGAGTTACATTCAACTGTTTACACTTCCTTTATATTATATTTAAGAATTACAGTTGTTCCTTGTATTATAATTCTAATTTTATTTTTCAGATGATAAACGCAAAGCTTCAGTGGCATCTTATGAACAAAAGTGAGTAATTTAAAGCACAGATATTCATATTTACACAAAATAATTTGTCTTATTGAATGCTTGTAAGATGCACTGTTTTCTTAAGGATTACAACAATAAAGAAAAATATAAGCATAGTGGTTTCGAATTGTTTTTTGGATTTAATTTATCCAATAGAGATTGTTTTGCTGATAGTTTTAAAATTGCTCTAGTATATAATGAACTGAACATTTACGTATACTCAAGTCAAAAGTTTCCAATACTGTACTGTAGTAAAGAATTCTAATGATAATTTTTTATCAAAATTATCTATAAAATGTTTACTTCCCTATAATTAATCAAGTTTAGATTTTCCTGACAAAATCAGAGTTAACTCATATATTGTTGGTTTTATGAAGCATAAATAGATTTGACTAGAGACCAAGAGTTGGTTAGAAATTCAAGGCTTGTGTTCAGAGCCCCTTATTCTAAAGAATGAGAAGGGACAAAAGTGTGCAATTAAAATTCTTAAAAATTATGGAATACTAAAGGGAAAATATTTATTATATTATACAAATGATGTATATTGATCTAATTCAATTAAGTGACTTTAAATTCATGCTGATATAATCATAATTACTATAGTTATTTGTAATGTATCAAAAACAGATTAAAGACTAATATTCCTCCCCCCCCCCAAAAAAAAAAAAATGTACTTCTGTTATGTGTGTAAAATTGCTATAAAAAATGTAAAAAAAAAAATTGTGTTGTGTTCTATCTTAAGGGGAAGTAAACTCCACGATAGAAAAAAGTAGAAAATAATAAAAATAAAATAAATTATAAATATATTTTACATCATGTTCTTAAACTATAACCTGAAAGGAAAAACTAGCTCATATTTACATGGTTGCAGCTAGACTCAGCCTGAAAGGAATAAAATTAAATTTGGAAGCAGTCAGGCTGAATAGTTTATTAGAGCAACAAGAGTACATCCGTTCACTTCGAAGAATGGCTTGGAAGTAATATCACCTTTCAACATTAAACGCTAAATGCGAGGGCGAGGTAGACATGTGACTATTGTTTATAGGGTCAGCAGATTTTGGGGTTTGCGATGCTAACCCACTCCTGAATTCGGAGATATACATGTGTAGAAATGCAAAGGCATGCAATTCATAGGAATTTCTGTGGCTAAGGGTTTTAAAGCAATAAATTAGTATAACTGGGGATTGGATTTAGGAAAGGGAGTTTAAATGCTAGAATGGAGGGCATAATATTTAATAAATTATATATATATAAAAAATATGCGTAAGGAATTTCTCTGGCAGATCCTTATAACAATATTCTGACACAGAAGAATGGGCATTCATGGCTTGCAGTGGCTTCTTGGGTTAAAAAGATGTAATCAGCTTTGAGCAGCATCAAATCCTATCAGAGGATTCAGTTGATGGCAATAATTCATTTATTCACTTGTGCACATTATGGTTATTTAATAGTTAAACATATTATAAAAAATATAAAAGACTGGTAGCTATTTGCATATTTAGAAAAACTAGAGAGAGTGGATAGGGACACAGATTCACTCCATTCCAACTCTAACATGCAACCAAACGTCACACCAGAACGAAAGAAAAATTAGTTGCATTTGCCCTCATGATCAGCTAAGGTGCAATACACCCAGTGACAGCTAGGCACCAAACAGCAATGTGAGTATAGTTACATAAGTGAAAAGAAAGTATTAAAAGTAGAGTATTAATGGAAAAGAATTATAACTGTTGGGGCATTATTATTACATATACATACATATAAACTACTTTATATAAATATATGTACTGATTTTCTAATTTTTGAAGTATGATTATTATTACGAATGAATTTATAAAGCTGGTATTTTAGGAGGCAATTTCTAATAATTTTAAATGCCTAAACTTTGGTAATAAAGCATTTTAAATCATTTTTAAGTCATAAAAAAAATGCTACCACAGATGCTTAAAAAGTCCTTAAGAACTCCTTGTGTTTGATTTCTGAAAGTGAACATGAACCCTGGAAAGGGGAGGCAACATCTTAAAACTGTCACCCTGAAGAAACAGCTTCTGTGTTAATTATTCATTCTTAATATTTATGCTGTATATTTTTTAATAAAAAAATGTTTGATATCTTATTAAAGAGGCTAGATCATTAACTTTTTTTCTTTCCCCATGTGCAATTTTCAATTGTGACCTCTTGTTTGCAGCAAAAAAATTCCTGATCTAAAAGAGCTGGCTTTTCTGGCTTCCTTAAATAGTACTCCTGATTATATTGATGCTATCGACGAAGATGATAAAGAGATTCTCCCTGTATTCTATTTGTCTGACATGTCAATATTGTCATATCAGCCAGTAAGTACTTGTCTGAAAATGCTCCTTTAAATTTTTTCCCCTTGTAATCCATGATTTGACGTAATATTTTTAATAATTTATGAACCTAACAGCTTTGTGCATGAATTTGTTACTTATTCTAAGTATCTGCTAAATTGAGGGTAGTTTACCTCCATAAAGTAAAAGTTAGACTTAAACATTGTAAATTTAAGAGCTATCGAATTCCCATCATGTAATTAACTTATAATAAAATGTTTGTTTGAATTTAACTTCTATTACTGAATTGAAAAGCTGGGTCTTGATTCATAAAGACTGACTCTGTAGCTAATTAAAAAGGTATTTTTCTCATTTTGATAAAATGTGATTTTTGTTTCGGGTTAACCATCAAATTTATGATTTTATGTTATAATTATTGAGGATTATACAGTATACACTCAGTAAAGTGCCATTAGTATAAATAATTAGCATTGATTTTTTACATTTACATTTGCTGTTATAACCTTAATAAATTTGATCCTCGAAATTCTCTTATAAAATAAATAAGTTTAAAACTTTAGGTAAAGTAAATTTTCTTTTAGGCCAGGCAACATTTAGTTCTATATTTTTAAAAAAATCCTGAAATTGCCTTGTGGGAAAATTATAGTTATGTATGATTCTATTTGAAAAAGACAACAAGTGTCTTAAGTTATATCTGGTTTCATAGCACTGTTGTGGAGTCCCATATTGGTGCAGTTAGGTGTAGAAAGTAATTGGCTGTAACAACACTGTGTAATTCACATAAAGGTGTGTAACCCTAAAATATGTATAGACCCTAGGAATCTTGTGAAATATATGAAAAAAAAGAGTAAAAAACATTTTGCAACTGCAACTCTGTCTTGTCCAATATATAAACGTATATACTGAATAATATGGTTTGTTCAATTTTTGTTTGTGCATACATATATATAAGGTACTATATGTACTTAAAACTTTAGTGACATGTAGACTGAAATGTCTGAAAATTGTATTGTGCACTTAGTATAGAGAATTTTTTTTTCTATTTATAAAAATTTTCTATGATGCTGTCTTTTATTTTAGGGTGAAAATTTTTCAATTATAATTCCCAAAATTGCCGACACATTCAAGCTTAATGTGTCGGAATTTCTACTTTGGCGAGGGAAGAGAATTATTAAAGTTGAAGACACTCCAGAAAGTCTAAAAATGGATAAGGCTGAAGTGCTTAGTAAGTGTTTAATTTTTCTCTTTATTATTTTTTGATGCAATTTGAAAGGGAAGGATTTGTGCATTCTAAGATTTTGAGATTAAGTTCTGTCAATGTTTCTTTTGTTGTTATAGATTTATTATGTTGAAAGTTTAAAATGCCTCTCTTATGTATCATGCTATTAAAAAGAATTTTTATACAGTCTTCTAGTTTTTAAATTTATTATAGGTATACAAAGAAACCATAAATTTTTATTATTTCTAATCCCATAAGCCCATAAGTCTCAGGAAGCCCATCAATGGTTGCATATCAGCTAGAAAGCCCTCTTTGGATAGGATTAAACAAGTTAGGAGGTAACCAGGAGTGGCCTGCTCAATATTATACTTTTGCAAATAGGAAGTCTTGTTATGCTGATCAAATTTTAGGCACATTAGGTGGCTACTGGCAAACCTGGAGATTGTTGTCTGCTCACCTTTGTCATCTTTAGAGAGGAGAGCACTACAAGGGCAGACACTAGTCATGGATTGAGAGAGTTTTCCAAGTATGCCAGATAACAGATGCTGAGAAAATCTCCAGAAAAGTAAGAGCCAAACTAGTTGGTGAACATTCAGCAGTACCCTTCTTTGCCAGGGTGTCAGCCATCACATTTCCTAATAGGCCCACATGGATAGGAAACCACTACATATGAATACCATGGTTCACAGATAGACAAATTAGATGATGCATGATAGATAAACTGGCTCTGTCGAACACTCTCTTCCAGCCGCTCAAATACTGGATGGAGCTGCAACTATCTGGTAAAATCAATTATTAAATTTGATTTAAATTCTTATAGATCTCAAATCCTCTTCTATGGAAAGAAGTTTAAAATAGAAAACAGAACATGAGTCTGGTTATCTGAATTTTGTTTTTATCTGCATCATTTGGGCATTTGATGAATTTGATACATTTTTAGAAATGGTCACTATAAAAAAATTTTTGCGTTTTTATCAGTCAATCTTCATTAATCAGCAAAAAATTATTGGTTTATTATCAGTGAATTTTTTACTGTTTTATGCTTGGAATAACTCATAAAAATATTACCAGTGAAATATCAATATAAATTTAGTTTTTTTAGTTTTGTTAAATGGAAAATTTGTAAAGTTTTCAACTTTTAAGGTTGGTCATCATTATACCTTTTTATTGATAAGCAGGTTTTTATTATATCAATTCTATATAAAATAAATAATTAAGTTTCAAAATGGAAATGAATATAGATGAATCCTCTAAGCTCATTACCATTTTGAAACACAATATCCTTACGATTAGTTTTCCCAATCTTAAGGGTGTTTTCCATTAAGGCTTTGGTATGCTCTCAGCAAAAACATCTGTCATCTCATTCTCCCCAGTGTGGGTGTCACTAGCTTTAGGTTTTTGACTGGTCACAATTTCCTTTGGACATTGCATCCAACAGTATTTTATGTGACTGCAGACAACCATGGCTGATCTATTGGACTCTTGCATTGTACTTAGTTTTTAACTATACATTACAGAAATAATGCAAATCTTATGGACTTCAGGAATAAGAATCAAATTTGTAAAAGATTCATGTTTAGCCAAAAAAATAAAAGTCAAAGAAAAGAGTTTGTAGAGGTAAATATTTGTGTATGTTAACATTTAATATTTAAGTTTAATGTGGGGAAAATGTGTATACTTTTAACTAATCAGTTTTTTATGTCATAAAAGCCAGTAACAAAGGTCATATTGAGCTTGAAAGTCTATTGTATATGTTACTAATAGATCATCCCAAATCTGTATTAAAGAAGCATAGGCAGCACTGGGTTGTTAACAGTTTTCTAAGTTATCATTGAATATTTTTAAATGATAATTATTTTTCTTGAATTTCAGTATGTACTCCCTATAAAGCTAATGAGAACTTAGAAACTGATTATGATGTAAACAGTATTACACTGTTTTTTCTACGATTTGATATAATTACAAGAACTGAAACGTTAGTTACAAGAACTGAAATGTTAGTTCATAAGGTAATATAAACTCATTGTTACTCTTATCTAATGTGCTTTATTTTCTCAACTTGTTTGTTAAACTATTTTATGATGCTTATAATTTTATATATAGTAGAATCTCGATCGATCGTTCCTTGAATCATCGTTTTCCTGTATGTGTCATTTATTTCCCCCAGTCCCGACTGTCAGATTGCTTTGTTATGTTCCCGCATCTAATATACAGGGTGTCCGAAAAGTGTGGCTACACTTTCAAAAATGAATTAAAAATAAACAAAGATTTTCACTTACGGATTTTTTTGTTCCATAAAGGAAAGATTAAAGTTTTTTTAATGAGATGTAAACTAGATGGCGCTACATCCACGTTTTACAACATTCTCGTTTCAAAATGGCTTCACCGCAAGAACAACCGCAAGTTGTAGCATGGTTTATTGAATTTAAATCTGTAACACAGGTACAGCGTAATTTTCGGACTACCTACAATCAGGCCCAGATTTCCGCATGGGCAAGTGGGGCACTTGCCCAGGGCCCCCAAATTTATGGGGCCCCCTAATTTAGTATTAAGTTGTACATATTTTTGAAAATTTTGTTTTAGGTTAATTCAGTAAAGGTGGGCAGTGGCGGATACAGAAAAAAATCCTGGGTGGGGCACAGTGCACCCACTATATTCATTTCAAGAGAAAATTTCCTGAATTTATTTATTAACATTAAAAGTAAATTAATTAACACATTATTATTATTATTATTATTTTTCAAATGTTTGACTTTTTGGTCGAAAATTTTTTGAATTTCTGGTCCGAATTTATGGGGGGGGGGGCCTTGGTGAGTGTCCCACATGTTCATGTGGAAATCTACTCCTGGAGGGGGAGGGCACATGGCCTCCCTCTGGATCTGTCCTTGGAGGGGGCCCCCAAAGTCTGCTTTGCCCAGGGCCCCATTGGATCAAAGTCGGGCCCTGCCTACAATCGAATTCCACCTTCAAGATCCACAATTTACGAGTGGAATGAAAGATTTGACGACAGGTAGCATATTGTCAAAACCAAAATCTGGCCGCCCTAGCAGAAGCTGCGATGATCTTACACGAATTGAAGAATGCTTTCGTCGTAGTCCTCGTAAATCGATTCGTCTCGCGGGCCAGCATTAAAAAAAAAAACGAAATCAACTGTACATGATGTAATGCATAAAAGGTTAAGACTTCATGCATATAAACTTCAATTGTTGCAGGAGTTAAAGCCTGATGATAAGCCTCGACGTCGGTCATTTGCAGAAGAAATGATACAAAAAATGGAGGAGGATGAAACTTTTCTACAACGTGTAATGTTTTCAGATGAGTCAACGTTTCACGTATCAGGTAGTGTTAACCGACACAATATTCGAATATGGGGATTAGAAAATCCTCATGTCGTACTGGGGGAAGCAAGAGACAGCCCTCAAGTAAACGTGTGGTGTGGTTTACTACACGATCGAATTATTGGGCATTTTTTTTCTTTTCCGAAGAAACTGTCCGCTCTGACAATCACCTTGATATGCTTGAAATTTTCGCATTTCCTCAAGTAGAGGACTTGCAACCCAATATCATTTTCCAGCGGGATGGGGAACCACCACACTGGAGTTTGGAAGTGCGAAAGGTTTTAGATGAAAAGTTTCCCGGGCAATGGAGGGAGAGGTCCAATACCGTGGCCACCTAGATCTCCAGACATAACACCTTTGGTCTTCTTCTTATGGGGATAAGTTAAAAAACATTCTTTACCAATCTCCAATTTGTGACACTGATGAACTGAGAAGTCGAATTACAGCGGCCATTCAGAGTGATCCTGCAATGCTTCATAGAACGTGACGAGAAATCTCGTATAGGCTCGATGTCTTGCGCGCGACTAATGGTGCGCACATTGAAATCGTGGAATAAAGCATTGCAAAAAAACTTTGATATTTTTTTTATGGAACATAAAAAAAACCGTAAGTGAAAATCTTTGTTTGTTTGTAATTCATTTTTGAAAGTGTAGCCATACTTTTCGGACACCCTGTATTTTCTCATTTATCGTTCAGTTCGGTCAGTCCCTTGAAAAACAGGGCCGGTCCTTGCTGGTGTGAGGCCTGAGGCAAAAACTCACATATGAGGCCTTTTTTAAAAAATTTTTCCTGATTTTCATATATATATATATATATATAATATATGTGTATATAATTGATTCATTCATTAGATATAGATTGCTAAACATGCAACAGCACAATTTTACTACAGTATTAAAAAAAAATTTGCATTTTGTGAAACAAAAATATTTACACATTAAACTGCTTTTCGCCTAGATTTCACGGCGGCAAATTTTTCAATCAAATTGTTATAGTCAATTTCTTTTCCTTGCTTATTTTCAATCGATATCATAGCTAAGCCACAAAGTTTTTCTTGTGTTAAAGTTGAGCGAAGGTACGTTTTAATAAGTTTCAATTTCGAAAGACTGCGTTCTGCACTTGCTACAGTAACAGGTGATGTTAAAAGTATTCGCAATGCAATGCAACAATTTGGGAAAATTTCATAAAGTCCTTTTGCATAAATGAATTTCAATGTGTCTTGCATATTTAAGTCTTGATCAACGTCGTTTTTCAATAATTTTGATAAAGTAATCAATTCAGTAGCCAGATCAGACCCGTCAACGTCCATCTCATTATCAGACAAACAAATTTGTAAGTGATTACAATGTTGTTCAATAGTAGTCGTCGTTTCTGAACTTAATTTTCGAATATTAAAAAGAAAACCAAATTTGTCAACTAAGTCATTAAGTAAAGTGAATCTTTCGCCCAATGAATTTAAAGCTGTATCAATCAGATGGTTAAAAAAATCAATTTCAAACTGCTTTGTGACTTCAGCTATTGGTTTATCAAAACCTTCGTAATCAAATAGTCGTTTCTTCCTTCTTAATCTTTGTTGTGGTAATTTAGGTGCAATATCTAATTCGTTTGCCATGAGCGTTGCCTTTTCAATTGCAGTTTTAAAGCCAGAATTTCGATATTCTATTAAAAACTCCTTCGTTGCTGCAATTAATGATACTGCAACATCGGTTTGCATATTCGAATTTTGCATAATTTTGCTGACTTTGTTGATTTGAACAAGAATTGTGTGCCAAATAACAAGGCAAAGAAGAAATCGAAACGAGCCAATTTCATCCGCCAAACTTTGAGCATCATTTCGAATTATTCCGTCCGTTGCTCTGTCACGAATTTCGAGTAAAACCATTCGAATTTCCTTAGCTTTCATCATGAGAACTTTTGTAGAATCAATTTTGCATTCCCATCTTGTATCAGAAAGTGGTTTCAACGAAAGGTCACAATTGTCTTTCAGAATTTTCCATCGAGATGTCGAAGCAGCAAAGAATGCATAAATTTTCTGAAGATGGCCAAAGAACGAAATTACAGTAATTGACGATTTAGCACCATCTGAAACGACCAAATTCAAACTGTGGCATCCACAAGGAACATAAAAAGTTCGTGGATTAATTTCCAAAATACGTCGTTGTACACCCTGATTTTTACCCTTCATATTACTGCCATTATCGTAACCTTGACCTCTACAGTCACGAATTGTAATTTTTTTTGAAGGAACGATAGAATTGAATCCGTTAAACCTTGGCCAGTCGTTTCAATAACATTCAAAAATCCAAGAAAATGTTCACAAATTTGAACTGAACCACAATTAATTTCAACGAAACGAATAATGACAGACATTTGTTCTTTTCGACTTATGTCAGGTGTACAGTCCAGCATGATTGAATAATATTTTGCAGCTTTTTGGCGGTCCAATATTTTTTCTAAAATTTTATCAGATATTAATGTTAAAAGTTCGTCTTGTATTCGTCGTCCCAAAAAATGAACATATGTTTCCTTATTTTTTATTCGTCGTAAATGTTCAGACAGAACAGGATCAAATTTTGCTAATAACTCCACTTGACTCAAGAAATTTCCATTATTCGGCTCAAATAAGCGATCAACAGAACCACGGAAGGCCATATTTCTTTCTGCTAAATATTGAATTATTGCTAGTAAACGAGTAAGGACATTTTGCCAATGAATTTTTTCCACATTAATCAACTGCTCGTTATGCTTATCGATGGTGGAGAGAGATTTCAAGCGATTTTCCAATTCTTTCCATCGACTGACACAATTAACATGCTCAGGTGAAAGTTCGTGGGACGAATATGCCCTAGAAGCGTTTTTCCAATCAGAAAATCCGTCATTGGCTAAAGCAACGCGTTTTGACGAATCAGTAAACAATTTGCAGGGAAAACAAAATGTCGAATTGCAGAATTTCGAATAAACGATCGTGTTACAACCTCAGAATTTTTCAATTTTCGTGAATAATGCACACTACTAAATCGGCGAGAAGAATCATCAGTTGGAAAATCGTAATCCGTAATTTGATTGGGACCAAGTTCAACTAAGGTCATTCGAATGCTATCAGTTAATGAAGCTGGCCACAATCCAGGATCTGTTGACAATGCATCAGTATCACAAGAACCTGAAATCGCCTGATCAATTGCGCCTTCTTGGGATTTATCACTAGAATCATCTCCAAAATCATCATTATCAGAATCGCTTGCATTATTTTGATTAATTTCATCAGTAGTTTCTAATAGTGCGTCGTCATTAATTTGTGATGTTGAAGTCGTAGGTTCGCTCAAGTTACCAGAATCAGTAATAACTTTTGTAGTAAATTTTAACAAGTGAGCCGGCGATTGATTTAATAAATGCTTCATTTTTAAATTTTTTTTTTTTAATTTAGAGGCGCCTGATTCAAATTTTCGTTTCATTGTCAAATTGACAGCTGGAAATAACATATGCAAATAAATATAACAAATAAAACTAAACAGGAAGATTGAACAAAGAGTAAAACAGAAATTTGTCATTGTCATCATGTACAATTGATATTCTATTCAAATTTTCTAGAAAACTCGATAATAAACAGTTCCTAATGAAACAGGTATACAATCTGTAGACAGACAATAGTTCTAGAAAAGGGATAAGCCAGATAAATAAAATAATTTCAAAGAAATAAATAACTGGTATTTAAACAGGCTGGACAACAAAAAAAGTTATCACGGTCAAAGAAACAGCACAATTAAAAATCATCTATGTAGTTCGTACTAAATTTCGTGTATTCTGTTTGTATGGTACACAAATGCTTTAGAGCTCATTATGTATGCGTCCTCTTATCCTGTTGTGCAACGTTAACGACCATGACTTTTTTGACTATTTTGGTAGGAGGCTAATGTGGAACATATAATGCGTAAGTATGCGTCATGTTTTATCTAGGTTTTCTTTAAAAAACCTGTGGGAAAATTTTATATTATTCATGCCATTTTACTATTGGGCCCATTAAACTGACGGCCACGAAAGCAAGCATGTAGACAAAAAAAAGTATGGCTTGCCCAATGTGAGGCCCCATTTTGCCTGAGGCCTGGGCCAAGTCAGCCTCACCCAAGGGCCGGCCCTGTTGAAAAACGATAGATCGTGATTCCACTATATATATATATATATATATATATATATATATATAAACACAATGGTGCCTTGACTTACGAGTTTAATTCGTTCCCTGACGGAGCTCGTAACTCGAAATACTCGTATCTCGAATCAATTTTCCCCATTGAAATGAATGGAAATGCCATTAATTCGTTCCGGGCTCCTCCCAAACACAGCAATTTTCGGTTACATGTTTTTAAATAAGAAAAATGTGCTGATGAACATTGTATAAAAACGCAATACGATAGAATGTACTGCAATAATCTAGTTTTGTTAAGTGTAATGCACATTTACCTTGCAGATCAGACTTAAAGATGCTGATGTAAGAGGAGGAGAAAGGCTGAATTGAATAATTAAATCTTATTCTTTGATTTTTAACCAAGGTCATCCCATCCCCTAGATCCCATGGGGGTTCCAGTGTGGGGAAGGGAATTGAAGCAAATTTCTATGTGAGAGAGGTTGGACACTGTTCGTTTTCGGATGGCGACTCAAAGTGTGGGCAGAGCAAGCTGCCCGGGTGATAATTGTTGACTGTTAATTTCTCGGTTTAAGACTGGATAGTAGTCTTAGAATAATATTATAAAATTGTATAATAATTGTACATAAAGGTTGTAAATATTATATGCTTCTCGGGTTATCATTTGATGAGCACGTAACATGGCGTTCGCTGCGCAAACTAGCGGTGGGGCATCTGAAGCTTGCTCGTAACCCAAATTATACCTCGTAACTCAAAGCAAAATACCTGCCAAGAGAATGCTCGTATCTCGAAAAACTCGTAAGTCAAGGTACCACTGTATATATGTGTGTTTGTATACATATACATATGTATATGTATATATATATATATATATATATATATATATATATATACACATATGTATGTATATATATATATATATATATATATATACATATGTGTATATATATATATATATATATATATATATATATATATATATATATATATATATATATACATATATATATATGTATATACACTGCTCAAAAAAAAATTGGGGAGCAAGCAAAGAAGTTAAGAAAACCGTGCGAAGCAGCCACGTATTGGCATAAAATGGATAGTACACGCGTATCAATGCGCAATACAGAAAAAAAGACGTAAAAAAAGTTGTAATTAAGCTTTAATTCTTTGAAAATATGGAAAAAACATGAAAAGATGATTTAGGGCAACAATTTGGTTACATGTAAACGATAAAAAAAGTATTGTTTAGAAATGATGCAAGATTTCTAATATAGCGTGTGGTCTCCTCGAACAGCTAAGACTGCTGCACACCTATTTTCCATGGATGCGATGATGTTATCGATAAGACTTTGGGGAATACTGTTCCACTTCTCAAGAAGTGCAACCTCCAAGTCTCGGAGAGTAAAAGGAGACCTTGGTCTCGCAGAAATGCGTCGTCCGAGTATGTCCCAAACATGCTCGATTGGATTCAGGTCAGGAGAGCACGCTGGCCATTCCATACGCTGTATTATTTCAGCTTCAAGCATGTTCACCAAAAGACGAGCTGTTTGCGGTCTGGCATTATCATGCTGGAAAACAAAGGAATCTCCAATGGCTGCAGCGTAAGGTATGACATGAGGTCTCAGTATCTCGTCTGCATACCTTCGGGCCGTCAAAGTACCATTCCGAATGATATGCAGGTCCGTACGCCCACCTATGCTGATTCCACCCCATACCATAAAACCAGCTCGTCTGTATTGTGATCTTTCACGAACGAATGTGGGGTTATTTCGAGTGCCCCTTTCCCTCCATACCAAAACACGTCGGGTGTCACACTCCAGACTGAATCGGGACTCGTCTGTAAACAGCACTTGGCTCCAATCATGTTGCTCCCTATCTCGATGTTCAGCAGCCCATCTTCTTCGGGCCGCACGGTGTCGTGAGGTCAACGGAATGCAGACCATTGGCCTACGTGCATAGACCTCCCTGATGAAGCCTATTACATACTGTTTGGCTGGACACCCTTCGTTCTGTTGCCAAGAGCAACTGTCTTTGCAGCTGAGTAGCATTGTCTGTTCTGTTTCCACGGGCTGTTAACAGTATATACCGGTCTTCAGTTGCCGTAGAGCCGTAGTGGATTATAGAAGCAACAGAAACAGGTATTAAATATTCAGCAGTTTGCAGATATAGGAATCAGGTGCTAGACATGATCTTTCATAATAGGAGTGTGCTTATATTAGGTGATTTAGGCAGAGGCATGTCTCTAAGACATGGTTATCTGTTGTGCATAAAATGGAATGTTTTCTGTTAGCCGAGAAACCCAATTCTGGGGTTTAGGTAAGAAAGTACAATCTGGTATATCAAATATACTTGTCCGTAAGTACATCATGAAGATAAAATGTGGTAACAGCATGAAGATTTCATTATTTCTTCTTTCATCTTCACAAGTTAGCTGATGTAGTAATGTTCTGCATCTTTTCATAGTGAATTAGATTGATTAGATCTTTTGGTTATCTTAATATAGCCTGTTCTGAGAGTTATTTAAACACCATTGTGCTGATCAGCTTGGCCCAATTATGTAGATTCATCACAGTGGAAATTGATTCTTCAGTAGGATGGTGCTTAGTTTCAGGCTCTCACACATAATGATGTGATGGACATGATGGAGACTTTCCCATCCAAAATTATCCTCCTCATTCCAGTCTAGCATTTATGGGATGAGTCTAAAAGATCCCTGGACTGGTAGATCCATTAAACCAGATTTGTTAACTTTTATATCTTCAAATACTGAAGGGTGCAATTCATTTACCTTTTCAACTATAATCCTTAAAATACTTTCAGACTTAATGGAATCTGTTCCTTGTCAGTTTAAGTAATATTACTGGCAAAAGGCAACGTAACAAAGTATTAGTAAGGTGATCATTATTTGGCTGTGTGTATGTTTATATTGATTTTCATTCTCTCCCTGCTTTAATTTTTGACTTAAGCAGTATTTCATTTAGATAATCTCAAAGCATTGTCATTTCAGTCATAGAAAAGTAATGACTGTTGTGTTGTTTCACTAGGTGGTGTCTATAAATGTCTTTCAGGTACTAGAAATGCTGACAGTTATAGATATTGTGTGTTCTTATGTCATGCTGAGTAGCATTTTAAGCAGACATTAGGAATTTGCATGCCATAAGTTACATCCACGTAAGCAAGAAAAAGAGCAATTATATAAATATGTGTGTGTGTGTGAGAGAGAGAAAGGCTTCCCAATAAAGTTCATAATTCTGTAGTGCAGATGTGGTTGTAAGTAAAACTTTTAATTCATTCAGTATAAAGTAAAATCTTCATTTGCTTTTTTTTTTTTACTCTTACCCATTTTCATTAATGTCCCACTCACAAAAATAAAACTTATCTGTACCAAGTCTCCATGCATAGCTACATGACTGAATTACTCTCAAATGTCAAAAATAAGTTCTCCTCCCCTGCATTCCAGCAAAATGGACTTATCCAAGGCATGGATGAACATAGATCTCATGCACTTGAGAGGAATCATGTACAAATGCATTCCCGAGATCTCTTAAGATAAGAAATATTAACTATAAATGTATTAATTAGAAATGGGTAATTTTTAGGTCAGGTGTTATGTATGAAATAAAATAGGTTATTAGTTTTTTAGCATAACACATATATATAGTACTTACGTTTTTGTACTTATATATTTGTAATATAATTTGACTTGTAAGCAAATATTGCTTTTTCTAAAGTAATGTTGAAAGCATTTGTGACACCTAACATTATCTTTTATCCTTAATTTGTCAGTTTGGGGGGAAAGTTTTCCTGCCCTTCCTTTTAAAATATGTTTCATAATTTTTTTTTTTTAGCTACAGAAGATGCAGGATATAATGGAAAAATATTCCAAAATTAACAACATTCCATTGGACCAGCTATTATTTGAATTTTGCAGGGAGAAGATAGATGGCCTAAAAACCCCTTTTGATATGCAACTTGATGCAGGATGCTGTATTGATGTGATACATGTATCATCAAAGCCAAGCGAGGCTAAATGTTGATTCAGATATGACTTTAAATTGAAAATATTTGAAATACTTATGTATTGTGTGTTATGAGATTCTGTCCATTTTCCATCATCTGTAATTATCATTAACATTTTTTATTGTTTGTTTTAGATGTATATTGCTGTTGACTTTCATATATATTTAAAAACTTTCTTTAAAACTTCTGCATCATGTTTCAGTTGAAAATTGATATCTTAGCAAAAACTTTACATGAAGATGTTAGGTGAATTTACATGCATGTAAGTGCAATCCCCCCCCCCCCTCCTCTTTAAAAAAAAAAAGAGATGTTACTGTTTCAAAATAAACTAAACAGTTTTCTTTTACAAAAACTTAGGCAAGTTGCAATATAATAACAGAAATTTAATTTAGTTGTCTAAAATTCACTCTGCAAGCATTTTGCAATATGTTATGTTTATTATATTCATGTCGAGAGCTCAAGGAGGGAGTTGTAATTTTAAAGTAGTCAATTTTTAATGTATTCAGATTTTATATCTTATACAGCCCCATTATAGACATATATATTATTAAAAACACACTGTCAGATGTCTAACAATACAGTTATTGTTCATAGAAAGTGAAGAACAATTTTTATAGTTCTGTAAAAATGTTTTATTTTTGTATTTGAAAGGAATAAGAAATTAGTAACTATATGGAAAGAGCTACAATTTACAAATAAATGAAGCTTAATGTAGTTTCTGAGAAAAAACATGATATAAAGGTTTGTCTTAAACTTTAAATCTTTTTAATAGTTTTTAAATTACTGAAATTATTAAACTAATCTACCATAAATGTAATAACCTTGTTGGTAGTGTAATTAAAGGTAACTTGGGTAAAAGATGTAAATAAAACCCATTATTTACAAACTTTATACAAGATAAATTATATAAAGTTTTTAGGGATGTGTGGAGATTCATACAATGACAGTATTTGTGTACAGAATTAAAATTTTCCCTGAGCTGTATAAAATGAACAATACATTGAATTGGAACTGCATAATTCACTCTCACCCTAGTGGTTCTTGATTCCTTGGGCTCTATCTGTATTTTCGTTCCTGCTGTCTCATGACATGAAAAGTTTCTTCTTTTTTAAAAACATTTTGTTTTAGTTGTGAGTAAATAAGCATACTTTTACCTATTAACATTTTATTTTCCCCACCCTTATAACAAAGCAAGCTTTAGAAGGTTAAATGCCTGCCGTTTTCTCGGTTTTGTTGGGGAGACTTCTAGTTTCTTTCTTATTCATGGTTTTCTGACCTATTATGTACTTTAAAGAATCCTTTTACCTGAGGCTATTCCAAAAATTTTTCCTAATGATCTTCAATAGTGTTAGTCTCTAGAGTACCCTCATGACTTTTATGGGCCTCTTGTGAATTATGTGCGCTGAATGTTTTGAGCAGGTTGTAATGTGTTTCAAAGGTAAGTTCTTAAAGATAAATTACTCCAGGAAACATTGTTTAGAAACTTTATATATTTAGGGACCAAAAATGCAAATACAGTGGTACCTCCGAAAAGCGTACAGTCACGGGACCAAAAGTTTTGTTCGTTATTAGGAGGTGTCCGCTATTGGGGAGGACAACCATTTATAAAAAAAGTTTTTGCACTTCTGTTTGACATTTGATTGAAAACTAAGGCTAGAATTTTAATTAAAAAGGAAAAATTAATTAGGTAAGAAAAGAATAACTATTTACTGCTTTACCTGTTGTGTGTTAATCATTTTATCTTGCATTAAATAATCCCAAAATACAATGTATAGGAGCTAAATTATTTTAATTACCACTGAAACAAATCTGTTAACAAAGTTTGATTTCTCTTTTACGCAGCAAATCTGTTTTTCAAGCTGAATCTTCATAGGATTTAGCTTTGCTAGTCCCTCCGAATCTTCATTGTTCAGAAAGAACTGTTTCAATTGTTCGCTGTATTTCAGTGCTTCCGAATAATCTTTGATTTTGCAGTCTTCCATTGGCGATTCCTCATCCTCCTCAGAAAGGGCCAGTGCTTCAGTGGTGTCCCGATGAATGAAATTGTAAACATGCAGGCTTTCTTCCTCAATGGATAAATCATCGTCGATCTTGACATACTCTTCAACGCTGACATTTGAATCCAAGTTGGCTACTAGATCCGCAAGTTCTTTTTTGCTTTTTCAGTAGTACTGTCAGTTTCCACTTCGCTTGTACTCAAAAATCCCGCCTTTTAAAAACATTTTAGAACGCACCCAGGTTCCATCTTTTTAAGGGCTGGCGTATTCCAGGAAATTCATCCAAAACAGATACCGATTTTGCCAACTCTTAGCTGGATTTGCAGGAGATAATCTGTGACATCACATGTCTCAGAAGCAGCTCAGTGTATAATACTTTAAAGCTGTGGACAATTCCTTGATCAAGTGGCTGTAGCCTTGAAGTGGTGTTAGGAGGCAAGAAAACTAAATTAACATTTTTGAGCGTTAAATCATCAGGATGGAAAGTAGCATTGTCCATGAACAGAATGATTTTTCTCCTTTTTTTTTCTTCATTTTGTTGTCTAACTCCACCAACCAATCGCTCATTATCTCAGTGGTCATCCAAGCTTTCTTATTTGGCTTCCATGAAACACTAAGTTTTTGTACATCAATGTTCTTGAAACATCTAAGCTTCTTAGATTTTCCAATAACTACTGGAGTTTCGAAGTCTCCCAGCATGTTTCAACACGGCAAAAGAGTGAGCCGCTCTTTTGAAATTTTCCCGCCACTACATTTTTCACCCTTAAAACCAGGGCCTTTTTATCGCATGGGCAAATCGGGACTTTGCCCAGGGCCCCCAAACTATCCTCTTTAACGTGATAAATCTCTTTAACATGCAAAATGCCATTTAAAAAAAGTAAAGAAGAAAATGAGAAAAAGATGTATCTCAAAAATAAATAGTATTTGAGTCTTCATCTAATTTATTATTTTAAATTCTTCATATTATATCCTCTAAGGTAAGTAAAATAAAGGTCTAAAGAAATATATTATAAATCAATTTCTTTTAATTTATAATTATGCAATATAAAATGTAATCTATAATCTGCATTATTCTGTATTAATTATTAGCTCAATGTTTCTCAACACTAAAATAGATAGGGTGCCAGCAGGGCCCGCTCTAGGGGCGGGCAACCCGGACATTTGTCCGGGGCGCCATTTTGGCTGTAAGTGTGAGAAAAATATTAATGTGTAATACCCAATTAATAGAAAATTTCACTTATCGATTTTTTCGTTGGCTAAAAATTTACAGTGCGTAGCGTAGTTATATTGTTCATGTCTAGACTTAAATTTATATTGTTTATGTCTAATGACTTGGGTTTAAATTTATATTGTTTATGTCTAATGACTTGGGTTTAAATTTGCAGGATATCAGAGCCAAAAGGGATACGACGACGGGTCCAATATTAGGGGCGATAAAGCAGGAGTGCAATCTAGAATTAAACAATATAATTCGCGAGCCTCCTATGTTCCGTGTAGTAGCCACTCTCTCAATCTTGTTGTTAATGATATGGCAAAAGCATCCTTGGACTTGGAAGCCGCTAATTTCTTCACCATGGTCCAAAAAATATTTATTTTTTTCGGCATCTACTTTCCGATGGGCAATACTTTTTAAAACGTTCAAAGTTTAACTTTGAAACCATTGAGTGACACTCAGGGCCCGATTTAGAAAATTCTGGACTATAGGCACAACTCGGGATGGGGGTCCCCTAACACTGATGTGGACGTAAAATTTCCAAAATTAACCCACAAAAAAATTAATCATGAAACATTGTAAAAGTACCATTTTTCCAAGAATTGGCTATTTGAAGCGTAGAATCCTAGAACATTATCAAATAACAAAAAGCAATACAACATATTAACTTCATCATTAAAACACCAATACAATGCACACTATGCCATACATATGAACTATGCATATAACTATACATATGATGAACCAATCAATAAAATTTTAAAGGATATATAAAAAAAATTTTATTAAAAAAGGTAAAAAAAAAGAATTGAATTTTTTCTTTTAAAATAAATTAATTTTTTTTTTTTTTTTTTTGGGGGGGGGGGACGCACGGGTCTAATGGAAAAGCCTGGTGACACTAGATTGGGGGAGTAGGATAGAGGCCTTAAAACGTTTGAGTTTCCATTTGGGAGGAGTATACGACGCCTTGCTAAGCAATGACGAAAATCAAGAAATTGATAATTTAATAAGAGACGAGGCCTCGGGTTTATTAAATTGTATTAAACAATTTAAGTTTTTGTGTTCATTAGTTATTTGGCATAAAATACTAAATTCCATTTATCCAATAAGCAAGTTGATGCAAACAAAAGATTTTGATCTAGCCTCTGCACCTGATCTTTTACAGAACTGCAAAATATATTTTTTAAGAATCTTCGATCGGATTCGTCCTTCGATTAAACTATTACACAGGGCTACAAAAAAAAAATTTTTTTTTTTGGTGCCTAGGATTTTAGAACTGATTTTAGCTATATTTAGGGCGCTGAATCTAAATATGGAATCAATTTTTCTCTATCAGCTCTACTTCTTTAGATACTGTTAAACCTTGTTTATCCGGACTAATTGGGACCATAAGCAATCCGGACAATCGAAAATATGGGTAATAAACAATACAAAATCCTTAACTAAGAAGACTTACTTTGTTTTGTAACGAAATTACACAGTATTGTTTGCAAAACATTAAAAAATAAAATATTTTCACATTATTTCTTAACAAAGAACTGGTAAGTCTAGTGAAGTTTTCTTAAACTCAACAAAAAGCATTTTATTACCATAATTTATTGTACAATCTATGCAGGAACTGTACATTGAATCAAACTAAAAAACGAATATTTGTCGTACTTGTAGTGACGTTCTTGCTATCATAGTGAAAAATTACCTAATGTGAACATTAAATAAAAATATCTACAAATCTAATCCGGATAAACGAGATTTTACTGTACATCCACTTATCTATCAATATTTTTTTCTATTCAATACATTAAAGTATGGGTAATTTGGCCTCCTGGAAAAAAAATGGGTCTTCCTGAATGTTTTCCAGATGATTGGCGCCTATTTATTGGCAGCTCAAAGCGGAGTTTGAAATGTGTCCTTCTACACAATGGGAACAAATATGGTTCAATACCAATTGCTCACTCAACGAAAATGGAAGAAGAATATGACACCATAATTTTGGTCTTGGAGAAGATTAAAGTATCATGAACATCAATGGGTGATTTGTGTGGACTTAAAAATGGTAAATTTTCTCCTTTGGCAGCAAAGTGGCTACATCAAATATCTTGCATCGTGTACCTCTGGGATAGCAGAGACAAAACACACCACTGAGTTAGAATAGAGTGGCCTAAGACAGAAAACATGGACGTTGGGGAAAAGAATGTCATTAACGACCCCTTACTTGGACGAAAGAAAATCATCTTTCCTCCACTGCATATCAAGCTGGGCCTAATGAAGCAGTTTGTAAAGGCTCTTTTTAAGAACGGATCATGCTTTGCATATAAAAAGTAAAAAATGCCTAAGTTTAGTACGGAAAAAATTAAAGCAGTAATATTTGACGGCCACAAATAAGACAACTCATTAAGGATCCTGCCTTCGTAAACTCCATGAATGAGGCTGAGCGAAACGCCTGGACTTCATTTGTTGCAGTTGTCGGAAATTTTCTGGGCAAATGCAAAGCTGAAAACTATGTTGAACTGGTAAACGAGATGCTGAACAGTTTCAGATCCCTTGAGTGTAACATGAGCATTAAGGTGCGCTATTTACACAGCCACTTGGACTATTTTCCTGAAAATTTAGGAAACACCAGTGAGGAACAAGGTGAAAGATTTCACCAGGATATTAAAACTATGGAGGACCATTACCAAGGAAGATGGGATACGCATATGATGGCAGATTACTGCTGGAGTTTAAAAAGGGACACTTCCAAAATACATTCAAGAATGTCACGGAAAACAAGTTTCCGAAGTGTTCAGTGACTAGTTGGTTTCATCAATGACTTTTCCCTCTTTCTTGCTCTTTGTAATTAGATAAGTACTACTACAATATTCTCTGATTTTTAAGTTCCTTTAACATTAAAAAAATATATAATAAAAAATACAGTGTTCAGTTTTTAATTTGATCCATGGATTTAACTTAAAATAGTGTAACGTATATTTTACTAAAATGTTATATCTTAGTTTTTGCCTGGGAGCTCAAATTTCTAACGCCATTTTTAAATTCAGGGTATCATATTCATATGAAATAAGCTCCAAATACCCCGGCACCAAAACCACTGTTGCCCTGTGTGATGCAAAAGAACTTGCTACCGAAATTGATGTGGAGGCTAATTTTGGATCAACAATGACTTGACACCGTCTTAGAAGATAAAGGAACTTCTCGTACGAAGCACGAGATGGACTCATCAAAGATCCAAAAGAAAAATATAAAATAGATTTTTTTTATTTTACAATCGATCAAGCACTAGATGCTAGGTTTGAACAACTTAGTAATCATAGTACCCATTTTCAATTCTTTAATAATATATACGATTTAAATACCATGTCAAAAGAAATGTTACTAAAACACTAAGAATTCAGAATGTATTTTAACTGATGGCGATTCTGTTGACATAAATGGGGTAGAATTAGCAGAGGAAATTTCAGCAGTATCTCCGCTTTGGGGCAAAAAAAGAAAGCCTAAGAAATGTACTGAGCTTAATTACAAAGTTAAATTTTGGCCCAAACATTACTAGTGCTTTAAGAATGTTGCTAACGATACCAATGACTGCAGCAAGTGGTGAAATAAGTTTCTCTAAGTTAAAATTAAGAACTTTTTACGTTGGACTACTATACAAAACTGTCTTAATGGTTTAGCCATTTTTGAAAGTGAGCATAAAATTGCTGATCAAGTAAATTTAAAAGATATAATAAAAAATTGTGATTTTAGCGTAGTTCATGTACCTTGTTTTATTTTCAAAATAATGGCATTTTTATTGTTTGCGCAGTAATACACATTTTTAATAGCATTTAAAAATGTAAAAAAAATATATGGTCAACATTTGTGGTTAGGTATAGATATTTCTTAATATCTGTTTTGTACTGCTTGATTATCAATGTTATAAGTTTCATTCTAAATATATGCTTTTATTAAAATTTAAATAAAATGATTTCATTTTTATTGAAAATAAAAAATATGTACCTTTTTTGTTTAAAAAATATGTATATTCTTAAGGGGTGGCAATTTGTCTTTTTGCCCGGGGTGACGTAACCGCCAGAGCGGGAGCTGGTGCCAGATAAGTGAAAGTTTTTAATTTCGCTTTCTACTTTAGGAAAAATGTTAAACTATCAGGTTGTATTAGACGTACAGCAGAAGGTGAAAGGCGTTTTCAATTTGATGTCAAACATGTTTATGAATACTTCATCTTATCAGCCATACACTCTAATAGCAAATATAGGACTCGCATGCAGGGTTGTTTGGTTTAAATTATTATTTGAATCAAAATTTAAATCAAACTATTTTTTATCCTGATTTTTAACTTTTCCTCACACGCTTGGTGTATGCACCTAGTACTTCTAATAGTATAGTCCATGGATAGTTCTTATTTTTATAAATGTTCGTAAGGGGGGCCCCCAAATAGCATCTGCCCAGGGGCCCCCAGCATTCGCAATCGGGCCCTGCTTAAAACATAAGGTCAAGGTCCGGAAGGACGCGATAAAAGAGGCCAGTCTCATCGGCATTGAAAATGTCTCTGTCATCATATTCTTTGAACAAAGATTTAAGGGGACAGTGGACTTTCAAAATTGTGATATTTGTCCAAAAATTAGATTTTTTTTATTTTATTGAATTGGGAAATTACGGACGGGTAGGAATGTGTTGCAAAAATAATTTTAAATTTCTGTGATTACTTTCCTAGTTATAGGCATTTGTATTTAATTTAGATATTATGTGGTTACTAATAGCAATAACTTTAAATGTGTTTTTCTCAAAATAAAAATTTTCATGTCATACGAATATTCAAACTGCTCCAGGCGCATTTCTAATTATAATATTGCTTTGAAATCTAAGTTTTATATACTTAACTGTATATCAAATAAATCTTATTGAAAAAAAAAATTATGCTTCGTAGCTCAGAATTTCTAAATTTTGTACTTGAAAAGATGATTTATAGGTATTTTGCGTGATAAAAGGGTGTTTTCACCATTATTTTTTCTCTTTATATTTTCAATGAATGCTTAAAATAAGCAATAAGTTTCATTGTTAGTTCATGTAATATAAGGTATCATGTAAATAAAAATTACCGTATTATATGCAAAAGAAATGCGCATGGAACATTTTTAATTAGGCCAATTTTTTATATAATTAATAATTCATAAATTATTAATATTTCACTTTTAAATTTTAACCACTTTTACATATCTATGGTACTAATCACATATTCAAATTTCAAGCAAATCCATTCGAAACAAAAAAAGTTAGGTTTGAAGGTCCACTGTCCCCGGCATTCGAATCCAATCTGTTACTTCATTTGAATTTACAGATTTTTCTTCGCCACAAATCTGTTTAAAAGATATGTTGCGCGTGTCCGGAATTTTTCCATCCATCCATTTGAGGCCTTAAAAGTTTCTAATCCCAAACTTTCACCGACTTCTCTGGCTTTTTCTTGGAGCAAAACACCACTTTCAGGAATGTTCTTTGCACGAGCAGAACAGAATCATTTCATCAACACTTCGTCAATTTCGCTTGTTTCTGTCTTACGAAACTTCAAATTTTCGTTCTAATTCAGGATCCTCATTTTTCGAATTCCTTCTTTATCCTTCAAAAGTTCACTAATCTGCGTTTTACCTACGTGGAAACATTCGGCAAGGCTACGAAAGCTCAGCTTTTCCTTTTCAGCAACTTCCAAACCGTCAAATTTTTCTTTCAAATTCAATTTCTTCCTTTACGACGTCATTTTAACACGATCTGAATCAGTTTGCACTGTCGCACTAAACTGAATAGATAAGTAAAGTTTTAGAATCGCCAGTGACCAATAACCAAGCCCCCCGAAACAGGATTCGTACCTCTAAACTCCAAGAAACACGGGGAGATTTGGAAGAATAGGAAGAAAGAAAGGATGAGGGGGCAGAAGAATGCCATCGTGCCCATTTTAGGGTCGAATTCTATTGTGTCAAGTACGGATGGGTTTGGAGCGCTACGGTCAACTTTTTGCTACACGAGGGCTAATTAGACCGGGACCTACAGTTTAAAGCCGATTCCGAACGGCTACGAACGTCCATGCCAACAGTGGGACTCGAACCCACAGGGTCCGAACCGAATGCCAGCGCCCTAGCCATTTAGCCATCACCTGGCCAAGTACGGATGGGAGAAGTCGGGAAAAGTGCGTTGTAAAGACGCATAAAGCATACATTTTTAAGCTTGCTTGTTAGAATAATTTTGAAATGTTTGCCAAAATAATTGAAAGCTTTTCCAAAATACCTGTCCGCTATCCAGAGAGAATAACATGGATTGTTATATATAAAAGGACTTGGACTCGTAAAAATGTCCGTTAATTAGAGGTGTCCGTTCTGCTGGAGTGTCCGTTAAGGGAGGTACCACTGTATATGCACCTCAGGTATACTCAACAGCCCTAGACATAGGTCTAAAGCTGCTGGGTATGCTGGAGGTGTATATATTTACGATTCTGATTGATTTAAATTGGACGGAAGGAAAATCATTTATATAAAGATTTTCCAACACTAGATAAAAGAAAGTTGCCTGCAACAAATTATAAGCCAAATTTATGTGTATATATGGCTATTGGCATTTGAAATAAAAGTGAAAAATTAAATATATAACAAAAAAAATTCATCATATAGTACAAATTTCTGTGAGGAATCGAAGAGCAGAAAAACATGTCACTTTTTGCAATCTTAAATTTTACTTCAGCTTCTCGATGACTCAATATTTTGCAAAGTTTTAAATGATGAAATGAAATCCCTTACTTGTAAATATTTAAAGAAATTTATAAAGGATACAAATTATTCTGCCATGTATTTCAAAGCTACATATCTTGATACAACCATAATGTAGGTGAAAGCTAAGCCCTAGTGTTGTGAATATACTGAAGATATTTTTGTCATTCAATATGATTGTTGAATCATGACAACACAGAAAATTTTGTTCACAGAAAATTTCCTCGTAGGTTCTGGAAACCTTAAATTCTTGAATTTTACTTTAATTTCCTAGTTCTGTGGAAAATCCTTTAATTTGATTACAATTTCTGAAAAATTTAGAACTTTCTTTATAGTGAGATCTCATGGTTTGGAATTTTTGCAATTTATCTTGGTAAGGTATAACAGTTCTGTTCTAATCTTAAATTTATTTGTTCCTCCTTCGAAACAGTTTACCAATACTCTGACTGGATGAGAAGGGACATATCAGTTCTGCATTAAGAAAAATTCTGATGTGTTGTCTTTTAGCCCAGTGGTTGGTGAGTTGAATTCGGAATTAATTAGGGGAAAGCTGTAAATTATTTTAATCCCTTCAGTTTAGGTCTGGAATGTACATATTAAGTTTCCCCCTTATGCTACGTGAGCTTGGATGAAATGCTGGGATGTATAATATTTTTTTTCCCATACGGCTGTGTTTGGAAATCAATCCATACAAATTACAAGTAAGGGACAGGGAACAATAAAACAACGAACAAGTAACAAGAAAACAGAACAAGAAAAAGAAAATAAATGTAATGCTTATCAGTGAATAGAGATAGTCACTTGTGGGTGTAAAAATTTCGTTGAGAGTTCATTGTTTTTAGCGTCCCAATATAGTTTGGAAAAGTCACCACTTTTGGGGGACTCCGAGTCGAGTTCTCGGCAAGATAGTAGATGTTCTGCATTCGTATTGCCTGCTTTACAGATCTGGCATTCACTTGTGGTTAGTAGGCTGATTCGATTTAAATGTTCTGTCAAGCAATCGTGTCTAATTTTTAGTCTAAAGTTTGCCACTGATTCCATATGGGATTTATGACTATAGTCTTTACAGCTTTCCTGGATATCTTCCCAGCGTTTTCCCTTTGATAACAAATCCTGTTCTGTTTTGTGTATTGTCACGATTTTGCTGTAGATGTATTTCTTTAATGTCCCTGTTGAGATTGGCCGGACGATTGCCGAATGGCTAGGGCTCTGGCTTTCGGTACCAGAGTCTGTGGGTTCGAATCCCACAGACTCTGGGCAGGGCCGGCGCTAGGGGTGGGCAAGCCGGGCCCCTGCCCGGGGCGGCAACCTTAGGAGGCGGCAAATGGGCTGTAAAATTAACTAGTTTATGAAGAAAATGACTAAACCAAGATTCATTTGAATACTTATGAAAAATTAATAGGTGGACTTTTAATAAAATTTGCTTTTACGAACTTTTAAATGTAGGTACCCATTTATTTCAAAAATCCTCAAGCATGAGAACGACATAAGAAGGTTGAGGTATGTAGTTTTTAAATAAAAACACGTTTTGAAAGATGAAGAGAGTTTTCGTGTATTTAAGACCAAAACCGAGCGAAAAATGCAGAGCAATATAGATAAAATATCAAAATATTTCAAGGAAACCGCTCACAAACATAATAAACTCCCACTTAAAAATGGCTTTAAAATGCATAAAATAAAATGACCCTTTTTTATGATTTAAATAAATGGGCACTCATACAAAGTGCTGTAAAAGAATTTTTTACCGTGTGTTTTAATTTGTCGGAACATGTATGGGGTCGCGAAAAACCAGTCATGACAAGCTGTAACACGATTTTTACGCTACTATTATAAAAGGAAAAGAGGCAGTTCGATTGTTTTATTTATGCAATAATTGCCTTACGGGTTGGTTACTAGTGAAGTAGAGTGCGTTACATACAATTATTATTTGACGTGAGTTTTTGAAAATCGTGTCATAAATTGTGTTGTAAAAGTAAGGTGAGTAGGTAATAATTAAAAAATAGGCAGCTTTTCTAAACAAATATTTTTATAGCTTCTACAGGATGTTTTTGGAAAAACGCTCAAATCCGTCAATTTTTTGGCCACTTTGGTGTTTCATGCAGTAGGATACACCTCCTATGAGGGGTAATTTTTTCCCCTCTTATTTAGATAGGGAATATGGGCCGAGTGGCACCTTGTTTTTAAGGGCTCTTAATTCTTACCACGGTCGATTTTTTTTATAAATCGTTTGAATA
The DNA here is from genome assembly GCA_907164885.2 of Dolomedes plantarius. Classification (NCBI taxonomy): domain Eukaryota; kingdom Metazoa; phylum Arthropoda; class Arachnida; order Araneae; family Dolomedidae; genus Dolomedes; species Dolomedes plantarius. The sequence goes on along the minus strand of OU015501.1, from coordinate 80,810,024 downwards.
GTTTTTGATATATATTTAATTTTAAATTTGCCATGAGCCATTTAAAAATTATGTTTTTAAGCATGTTATCTTTAAATTTCGACTTTTTGCTCGGACATGTCGATTTTGTTTTGAAGGAAGTCACCTTTCTTTTACTTTTTTTTTATATTTATCAACCCATATGAAGGGTAATTTTTACCCCTATTATTTGGATAAAGAAAGTGAGTCAAGTGGCACCTCGTTTTGAAGGGTTTATAATTCTTCTTACAACGACGTATTTTTTCGAAAATAATATGAACCAAATACAAATTATTTCTTTGAGCATGTTACCTAACAGAAATAAGCAAAAGTGCCTTTTTTAAAAATAAAATCGACTTTTTTTAAAAATAAAAACTACTTTTTGCTCGGACCCACCATATGGGTCCGAGCAAAAAGTTGTTGTCCAGAAAAATATTTTTTCGGCTTATGGTAACTTTGACAGTAAATATTCTAAATCTAATTAAATGATTTTCAAAAAAATAAATAAAAAATAATAATAATACATATATGCAATACATAAGAATCAAAAGGTAAGTAAGAACAGACAAGGTACCGCTCAACTCGTGTTCGCTATAAATAAATGTCAGGGGTAAAAATTAATCCTCGTAGGGGATCATCTTTCCAAAAACATTCGAAAAATCTTTTGTTTTTTCGTACCCTTATTTACTTATTTCAAGGCGAGATTTTGTTGGCTTTGTTTAGGGTAAATTGTTAAAAAAACACTTTCTATTCCATGACTGACGTTTCGGTTTTAATCAAACCTTGAATCTCTGAATAAGGTTTGATTAAAACCGAAACGTCAGCAATGAAATAGAAAGTGTTTTTTTTTTTAACAATTTACCCTAAACAAAGCCAACAAAACCTCGCCTTGAAACATTCAAAAAATATTCGAAAACGCCTCTGTTTCGTTTGAAAGAAAAAAAACAATTTTTTATTGAAACATTTTCTTAATTGTTTTTAGAATGTCTGATGGACGTAAAAGATTATCGGGTGCTCGGTACAAAAGAAAAAGGGTCGAAAAGCAAGTTCAAATTCAAAAACAGGATGGAAGTCAGTTAAGTTACCTACAAGGCACGAAATGGAACGATGACGACACAGAGATATTAGAGGCTGATTCAAATCTTAATTATGAAGCCATTACCAATCAAGCTACCGATATTGCTGAAGTGGAGCCTACTCCAGGGATATCCAAAGAACCTACTGCAGGGAAATCCAAAGAAGAGACATTTGCTACGATAATAAATTCAGATCCGGGTTCCTGGCCAGCTAGCTTATCAGAAGCCGAAATATATTTTTTGCCAAAAGAAGGAGCACCTTAACCATTAAAGGAATACAGTTTTCCGTATAATGATACCGGTCGAAGATTTAGCGCAGTTCATCATTTGAGAAACATGAAAATTGGTGAAAAAGTCATGCGTAACTGGTTAGTCTATTCAATTGCAAAAAAAAAAACTGTGTTTATTGCTTTTGCTGCAAACTGTTTGGTTCTATTTTAAGTTCTCTTTCTACTGAAGGTTTTAAAGATTGGAAAAGACTTTAAAACAACATGAAACCTCTAAAAACCATATCCAAAGTCAAAAATCTTGGATTTAATTTAGTAAAAGTATACAGTACTCTAAAACGATTGACAGCCACTCCCAAAGACTCATTACCGCAGATATAAATTATTGGTACGAGGTGCTTCTACGAATTGTTTCAACAATAAAAATGCTTGCTCAAAATCGTTTAGCCCTCCGAGGTACAAGTAACAAACTTTACGATTTCGGTAATGGTAATTTTTACAAATTATTCAATTACTTCCTCAGTTTGATCCAGTAATGGAAGAGCATATCCGCAGAGTGCTTAAAAAAGAGGAAGTTAAAGTCCACTATCTCGGAAAAGATATTCAAAATGAAATAATTATTCTTTTAAGTGAAAATATAACACATATCACATTATTAGAGAGATTAAAAAAGCTGAATATTATTCAATAATTCTAGATTGTACTCCTGATGTCAGCAAGATCGCGCAAATGACAGTCTTAGTAAGGTATGTATCAATTGACAAATCCAATCCCAATGAGGTTTCCATTAAAATTAATGAAAGCTTTTTAGGCTTTCTTCCGGTTGAAAGATCGACGGGCTCTGAACTCTCAACTCTAATACTTAAAAGACTTGAAACATTGGGATTGAATTTGCAGGATATGAGGGGACAGGCTTACGATAATGGGGCCAACATGAGAGGCGATAAATTGGGAGTACAATCTAATATATAAAAATGAGTGTTTGTCTGTCTGTAATTGTATAGAAATCCACAGTTTAGGAGCAACGATCGTGAAATTTTACATACAGGCGTCGTTAAAAACAGCCGAGGGTTTTCAGAACTTCCGGAATCGAAAATAATTACCATTAATTTTTAATTAATAAAAAAACAATTTTTGAAGGGTGCGTGCACTAAATGTAAGCTGTTACATTTTGTGGAATCACCCTCTGAATATGACGGCCATGTTAGGGATAACTGGCAAACAGCGAGCGAAAAGATAAAAATAAATAAAATAAAAAGTTTCAAGTCATATATTAAACCAGAATAATAAATGAAAATAATAATCTTTCAAGTCAGATTTTAAACTCTGAAATAGATCAGATCCAACGGCATATTGGCACACTCGACACGCCATGGAAAATTCGAATCAGCCACGCTAAGTGTCAAGAGATCTTTTTTAATTGCTACTGCAATCCCCCTCTCCTATATCTTTGTGTCTATTGAAGAGCTAAAGACTAGCTTCTATCATGCTAACTTATTTCTAACTTAAAACTCCTTTTACATGTATATTCACCAATCCACACAAACTTTCCAATAATCACAGTGCGAATATCTTTCACTTTACACTTCATAATACTGTGTAATCGTGGCGCATGCGGAGGACCGCGTACTTCCTGAAATTTTGACCCGGGTTCGAATACTGGCCGTGTGAATTCTGCTAAACCTGGAATTTCAGCTTTTATATTATTATTTTTAATTATTATTTTTGTTTAGCTTTTTTATGATATGTTATTTATACTGTTTAGTTTTAAATTGATTTTGGTTAACAAACATTAGACAATTTGATGTTTTTACTTTTCAGATTTTAGTGCTACAATGATGAAAGGCTGAAATTCCTAAATTCTGAGATGTGCATAGCATTTCACGTGTATTTTTCCTATGTTATTTATACTGTGTTAATTTTTAGATTGATTCTGGTTAACAAACATTCTTAAAATCCCGGGTACTTCAGCTAGTCTAGAATAAAAGCGTTAAATCCACGAGCATTTTACCTCCCATGTAGTAGCCACTCATTATACACATGGTCGTTAATGACATGGCAAAGGCCTTCATTAATTCATAACATGGCAAAGGCCTTCATTCATTTTCCTTCGAAGCGCCAATTTTTTTAATATGGTCCAAAAAATATATCTATTTTTTTCCTCATCAACTTTTCGATGGACCATATTAATAAAATATGTTCAGGGACTAACTTTGAAACCCCTAAGTGATACTCGTTAAGAAAGCCGAATAGATGCATTAAAACCACTGCGGTATCAATTAGGAGGGATATACGATGTTTTATTTGCTGTTTGTAATAATTCGGAGATTGACAACTCTATAAGAGTTGAAGCTTCTGTGGACTATAAGTTGTGTTAAACAATTTAAGTTCTTATGCTCCATTGTAATTTGGTACAAAATCTTAAATTGTATCAATCTAATACGTAAGCTCTTGCAGACAAAAGACTATGACTTACCATCTGGTAAGTAACTCTTGCAAAATTGTAAAGATTTTTTCAAGGATCTTACATCGGACACGTCCTTTAATGAAATGCTTTGCGATACTCGAGAACTTGCCGACGAAATTGACATACCGGCTAATTTTGAGCTTACCCAGCCACGCCATACAGTTCGAAGAAGGAATGTTAATTTTGACTATGAGGTACGAGATGATGCGATAGAAGATCCTACTTTGAAATATAAAGCAGAGCTTTATTTTTTCACACTAAACCAAGCTATCAATGCACTTGAATCCGCGTTTGATTTGATCAGTATCCACAGCAACTATTTCCAGCTTTTATACAATATTTATGATTTAAAAGATACCCCTCAAAACGACTTACTAAATTATTGTGAAGATCTAGAAATAGTGTTAACTGATGGGAATTCATCAGATATAAACTCGCAAGACCTGGCAGACGAGATAGTATCGGTTTTGGCCTTACTAAATAAAAAAGAAAGTCCAATCGAGATTTTAAAATTCATTTCAAAGCTGGATTTTGCTCCAAATATCGGTATCGTTTTAAGAATCTTGCTTACTCTCCCAATAAGTGTGGCAAGTGAAGAAAGAAGTTTCTCCAAATTAAAGTTAATTAAAAAATTTTTTACGCTCTACAACTACCGAGGATCGGCTAAATGGCTTGACAACATTAGCCATTGAACATAAGCTAGCTGAAGAAATTGATGTCGAAAAAATTATCAAAAAATTCTCAGAACTAAAAGTGAGAAAAAAACACTTTTCAGTTTAACTGTATTTTTAACAATTAGGTTTTTAGTTTTAGTGGTTATATAATTTATTTTACTATCTTTTTAATATATGCATTTTCTAACTATAGACTAGATTTGTGTGTTTTCTTTTTTTTTCTGTGCAACCTTAATTTCAATTTAGTGCCAAAATCATAAACCAAGAAATTTGTATTTTTGGCAAATCAAAACTTGAACATTTTTTAATACCAATTTTTTGCTCAAGTTTTATTTTACAACTAAGCGTGGGAAGGGTTTAGGTTATCTCTTTTAATTTTTGTTATAAAGGGGCGGCGAAACTGCTATCGCCGGCCCTGCTCTGGGATGTCCACTTCCCATGTCCACTGCCACTCTTGGCATGGACGTTTGTAGCCATTCGGAATCTGCTTTAAGCAGTAGGTCCTGGTCTAATTAGCCCTCGTGTAGCAAAATATGACCGTAACGCTCAAAACCAAACCAACCCTGTTGAGATTGATTGTGGTATCTGTTGTTCTAGGGTTCCCTTCTTTGCCAGAGAGTCCGCTTTTTCCTTATCACCTACATGCGATGGGATCCATTGAAATACTATCACTTTGTTATAATTTTTAAGAGATTTCTTTTACATGGGAGATGATAGGAAGTTCAGTCCAATGGTTCGACATAACAGCCTGTATTGCTGCCATTGAGTCTACCAAAATTACTGCTTTAGTAAAAAGATGGATATTTATTATAAGGCTGTCCAATACCAATGAGATGGCTTGGATTTCTGCATGAAAACTAGACATATTTTCCTACGGAAGCATCATGTGAAAACAGTTTACTGTATACCCTGGCTCCTGCCTTATCTTGTAGCTTGGAACCGTGTGTGTATATTTTAATCCATTCTGGGACTGGGTATTTTTCATCTAAAACACATAATGAGGTGGTTCTTAGAATTGGGTCTAGAATACCTTTCTTACCCAAATTATCTATTTCTAGATGTTTTTCAATGTCCATAAAGTCGAGGGGGTTTACCAAGTTTGTATTTGTGTCTGCTAGTTCTTTAACATCAAGTTTGTCCAATAATTTTAGACAGCTCTCAATTGGGGACACCTGTGTTTTTAATGTACTTGTTCCTCCACCTGCAATCCAATTCGCCTACTGTGAAGCTTTTAATCTGATGAAAGTTCCTAAAGATTATTTTTCGATTTCCATGGCGATGGGGAGATTGCTGGTATATTTTTGCATGGCCAAGATCAGAGTTGTTTTAACTGCTCCTGTAATGATTCTGAGAGTTTTGTTTTGTGCTCTCTCTAGGATGTCCATCTTAGACTTTGGCCCCGAGAGCAGTACTTTGCTTCCATATTTGATGAATGGTTTTACATAGGTGTTATAAGTTTTGTTTAGGGTGTGTTGGTTACAACCCCATTTAGCTTCTGCCAGTCTCTTCATAATTGAAATTTTATTCTCTACTTTTACGGTAACGTATTTGATGTGGTCGTTAACATTCAGTTTATTATCCAGGATCACTCCTAAGTATGTGGTACTATTACTCTTGCAAAGAGTGATATTATCTATATATTGCTTGAATTCTGCGTTTATGTGTCACAATGAGAAAAACTGATAAGCTGTTTTGGCCTTATTAATAGATATGTTGTTGTCCAAAGACCAGTTATTCAGTGTCTTCAGGGCTTCATTCATTGTTCTTTCTAGAATTTTCTTCTGGTCTTGATATTTTCTTCTATTTTTAGTCTCTATCCAGATGACTACGTCATCTGCAAACATGTTCACTTCAATACCTTTGATTTTCTTTAGCCTGATCACCAAGTCATTCATATCAATATTAAACAGGGAGCAAACACTAACTGCCCCTTGGGGCAGTCCTAATTTGCTTTGTTTGTAATTTGAATCTTCCTCTTTCCAGCGAGTTTTTATCAATCTCTGGACTAGAAATCTTTTATACCAGATCATGTCTTTTATACTTGACATGTTGCCCCCTATACCATGAGCCTGAAGTTTGTCGATCAATTTTCTTCTCCATATAGTGTCATAAGCTCCTTGAAAATCGACATATACTGCCAAGGTACTTTTGTTTGAATTAAAACCGGTTTTCACTTTGTGAACCAGTTTCATTATAGAATTTATTCTTGACATATTATTTTTAAAACTGGCTTGCTCTTCTGCAAGATTTCGTTTCCAGGTAGTAAGGGGAGGTAATGTTACTCGTGTCCGTGAAATCCTTAATTCACATGTGCAGACCTGCCAACTTTCCGGATTTTTAGTTGCATAACAAAAATATCTACTCAGTTCAGGTCATCTATGTCAAGGAAAACCTTAGAAAATTTGCTAATATGCAAATTGAACCCACAAGGATACTGTTATGAAGATCAATTTGACAATGAATTTTTTAAAAAGAGCAAAATCAGCTACAGTAAATGCTACAAAATTCCAAGATTTTCTGCACTTAATTAAAGCAAACATTATAAAGAAATAAAAGTACTCAAAATGTAGACTGCTGTGGGTCCCTGCAAGTTTTTTTTTTTAACCAATGCGGAGGCACTTGTAATCAAACATTCGCCTATACTACGCCGCAGTTTTGCTGACCATTTTATTATGGGGGTACCATATAGGCAGACAGCATTCCCCCCCCCCCCCATGAAGGGACGAAACAAACGGAGGCATTTTTCGCGGCGCAATGCCAGGATTCGATCTGAGCACCCTCAGTACGGAAAACCAGTGCGCTGTACCACAGGGCCACCACAAGTCTGGTCCCTGCAAGTATAAATACGATGTACATTAAAATGTTTGATTACAAATTCCAAATATATAACTTTTGATTCATGTTATAATTTCAAGATGTGCTGAACAGTAAGGAAATATTTTGAACTATGTAATATTATTAAAGAGATCCTATAAACTATAAGTAAGTATACATTATAATTTTCATGATTTTTTAACTATACTGTTTTGTGTTATGTCGTTATGTCCATTATTTTATGCACGGTAGAATATTGCAGGATTTCACGCTTACTGAGGTTGGCAGGTCTGCACGTGCTTCCTGGGTGGTGCTAAATGAGTAACGATTCTGGCTACAGGCTCCGTGCAAGTGATGCTATGAGGAACTCTTTTTTTTTCTGTGCTTTAGTGGAATGCAGGTGGATTGAGTGCTAAACTTTCAGAGTTAAAGGATGTATAAAAAACTATTCAAGAACATTAATCATTTTCTGTTATGTTACTAACATGATGGTATATTGTTTTATTAAATTTGAAGAAAATATGTAAAGCCTGAAAAAATATCAAAATACAACACTGCCCACCATATTCGCCTGACCTTGTGCCCTATGACTATTTCTTATGGAGTTGCCTCAAAGACAGAGTTTAAAGAAACAAACCTGTAAGACTTGCAAAACTAAAAGAATTATACAAACTGAAATCAACATATTGTGTGTTGTTTTTCAAAATGTTTGTGCAAACTTTGAGCAAAGGCTTTATACAGTGGAACAGAAAAATGGAGGGCATGTTAAATATGTTCTACATTAATTTTCTGTGTCTACGGAATAAAGTTTTGGGGCGAATTCGGTGGTATATCTTTTAATCTGAAAATGTGCTCCTTCACATTAGATGGTAGGTCCCTTTTTGATCATCCTGTATTTTCTTTAATAAAAGAGTATTTTTCTATAATAAATTGTAGACATTTATTAAGGGGGAAAATTGGCATTCCCTTCCCTCAATCTCTCTCCGGAAGAAAAAATCAGAAGAGTAACATATGTTTTTTTATAACAACCCTGTCATTGTGCAGATGTGTTTAATATTATGTCCTGATAGTAATAAATCTCACACAAACTATAAAGTTCTGTTTTATAACATCCAGTTGGCAGCAATGAATTCCATGAAAGTAGAATAAATTTATACAAAATACACAATTTTAACGCCCTTCTGCCTATTTCTCATTTAATTTGATATTCTCTTTCATGTATCAATTTATATGGGTAACATTACTTTTATTCACAAAATTAATATACTTTAAGTGCACCAATCTGTAAAATCCACAAGAGAATCAAGCAGAAACCCCATTAAAAATAATTTATATAGAAAGAAACATCTTTACGCTTTCTAAGAAAAAGAAAAAAAAATCTTTATTGCTAGTAATCCAAATAAGAGACTTTTTATTGATTAATTTAAGGATAATCAATTTATTAAAAAATTCGTACTATTTTAGGAACAATTCAAGCTTCTCTGAGAGAAAAATTTAAAAGTACAAATCAATCAATAATATATAATTACAAAAAATAATTTCTCACTTAAATTAAAAACTATATACATCCAACTAGCTTTAAGTATCAATAAGAGAAAGAAAAGATTCTACTGTTGCATTTTCTGCACCAAGGAATTCTTTTTCCTCTTCAATATATGGATTTTCATCCTCTCTAACCATCCTGACAACAAACATACCAACTGCCTTGGCAGCTGCAACTTCTGTAAAAAGAAAAATAATAATTACACCATGTATATGAATACTTATGCAAACACAGTAGTTATAGTAATGAGTTTCTGTAAGGCAGGATTAAATACTGCCACGTATTACTCTGGGGATCTGCTTGGGAGAATTTTGTGTGTCCTTAACAGAACTAGATAGAATCACTTAAGGAATCTAAAGGGCTAGTTGATTGGTTGAAAGCGCTACGATCATTTTTTGCTTTAGCAAAAATCAAGTTCATAACAGTTATTAACTGTAATGAAAATGAGCTACCCAAGAAATTATTTTTATTTGAAATTTAAATCACTTTGTATAATCATCCTCATTATGAGTTTCATATAGTGGATTTTTATTAAATTCACTTTTCAAGTACATTAAAACTAATTCTAAATAAATATATAACCTAGATATGTATTTTTGTCAAATTTTGTATTTAATTAGATAGGAAATAAGATGATAAAATAAAACGATTGTAACTATTAAAATTTTTTTATTTTATAATACCTGTACAGAACTTTTATACAAAATCAACTAAAAAACCTAAAAGTCAAGGGAAAAAATCTACTGTTTAAGTAAGAACATTGTTCACCATGCATTATGATTCTGAGATACATGTATAATAGTGTTAAAACAAAAAATTTACAAATATAGTTAGTGAGCATTTTCATATAAGAAAGATACACATTTTTGATATAATATGTTTATAAAGATCAATACAAAAATTTAGTTTATTAAGCTACTCTTTCCTCAAACACAATTTCGCTGCTACTTAAAAAAAATAATAATGATATATTTTAAGGCTTAACATCTCGCCCATTCCTGTTAATTTCTTTTTAACTCAAAAATAATTCAAAAATGTTGCAAGAAACAGTCATTCAAAATAACGACTCTAATTACTGTATTCTTACAAAGGTGATGCTACAAAACTGAAATATGTAATCCTTATAAGCATATATTGAGTATTTATACACTATACAGGACCACTATCCCATATTTAGGATTATGACAGGTATACCATGACTGTGTTATGCCATGCTGTCCAAAAAGTTCAGCATAATACATGCATTTTTTACATTCTTCTGCATAAAGATCTAACCACACTACACACACGAGTAATTCATATATAATTTTTAAAGCAGTATTCTAAAATATACAATTAATTTATAAGGAAATAGGGCAAATATAAGTAAGCAATTATGTTATTTTTAAAAACCAGTGTTTACATTCAGGCTATAATAACAAACAGTTTGATATCAAGAGCCCCCTAAGCTTTAAAATCCTTATTCTCAACTACATTATTGGAAACAGCCTAGACAAAAAAAATCTCAATCATAACATGAAAACTAATGTCTATTTTATTTATTGATTTTAACTTAACCCACATCAAGTCATTCAAACTTTACTTTGAAATGTTCACTGAGATATTTAAAATGTAAGGGAGAGATAATACAAATAAGGAAAAAAGTTTCTTTTTCAAAAGAATTAAAGAAGAATTTTGCAAATGTTAAGCCAGCATAACAATAAATATCATTTAAGGAACTTTTAAAGTTTATCCGACAAGCATAAATCTAGTACACTTAAATTATAACAACATATTTAAACCAAATTAAGTCATTTATCATAAAATTGCAACAGCAGAAAAAGGGCTGAATTTTTTAAAAATTTTATAGAATTACCACATCACTGGATAGTGATACCCCAGTGGCAGTAGAACCTTGTAGCTTTTATTTAGAATTATTACAAATCTAGAACTTATCTTTATGCCTCATAGTAACTGCATTTTCAAACTTTAAAACTGGCTCAAGGTAGACGAGGTACACATTTTAATCTCAAAAATCCACTAACAAATTTTTCATACTTTTAAATACATAATTGATCATATCAAAAGTGAATGAATGTTAGACTATTAATTTTGAACTCAATATAAAAAATACTTGAAAAAATATTTTTTCTAAACTTTAAAAAAAAAATGCCTAAAAGTTCCAAATTCATAACCATTTAATGCAATAAAGTTTAAAAAAAATAAAAAAAGAATCCCCATACATAAACTTTTTTATTTAAAAGAGCAATATCAAAAACAATATTTCAAAAATCAGATAGCAGCACTGTGTCATAAGGGTCTAAAACTAAAATTTGTGTTACTTTACCTCTAGGACGGTCTGTAAAGAAAACAATATTTTCAGGCTTCTCATTAACTTCATGGACTAGTCTTAAATAACTTGCAGGCTCTATTTTTGAACCAATAGTAGTGTCAAAATTGCCATCTATAAACTGAATCAGAAAACATAAAATATTTGAAAATTAAATTTATTCTAAATACCTAAAAATAAATGCTAAATATGATTTTGAAAATAAACAATTAGAATTAAAATATATAAATGCTAAGTATATCTATTGCATAAATACTTTAAAATATTTAAGTATTTAGTACTTATTAATTTAGAAATTGTAAATATTGCATTGATATAAATTTATTTTCTAACATGTTATATGTGAATTCCTATTGTGTAATGTTGTGTTAAACACAAATTCCATTAATTTTTGGTATATTAACACTTTTTAAAATCATGATTAGAACATAAAATTGTATCATTTTTATTCAAAATACTCCAATTTTATTAATTTCAGTTACTTTAATTAAAATTATATATATATATATATATATATATATCGTATATGAAGTACAACAAGCAAAAGAGGGTGGTACATGCACCCTTGAAGTGCATAGGCATAGTGTCAGGGGGGGGAGGACATGTCCCCCCCTAACTTAACTTGAAATAAATTAAAATGTTAATAGAAATTTTGTTAAAATTGGAAAATTGTAGAAACTTTTAAGAAAGTTGGGTTTTTTCCACTTTTTCAAACTGAGAAACTGAAGATTCTGATTATATCTTTTTAGCCTTAACACGGTTTTTAACAATGATATAATCCATAACAAAAATTCGATGCTATATTTTTTTTCTCATTTTATTTATATTATATTTTTCTCATTGTATAACTTTTGAATACTACTCAAGTATCCATTCTATTGTTATTCCATTTAAAAAAAAAATCATATTTCATATTTTAAGGACCATCTAGCAGTCAATGTGCTGAGGAGGGCCCTAACTGAATTCCTTTTCTGGCCCCCCAAAAGTTAGAAGCATGCTACGCCTAAAGTGTGTGTAAATCTTCTAGTTATTTAATTAAACTGTTTTGTAAAGATATGATCTGAACCACTGTCTGGAGGTTAGACAAAACCTTATAATGCCCGTCAATGTAAATAGAAATAAATGTGTATGTTTTGTGTAAAAGTTGTCTAGTGCATTGATTCTTGCATAGTATATTACAGTGTTTTATTAACTTGTTCGTAATTATGGCACTCCAATATAATTAATTTTATCTTGCAACACATGTACTATACTTGATATACTTTGCATGTTAGTAATTTGTTAGGTATGTAATTAGATATCTCCTTTCTGGGCTGCAAGTTTCTTGAAATTTTTAATACTTTGTCTTATTACACAAGGTTGAGTGCGATATAGTTCTGTTTACTCATTAAAGGAGAGAACACAGAGGTTACTGTCATAAGCTCCAAAATAAAATTAATATTTAGTCAGAAAAGTGTGCCTTCTGTTATATTAAAGGAAAATGATAGAGTTGGAAGTTTAAATTTATCTACCATTAAAATAAAATATGAATTAACAAATCAAAGAATGCACAGTAAGTTAGACAAACTACAATATGGTACCTACATCTATTCCAGCCAATACGCATAATTATGCAGCACATTGATCAGATTATTAACTCCTTTGGTACCCTATTTAATTTGAAATAATTCTCCACATGGATATAAACTGATTTTTTGCTATACGTTTTTAAAAATAGACCAACAAATTTCATCTAAAAATTAATTTATTTCTGTAAAATGAGTAGCATAGTATTGAAAATGATTTTGGGTGATTAAAACATATTATAAATAGAAAAAATAAATGATACAAGAAATTACAGTAAACAATTTATTAATAGTTTTGAAGAGTATGATATTTTTTAAAACACTGAGATAAATGCAAAGTCACTTGGCATTTTTTGCATTGCCAGACTGCCTTACTCCAAATTTTATGATTACAACATACATAGTAACTTTGAGTTTATTGTGGATTAGATTCAGTTAGTAGAATATGGTCAAAGAAGTGTCCTCAGTTTTTAGCCTGCAATCAAGCTAGTGCATCAGAATGTGAAGGACATCCAAGAAAACTTCGATTGGGCAGAAAAACTTGATTTCGTTATGGCTGAAAAAGTATTATTTTTCAGCTATGGCTAAATGAAATTAAACTATACACCCATACCTCGCTTTATGGCCTAGATACGTTCTGTAAAAGTTGGCCATAAAACGAAAAGCCATGTAACAAATCAATTATTTTGATATAAACCCATACAAATTTAATTGGATCTGTTCCAATTTTTTATAAATAATATAGTTTTTAGTTCATAAAGAATTTTATTCTTTTTACTTCCTATAAAAATGCTTACATAAAAATAAAAGTACAAAACACTGTAATAATAAACAGAAATTAAAAAAATAAACATATAAAGAAAAACAGAAGAAATCATATGCACATATATATACATATAATAAAAAACATAAAATAAGTGTTTAAAAACTGTTTTAATGTGATGACGAACATGAAGAATCACTAAGCTATAATATGCTGCCATCATCCCTTTCTGCTGTTGTGGCCGTATAACGAAACATTGTGGGCCGTAAATCAAAAAAGAGCCATAATTTAAAAAGGCTGTTATAGTGAAATGCCATATAAAGAGTGACCGTATAGCGAGGTATAGGTGTACTTGTTTATGTTGTCCAATTGATTTTTTTAATATATAAAACATAAGTAATATGCTAGCATATCTAACAAAAAAAAAGATTTTCTTTTATTCTTGATAATAAACATATCAAATACTCAAAAGTGAACAAATATGTGCAAATTTAAATTTGCTAAATACTGTTTCAAATCACTTGATGAGTTAAGACTTATCATTCTGCACTTGTAAGTGCAAAATATATATGATAAGTCTAACATATCAAGTGTACTTAAGTGGTTAATTTTTATCAGTTTTGTTTTTTAACAAACCAGATTAAAAAGAATTTTCTGTCTAAAACAAACATTATATAAAGGCTGAAGAAAATTTAACCACTGATAATTTAAGTTATCAGAGGATAATTTACTTACCTGGTCTAAATCACCAGCAGTGCTATGGCAAAACAAAAGCTTTTGTGCACCAATGCTACCTGAAGAGTAAATAAAAATTTTTTTCCCCATTTTTTTCCAATATTTCATTGCTACAGGAACATCGTCATATATACTATAAGATAAAGATAAACAGATATAATTTCATTCATTAAATGCCTGTAGTACATTAATTATCTCTTTATGAAAATAAAATATTGATTAACTTATATGAACAGTGCAACAAAAATGAAACATTAAAATAATTTAGAGACATAATTGATAAATCAATGACAACATACAACCACATACATTTATACTTGTTTGTGAATATCCCTTAACCAAAAAAATTCTTCCTAATTTTTTTAGTTTTACGAAATAAATCTGATCTAACATTTCAAGCTGTTTCAGTATACCCATTACTTTGTGAATGTTGCAACACATACAAGTTGTGTGTGTGTGCATAAGCATTTGTTCAGAAGATATTACATAAATTCTGTAAAACCCATATAAATTAATGCTCACTTTTGATCCAATGAGACATGAAAATATTTGAAACAATGATATTACTTGGTGAAAAGCACAGTGGGATGGAGGTTACTTCATCCAAGTAAATGATCAATTCCTATAAAAATCACTTTCTCGTGAACAAGGAAATGTTAGTATATCAGTGACATTTTCTGTTGGAGAGAGATGCAACATAATTAAAATTTTTATTAAGTTCAATAGTCTGCACTTCTAACTATTTACTTGCAAATAACTGTTATGTGATGAAGGTAATGAAAGTAACTGACATGGTCTATAGATAACTAAAAATTCTGATATGAAGAAATTACTTTAAATACAGAATAAAAATCATTTGATATTCTTCCCATAGTGTACATTATTCAGATTAAAAAAGTAGTATGAATCCAAACATTACTACTACATTCAATGAAAAACAAATCATGATTTTTAATTATATTTAAAGTGACATCTGCCTGTCAAAAAATATATTGCCCTAATTTTTTTCCCTTTGAACTTCATTTTCAAAATTTTAACTTCACAGATTGAAAGTAGTAAATATATATTATAGAATTGACATTTATTAAAGAGATCCTATCGCATGGATGTGAAAATAAAACAAATAACTATAAAACATTAGGAAAAATATAAAAAGATTTATTTAATTAAAAAATACTTGTGCTAAAAATGTTTTTGCAGAAAGCAGATTATGTGTAAAGGCAGCAACTGACTTGCAACATAATGTTGTAATGTAATGCTTGTCACAAGTATTACATTACATGTGTACCCATGTTTCTTTGCCAATGCTTGTTTTGAATGTTTGGCTCAGAAGCTGTCCTACTTCAGTCAGTTCAGTGTGAGCTGCACAGACTTGTAGTGTAACAACCAAAGGGATTTGTGAAAAAACTAACAGTCCAGTGGAACACAATTGCTCAACTTGAGCTGGTTGGTTTGTCACTCACTTTTAGGCACTGACTACCTAATGCTCTTGTTACATTACATTACAATGTTTTCTAACAAGTCATTGGACAACCTTAAAAAGATAATGTGGCATGAATGCTATGGCTTAGAACAGGGTATGAAACCTTTGACTGAAGGGCGAGTGATCAAACTGAATTCAGTATAGGACACAAAATATCTCTCAGTCAAGACACCTGGTAAAACGAAACAAGCATAACTAGTTATAATTAAATTTATGACTGCTTTACAGGACCCATAAAAGTTTTTTAAAATACTGTTTAGTTTATAGCAACAAACTTACAGAACATTTTTTAGAGAACATTACATGAATATTCTCTAAGTCTTTATTCTATAAATAGATACATCTCTGGAGATTTTAATGACATACCGTAAACAGGGGCTACTTTGCTCCTAGATGGGTAACTTTGCGCCATTGTTGAAAAAAGATTTCATCCCATCTAGCAGAAAACTAATGAATATATAACAATATTTTCACTATTATCTGATAGATAGCACCACCTCTCATAACATCAATGATAATTACTATTTTAGCAGCCATTTTGGGTAGTGTTTGCCAAGTGTGTCTGCGCTGGTACTATTTTTAATTAAAATCTTCATCTGAAAAAGTTGTATTTTGCTCCAAGGAAACGATTTTAGTTGAAGGTCAGTGTTGTCTATTTATATATAGAAACTAATTGTCTTTGAAATCATAATGTTTAAATCTTGTTAAACTGAATATTTATCCATTTATGATCGATAATGTTTTTGAAGTTAGTTTTAGAGCAGATAGGGGGCTACTTTGCACCAACTCAAAAGTGGTGCAAAGAAGATTGAAGAGATGAATACATCTACACAGAATGAACTGACACATTCAAAATTCTAGTTTAAACTTATCAACAAACAGACTGATTCATTTGTAGTTGTAATGTATGAAAATGAATACTACCCAGGTGTCATTGAAAGCTTCAATGAGGATGGAGCGTTCGTGAGTGTCATGACAAAGTCGTTAAATAACTGGAAGTGGCCTGTTAATAAAGATGCCCTTTTGTATAAATGGGAAGAAATAGTTGGAGGTATAAATCCCCCCAAATTATTTAGCAAACGAGGTGTTTTCTCAGTCCCAGAGCTGGCTGATGGTTATGGAAATTTTTAAATATTTGTTTTTATACTACAGAAATTTTAAAATTCGGATGCATCGAATATACAAGTGTTTCCTTTTAGTTTTGCCACAAAATAACAGCAAATTTTGTTGATGTCATATTCTTTATTTATATATTAAATACAGTTAGTTGAACTTGTTTGTTTTTAAATATTTTCTCTGGTTTAAACCAAAAAAATTCAAATCCTGTCAGTTTTCCACGATTCTATAAGGTGCCACAGTTAACTTGAATAAGGTTACTTTGCACCAGGTTAATTTTCTTGCTTCAGACAAATTATTATTTCATGTGGTGCAAAGTAACCCGCCCTTATGGTATATTTTGCACCACTTTTAAAAAATTATTAAAAAATATAAAATACATATAAAAACAGGCTGTACCCTCTGTGACTCTGGCTGGACTATGACGGCGGAACATTTAGACGAGTGCTCTGCACTAAAATGTTTTACTGATCTTGTTGAGAAGTATTGGAGAGCACGTGCACTGATGGCATAGGTGCCATTTTTTTGTAGTGTGTGGCATTTGTAAAATAAATAATATAAAAACAGGTTTTATTAACATGGAACTACAGAGGCTGTTCGCACATTTTTTAGATGATTTTGGTAAGCGGTAATAAAAAATCGTTTGCTGCAAAAGAAATAATTGCAATTGTACTATGTTTTTAAAAGTCAAAATCATCGTCTGCAGCTTGAAAGTTTTGTTTTTATTCAAAATGGCGTTTTTAACAAAGCAGTGGTTCGAAGGCTACATTTATGCTCTTTCCAAAGAGAAATATGCATACTCCGTTATCCAAAAACGATGTGAGAGTCATGGTATTGTGATATCTACAGCGTCGATAGGTAATATCGTCAACAAGAAAGGAAAAAAACGTCAAATTGGAGCCTCAAGTGGGACAAAAATTCCAAACAAGTATCCAAGGAAAAAACGGACATCTTCGGCTATTGCAAAGGTACGTTGTTTAATGTTAAAAGAAAATCCCCCTAGTCAAAGGACAGTTGCAAAATCATTAAAATGCTCGGTGTCTACTGTAAACAAAATGATAAACATTGATTTAAATCTTAAGAAAGCGAAAAAATGCAAGGTGCATCGTCTTCTTCCAAATCATATCGCTGAACGCAGGACACGCTGCAGAATTCTATATGAGAAACACTTATCCAAAGAAAAATGGAAAACAATTGTTACAATAGATGAATCATGGGTGTATTTAAATGATTGCAACAAAAAAAGAGCCATTTATTATCATAAAAGGGGAGAAAAAAATTTAAGTACATGGTTCAAAGAATCGAAAGAAAGTTTTTCTAAGGGATTCATGATTGTTGCTGGTTTTTCTTATAATGGTTTTTCTTATAATACCCACAGTGCCATCAATCTGTGAGACTCCATCAGGACAAAGCTAGCAATCACACATCAAAATCCACTGTAAATTTCCTAAAAGAAATGGAACAAAAAACTGGTATAAAGGCCATACCCTTCACTGATATCCCTACTAAATCTCCCGATGTATCACCTATGGATTTTTGTGCTTTCGGACTTTTAAAATCTGCATTACCCAAACGTCGTCCCAAAACACTTACAGGACTCTGGAAAGCTGTTCAGGAGGAATGGGATAGAATACCTCTTCTGACACTTCAAAAGGCATTATTATCCTGGAAATTGCGGTGTCGAAAGATAGTTCAGAATAAGGGATGTCAAATAGAACATTTAAAACACAAGAATTTTATGTAATTTAGTTTTGTGAATACAATATACATTGTCTAAAAAATGTGTGAACAGCCTCTGTATTCCTTAATCATCTAAGACTACAATAGAAATACTTTCAAAAGTCAGTTTACAGAATTTCTATGATTTACGTGAGCATTACAAAAAAATCTTGGAAAAATGGTGCAAAGTAGCCCCCGGTTTACGGTACCAACAAATACATGATTCAATATTTAGACAACTTTTTGATATGAAATAACTTATTGAACCTGCTACAGACAATGAAATTTTATGAGAAGTCATTTCTTTAGTTGTAGCATTACATTTAAAGACAACATTACATACTCATTTTCATATTCGGTAAATATAAAATCATTGCCTTTTTCATTACTCTAAACTAGTGATTTTCAGCCTTTTTCATCTCATGTCACACATAAACTAGTTACTAAAATTCCTCGGCCCACCAAGAAACTCATTATATTTTTGGTGGCATTCACACTAGACCGCCATAATTGTATTGGCTGTTGTCATGCATTTATTTAACAAGCTAAAGGAAAAAGGGTCAGTGCCCTTGATTGAATAGTCAGGAATTGCATGTTTTAAAAATTCTTACAGCCCAACAACTATAAATCACTCCTCTAAACCAAGGACTACAAATAATTGAATATTAAGTTAGAAAAAAATGTGAATTTAACATCCAGTTCTATAAGAATTACCCTAAAAAGTAATAATTTGCATATAAAGATTCATAAACATGTGTTTTAAACAGACTTCATTAATTAATCCTATCTATATTTTCATTGTGCCCACATTGTACAGAGGTCAGCATCATGAGCTTCCCCATAGAGGGCTTGGGTTGTAATCCTGACTACAGCTTAGATGTTCTTGTGCTGTCCCCTCATAGGGGGCTATACTGGTTCACCCATATTGTGCTCCCATAATAAAAAAAGCCAACAAAATTTTGTGGTGTAAATGGACAAATGTCATTAAGACAAGTGCTTGCCACAATGTAAAAAAAAAAAAATCCATTTAAGTAAAGAAAATATTCTAAACTAAGAAATGATATTATAAAAATGCTTTGTGGAACATTATATTAAGTGGTTTTAAAGTCAATATGGCAATGTTACATATTTTAAAATCAATTAACTTTTTCTTTATGGCGTGGGATAGCATGTATCCCAAGAATATATATATATATATATATATATAACCCCCTTAATGGCCGTTCTTACAAAGGGGGTATGAAATTTCCCGTTCTAAAGAGGGAGTCGGAAGAATGGGCCCCGTAAGTTAAAGGTTAATATTTATAGATAGAACTCTGTCAGTACAAATTTGGTAATGATTGGTGGAAGAATTTAGAGAAAACATGCTAAATCTCAAAAACTAAACAGAAATCATTTTAATCCAGTACAATGAGTGTCAAACTGCAGTATGCATACCTCTGGAATACATGCATGACTTTTTTAGGGTGGGGGTAAAAATGTATCAACAGAACAGAAATTTTCCCATTGATTACTTGAAAAACTTGTGAAACTGTTATTTCTCCTTTGAATACATTATTAGTTATATTTTCTATGGAGTACCATAAAAGTAAGTACTGCATAGACTAAATTTTTCAATGTACTCCATTTAACCCTTTGAGGGGCGCCGTCCTCACAGTGCGAACACATTTTCTAGAATTTTTTTAACCTAAAAAATGTCAATTTTTTTTCAATTAAAGGTTGTAATATACTTTTACATCTTTAAACTGATAATAAATGGCAGCACCAGACATTTGTCTGCTCATTTAATTTGAACACAATGAATGCAAGTTAACGCTGTTTCATACTTGGTTTTATTTTCAATTATTTTAAGGATTAAAAACCTAAAATGTTTTAATTTTTTCCACTAGATTTTATAAACATGCCTCAACGAATACTGACATGTCATTACTTCTAAAAAAAAATCGTTTATTTCTTTCCATTTTTGCGTTTTTAAATGGTGTTCGCACAGCGAGAACGTCGCCCCTTTACGACATTGAAATACAGGCTCACCCCGGAAAGGAAAAACAAACACAGCTGTCTTTATGTTTTCTCCTCTAGACGATTTGGTCTTGCTTCTTGGGGGATAAAGGGGATTAAAAAGTCGATAACCCTCTGAAATTGGGGGTGTTTTTGGAAAAGGAAGACGTTATCATTTGTATTGTCATCTGTATTGTCATCAGTTTCAATGGTGCATGCTGGGCACTATCACCTACAGTTCCCAACCTTTCTGCATTCGACAGTGGTCTATTGAATTCATTCTGTGTGCTAAGGTTGGCCTCTATCAGAGTTTCCACAGGCAGAACTAATCAGGATTTGACAAAATGTCTGGCTTATTGTTTCCAAACGGCAACCGGCCACCTTCAGCACAAGTGAATTTAAATCAATTATTATAAGCATGACCGCTCTGGGTGGGCTCCTGGAAATTCCACGTGTGAAGGTATTGGAAATAGCTAAAGCGCGTTTTAAAAATAGCTCCTTCTGCTTTTGCTGTTTTCAGATCAGTCGCTCTTATTTGCTAATTTTTTAGTTAAATATTCTGTTGCAAATATCTTTTTTTAATTCGTTTCATATAGTTTACTTAAATCTTTAAAATTGTACAAAATAAGCTTTGATTTTATTTAGCATAAAATTTATTTAAAACTTCGATTTTTTTAAAAATCATAATGCCCCGTCCTGGCCTGAGCCTATCAGAAGCTCTAGCTTTATTAGAGGAGATTCCATCAGATCCTGAATCTAAAATATAAGGTGATAGTGATGATGAAGAGTATGTTCCCCCTCAAAAAATGTTCTCCCTCCTTTAAAATTTTTAAAATAAAATTCAAATTTCTGTTTGTTGAAAATTATTTAGTAAAATAATTATTATTATAATGATATAAGATCAGTTATTTTTGCTTTTGCTCGAGAAAAACAAGGTAATTTAGTGGTCGAACTCAAATGCCCTACACGGGCGCCGTTCGCACTGTGAGGACGGCCCCCTCTACCTAAGGGGGGGCTGCTAAATTTTTTTTAATCACATTTCTTTTATCTGTAGGACCATTATACCTCATTCTGACCCTTTTTTTCAAAAAAACTACAATAATAAAATTGCGCCCCTCAAAGGGTTAAAAGCTACAAATGAACTATCAAATCAAAAATTAAACAATGCGAGTACACTCCTCTGACCAATGAACTTTAAGGATATATCCTTTTGCTATTCAATAATTAAGTGTAAAAATATTTTAGATATTTGTGCACAGATTTAGTACTTCATTTGTGAACAAATTTCTGATGAAAATATTTCATAGTTTATACCAAAAACTTAACAGAGAAATTGTTTTTGTTTTTACTATCTTATCAGAATTATTCTCAAGAACACTTAATCTTAAAATAACAACAGTAGGATTCTTTTACTATCTTCATTGCATTTGAAATGGTCACATGCCACCTCTTTCTAAGGAATCTCTAAGATGAGAATTTCTCATGATGTTACAGCCTTTACATGCAAGCTATTCTTATAGACTTGACCAGTTTAACAAAAACCAATTTTCGGTAATTAAATCTGGAAACTAACTTAACATCTTTTGAGAAACACTCAGTTAACATAATTTTAATGAAAAATATTACACTATAATATTCCCTTCCATTAAAAATATATTTATATTATTTGGACAAGCAATAGCATAGTAGGATGTTAGAAAAACCTTAAAATATTAACTCTAAAGAGCCAAAAATGAAGATTATTTTATCTGCCTTGGTTTACTGCATAGGAATCCCTTACTCTATCCCTGAAGAATAAAAACTGATTTTGCTTATTGAAATTTGCAAATTAGAGCTTAATTTTCAGCTTTATATGGTGAAGATTTTAAGGTTTTTCTTATTCCTGCCTTTTCTCTAATTTTTGTGCTATATTTCCAATAAATAACAATGAACTAGATACAATCATACACATTTCTGATAGTTACTTTAAGGGTCTTCTTCAAAGGTCTGGACCTTTGAAGGACTAATTAAAGTAAAATGCCAAAAGTTGCCATTAAAATGGTCAACTCTTGAGATTATGATAGTTGAATTACTATTTCTTAGTATATAATCTGAGGTGCTAAAATTAAAGAATAGAAGGGAGAAAACATACTGGCCTTTTATGGTACCTTCTAAATAACCTTTCTTCCAAATATATCCTTGTAGTTTTTTCAGTCCAGTAGTCTTAAAGTCATTTGCCTGCTGCCATTTCAAGTGGGAAATAACTAAATTTTTATAGTCTTCTATTAGACAGTCAGCAAAGGGCAAAGGAGGCAGAGGTACAAATCCTTCAAGACCTTTGAGCATTTCCTTCATATATGATTAAAAGAAAGGATGTTATATTAAAAAAAAAAGCAAGACAATTATGAAGTAGAAAAAGAATAATGTATTTATATTCCTTTGAATAACTGGTCATCCATCTAATAAAATTTTAATCACTAGCAATATTTTGTGAATTACACTTTTATGACATTATAACTTTTTATCATAGCATTCACAGATCAGCATGTGTGACCTATTTAACAACCCTAGAAAAAAGGCAGAAAATAAAATTACTTATTCAAATATTTTGTTCTAAAAATTAGAAGAAAAAAATTGAAAGTTTTTTTTCAAGCTCTTTAATTTTTTAAAAATAATATTTTAATGGTAGTAAAGATTAAGAGATTTAAAAAAATTGCAATCAGCAAATACTAAAGGATACTAGACATTTTTAAAAAGGCATGTTTGATACTTTTATCCAGCTGTAAGCTAATATGACTCTTGTGAGCTCTAGCTACTCTAAGTTATGATATCAGGATGGTAGAAGCACTCAATGGATTTGGGACTTTAGTCATTCATATCTATAATGAATTTATCAGGATTCAATTCCATCCCAATTCAAAGAATATGTGTTGTTGTTCCTAATGCCCCCTAGCTAGAAGTTCCAAGCCAGGTCCCTATAGGTTTCAGGCTGAGTAGTGTGGTTCCAGTTTATAATAGAACCACAAGGGTCAGAGTCCAACTTGGCTAGGTGCCCCCACAATTTTGACTGAGCATCCCCAGGGGTGACATCTGGGGAGGATCATACCTTCCCAACACACTGACCTCATAGACGGACTTTCCAGTCTACAGATTTAATGTGACTATATCTGGCCTAGACATGAAGGCATTTAACAGTGCTTGTCAGAAGGATTCAATCTGAGCACCCTCAGTGCCAAAAGCTGACGTGCTACCTATAGGCTATCTCTGGCCCTCAAAGAATATGTGTCAACATGCATCCGAGTCTTTTTAATTTTTTTTCAAAATGAAGGACAAATAGTTTGAGTAGTATAAACATTCACTTGTATTTGTAAAATCTATTTAACAAATTGTATTCAATGAAATGGAAAACATGTACATTTTTATAACATTAAAATTCCTAAGTAACATACCGTATTGTTTAAAATTAATTTTAAATGTACAATAAATTTCACAGTTATCACTGTTATATAGAAAATTAATATTTTGAAACACTGAAACTTTACAATGTCAGCATAAAATTATTTTTATTCAGACAGGACATCCTCATAGCATATGATTTAATCAATAATGTAAAAAAGATACATTACGCACAACTTAATATACAAATATAAATCACCCAAGCTTAATGACAACCAATAGAAAAAAAATATAATGATAGAATTGCTCATAATAAATGTTACCTGGTCATTTATTAAGATGTTAAGAATATCTGTCATTTTAGCATCATGCCAGTTTGTTTTCACATATTCATCAATAAAACAGGCAGCATATGGAAAGAGTTCATACTGCAAATACAATAATTTAATATTTTAAATACTTTTTTCAATCAACTACAACACACATAAGTAGCATTTTATTTCCTGGAGTAAAGCAATAGAAGGTTAAAAAATAGGAACATAATCTTAAAGAAACAAAAAAGAAAATATTTTCTCATAATGAAGTGTAGCAATGAAGTGTAGATTTAAAACATTCAAAACCAAGAAAATACTTTTCTGTTTACATCAAACCTGAAATTAAAGAGATAATACAATACTGCTTCACAAATCCTATCAGAGTTTACCCCTTTTTAAATACAGTTAAGCATACATAAAGTTAAATCTTTAAGCATTCAAAAGTACATACATAACATATATTTTTAAAGCTTTTAATAAAAAATGCAAAACTTACTTTTAAAATTAAAATAACTGCTCACATTATATTGTATAAATAGGATCAGTGGCATACTGAGGATTTCATCTTGTGGCGAGCCGAGTTGAACAGATAAAAACATTTTTAATGCAAATTCAATAAAATTCATTAGGTAATTATAAAAATTTATTTATACATTAAAATTCAGTTTTCTTTTCTTTTAGCAAAGCTCTTTAATTAAATGGTTAAATTAATCTCTCTGTGTATATGTTGTAGACAAATTAACAAACGTGGCTTTTGCAAAGAGCGCCATCATTTTGCAATGTGCCAGGCTAATTAGAAAATGATCGATATTCTTTGCAATTAGCCTGGTATTTTTTAGGCTTACTGCAATGAGCCCATACATTTTTAGGCTAGTTAGAAATTTCACAATAGTTTGCTAATCCAGGCTTATTGCAATAAGCCTTACCTCTTGCTGGTATATTGAAAATGATGGATAAAGAGATTGTTATTTAAGAACTTCCTTTATTAAACATATGAATTAGAGTTACTTAGGTTAATTAATAAAGATAAGTTAATTTTAAAGATTAATTAAGAGGTACTTAGGTTAAAAAGAGATAACTTAAAAAGTGCACACCAATCATTATTATTTGAAAATTTTTAATTATTATTATTAAATAATTGTAATAAACAAATTATTAAAATAAACAAACATTTAAACTTTAAATCAGACTTTAACCTACATCATACATTTTAACATTATATTTAGAAACCAAGACCATTCAATCTGGATTGTGTCATGGTAGATCTTAAATAGGTTTTTAAAATATACAATGTAGAAAGTGACATTTCACTGCTGCATGTTGTTACCAGAAGCCCAATGAATATTTTTAACAAGTCATAGATACTATGATTTATCATTTTGTCATATTTCAAAACTACATCAATGATATTTTTGCAGGAAGCTACTGCAACAAGTTTTGAAGTTTTTTATACCACAACTTGAATTTGGTATTTGAAATTGATGGATTTGTAGATGGTGAATCCCAGGCATGAAATTTTCCTGGATTTATTTTCCTTTTTCTCTCCCCTTTCTTGTTCTCTTAATATAATACTTTTTTTCTTTCAGAATAATGAGAAAAAAAATTTACGGACACACAGTCATAAGTTTCGAAATCTGAGTATTGCACCAAGAGTATTCAGCATTTTTTTTATTAATACAAATGATAAATCACAAATGTAATTGGATCATGATCAGCTTAATTAATGCAACATACAAATTCATGTTTGATTCATAAATATTAACTCCTTTCTGTGACAATCTTATATCATAAGAAAAAATTCCTCAACAGAATACAACAGTAAACAAAGAGCAAAATCAATGGTCATGAGAAGAACTTGCAAAATTTATCTTACCTTAACATAATTAATAGATGTTGTAGTCCCTTCAATATCTAATATGATTGTACTTGCAGAATCAACAGCATTTTTGACAGTTTTAAAATTCATTTTAATCTGCATAAAAAAATAAAAGTGTAAACTTTTCTCCAGGTTTAGATCAATGAAAAAAGAATAGGCTGAAGAAATGATAATTATGGAGGTCATCATCTGCTCTACCAAATGTAAAAAAAAAAAAAAGAAAAAGTTCAATTTTAGAACATCAGTAATTTATAAGAGTGGAAACAGGAATTACACAGATTAATTAGAATTATCTATATAGAATGAAATATTTACAAAACTGCTCACAATGTTATAATATTTGAATGTATTATATATTTTATTCTTGAATTATCAACATCATAAGCACAATCAGCTTATAAATACAAAATATTTTACAAAAGCATTTATGCTGTACTGCATCCTATATTGCAATGGAATTTTGTTATAATCTCCTGGAGATTTAAATTCATACATACAGAAAGTGTTATGATGAAAAAAAAAAAAATTCATTCCTTAACTTAGGAATTCTTCTGAAGAGTAGGATCACAATGCACATAAAGATCTACTTCTTTTTTGTAAGTAAAAATTCCACATTTGACTAAGAAAATTAAATGATCTCATCAGTAATAAAATTATTAGACAGAAAATTTAAGTTCAGTACTTATACACAACATATCAACATAAGCTTTCAATATGTGACACATCATTCAAATATATATACAATATATAAAGTTTTTTATGACAATCATTTCTGAATTACTTGTATTCAGAAACAATCTAGGCAATCTAAAATAATTCATATAACAATACGGAGAAATAGAATTTATATTTTTGCCTCCGCCAGGTTGAAAATTAAATAAAACTTTGAAAATTTTATTTCAAAAATGGGGGTTATTAGACACACTATCGAGAATCGGCGTGGTGCTTACACGTGAGTAGGCTTTTAAACCTGAAAGTAACTAACAGTTCATTTTTGAGGCACTGCAAAAAGGAACATCTCTTTACCTTTTTATAAACACTGAACAATCACTGAAGATTACTCCATTCTTTTTCAAATTACGAAAAAAATCATGCAAAAATGTAATCAAAAATACAAATTAAGAGACACCTTGGATTCTGATTCAAATCCACGAATTTTCTGCAGAGTGGAATATAACCAGTTATATCCGATGAAGTTTCTTTTAAGTTGCTCTTAAGTCAGATTCTAGCTCGATAACTCAGCTTTCGCATAATGATCCCGGAATCATCTGTTAACGGTTCAAATGTGTGGCCTTTCAACAACACCGTTACGTAAATTCACACTTAACAAAACAAGTATACCTTTGTTGATGGCTTGTTTAATACCGGTGAGAACATTAACAAAATACCTGTAAATGCAGAGATAAATCGCCTGTATCAATTTTAAAACACACAAAACACGCACATTGTAAGATAAAATATTACGCTGTGTTGATAGATGAAGCAGACGAAGCGGACGGTATGTTGCCAAACCTTTTCTCTGAATGGGAGTGTTTCGTGATGGGAGCAGGGTATGTATACTCTTTCTCAAATACCTTTATTTTTTCGACTGGATAACAAATCTAGTAGATTCAAGTATAGGCATTCGTAGATGTATCCCATTTTTATTAAGGAACGAAATAGTTGAGCACCACGACTTTTTTTGGCATACTTTCTATTCTAATATTTGTGTCCCCAAAGAATGAATACCTAGAACAAGGGTGTCCACCGCGACCCGCGGGCCGCATGTGACCCAAAGCAAGTATTAGTGCGGCCCAGAAAGAAAGCTCAAAGCGAAAATAACATATCAATAGCATGCCTCGGCGATGATGGCAGGTGACCATTACAGATCCCGCATTGTTCATTCACCAAATCGAAAATACAGCATTTGAAATATCTTTAATTCTGTACAAAATTCCGTATGCAATTTCTGTATATTAATTTCAGTTCAAAAATGTAATGTGAAGTTTTTACACATTTAACATTTCATATTTGTAATAATATTAAAATTAGTATAAGAAATGAAACACCATGAACATACAATCTCCATTATCTTATGAATCCATTCACGAACAAGGCCATTATAAATCTTGTTAGGGAGCGTACTCGCACATTTTGTTTCATCAAACTATTTCCAGGAGAATTGACAAACTTGGGAAATATATCGAAAACGATTTAAAAAGTAAAGCTTCCAGTTTTCAGTTTGACTCTTTGTCGGTGGATTAAAATACTGATGCTACTGACACGGCTCAGTTTGCCATTTTTAGTAGAGGTATAAGTGATGAGTTTATTGTAACTGAAGAAATAGCTTCTTTAGTACCGTTAAAAGACAGGACAATCTCGAGACATTAATATGAAGCAGAGAAGAAAACGTTGACTCGATTCTCATTAACTCTTGCCAACATATCTGGTATAGTTACAGATGGTGCCCAATCTATGATAGGCAAAAAAGAGAGACTTGTAAGATTAAGGGCCTGTTCACATAGGAGTCCGTTGCGTAGCGTTAAGGGAAAGATGACGTTGAGACGAAAATAAACCAATCATATGCCTCCAAACGATTAGCAATGAAATTTTTAACGCCTATGATTGGTTTATTTTCGTCTCAACGTCATCTTTTCCTTAACGCAACGCAACGGACTCCTATGTAAACAGGCCCTAACACTAGAACCGCGACACTTTCGATATATCTAGAACCGTGGAGCGGGTTAGTTTGACCTTAGATGACAAAACACATAAAAATTAACAAAAATTTTAATTTCGTTAAGTAAAATACAGTTTCATATGATAATTAATAATTCCCAGAATTTGCATTAAATAAATATAAATCAGCGGAAATTAACTAAAATTTTGGAAGATGGTGTTATTCAGAAATTTTACTTCCTTAAGTATAATAACGTCTCTCTTAAACAAAAATAAAATTATACTACATAACTTTAATGGAAAATGGATTATCTCATTTAAATATGTTTATAGAACATTTAAAAAAAGAATTAATATTAAAATTTTTATTAGATACTTACTAGTTTTACTGACTTGCTTTATCCAATTTACTGTATGCACTCTGTGCAGAACTTAGTAATAAGTTTTGTGGATTTTCTACAAATGGAGACTTTATGTGATGGTGATTGAAATTATAGTTTTTTTAAGAAGATATTTATTTGTTGGGGAGAATTTCTTAATAATTAGTTATATTAATTAATGTTGGTCAAAATTGTGGTTAGTACATTGCATTCATTGTGACTCCCAAATGATTGGAAAACAACTCTGGTTTGCACTGACAAATTAATTTATTGAATATTAAACACATATATGTATACACTCATAATCAAAATAATCATCACACTTTAAATAGATTTTGCACATTCAATTAATTGCTAATTATTCTTCCAATGCATATACTTAACACACTTAATAATTGTCATCATTCTACTACATGGCGCGCACTATCGTCATATATATATTTGATCAATATTTAGCGTTATTTCGAATCTATCAATATCCACGTTATCATTAATTATTTAGGACAAGGTAGCATGGCTTACGACAAATTGGGAAATAACAGACATTACCTCCGTTTGATGATACGTCGGGCACTGTTCCACATCATACGTCTGGCAGTAGTATCGTGGTCTTTGACATCTCAAGGGTGGGATCGCAGGGCTTAAGTTGATCGCTGGGGCCTCATCTCGGTTGACGCTGAATTCCTTTCATCGATCTCTTCAAATGGCACTTTCATCTCTCATCTCCGATCTTTCATCGTCTTTACATTTCCAGGGTGGGACCGCAAGGCTTAAGTTGATTGCTGGGGCTTCGTTTCCGGTTGATGCTTCACTCTTTTCATCAATACATGTAAAATCAGACTCATTTCAACAGCCGTCCTTCGCTACCCGAACTCTCTGACCGACTTCGCTTATACTCGTGTCATGTAACAACACCAGCCTCATTCCATGTCTATCAACGGTGAAATCATTTCTACCTCTATATATCAACAGACTCCTTCTCTCCTCATTGCATCTCTATCAACCGTCAAATCATTTCAGTCTGTCTGTGAAGCCTCTTTCTCTCCTCTTTTACTCAATATTTCTTCCCTTACTTAATTTTTTGTTCCGCCCACTCTGAAGTCTCATTGGTGTTCCCAGTCCCTTTTTATAACATCCACACACCATCATTCGCTTGGGTTTTTAATTATAACTTCTTTGGTGACCATTCCTAGTTAAGGGGCGTATCTATCTTCCTGACCCCTTATTTCAATGTTCCCACGGATGACTACTTTCCTCTTCTTGTGAGATCCACTTTTATAATCCTCAATAAATTTTGCCTCCCTGACTTGCAACACTTTTATATCTCCTTTTATTCTCTTCCCTCTTTTACGTTCTAAGCCCCCTTTCCAGCGATTCGTTTATTGCCTAAAATTGCTCTTCACTATTCTTTACCATCATATCTTCCAATTAACTTGCCTTTTATACCTATTTCTTTGTGCGCTTTCACGATGTCGCGAAACTCTGCGACACTTTACATTTTGAACAAATATCCTGTGTTTTATTTTTTCACATTTGGACGTTTGGCATCGAAACCGTTTACGCTTAGCTTGTGATTTTCCTGTGTTCTCAGCAGTTTTTTTGGCACTCAGGTATCACCTTTCTTTGACGGGGGAGAATAAAATTTTGACGCAATTCTTCAACTAAATCTTGAACAAATTGTCATCTATACTCGGGAAATACCTAACCTGAATGCAGGCAAAACGCTAGAGCAGTATGATTCCGCCATTGCGATATAGTTCGCACTTTTTCCTATTAACAGGGTTGATAAAAGGTACATTTCAGACATAAATCATTAAAATAATGATTTAACTGATAAAGCGTAGACATATTTGAGCAACAAAAATGTGGTGTTTCATGTATTTAGTAAATAATGCACAATACAGCATGCGAGAGAGAATGTAGCGTCATAGAATAATCTGACCATTGACAAGGCTTCGTTTCCTTGGCGGGAGTATCTGGTGTTCAATGTGGATGTGAATTTTTGGTAACCCCAAAGTCAGAAGAGAAAATCTCTCAGAAAGTGGCCACTCGGGAGGGGGAGCAGTTCTTTTTTCACAAGGGGTGGAAAGTGAGGAGGAGATTATCACCAAACATCCCCCACTTTTCGCTAAATAACGGTATTGGCATCAAGAAAGAGTCCAACAGGTGTTACTTCCTGCCGATGGGTAATGGTTTTACCCTAAGAAAAGGCAGTGTTTACAAGAGACAAGTGGGGAGGAATACACATCTGCAGTTAACAATTGAAAGAAAATTTTCAACACTATACCTATTGGAATATTAACTGCCGTGATTTGCTGTACAATCTAAAATGTTTAAACGCTGATTTCTTATGTCTATTTTCCAAGTTATAAACTTGCAACTAAGCAAAAAATCTTTGACGTTTTCATTTAATTTTTAAACTGGGCAAAAATATGGCTAACAAAAACCAAGTTATGAGAAGATATTTGACAAAGGATGAAATTAGAGTTTGACGAAATATTCCCCTAGTTAAATTGCGAAAAATGGGAAATTTTATAAAGTGTTGAAAAAATTAAATGCATGTGATTTTTCATTGGAAGAGGTCATTAGTGTAGTTATCATAACACTTTAAAGGGCAGGACCGGCTTTAAGCCGATTTGACCCATTAGACTAGGAAAAAATTTTAAAAATGTTTAAAAGAAAATTGCGTAAACAGATGTAAAAATTATTCAGAATAACGACTTAACGAAGTGTGTAAAACGTGCATATGTATATCTCAATATGCTGGTTGAAGAAATGGAAGCATTCTTCCATCTTAATATTTCGGAAACCCATAAAAATTCTAAAATTCCTCGCTACGAATGATAGAGCTGCTGACTTTCAGAAAAAACTAACAATTTCAAAATCCCAAATACCTAGAAATCTGCATCTACAATAATAAATTTTTGTATGATCCCGTATTTATAAAAGTAAACAGGACTCCAAATTTTATTGAGGATTTCTGAAACTCCCTCACGTTACTTCGGGAAATAGTAAGTAGAACGATGAATGGTTAAAAGTTTCAAAATACATTGATTACATGAAAATAGAAATCAAAACATCTGATTGTTTTCTTGCTGGTGTCCGAATCGGTATCACTATATCTTTCGGTTCATCAGTTGCCGGGTTCGATTTACACTGTGACAAATTCAATCCAATGCTCCCTCCCCCTCTCTCTCCTTTTCACATATTTCGGAGAGAAAAAAAAAATTGGCAATGTATAAGAATGCATGGTTTCTATGAGAATCACATACTGTTTGAAATCGTAAAATGAACAGGAAACAATTTTATAGGAATTAAGACAATTCGAAAATTTATGTTGGTATACTTTAGAAAATTAGTTCAAATGGTGATGTGAAAACAAAACTGTCTCCTGCTTTGCTGGAAAGCAACTGATGGAAAATCAATCCTCCATAGGCGATAAAAGGCCAAATATGGCAATCCGCATTTTGTAGCGGAGGGAAGATACTTACGTTGCAGGTGTAAATTGGCCGTTGTAGCATAAATAGTAATGCCAACTAAGCTTTGCCCCGAGTATAGTAATATTTTTTCCAGTAACAGTTCTATACAAAATCCAAAAATTGACAGCAGCAAGATCCAGAATATTATAAAAAAACCTGCACCGGCCACTTACGAGAAGCAGACTTGACAGAATACTTCCTTACCATTTGATCAATTACATCTACACTGAATTTAGTTGTGTCGTAGTATGCAATGACGGCCGGTGGCGTAGTGGTTAAAAGCTTCAAGCTGCCACACCACAGGTCCAGGGTTCGACCCTGCGACTGGGCAAGGTCAACTCAGCCTTTCATCCCTTGAGTGGGTCGATAAAATGAGGACCAAGCATGCTTGGGAATTAATTCTGGGGGCCCCTCGGCAGGCTGACCACCTGCCCGAGACATATGCTGTATGACACCCCAAGCCCAAGGTCAAGAAAGCGGAGATTGGCATCACCAGCCTTGGTCCACAATGGACTGTTGCGCAATTGGTAAGTTAGTAGTATGCAATTGTTTCAGGTAGCTTTTTCTGGTATCGATTTTCCCGCTACTAGTCGAAGAAACACGGAGCTTTCGGGACGATCTCACAGTCTCCTCACGTGTGGTGTGTCGCAAAGCCTCAAGGATACTGGAATTTGCGAAATTTTTAAAATCCCGAGGAGAACGGGACGATACTATCTTCGCCACGTCCGCGAAGCCAGCGATCTCGCCGTATGACGTCATACCACTGAAGACGTCATGAGATTCCTTCCTGAAGTTTTTTTTTTGTCCTAGAGAACTATGCTCTGCCAAATACATCGTAAAAACGAACATGGAGGCGCAGGTTTCAAGTTACTCGGGAAAGCAATGACGTCACCGAATCCACCAACGGAGTTTATGGTTTTTTTTCGGCACCTTACTGTCAAAAAGTAGCACTACAAACGCCATTAATTCGTCGTAAATGTCTATTACTCCAAAACACTTTTAAGGCAAATCGTTATCCAGTGGATCCCTGGACACTGTGGCATCTCCGGTAATGAGCAAGCAGATTATGTTCGCTAAGAAGGGCACACAGATAGTTCAAAAGCCAACCACAAGCTACTAATTTCCTTCCTTAGATGGAAAGCGGATCTCACTTATCGTATTTCTTCGAGGAGTTTGAGGAACATTTTGGGCAAAAAAAATTTCGGTTAAACCTCGTGAAAGAGCTGTTGCGGAATTGAGACTTGCAGTGGGCCACGACTGTCTGGCGAGTCATTTACACCGCATTAGCATTTACGACAGCCTAAATTGTCCCCTCTGTGGAAAGGATGAGGTTATGGACAGGTACCATATCCAAGGATCTTCAGCTCTGCGTGGGGACTTCGAGACAAAAAGATATTGGAGTGCTAGAGCCCTGCTGATGAGACATTGAATTTTTCTCTTACCGTTCCTTGTGTTCTTTGCTGTAGATGTTTGTAAGAAGTTTGTCATATTCTCTTGCCATTATGCTAAAAAGCAATATGCTAAAAAGCAAAAATTGTTGTGATTTGTCTTCAACTGAATTTCGAATAGATACACAATGATCAGTATCAGAAAATTTGTCTGAAGAATTTTTTATGATAATTGAGTTTTCTAGTGAGACCCCAGGAACTTCTTTAAGGTTTTAGATACTAGAAATGAATTACACAAGGATTATATTGGTCTATGGCCACAAAGTTTAAGTGATGAACAACGGAAATTTCTTGTTGAAAAAGGCCCTGTACGCGTCACACTAAGTGAATATCCCACCAACAATGCAAAGCGCCATTTCTCTGAAAATTTCTATTTGCGAAAATTGCCCAATTCCGAAATTGTTGATCGCCTGTGGCTACTTTATTCTACAAATCTTAATTCAGTTTTTGTTTTTGCTGTAAATTATTCGACTCTTCATTATCAGTTAAATTATGCAGTACTAGTTGCGACGAATGGAAGCATTTAGGAGAGATTCTTTCTTCAC
This sequence comes from Dolomedes plantarius, assembly GCA_907164885.2. Classification (NCBI taxonomy): domain Eukaryota; kingdom Metazoa; phylum Arthropoda; class Arachnida; order Araneae; family Dolomedidae; genus Dolomedes; species Dolomedes plantarius. Next base: position 80,775,443 of record OU015501.1, on the reverse strand, counting down.
ATGAATCATCTGTTAAACATATAGGTTGTTTCTGGAATTGGCTGGAAATGGAATTCGTTTACGGGAAAACCTAACAATTGACCAAGAATTCGAAAAAAATGTTGATTCGACTCTTCATTATCAGTTAAATTATGCAGTACTAGTTGCGACGAATGGAAGCATTTAGGAGAGATTCTTTCTTCGCATGAATCATCTGTTAAACATATAGATTGTTTCCGGAATTGGCTGGAAATGGAATTCGTTTACAGGAAAACCTAACAATTGACCAAGAATTCGAAAAAAATGTTGATGCTGAAAAGCGACATTGGCGCTGGTACAGCGTAATTGATAGACTTCTTTCGATTATACACTATCTCGGACAAAGGGATTTATCCTTCCGTGGTACCGTGGAAAAATTGGGAAGTCCGAAAAATGGAAACATTTTGATTTTAATGGAACTTATTTCTAAGTATGATTCAGTATTGTTAGAACACTTGAAACGTATAAAAAACGACGAAATAAAAGATCATTATATTGGAAATAGAATTCAAAGTGAACTAATTCAGCTTATTAGTGACAAAGTTTTGGAAACAATTTGTAGTCAGATTTTCAAATTAAAATATTATTCTATAATTCTCGACTGTACTTCGGATGTAAGTCATCAAGAACAAATGAGCTTAATTATTCGCCATGTCAGTTGTGAAGAAAATAATGTAGAAATTCACGAACGTTTCATCTGTTTTTTGTCTGTTTGGAACATCACAGGCCAATGTCTTACTGGCGTTTTTCTGAATAAGCTGAAAGAATTGCACATTCCTCTAGAGCAGTAGGTCTCAACCCATGGAAGTCTGCGGACCACTAAGCCAGAAATTGAACCAAGTGCGGACCCCCCCCCCCATACACACACACCGACTTGAGGGGGGGGGGAGACCTTCCGGGGGATATGGGGGGTATAGAATATCCTTTAGGCAAAAGGGATACAGGATTAACGTATTCACATTCTAAAGTATCATATTCAAATAATAAAATAATCATGTTAAACTTTTTTAAAAATTTAATTCAACACCTGATAGTCATCGGATATATTCGTACTATCTAGTTAAGCGAACATTGCTTTCAAAATCCCCATTTATTTGGCAACATTTTTATATCTGGTACCGGACCACTCCCAAGGCTCTCGCGGACCACCGATTGAGAACCACTGCTCTAGAGGACTGTCGTGGTCAAGGCTACGACAACGGCGCAAATAATGCGTGACAAAAACAAGGGTGTAGAGTCCAGAAAATTGGAGATAAATCTTAAAGCTCTTTTTGTTCCATGTGGATGTCACAGCTTAAATTTAGCTCTTGGATACATGACCAAATCATCAACAGCAGTCCTTACATTTTTTGGCATTGTTCAAAAAATATATATCTTATTTTCCTCTTCAACTATCCTATGGGAAATTTTAAAGAAATATGTATAAATTTGACTGTCAAATCTCTCTGTGACACTAGATTGGAAGCCAAAGTACAACGTGATAAAGCTATTAGGTTTCAGATTGGGGATGTTTATGACGCTATCTTTGAAGTTTCCGAAACTACTAATGATCCAAAATGTAAAACTGAATCAAAAGCTCTTGCAAAGGCTATTAAATGTTTTCAATTTCTTACCACTTTGTGTATATGGTATGATATTCTAAGCCAATTCAATATTGTTAGTAAACTAATGCAAAGTGTAGATGTAAATCTGAATACAGCTTTGCAATTAATGGAGAACACAGTTATGTTTTTAAAAACGTTTAAAGAAACTGAATTCGAAAAGACAAAAGCTGCTGTAAAAATATTAGCAGAGGAGCTTGAAATGGATACTTATGATACACATTTTTCTCTCGAGATTCCTCTCAGAATAAAAAAAGGTGAAGAAGCATTTTGATTATGAGTGCAATGATGAAAGCGTTTTTGAACCCGAAGAAAACTGTCGCATAAATTTTTGCAATGTGCTTATCGACCAGGCTATCATGTCAACTGAGGAACGCTTCCAGCAATTAAAAAATTTCAATAATATTTTTGGATTTCTTTTTAACGTTTTTGAACTGAAAACAAGGGAATGTGATCTACTGAATCATTGCAACCATCATTGCATCATTGAATCATTGAAAATGATCTCTCATCATCTTTGGACTTTTCACTTATAATAGACAATTTTGCTGCTCAGAAAGCAAAAACTTACTCTATAACAAAGAAATTCTTACATGTAAGTATTTGTTTTTAAGAATTTACATTTTCTAAATCATGTAAATAATTTTTCCATTGTTTCATTATTCATACAAATTGATTAATTTTATATTTTAGTGGACCAATTGTAATTTCATGTATAATTTTATTTTACGTACTAGCTAGAATGCAGCTTTTACTGTATCGAAACATAATGCATTAAGAGTAATAATTAGTAAAATCAGTAGTGGATGCAGTTTTTTTCGGGGGAGGGGATCGGGATTGTATTAAAAGATCCATTACTCAGTATGTAGAGAAATTTGATTGACAGTAAATGTGTTTCGCCCAGGGCCGCTAAAATCCTAAGCACGCCCCTGATCGTTTCAACAAAGCAGATTTTTGATGGAAACTGTATGCTGAAAATTAAGAAAAGTAGGTCACCGTGTACGACCGGTGTGTGGTATTTAATAAAACCAGCATACTGTCATTTTTTGTCTTAGGGGTGAGGAAAATCAGTTTGTTGTTAGATACGCAGAGTCAGAAGACTGGACAGATCTAAATTGAGGCTTATTAATTTAGCTTAGGTGTATATATACACTGCTCAAAACAATTAGGGGAGCACAGGGTTTTAACGAAATTACGCAAATACTTACACCGGTAAGTAACATAAAATAAATCATCCATGATTTAAAACCTAGCAGGAAACAGAAGAAGAAAACTTCATATGCAAATCAAAGTTCATGACGTCAAAAACCAGAAAAAGAACATAAGGGGCGGAAATCGGGATGTTACAGAAACGTCTGTTTCACTGCCTTAACTGTGAAATTCGATTGCTCAGTTATTCTTTTTGAGAAAAGGTGACTTGAAAATGTCTCAACAACGTGATTTACCGGTATCCATGGCATGGCGTATTATAGGCAGACTTGAATCCGGGCAAACACAACATAGTGTCGCGGACGCTGTTGGAGTCGCCAGAAGTGTCGTTGCAAGGTTGTGGAATCGATTCCAAGAAACAGGGAATGTTAGACGTCGACCAGGGCAAGGTCGGCCACGCGCCACTTCAGCAACTGATGACCGGTATATACTGTTAACATCTCGTCGAAACAGAACAGACAATGCTACTCAGCTGCAAAGACAGTTGCTCTTGGGAACAGGACGAAGGGTGTCCAGCCAAACAGTACGTAATAGGCTTCATCAGGGTGGTCTCTATGCACGTAGGCCAATGGTCTGCATTCCGTTGACCTCACGCCACCGTGCGGCCCGAAGAAGATGGGCTGCTGAACATCGAGATTGGGAGCAACATGATTGGAGCCAAGTGCTGTTTACAGACGAGTCCCGATTCAGTCTGGAGTGTGACACCCGACGTGTTTTGGTATGGAGGGAAAGGGGCACTCGAAATAACCCCACATTCGTTCGTGAAAGATCACAATACAGACGAGCTGGTTTTATGGTATGGGGTGGAATCAGCATAGGTGGACGTACGGACCTGCATATCATTCGGAATGGTACTTTGACGGCCCGAAGGTATGCAGACGAGATACTGAGACCTCATGTCATACCTTACGCTGCAGCCATTGAAGATTCCTTTGTTTTTCAGCATGATAATACCAGACCCCATACAGCTCGTCTTGTGGAGAACATGCTTGAAGCTGAAACAATACAGCGTATGGAATGGCCAGCGTGCTCTCCTGACCTGAATCCAATCGAGCATGTTTGGGACATGCTCGGACAACGCATTGCTACGAGACCAAGGCCTCCTTTTACACCCCGAGACTTGGAGATTGCACTTCTTGAGGAGTGGAACAGTATTCCCCAAAGTCTTATCGATAACATCATCGCATTCATGGAAAACAGGTGTGTAGCAGTCTTAGCTGTTCGAGGAGACCACACGCCATATTAAAAATCTTGCATAATTTCTAAACAATACTTTTTTTATCGTTTACATGTAACCAAATTGTTGCCCTAAATCCTCTTTTCATGTTTTTTCCATATTTTCAAAGAATTAAAGCTTAATTACAAATTTTTTTTTACGTCTTTTTTTCGGTATTGCGCATTGATACGCGTGTACTATCCATTTTATGCCAATACGTGGCTGTCTCGCACGGTTTTCTTAACTTCTTTGCTTGCTCCCCTAATTTTTTTGAGCGGTGTATATTGTCGCGTTGATAGCGGTAGAATAGATGAGGCACCCAAATAACAGAAACGCAGAGCTCTTTATTTAGCATTCAACAGTTGGTTAACAAGACGGGAACTGCCCAGAAAACTGAGCTACTCGCTCTTTTATACATTAACAGAATGCTCTGGAACACCGTTCCAGTAAACTAAAGAATATTCTAAAAACTTCAAGAATTAAGAGAACAAAGGAAATGAAATTAAAGCTTAAATTGCCTGCAGCGCTTGTGCGGGGATTTGAACCGGGGACCTCTCACTCCGCAGCGATTACCACTTAGCCGCGGGGTCCTTGGTGAGAAAAGCATTATAAGTGGCAGTATATACGAAATATTGAGTTACCAGTACGAAATAAAAAAAACCATTTTATATTATTAATGTCTCTGGGTGTTCCAGGAATTTTACAATGATAAAAAATTTTAAAACCATCTTTCTGACAGAAATTATTATCTTCATGTATTATAAACTTCTACTGAGTCACCAAGGCGCCCCTGGAGAGAGGGGGGGGGGGGGGTTGCTCGGTCTAAATTCAGGTTACACCAAAGGGCGATGTAACTTCAATTCCCCGTTCGGTACTCGTACGGGTCACTCGTAAGGTACTTCTATTAACATTGGACGAATGTCGAAGGACAATATGTGCCTGCCACATTGAAAAAGAAAACAGAAAAGAGTCTCCATGATGGAGACTTACCAGAAGTTTAAACTTAATTTATTTTCATTCAAAGTATCTCTAATTTTTTTTAATGTTTTATTTGATGTATCAAACATTTCATGAAACATAAAAACAGAATTTCGCATAACTGCAATTATATTTTAGAAATTTCTTCCCGTGATTGTGTGTTATATCTTCCCTTGTCATTATTATTTTATAATCTTTATCTCTCTCTTTTATAGTGTGCGGATTTGAGAAAAGCGGTATGGATATATGATCGTAGCTGTTAGAATTCGACTGTAAACTGTAGGGGTCAGTCTGTTTTGCCTTATTGTTGCAAAATATGACTTTAGCTATCAAAAAAAAAAAAAAAAAAAAAGAGAGAAGAAACCGGTGAACCAAGAATTTTTAGTCCATTTTACTAAGTTAATCTCCTTTTATTAGTTAAAATTCTTACATATAGATTCTTACAAAGTTTATTTGTAATTAGTATTTAGCTTTCTGAGTAAAATTTTGTTTATACATTTTGATATATTTTCATTCTGATATAATTTTGAACTAGCACTCTAAAGAAACTGCTGTTTTACTGAATTTAGTATAAATTATTCATTTGTGATTAATTTAAACTACACTGCTGGCCACTGTAAATGCAACACCCTGAAGGAAACATGCAAATAACATGAAATTTACAACATGCATTAGCGGAGGTGAGATATGCAAATGATTAGAATTTCAGCGCAGACGCACATCACACGCGCCTGTGGCGCCACTTCAAAGCGCTATTTAAGGCTTGGAGATTTCGACGATTTCAAGTTCGGCAATTGTGTTTTTCTTGTGGTTTTTTCAAAAAAACGATCAATTATGCCTCGTCGAAAACAGCGATCATCTTTTGATCAAGTATCCGAGTTCTACAGAGGAAGGATAGTGGCCTACCGAGATTGTGGATTATCTTTCAGGGAAATCGGTAGTCGTGTTGGACGAAACCAAACAACTGTAATGCGGATATGTGATCGTTGGATGCAGGAGGGTACGACGGACCGGCGTGTTCGATCGCATCCACCTCAGCGCACCACTTCACGTGATGACAGGCAAACTGTGCGCATGGCAGTGACGGATCGCTCAGTCACATCACGAACCATAGCACAGCACATGCAGTCTGTAACGCATCATCCAGTGTCTGCGCGTACCATTCGACGCCATTTACAGCAGAGTGGTCTGTCCGCAAGACGTCCATTGCTTTGTCTACCCTTGACGCAGAACCACAGACGTCTCCGCCGCCAATGGTGCGATGACAGAAGGATGTGGACGGCAGAATGGAATGAAATTGTCTTTACTGACGAGTCACGCTTCTGTCTGCAACACCACGATGGTGTCGCATTCGAGTCTGGAGACACCGTGAAGAGAGGATGCTGAACAGCTGCGTTATGCACCGCCACACTGGTCCTGCACCGGGTATTGTGGTATGGGGCGGTATTGGATATCACTCTCGCAAACCTCTAGTACTCATTGCCGGTACTTTAAACAGCCAGCGCTACATCTCCTAGGTATTGGAGCCAGTTGTCCTTCCTTACCTTCAGGGCTTGCCCACAGCCATATTTCAACAGGATAATGCGCGACCACACGTGGCACGCATTGTCCAACGGTTCTTCGTCAATCGCCAGATTGAATTGCTTCCCTGGCCGCCTCGCTCTCCGGATCTTTCGCCGATAGAAAACATGTGGTCCATGGTTGGTCTACGACTGACCCAGATTCCATCCCCAGATGCCACAGCAGATCAACTTTGGCAACGTGTGGAAGCTGCTTGGTCTGCTGTACCCCAAGAACTCATCCAAAGTCTCTTTGAATCAATGCCGAGGCGTGTGGCAGCGGTGATCTCCAACAATGGCGGCTACTCTGGCTACTGATTTTGGCAGGAACCACACTTCACAGAAGTCTATAAATTTAATCATTTGATACTTGGTCAACATGTTATCTACAAAATAAATTTTGTTGTAATATCTCTTGTCTTTCTTGGTGTTGCAATTTGGGTGGCCAGCAGTGTAGTTTATTAGGTATTCTACATTTAATTTGTGGGTTCAGATTGAACATGCTGGGACCAGTCTGTGCAAAAGAAAGTATGAAATACAAATTATCCCCAGGCATATCCTTGCGAATTTAAAAATTTCTCACCTACTGTCTGAGCTATTTGATAAAAGATTGCGTATTGTAGTAAATATTTGAAGATAATTGCTTACTATAGCAAATACGAATAACTTCCACTTGGAAAATTTCTTTTCATTACTGACATATCACTTGTTGAAAAGAAATAGGATTCCTAATCCGTATGCAGTATTGACAGTATTGGCAGTACAATGACTTGATACTCTTACATTGAGTGCAATAAGCTTACGTCACATGCCAATTTTTGTAGCATTTAACTCCTTAAGATTTTTATTTCATATTTCCAATAATTTTTTATCTAGTTCCTTTAATCTAATCCTCGAATCAAGAGCATCTAAATGTTTAAATGCGTGCGCAACTAGTATGTTTTTTTTTTCAACTAGGTATTATAATCCTCTGCTTAATTAAATGCTTTTTATACGTCTACATGTTGAATTACTGGACAATGGATGACAAGGATAATGACTGCGCTTTTAGGAAGCAGACGGCAGCCAAAGACTGTATTCGTATTGATTGTTGTTAGTATTTTTGTTTCAGTTAAGGATGCAATCTAGACATAACGATAAAAATTAATTTGAGGTAAATGTTTTTGTGATTAGTCAAGCTAAAACTTAAAGATGAACGTTTTATTAGATAATCTGTGTGCATGTTTTACATCAATATTCACTGAAGTGAGGTAACATTTCAAATATTGTTTGAACTACATCGAATTTCATGCTCTGAACTGAAAGTATCGAAGTCTGGAAGAAAGAAAAAATAAGAAAGTATAGATTTGGCTGACGAAAAATTTACTTACTGGTTCGTTAGTGGCACCGTTTAATGTGGTATGCTAATTCTATGGAATGTTTATTCTACATCCGAGTTCGCTTTTTGGAATTGGAAGTCGTTTGTTATAGCTTACTTTTAAGAAGTAAAAACATTTTACTGCCCTGAGAAAAAGTGTGGATTAAAGTAAGCAGCTTCGATTGGGATACATGAACGGCATTAATATGATCGTGCTATAGGATTATTCAACTTTCACCTCCCGGAATTTGATTTGTCTTAGCGGAGCCGAAATCAATGATTTCAGAAACCTCGAACGCGACATGATAGTTGATACCAGACGAACGGGATTCAGTATTTCTGCAGCTGGCAGCCTATTAAATATTTGTCGTAGAATGATTTATTGTAAGTATCGAGAATGATAAAATGTTCAAAAAAGGTGGAGCTAGAGCAATCAAGAGGCTGACAATCTCGCCATCAGCAAAGGTCAATGAGGTTTCGGCAGTATTCTACTTGCTAACCGGAGGACAGCAAATTATGAAAGAACTGTCCGTTGTACATAATAGCAGTGGGTCGCGACTCATTGTGGGGTTGCCAAAATAATTGGAGGGGTCGCGGATAGTTTGGAATAAATTTATATCATATTCAAGTACTTAATTAAAAATTTGCTTTAAATTTTTCATAATTACGAATTTTTAATATTTTATCTATTTTTTATGTGCTAAAAATATATGACATGATATTATTTCTAAATGTTCAACCCTTTTGGCCCCAGTAATCTAATCTAAATCTGAACTTTATCAAACATTTAATTGCAAAATCAATGAATTTTAGTTTTAATGTGAATAAATGAAGTTTGTAATTTTTAATGTATTAATATAAAGTTTATAATTTTGATATCAATCTCTTTTATAATTTTAATTTTGCTAATTTTTACCTTAGTGAACTACAAATACATATTAGTATTTAAATATGAAGTTTTAGCCACATGAGATACGCCATAAACAAGTGCTGAAGGTAAGCGAGACTTCATTGTTTTTTATTGTTGTTATGCAAAGTTAAAATTTACCCCAGATATACAATTCATTGATTTTTAAAATAATTTGTCAACATTTGGTTATTTCTTTGTTCTATTTTTTATTTGACATTTTCATAATTAAAAAAATTTGCTACTTCCAAATACTTTAATTGGGGGTCGAGCGATTTTTTATTTAAAAAAAAGTCTTAGTACCCATTTGTTTCGTTTTAATTTGACTAATTCACCTTATTGTGTCTTGTGTGACTCTGGACAAAACGTGACTGCTGCTCATCTGGACGAGTGTTCTGCGCTAAATAATTTGGACTGTATTGTTAAAAAATATTGGAGAGCTCGTTGCCTGATGTCCTGATGGTCAATGGCCTAGCATTTGTTTAATAATAATTATTTAAAGAAAGGGGGTCGTGGTCGAATGAAGTTTGCGCACCATCGCATTAGAGCACAGAAAGAAGAGGACAATTCTGGAATTAACAATGTGACAAAGTTGTTTCGTATGAGATGTAGTGGCCTAAGATCTGTTCTGATGCCACCCCTTATCGCGCCGAACAACAAGCGGGTGCAATATGTCCCCAGTAGTGATTACAATACCGGACCAAAAATACAACACCGATGTGAGACTCTCACATAGTCTGAAAGCAGACTCAATCCTAACTTTGAAAAATCCAGTACAGATGTGACTTTTTGTTAAAGGAATCGGGCAGACTGTTAGACAGACAATGGTGCTGTGCCCACTTCCCTAAGTGGAAAAAAGGCTCATTCGTTTGGAATAGACCATCAGAGCACAAAGAGACAATGCTAGGCCCGGGGTGTCGGGCTGACAAAAAGGAAACTCCGGCCCGGTGGTGACCAGATGACAAACCCCTTGTGAGGGCATTGCATCAGACACATGAGACAATGGAACATTCGAGAACGATGAAAAAGGTATAAATGAAGAAAAGACGATTAGACGGGGCTTTTTTTAGACTGAACGATGATGAGATATTGAGGTACTGGAGAGAGGAGGGAATAGCGACTAGACGGGAAGTCTGGTTTGAGCTGTGATTATGAACCCCTCTCTCATGAATGTTATCAGCGTTCTTCGGAACAAACTTGTGTACATTATTATTAGTCTAGATATTGATTTTATATTAAACAAGATGTAAATAGACTTGTATTAGTGTCTACGTTAATATTACGAGTGGCTTATACCTCGGATCACGGTGTTGTGATGATAATTAATAGTTTTAGAAATAATTAACGTTTATATTGATATCGGGGATTGAGATAATAAAGTAAGTAAGTAAATTTTAGTAACGGTTGTGCTTTGTTTTAATCAATTTATTAAGCCTCTGCTAAATATATGTGAGGGTTAAACTTGTGGTGATCAAATATTAATTGATTTGATTAATGTCATCGCATTTGGAGAAGTGTGCGCAAGTTTCTCTAAATGTTTTGACATTGAGAAGAATTAAGTTGAAATAGATCATCACATGTTACACCTTATTGTTAAAAATATGAATAAATTTATAAGCCTTATTTATAAACCTTGTGAGTGGCTGGTACGTTTTTTTTTTGCTGGCGAATTTTAATTCAAAGGTTGAAGGAATTTTGTTAAATGGTATAGGTTTTGGAAATATTCAATTATTTCCTTCTTTCCCTAAAGCACCCTGTGCCTAGCGACAGGCTTCGGTCGCTATCTTTTACTGTCCGCTGTCCTTGGAAATTTGATATGCCAGGTCTTCGCCATTTCTTAGTGATGCACAACCAAGCCCCCCCCCCCCCCCCGAGCCAGAGAGGGGAAAAGATTTGGATTATCAGAAGGTGCGGAAGGGTACAGGTCCTGTGGATGGCGGTAGCTCGGAGAAAATGTAATATGGCGTTGGTACGAGTTCAGAAGAGGAACTAAAATTAGACTACAGTTCCACAAGATAGAAAATGATGGCCTGCAACCTTTCACTCGAACCTGATGTCCCAAATCGCTGGCGCTCTAGCGGACTATTTGCAATCATACAGGCTGCGGACAACTACAACATAATGGAGCGGTGACTCGGGAGCGCGGGAGTTCGAAAAATTCATTCGGGGATCCAGGACTGAGAGCGGGGGCGTAAAGACCGAGGGGTCGGGGCTGAGGCTCTGGCCTCGGGACGATGCAAAGATCCCGGAAATGATGTGAGGGCCACGGGTGAATTTCCTTTTTCCTTTCCTTTCTTTTCTTTAAATTCTATCCTTAAACTCTCTCCTTTTTGAATGCTGCAGCAGAGTCATTAAGATTCAATTTAAATTTAAAATTTAATTAATGATTAGCAATTACATATAGAATAATTAATTTTTTTTATTCGCCAGCCACTTCATTTTTGAGTTATTGGAATTTTCAGTGTATTTATTTGATTGTGTTGAGAATATTTTTTTTTTTTTTTTTTTTTCCAATGCGGAGGCACTTGTATTCAAACATTGGCCTTTACTACGCCGCAGTTTTGCTGTCCATTTTATTGTGGGGGCACCATATAGGCGGACAGCATTACCCCCTATGAAGGGACGACACGAACGGAGGCATTTTTCGTGGCGCAACGCTGGGACTCGATCTGAGCACCCTCAGCACCGAAAACCAGCGCGCTGTACCACTGGGCCGCCACAAGCCCGTGTTGAGAATATATAAATTTTAGTTTTACAGCAATTGTATTTTTGATAATTGAATATTGGTATGTCGGAAATATGTTGATTAGAATTGATTACCAGATTGATGGTTACAATGTCAGTGAAATTGTTAATAAAGTGTTATTATTAGTTTGTAAAGTTGAGTCATGTCAGTCTTTGCCCTTGAATTAACTTTCTAAATTTTAGCTTTAGGTTTTTAATTTCAGCAGAGTTGAATTTTTGAAGCTTTTTCTTTTAGGTGACGTAATTTTATTTCCAGATGTTCTCCAAGGTTAGATAATTTTATTGAATTTAATTTCATTTTTCTTTTGGCTCATTAATCACCACAGTGATGCAACAGTATCGAACCAGTGTTAATTAAAATATTAATTATTATGGGTTATTGCATTAAAAAAAACACAACGCAACCTTATCATCTAGTCTTATAATGTACTAACCACTAATGGCTAATGGGCATATATTGTACTTAAATTTAACTGAAACCTACCTTAATTAGTAAGATTTATTCCTACCTTTAATTCATTAATTAGTAATTATAATATTAAAGTTTTAAATAACCCCCCCATCACAAATTCCGTTGCCACAACGGCGATCCGGTTTACAACCGGTATTCGGTATTTTTTCAAACGTTATGCCGGGATACTCGAATAATACCAGCTTTAGGAATTTTTCAAAACAGATAGACAAACACAGTTGTTCCTTTGCCATATTGATTAGGTTTTGCAAAAAATGCATAAACTATAAAAATATAAACAATTTTGTTATGTACAAATATAAAGTAAAGGAATAAATGTTATAATCAAATATTATTAATAATAGCTGTAAAATGATAATTTATAACATTAGAAACAAAAAATATAAATAAAAAATAAATCACTCTAGTATTACTCTAGCAAATACCGGTTTTTTGAAATTGCAAAATAGCACGAAATACCGGTATACCGGTATTGCTAGTCCACAGTGAGTTGCACTGTGCTATCAACAACTGCAAAAACATGAGTTGGTCCAATGAATTATACTTTCACCTTAGCATGTCATGTTGATGAAGTAAGTCGTAAAGAGCATGAGACGATGGGCCCATCCAGTGAGGTATCCACGAAGGTGCTTCTGCTATTGTTTGGGGAATATATTCATGGGAGTCTTTTCTGATGCCCGAAGACAAAACGATTATAAAAAGGAGACCTTTTTATATCCGATCTGCCTGAATAGATAACTAGATGATGCGATGATAAACAGATCGGTAGATCTGCGGTCAGGAAACAGTCGATAGTTATACTCTAAACATTAAATTTTATCGAAATAATTTCGTCGACAACGTCTGTCCGTTTATGACCACAATCATCACTCTAGGATACAGTATTTTTTAGCATGACAATGAATTTTCAGCATTTCAATGTCTCGTGCCAGAAGATTTGCAAGTCCAATTGGTTACAGTTACGTGACAAAAATTTTGCCGTTCCTTGATGGATCATTCAGTGTTCGTCATGTCCTGCACAATGTTTCAATCCCATCGAGCACATTTGAGATGATATTAAAAAGGTGTTCAGGTGTGACGACAACTATACATCAATTTGCAACAATTGAGGACGCTGTCCATAAGGTCTGGGTGTATATATTTGTAGAAGGGTTCATAACGCTGGCTGAACATAGGCAAATAGCTTGCGAGTTGTTGCAGAGGCTAATGAAGGACCGAAATAATTCAAGGAATATGCAATTTATAACCTGGCCAAAACAACAAGTAAAATAGGACTCTTAACCTTAGTCATGAGTATTATTAATGTGCCGCCTTAGTAGACTAGTTTTTTATGTATCGCTGTGCAGAGTCAGACCTCGTTTTAAATCTTTAAACTATAATAAATTTATATCATTACGTAGCGCATTCAGTGGTATTAGTTTAGGAAAATGAGCAAGTAAATAAAAAAGTATGTATGACCTGCATTACAGAACTGAAGACAGTTTTTGTTCAACGCTCTGTTTTATCTTTGAGTGTGATTTTGAGTAGATCTGAAAGCTTTTAGTTTCCTTATGATGCTCCAAAGAGTCGCTTATGACATTAGCTTCAAATTTTTAGTACGCATATATTTCCCTTTTAATAAATTACGAGAATATTAAAACACATTTTTTATTTGAATAGCTGAAAATATTTCCTTTAAACTTGTAAGCAAATATTTGGAAAGGTCACTAAAATATTTGCACTTAGTGTATGATTTCTTTTTTCCTCGAAGCAGTGGCACAATCAGAGTTCCTTTCCAGGGTAGCGGGATCTCCCTTTTATGGAGAAAAAAGTGTCTTTTCCGAGGAATGAAAATTAACCCTAGGATTACTTTGAGGTGTGTTAGTGTGTGAAGAGCTGGCCCCATAATACAATCCCACGATTGCTTCATTAAAGCGTATTAATAATACTCGTGACTAAAGGTTTAAGAGTCATATCTTTCAAACACAAAATGTTGCCTTTTAAAACAACGATTATACTATAAAGTAAATGCAAAGATATAGGAAGATGAATAACAGTATGTCAAAGTTTAATTTTTAAAGATAGTTAGCATGAATTATACTAAATTTCTGTTGAATTTAAATTTATTTTAAACTCATATTTAATGTGTTGTTTGTAAATATCTCAAAATAATAGCAGAGGACAATAAATTTTACTAATTCATACAAAAGGAGTTAGTTTGACTTGCTTGTGGAGCCATAAATTACCTTGGCTTTTTTTGCTTAAAAATTTGATATGCGACTATGACTATCTAAATTTTTTTTCTTTCCAAATTATTGACTCATGTCAGCTGAAGAACATTTGTGAAGAATGGAGTTTTCAGTGAATCAGTATGTATAGCGTATTCTTTATTTCTTTGCCCTTTCTGAACTTACCACCTGTATATCATAACCACCTGCATATCATATGATTTTGACAGTTTCTTTTACTTACTCATATTTACACAATTATACTCGAAATATGCATTGCCTCCCAATGCCATATTAGGATAGTCCTTTCACTTACTTTACTTTAAGTTTTCTTAAATATTTTTTGTAATTATTTCTAGACGAAAAGGGCTAAATATTTGACAAACCTGAGCTGTGTGATTTTCTAGAAAATTGAAAAGAATTTGCTAAATCTTGAACTTCAGACTTTATAGGGGAATAAAAGCCCTTTTAATTAATTATATTTCTTTAAAATCTCATTTTTTTCGTCCTTTTTAAAAGTCAGTAATAACATTTCTTTAAAAAGTGCAATTTTTGGCTCTTCTTTTCTTTACTTTTTCTTAAAGGTTTACTCCAGCAAAATAACTGGACCTTTGACAGAATGATATCGCGATAAAAAATCATTTCCAGTAACAACTGAAACCTTTGTTTTAGATGTAAAAATTATTACCGAAAATTAAACCAATTTAAATACTTTTTGTTCATAGTAAAACCCTATCCTTCCCTCATAATTTAATACAGTAAGCTCAAATTTGATAACTTCGTCACAGAGATCCGATTGCAAAAGTACAGGGTGTCCATAATTAAACTTCCCTACTTTAAAGTTGTCTACAGTCGAAACTATAGTTCAGAAAGTTATGAAATTTTGTGTAGTACATATTGAAGGGATGGGAGTTTGTTTGAGTGAACAAACAAACAAGCAAAAATAAAAGTTCAAAATTTCACCACCAGAGGGCGTTTTTGATGAATTACACATTTACGACTGGTTCTTTACTTAAGATTTCACCATCTTTTTATCCATAGGTCACACAACGCCCTAACACAATAACTCATACTTATTAAATTTTACAATCTTTAAAGTGATTGCAAAGTCGATCGGAAACTTGTTCGATAACTAATTTTTGGACAAAAGATATGAAGGAACGAATTAGAAACAAATATGCAATTTAATTTTTTGTCGACCTAGAGCAGAAGCTGTTATAAAACCTAGAAACTTTCATGGAGATCTTATTTTCAGCGTGCTTGCCATTGCTAATCAGAATGTCATCGTTACGATTACCAGATCGAGCTTTGTGAGTAAAATTGTTTTACCAAAATGATAATTCAGCACTAGTTGCTCTACGAAAATTTCGGAGTTTGAAGGGGATACGAAAAGTCAGTCTTGATAAACCAAGAACTATACCTGATCTGAAAGACAACATTTCACGACTTGTTCTCAGCATTTGCCCGGACACTCTGCGGTCAACTGTAGAACATGCTATCTTACGATTTCAAATGGTAGCTGAAAATGATGGCCGTCATGTTGAACATGTCTTGTTGTAATAACTTTTTTTAACTATAGTAAATGTTGGCTAAATGTGTAATTCATCAAAAAACGCCCTCTGGTGGGGAAATGTTGAACTATTTTTTTATTCGCTCAAACAAATTCCCATCCCTTTAATATGTCCTACTCAAAATTTCATAAGTTTCTGAACAATAGTTTTGACTATAGACAACTTTAAAGTAGGGAAGTTACATTATGGACACCCTGTATTTTAGTATCATGGGATCTAAATTGAGATGACTAGATACAGAAGTTCTGTACAATATAGATTGATTTTAGCAGATGAATAATACACAAATATTTAACTGTGTACTCCTTTTTATATGTTTTGAAGTAAATTTTAGACATTAAATGCTTCGCTGTGTCAGAAATTTTTAAAACTCTTAAAAACCATTATGTGCCCAACGGGATGAAAGGAATTATGAACTTTTCGTTATTCAGCTCCTTTTTGTTATTAAATACTTTCATAATTCCATTGAAAATTTAGAATCTAATTAACTAAAGACTGAGAGATTATTTCTTTAAATTTTAAATTTACTTTAAGAGAAAATATACAATTTTATTTTATTTTTAAAATTTTCTCGTATGCGTGCGTAAATGTAATTTAAAAGAATGAAATTTTTTAACACATTAAAAAATTATTCTATTAAAAATTGGTTAAAAAATTTGTTTAAAAGTTAGTAAGAAACTATTTTATTAAAGGAATTATTAAAACACATAAATAATTATTTTATTAAAACAAAAATCAAAGTGTTATGATGTATAATTACTTTCAAATAAAATAAGATTATTTATATTTATCTGAATTTATCTTTTTTTAACAATTTTATATGATTAAAGTCTAGTCTCGTGGACAGACCCAAAATTGAGACCCGACATATGAGAATTAAAAGTTCAGCGAGAGATTTTTGTACCCAAGAACTGGAATCGCTTCCTAACGTCATTAGGAATCTTTAATATATTTATAAGAGTAATTATTTATTGACAACAATTTTATTTAAGTTCTGTTAAAGCGGCAACTTTCGATTTACTTTATGATTTTCTAACAAAGCAAAATATGTCTTTACTAGCTGAAAACACGTACTTCGCTACGGAGTACATTCAAATTAAATACAACGGTAAATGTTTGCCATTAACATATATATATATATATATATATATATATATATTTTTACCAATGCGGAGGCACTTGTATTCAAACATTCGCCCTTACTACGCCGCAGTTTTACTGTCAATTTTATTATGGGGCTCCATATAGGCGGACAGCATTACCCCCTATGAAGGGACGACACGAACGGGGGCATTTTTCGTGACGCAACGCTGGGACTCGATCTAAGCACCCTCAGCACCGAAAACCAGCGCGCTGTACCAGTGGGCCGCCACAAGCCCATATATCCATATATATATATATATATATATATATATATATATATATATATATATATATATATATATATATATATATATATATATATATATATATATATATATATATATATATATATATATATATATATATATATATATATATATATATATATATATATATATATATATATATATATAATACAACGATCAATGTATGCAAATGATGTAAAAAAACGAAAAGATATATTTATAAAAAAATTGTAACGGATATTTTTATAGACAAAATAATGTAGAAGAAAATATTCAAATTAAATCTGATAGAACATAAAGAATATAATGCAGTTAATATAGTACAGTTTGAGGAACATTTCTTTTACTGTATTTTAATATTTTTTTGGGTAATGTCCAGTCGTCTGCCGCATTAGGAAGAAAAAAAAAATATTTTTCTCTATTTCGTTGCTACGCACGTGACGCAAAATTAGTTTAAAGTATCACAAAAAGAAAAGAAACCACGTGAGCAACATTTAATAAATTACATTCTAAAAATTAATCTTTAAAAATTCACCAAAAATCAGAAAATGGAGGTAAATATTCGAAAAATATTTCATTTTAAAGAAATTTTTATCTTTAGTGTTCTTAAGTGATCTTTGTTGTAATACAAATTGGTACTTACGTATTATAGCTGAAACTTTGCGGTTTGGCGAAAAAACGGCAATAAAGCGCCAATTATGCGCCCCATCCTTGTAATTGTATTGTTTTAGCCATTCATTGCTTTTCGCTCCCGTTTTAAGTTTCGTTTTGAAGATTTTCTTTATTTGTTTAGGTTATGAAAGTTATTTGACAAAGATCTTTTATAAAAGAAGTTTGACGAGAAATATGACATTGTAATACCTTAACTTTGATTAAAGATAACTTTTATAAAAGTTGGGCTCTTCGTCAAAGTTTTATAAAACATTTCGGTGCCCGGATGTTATAATCAACATTTCGAGCAATAGCATGTTAAAAAATACAAATTTGTGGAAAACGCGGGAGATAAAGAACAAGATTTCGATTCGAAATACTTTTAGCTCTAATTAAAAATTGCGCACTAATGACAAAACAGAAATACAGGAAAAATATTCAAACTGAGTACACTGCTGGCCACCCAAATTGCAACACCAAGAAAGACAAGAGATATCACAACAAAATTTATTTTGTAGATAACATGTTGACCAAGTATCAAATGATTAAATTTATAGACTTCTGTGAAGTGTGGTTCCCGCCAAAATCAGTAGCCAGAGTAGCCGCCATTGTTGGAGATCACCGCTGCAACACGCCTCGGCATTGATTCAAAGAGACTTTGGATGAGTTCTTGGGGTACAGCAGACCAAGCAGCTTGCACACGTTGCCAAAGTTGATCTGCTGTGGCATCTGGGCATGGAATCTGGGTCAATCGTAGAGCAACTATGGACCACATGTTTTCTATCGGCGAAAGATCCGGAGAGCGAGGCGGCCAGGGAAGCAATTCAATCTGGCGATTGACGAAGAACCGTTGGACAATGCGTGCCACGTGTGGTCGCGCATTATCCTGTTGAAATATGGCTGTGGGCAAGCCCTGAAGGTAAGGAAGGACAACTGGCTCCAACACCTCGGAGATGTAGCGCTGGCTGTTTAAAGTACCGGCAATGCGTACTAGAGATGTGCGAGAGTGATATCCAATACCGCCCCATACCATAATACCCGGTGCAGAACCAGTGTGGCGGTGCATAACGCAGCTGTTCAGCATCTTCTCTTCACGGTGTCTCCAGACTCGAATGCGACCATCGTGGTGTTGCAGACAGAAGCGTGACACGCCAGTAAAGACAATTTCATTATATTCTGCCGTCCACATCCTTCTGTCATCGCACCATTGGCGGCGGAGACGTCTGTGGTTCTGCGTCAAGGGTAGACAAAGCAAGGACGTCTTGCGGACAGACCACTCTGCTGTAAACGGCGTCGAATGGTACGCGCAGACACTGGATGATGCGTTACAGACTGCATGTGCTGTGCTATGGTTCGTGATGTGACTGAGCGATCCGTCACTGCCATGCGCACAGTTTGCCTGTCATCACGTGAAGTGGTGCGCTGAGGTGGATGCGATCGAACACGCCGGTCCGTCGTACCCTCCTGCATCCAACGATCACATATCCGCATTACAGTTTGGTTTCGTCCAACACGACTACCGATTTCCCTGAAAGTTTATCCACAATCTCGGTAGGCCACTATCCTTCCTCTGTCGAACTCGGATACTTGATCAAAAGATGATCGCTGTTTTCGACGAGGCATAATTGATCGTTTTTTTGAAAAAAACCACAAGAAAAACACAATTGCCGAACTTGAAATCGTCGAAATCTCCAAGCCTTAAATAGCGCTTTGAAGTGGCGCCACAGGCGCGCCTGATGTGTGTCTGCACTGAAATTCTAATCATTTGCATATCTCACCTTCACTTATGCATGTTGTAAATTTCATGTTATTTGCATGTTTCCTTCAGGGTGTTGCATTTACAGTGGCCAGCAGTGTATGTTAAAAACGCAAATCTTTCGAATGAAAAGTCTTAGGATGCTTAAATTTTGCATGGTGGTTACTCCTAAGCTCTACATGCCCACTAAGAAATATTTTGAAAAAGTACAAATTTTAAGGGGTTTAAAAGGGGCTTAACCCCCTACCCCACTGAAAAAAACCCCATTGTATCTCTGAAACTATAGGACCCAGGAAGCTGAAATTTCGTATGGTGGTTCCTCTTAAGCCCTAGGTGCCCACTAAAAAATCTTTTTGAAAAATGCCAATTTTAAGGGGGTTAAAGGGGGCTTAACCCTTCTCTAAAAAAACCCCATTGTATCTCTAGAACCATAAGGCCTAGAAAGCTGAAATTTTGCATGGTGGTTCCCCTTAAGCCCTAGGTACACACCAATAAATCTTTTTTAAGAGCTCGAATTTTAAGGGTTTTAGCCCCCTCCCCCCTAAAAAAATCCCACTGTATCTCTGGAACCATAGGTTCTAGGAAGCTGAAATTTTGTATGGTACTTCCCCTTAAGCCCTAGGTACACACCAATAAATATTTTTAAGAGCTTGAATTTTAAGGGATTTAGCCGCCTTAGATAGAAATAACTTTTATAAAAGATCTTTGTCAAAGAACTTTGATAGTGTAATAGGGGTATTTTGAGGTTATAGCATTTCTTTTATGTATAACTGTTATAAAAGATACAAATAACTTTTAAAAAATATCTTTGTCAAAGAACTTTGATAGTTTAATATAGGCCAAAAGGAAGAAGATGCAGTGTCTTTTTTCCATATCCGTGGAATTTTGCCCAATCAGCGTGTATGCCCGAACTTTCACAACATGCGTGCCTATTTTAATCGACCAGTAGCTGGAGATGTAATATTAAAGATTGCGGCAAAACAGTCAGAATTCACAAGGAAAACTGGTTCTACGGTTCCCGATTGCCATTACTTTAAAATCCCGATTGCCAAACTTTAAATATTTCTATTTTCCGTCGAAACCTGTATGCATATCAATTTGTGTCCAATTTGCATTACCCCTTCTTGGCGCGTCGCTTTTTTTTTTAATTTTTTTTATCTAAGAGTGTATTCCTATTTTGTCTTTAATATGAAATTTTTAATTAGATCTAAAATTATCTATAGCAAAATCTTGTTCTTTAGCTGCTTATTTTTTTTTACTCTGCCATGTGTTTCCCAAATACTTTTTTAAACATGCTGCTGCTCAAAATGTTGATGCATGTTAAATAACTGCTTTCGTATATTTTATACACGTGCTTCGCCACAGATTACACGAGTGCCATGAATTATGTCATTTGGTTCATTTAATTTCAATTAACTTTAACAGTAAGGTGGGGTCATTTCTCATAAGGAGTTTATCGCAGAATTTAACGACAGTGATCCAAATTTAAATCCGAGTTTTGGATATTTCATTTTTATTTTGGGGATTTAAAACCACTTTACAACCTCCTAAGAGCCTAAGAGGAACCACCATGCAAAATTTCAGCTTCTTCGTCCTTATTGTTCCAGAGATACAGTGGGATATATATATATATATATATTTTTTTTTTTTTTGGGGGGGGGGGCTAAATCCCTTAAAATTTCAATGTAAAAAAAGATTTATTGGCGTGCACCTAGGGCTCAAGGGAAACCAACCAGCAAAAATTTCAGCTTCCCAGGCCTTATAGTTCCAGAGATACAATGGGTTTATTTATTTATTTTTTTTGTGGGGGGGGCTAAACCCCTTAAAATTTGAACTAAAAAAATATTGGTGTGCTCCTAGGGCTCAAGGGAAACCAACCAACAAAATTTCAGCTTCCCAGGCCTTATGGTTCGAGAGATACAGTGGGTAAATTTCTTTTTTTTGGGGGGGGGGGGGGCTAAACCCCTTAAAATTTGAACTTTAAAAAAAAAGATTTATTGGTGTGCACCTAGGGTTTAAGGGAAACCAACCAACCAACCAAATTTCAGCTTCCCAGGTTTTATGATTCTAGAGATACAGTGGGTTTATTTATTTATTTATTTTTTTTTGGGGGGGGGTTAACCCCTTAAAATTTGAACTAAAAAAAAATTATTGGTGTGCACCTAAGGCTTAAGGGAAGCCAACTAAACAAATTTCAGCTTCACAGGCCTTATGGTTCCAGAGATACAGTGGGGTTTTTTTTGGGGGGGGGAGGGGACTAAACCCTTTAAAATTTTAACTTTAAAAAAAGATTTATTGGTGTGCATCTAGGGCTTAAGGGGAACCACCATGCAAAATTTCAAGTTCCCGGACCCTTTTGTTCAAGAGATACATTGGATGTATTTTAATGGGGGTGGGGGGGTTAAGCCCATTTTAACACCCTGAAAATTTGTAATTTAAAAAAAATATTTTTTAGTGGGCACGCAAGACTTAGGAGTAACACCATGCAAAATGTTAGCATCCTAAGACTTAAGCTTCGAAAGTTTTGCGTTTGTTTTAACATACTCATTTTGAATATTTTTTATGCATTTCTGTTTTGTCATTAGTACGCAATTTTTAATTAAAGCTAAAATTATTTATAATCGAAATCTTGTTCTTCATCTGACACGTTTTCTACACATTTGTAATTTTTAAACATGCTATTGCTGGAAATGTTGTTTATAACTTCCCGTTAGAAAATAGGTTGCCTCTGTGAAATTAGGTGTTGGCGGGCGGATACTGCGCCAAGGGTAAAAAGCTGCCAAGTTTCAGCTATAATACGTAAGTACCTATAAATTTTATAACCCTCAGATTATTATTTAAATGCAAACTTTAAAGATTGTTACAAAAACAGCTTATAAATTTAATTTAAAAAAATCTGAGAAGAATTTTTCAAAAATCTTTCTTAGTGCACCCCTACACTATAAGAAGAATTGCCATGCAAAATTTCAGCCCTTTAGGTCCAGTGGTTTGGTCTGTGCGTTATGTGTCAGTCAGTCAGTTACGGAACTGTTTTATATATATATATAGATAATACTTAATCGTGGAAATAGATATAATCTGTAGAAAAGAAATATAATCAAATTATGTGTTCATTTCATTTCCCATAAAATTAAATTTTGACAAGAAAAAATATTTTGTTTTCGCATTTTGAAAAAAGTTTATTTATTTATTTTTTTCTGTGTCAGACGGCACGAAAAAAGTTTATGTGATTAATAGAAATTTAGAGAACTGTGCCAGCAAAAAATTACTATTTTTAAAAAGAGTTCTTTCATTAAATCAGTGGAAGAAACCTTTATCCTGCTCATGTTTCATTGGTTCCTTAATATTGTTATTATTTTGAATTTAATTATTCATTAATTTTAGTTTTTTTCAGTAGCCCCTGGATGTTTAGAAACTATTTTAGAGTCAAAGGGATGAGAGATTATTTAATTGAATTTAAAGTTTACTCTTAGAGAAAAGACATACTTTAGTGATTATTAAAAATTTAGTGATTATTTGAGATTTTCTCTTACGGGGAAGATAAATTATTTTAAAACGCTATTTATAAAAATATATTCTTATAATACATTATGTAATCGTTTTTAAAATATATAAGATTATATTATCTTAATGTAATTTTTGATTAGTGATTGCTAAATGAATGAAGTACTTTTTATTCATATGACAGCTCTGAAGCCAAAATATTAAGCTAATTATAAAACTTGATTGATAATAGTCACCTTTTGTTTTCGCAGCTATAGATGTTTATTTTAAAACTTGAGTTCAGGTTAACATTTAGTTGATCTATTACTCGAAAGATGGCGCCAGCAGATTCAGCCCTGGCACAGATTTTATGGACAACCAACTAAATTCACTCCCATGTTCTCTCTCCACTGAGGTCTGTCATTTTAAAGTTTCTGTGATTTCTTACTACTGCGCCTCTACCATTTCAATTTTGCTACACGGTTGCCAGAAATACACTGATAGAATCAGCATGAGATGAAACGAGTCGAAGATTTACTTCTGTAAAAAATTCTAATGCATCTGAAAATTAAAATAATTAAATGTTGTTATAGTTCTAAAATGAAAAACTTGTATACGTGAGATATACTATAGCAGATATAAATTTCTTTGCATAAATTTTATTTTCTGATAAATTTTACTTTTATAGCAATGTCGTTTCTGGGGAGTTCAAGGTGGTTAGAATACGTGTGCTAGAGGGAATCGGCTTGATCGGCACTTTGCTTTTAAGCATTTCATATTGGAAAACAAAGATTCACAAGTATATGTAGACGCGCGGGTTTGTGGTGGCCCAGTGGTACAGCGCGTTGGTTTTCGGTGCCAAGGGTGATCAGATCGAATCACGGCGTTGCGCCACGAAAAATGCCTCCTTTCGTATCGTACCTTCATAGGGGGTAATGCTGTCCGCCTATATGGTGCCCCCATAATAAAATGGACAGTAAAACTGCGGCGTAGTAAGGGCGAATGTTTAAATACAAGTGCCTCCGCATTGGTTCTTTCTCAACAATGAAAATTTATTTCCATTCACCAAATTCCAGAATTTTTCTTCATTATGATTTTATTTTAATTCAATGTCATTTCTTATATTTATAACTTCAAATTATATGTCCTCCTTATTGGAAATATCAAAATATGTTGCGATTTTATGAGCAACACCTTCCTCTGAATGACAGAAAGGATTAATGAAAAACTTCAAGAATGCCTCCAATTCGCAGAATTATTCAAATCTGGTATTGAATACTTCCAATAAGGAATCAAAATGTCTGGTAGACTGATCGCTGGTAGTTTTTCAATCGCAATAATTTTCTACTACCATTTTTTTAGGGGGGAGGGGGGCGGATGGGAAAAATTATCTTTCTCCATATGCGATTTCCAGAGCGGCAATTTATCTTTTAATGCATTTATCGTATTTATCATAGAAGCAAGGAGAGAGCGACACTGTCGAAAGATCAGGCAGGTCAGTTTTTGATTTTTACGGTTTTACGATTCTTAATTTTTTTTACTGACAGTATTTATTACAACTACGTGTGTTTGTTGTTCAAATATCTAAAATTTTTCAATATCTAAAATTGTTCAAATATCTAAAATTGTATAAGAGAGGCACAAATGAAAATGAGACTTTTGGTTTTTTTCTGTAAAAGTTTATTGTTTGGAATATGAGAACAAGCAGAAAGTAATAGTGATAACATGAGCTACATACCAGCTACACATAATCGCTTGGTCGGTTGAAGCAAGCGTCCCAGTGCTTCACTAGACTTTGGATAACCTGAGCGAAGAGCGTCCATAGTTGTCTTCAGATCCAGTCGTGAACGATGTCCCGGATTTTTGCATCGTTAACCTTTAGCTTACGGGGCATCGTTAACCTTTAGCCCATTTTTCCGATTCCCTGTTTAGAACGGGAAACTCCATAACACCTTTGTAAGAACGGCCATTAAGGGGGTTATATATATATATATATATATATATATATATATATATATATATATATATATATATATATATATATATACATACAGTGGAATCTCGGTCTATCGTTTTCCAAGGGACCGATTCAAATGAACGATAAATGCGGGAAAACGATAGATGCGGAAACATAACAAAGCAATATGATCGCTGGGACCGGATAAAATGAACGACACATACGGAAAAACGATGGATCCGAAAACGATCGATCGAGATTCCACTGTATATATATATATATATATATATATATATATATATATATATATATATATATATATATATATATGTATGTATGTATGTATGTGTATATATGTGTGTGTACAGGGTTTGTATAAAAAGTTACTTCTTCTTTATAGCTTACTTCTGTGTGTGATGGGAAAGGCTGCGGATCTAAGCGACTTTGATAGAGGGCAGATTGTAATGGCTCGAAGGCTCGGAACAAGTATTTCCGAAACTGCACGACTCGTGGGTTGTTCGCGACCTACAGTTGTTAGTACTTATGTAAAGTGGATGAATGACGGTGAAACCAGCAGTAGACGACATGGTGTTGGACGTCCACACGCTATCAAAGAAAAAGGTCGTCGGAGACTGTCTCGCATGGTGAAGCAAAACCGGAGCCATACAGTGGCTCATCTGACAGCCCAATACAATGCAGGGCCAAGTAGAATAGTATCGCAGCACACTGTTCAGCGGACACTGTTGGATATGGGGCTATGCAGCAAACGTCCCACTCATGTGCCTTTGCTGACCAAGCGTCATCGCCAACTGCGCCTACGCTGGGCCCGGGAACATCGCGACTGGTCCATGGATCAGTGGGAGAGAGTTGCCTGGTCAGATGAATCACGGTTTGTCATTCATCACGCCGATGGCCGTGTCAGAATACGCCATCTTCCAGGCGAACTGTTGCTCCCTCAATGTACAGTAGGTCATACACAGGCCGGTGGTGGCGGTATTATGCTTTGGGGGACGTTCTCTTGGGCGTCTCTGGGACCCGTGGTTGTGGCAGAGCAGACCATGAATGCTAGAGGGTATCTGAACATCATTGCGGACCAGTTGCACCCTTACATGGCCTCTGTTTTTCCAGCTGGAAATGGAATGTTCCAACAGGACAACGCCCCGTGTCACAAGGCTAAAATTGTGTTGGAGTGGTTCCAGGAACATGATGCTGAATTCCAGTTAATGTCCTCGCCGCCTAACTCACCGGATCTCAATCCGATAGAACGCATTTGGGATGTCATGGGACGGCAGCTCAGAATTTAAAGACCACCAATATCTCGGATTTGCGTGACCGTCGCTTAAACATCTGGTACAATCTGTCTCCGGCTATCTACCTAGGACTTGTGGCATCCATGCCAAGGCGGGTTGAAGCTGTGTTACGCGCCAAAGGTGGGCCAACTCGTTATTGACAGGTGGTCATAATGTTTTGGCTCTTGAGTGTATATATATATATATATATATATATATATATATATATATATATATATATATATATATATATATATTCATTCATTCTTGGTCCCGTATTCTTGGGATACATGCTACCCTTGCCCGTAAGGAAAAGGTTAATAAACCAGTGGCACTTAAGAGCCTTTTTCAGTGGACCGAAGATGTGGTAGTCGCAGGGCGAGAGGTCAATCGATTTCATGGTGATGGCCGAGTGTGCTTGAGCAGGTCTCGGCATATCCCGTGTTCACTCTTCCTGTACGGAATTCTCTAAACCCTCCAAATATTGTACACAGTGACAGACCTCACTCCCATATACGTCCTTCATCTATATGTATATAAAACAGTTCCGTAACTGACTGACTGACTGATTGACTGACATATAACGCACAGACCAAATCGCTGGACCTAATGGGCTGAAATTTTGCATGGTAAAAGTAAATTTAGGGGAAAATTACAAATGCTTCCATTTATGTTTTCAGCACAATTACTGCGGGTAAAAGCTCAGGATGTAAAGTTAATTTTACTACAGTGAAATTTTTGGTTTTAATATCTATGTTACAACTGTTAATAGAGAAGGTCTGAAGTTGCAAATTTTATTTTAACTATGTTAAAAAAATGTTCACTGTTTTATGTTCGTTGGTTTGTACGCAGCCTAGATCGGTACCTTCTATGCCTGTGCCTAAAGCCCATCAAATGATAAAAGGAGTTTGGATTTTTGCTCTGAGACCGAATTTAAGAGGAAAATGAGTATACTTTTCGCATTCAATTATTTTGATATAACTAAATTATTTATTTATTTTTATATCAATTTTCTTGAAGAGACAATGTTAAGGTTAAAAAAATTGTTTTTAAATACCTTTGTTAATTTAAAATATTGTTATTGCACATACTTCTTTTTAATACATTAAATACTGCCTTCGTAGTATGCCTGGTTGTCACAAACATTTTTTAAAACATTATATTGAAGCAAATTTTTATCATTTGAGGTAATATTAGACATTTTAACCTTGACAAAGGGTGCACAATCTAAAAAATGTATGAGAACCATAGCACTAGGACCAACATTTCTTTCAAACTATATGCATAGTTATGGATCTATGTTTTATATTTGTTAATCTGCTCTTTAGCATTACATAACAGCTAAAAGATGAACAAAGCGATTCTATAAACCATATTCTGTTTTTGTTGTTGTTGATGCCCCTTGGTTGGAGGTTCCAAACCAGGTCCATATAGGTTATTGGACTGAAGGGGGTGGCTCCGGATTTAATTAGCACCACAAGGGTTGGAGTCTGACTTGGCTACGAACCGGTCCTGTAATTTTCCTGTAACGTTGCTCTATGGAGGAGTACAGAAAATAAAGTTTACTGTAAAATATAGTTCATTCCCCACCCCAACTTTTTAAAAAATTTTGCACCCTTGACAATTCGAGGTCTCTAGATTAAACCTTCCATTATCCTTTAAGATGTTTTCTCCGTATTACCTTTTTAATGTCCCACGCAAGACTTTCAGCCTTTCACCGCTAGATGGCGTAGTGTCTAACTGCGTCAAGTTTATGAGCTTCGATTTGTTAGTACATTTGCGCGCTCTTCTCCTGTTTTATTATAAAAGTAAGCACCGCGTTATTATTAATGTTGCTGATTCTGCACCTTGTCATTAAAGGTACAAAATCAGCTTCCTGCTTTCCCCACAAAAAAAATATCTCTTGATATTGTCCTAAATAGTGAACCGGCTGTATCTAAATTTCTTAATTCTTTCGAGAAAGTTTGTTATAACGAAAAAGCTTAGTTTTGAAAATCAGATCGCCTTAACTAACTACTACAAAATAAGCGTTACTGGGGTCTTATGGCGGCACCCTTGACAATTCGCGGTCTCTATATTAAACCTTCCATTAGCCTTTAAGATATTTTCTCCGCATTACTTTTAATGTCCCACGCACGACTTTCAGCCCTTCGCCGCTAGATGGCGTAGTGTCCAACTACGTCTTCTTGTGTACCTCAAGTTTATGTGCTTCGATTTGCTAGCACATTTGCGCTCTCTTCTCCTGTTTTATTATAAAAATATTCACCGCGGTATAATTAATGTTGCTGATTCTATACCTTGTCATTAAAGGTACAAAATCAGCTTCCTGCTTTCCCCACAAAAAAAATGTCTCTTGATATTGTCCTAAATAGTGAACCGGCTGTATCTAAATTCCTAAATTCTTTCGAGAAAGTTTGTTATTACGAAACAGCTTAGTTTTGAAAATCAGATCGCCTTAACGAACTACTACAAAATAAACGTTACTGGCGGCGGCATACATTGGACATCGGGCTATTGGCACATGATACCGGAAGCTTACTCCAAGAAGAAGAAAACGGGGAATTAGGAGCCCATTTAGTGGCGGTTATGCCCCCGAAATTTAAAATTTGACAGAATTTGAAAAGTGTAAACTGTTTAAGTTTTGTACAATGCATCTAAAGAGCTACTATTTTCAAACAAAACAGTCTGCATGAATTTTGGTTTTCAGGATGAAATATTACACAGGATTAACAAAGAAAAACCTCCAGTTTTAACGTAGCCTTTGCTCAGCTACCTTTGTTAATGAGTTTACTTCATGTTGTTATACGAAGGCTTGCAGTTTTAACATCACTTTTGTTAAACTGCCATTGTGAGTGCGATTTCTTCATGTTGTTATGCTTAAAAAAAGAAAGAAAAGAAAACGTATGGGCGTGGACCTTAAATGCATCCTACTAGGCTGGCAATCAAGTTAGGGACTTTCTGCTCTCCAAACAGGTTTTTCTCCATTTAGTACTGTGGTGATACTCCATAAAAAAAATTTCACATTCTGCACCACCCAAAAACGACAAGAGGAATAAAAAAGTAGATCCCTACTCAATGTCTCTGTATGAGAGTTCTGCGACGCATTCTGACACCTATCATTTAATCAATTTGCTTAAAACAGAACCGACTACCTCGAGGAATCGAACGCGGGAACTTCTGATTTCTGGACACACATGCTATACCAGTAAATTATGCTAAGTTATTTGCAAATGGATTACTCGAAATGTTTAGTTTTCGTCACAGTCATTTCTTAATCCGAAACACTCTTGCTTTGTAATGAAATATTGGATTTGGTCAAAGAGCTGTTGGTTTGCTTGTAATAAACGTCTGGCAGGAATGAGAGTCGAAGCATGCACTTTTAGATTCATCCCAACGATGTGAGGAAGTTTCATCAGGAGAATTTCAGACACGTTTGCCTCATTTTGACTTAAGATTTGACTTAAGATTTGAACACAAGTCTTTTGTACTTATTTGTTTTAATGATATGGTTTTACTTTTTTCATATTGACCTGCTCGATTCTGTGTTCATTGAAAGTCAGGGAACTTACTATGGCCTGCGAATGCTCACTGACTACGGTAGCCAGTTTTCGAGCATTTAGAGAAGGGTTTGTCCACTACTGCCTTGCGTCTAGTTTTTTGGACGCCCAGATCCCGATTATTATATATATTCTTTGTCGTTCATTATTACTTCGCATGGAGCCCTAGAAAAAAATAATCATACTGGACTTCTTATTTCGAGGTAACTAAAATCACAGTCCCGAAGGTTAGATTAACTTTCCTATAACTCTTTCACAAATTTTTTCAACGGAAAACTTGCACTTTTCTGGAACTATGACATCTGAAACTGGCAAAAATGGTCCTTCCAGTGATTTTGTAACGCGTTTTGTTTGAGAGTGAACTAATTTTATTATCGTAATTTTTCATAATGTAGTATTTAACTTTTTGTGAACAGGCCGCTGTTATGCGAGCAAAAACTTTTTTGAGTTCTAACGAGATGTTAATTTCATAAATAGGTATTTAATTTAATAAGCAAGCGAAGAAGCACGTTTGTTTATGGTTTAAATAATCCAATAGTAAAAACAATTTTTTCATATCATCTTTCCCCGTTCATTAATGCAAAGTAATCAGTGAACGCAAATACATCGACCCGCCCGAGGATCAGGGGCACAGAACCAAAGGAAGCTGAAAATCTTAAAATATTCATAGATCTCCCGTACAATAAGTCATAATATTGGTGAATATATTAGACGCAGGCAACCAAAAGTAAAAGAATTCTCTGTTATGCAACTGTGCGTTTTTATGAATTTAAAATTTCAGGACCAATAGTGTAGGCTAACACACACAGGTACAGACTGACAGAGAGTAAAGCAATATACAGTATACGTATAAAGCAAATTATACAGCAAGTGACGCAACATGTACAGTATTCAAACAACAGTAAAACTGTTAAAGTTTACAAATACAATTACATTCAAAGTGCAGTGTTAAATACGTTTTAATAATCTTAATATAGAATTGGCCTGCAAAACTCAAATACAAATTTCTTTGTTAATTATTCTTGGTAAACTCTCAAATAATCAAATCGCCGAATGTCGCAGATCAGTTACACTATTTTGGCTTATTGTACAAAGGATCGTAGGGTAAATATTAAATCATGGAAAAATTTAAAGAAAATTCAAAAGCTCTAATTTTTTTTTAGGCAATAATCCTTCTGCTCATCGTTATTTTTCTCTAACCATGGGAAAAATTCTTGGTAATCCTATAGAAGTATTGCTAACTTGTCTTAAATCATTATCATCAGGAGTGGTCTGATGTTTGCAGATTTTCAAACTGACTCGAATAATTGAGGCTTTCCCGTTGAAAAGCGGGTAAGAGTGCCAAAATTTCCGAAGAGTATTTTTTCACTGATACAAGGATTTGTTCCAAGGCTAATGGCGTGGAAAAGGAGGTAAGTGCCTAGATAGTTTGGTTTAGTTCTGAGCTAAGCACTTACCTTCTTTTCCACGCCAATAGCCTTAGAAAAACCCTTGTATAAGTGAAAAATACCTTTTGGAAATTTTGGCACTTACCCGCTTTCCAACGGGAAAGCCTCAATTACTAATCATCATCATCATCATCAGTATCACAACAGCCTGGTGTGAACGTTGGCTTTCTGCAGGAGCTTCTTCATGCTGTTCTATTGAGACAGTCTGTGCACTAATTGCTTTTCTTTATAGCGTGGAAGTCGTGGTCAACCCAGTTGACCGATCTGAGCTTTGACCTGTTGGTCAGAGGTTTTGATAGAAAAACTTTTTTCGTAGTTCTGTTGTCATACATTCTTTGAACATGCCCAGCCCGTTTAATTCAATTTAATTGGATGTATTTTATAATAAAGGGTTCCTTAAACAAATTATCTAATTCAAAATTTAAAGTTCTTCAAATACCATCCTCCTGAAATCTATTAAAAATACTTCGCATGATCCTTCTTTCAAAGATAAGCAGCAAATTTTCATCTTGTTTGCCAAGTGTTCAGGTTTTAGATACATGAGTCAGAACAGATCTGACTAAAACTTCATACTGGATTAATTTAGTCTCTCTTTATCAAATGGTAGCTAAAGTGGGTTAAACCCAAAACAAACGATATATATTGTTTTGTTTTGGTTAAATTAACTTGTCTTAATACCTTCCCACAACCCCTGCTACTGCTATTTATTTACCATGCTTCAGTTTTACGGTCTACAAAATACAATGTACATAAATGAATATCCCATCTTTGCAGGGCTATTGTAAGAAAACTAAACAAAGCACAAACTTTTTTTTTTCTGGGGCTACATCAAACATCAGGTGTTTGTTCCACCGCTACCAAATGACGTTGACGAACTTAAGACACGCATATCTGTAGCCTTTCAAACCGTCACACCAGACATGCTGAAAAGAGTGTGGGATAAGTTATAGTACCACCTCGATATCCTTCGTGTTACTAAAGGTGCTCACATTGAACACTTATAACTGTGTCGAATTTAAACTTTCAACTGTTATTTTTGATTTCCGATGAACAGTAAGTATGTACTTTGTTTAGTTTTCTTTCAATAGCCCTGCAAAGTTGGGACATTCATTTATGTACACACTGTATATTCATTGAGCTGTATTTACATGATCATTGAATTGCATCTAAATTTAGAATGTCTTTTGTAAACGTATAATATTCTATTGAATTTCATATAGATGCAGAAAAAATGTTTAAACTATAAACCAAATGGATCAACAAATAAAGCCCACGGGTTGCAACTTTCATTATCTTGACTAAGTATGTACTAGAGCTTGCGCAATCTTAAAGTGATAAAAAAGCCCCGAGTTAGTTTAGCTGTAACAATACATGGTTTAGCTTTGAATTTGCGCTGCAGCTAGACCCGGAGCCTCGGAGGAAGTTCTGGCAAGTTACGGAAAGATGGCGCTAGCTGCCCTAACGAGTTTACCTTGCGCTGCGGAGGAAGCGCAGTGGGGCCGTAAACGATCCAATTTCTGCGGCATGCCGTTGGGCGAAGGAGCCTAATCCAATTTATCTCACGCCAGACAGCTCCTCCAGTCTGCTGATTGGCTGGCTAACACGATTGATGAAATCTAATCATACATCGATGCCGCGAACCTCCAATTACGGGTCCGCGCGCACGCGGTCCGCCGTCCGCAGTAGGCAGAGTACCACCATTTAGGGGAGGCATTGTTAGCGGCTGAGCGCTTCGAAACAGGAAGCAATTTCGGACCCGCAACCATTCCTATTACTCTCATATCGTTGCACTTCACGGAGGGGGCTGAGGGCAGTGTTTGCCTGGACGTGTTCGCTGTTGCCAGAGTCACGAGTGGTTAAGCACTGGCGGCGCAGAGCGCAAGTTAAACACGCCTTCGACAATTTGATGACTAAGCTGATACCGATGTCAGCTCGCTCGGCTTTTTATCCTTCCTGCCGGAAAAATAGGGAGCTATGGGCTTACGAGGACACAGAAGAGGAGAAACGAGGAAAGGGGGAGGGCGGCACTGTTTGAAAGGGAGCGCACAGGCATCTTGCGGAAGTGCTATCACGTTGGTAAAGGGAAAGAAAGCACCCACCACCGCCGGAAGGGATCCAACCTCAATTGCGCCATATTTGACGAGAATTCTCTAAACCTTTTGCGTCCGAGAGCTCTGCATATATTGACAAAGTTTTGACGTTTGTTCTCGAACAGCTTGGTTTGCTTTGAAGAAGCACTTTCAGCAGAAACCACCTCAATACGAGAACATCGACGTAAAAGAATTCCAAGACTGCAGCCACACTCCCACCCGCTTTTATTCTCTGAGTTCTTTTCCGTTTGGATTTCTTTATTCATGGAATAAAAGCGTCTTTACATTATAGGTTCAGTTCTCTCTGGAGTAAGGCTGTCGGGAGTATTTAAACCGAACAACGCGTTCGCGCTGCCATCTTCACTTGCCCCAAAGAATTACTTTTGTTCAACACAATAGAGAATTGTGTTTCAACTTCACTCTATAAAAGACATTAGACGCCGTTCGCAGTTGCGCTTGAAATAACTGTAACAAAGCCTGGATTTTAATGACTTGCCACAAATTTTAATATGTGTTTATGCATGGAAAATGTTTTTTCTTCATTTGTTATTGAAAAACAAACTCGAACCTGCTCTCTTTAAAGAGAATGGCGGTGAGATAAATGAAAAAGCTTTCATCTCAGACCATGTGTGTTTTTGTCGGTCGTTATATTTTATCTAAAAATACTATTATTTATTTATATATGATCAACACTAGGATAAAGGAACGAAAGGTTCAAATGTTAGATATCAGCTATCAGAACGAGGGCTCACTGAAGCCTTATGGTTAGCACGTCGGAATTCGGCACTGGGGGGGGGTGCTCGGTTCGAATCCTGACAAGCCTCCCTCAATGATACCTTTATGTCTATACTGGGTATGGACACGTTAAATCCGCAGGCCGGAAAGTCCCTCTATGTAGTATGGAGGTGGGAGGAAGGTACGAGCCCACCAGATGTGACCGCTGGGGGTGCTCGGCCTAAATTGGGGGGGGGGGGACACCAGGAAGCAATGTTGGTTCTCCTATACAGTGCCTCCCCCCCCCCCCATCCGTACCAACAAATCTCGCTTGTAGAAGTTGACTGTCCAAAGACAATGTACCTGCCACATTGGGAGAGGGGAGCCATCAGATTGAATGCCTTACTTTGTAGCGGGTTCATAAGGACCTTCAGGAAGAGTAGTGGGAACTACAGTACATGGGCCGAGCCCATGTACTGTAGCAATACTGCCGATATAGCAATGCATAAAACTTCAGTGACCAGTAAAAAATGAACGTATGAAGGAAAATAGAAAGTGGGGAAACAAAAAACTTCAATAGTTTGGGGTTCATAAGACGTGTCATTCGTGCATTTAACACAAACTGGGAGACTTGGCATGGCGGATGTCGTAGCAAAAACCTTCATTCATTGGCTAAAGGCGAGAAATATTGAGAGGTATGGATATTTAGAGTGAAAGGAGAATCCTTTTAAAATTGTAGGTCTGTTACAAGAAACTCAAAAGAAAAATTTCGTGATTCTACTTGTTCCATTGATATATCTATACAAACTTATTTCACTATTGCAGTTGTGACTGGGTTAGTGAATGAGATTTTATAATTTTTTCATTCACTTATTAAAAATATAACACTCGTTTCTACAGAATTCAGAGCTTTAAAAACACTCCTCTCCTGTGACACATCATTTATTACATTGAGGAGAAGGGGGGGGGTGTTCACAGTACATGAAAACTGCTTAACGAGCTCCTGTGTCATCATACGTGAAAAATTCTCAGCATTTCATCCTCTAGAAAAGTGAAAATGTTAATACTTATCAACAATTAACAGTAAAAAAGACTCAGTTCAGCATTTCAACTAGTGGTGCTGAAAACTTGGTTTAGTATTAGTAGTTCAGTTCGTCGTATCAGTACTCAAGCCCTTTCTATTTTTCACGTGCTTTCCTCTGCTTCCTGGTTTCAACTTTTTCTTCTGGTTTGACGTCGTTATCTGTCATTGGTCCCTAATTCTTTTAAAAAACAGTAACTGACATGTCCAGTTATAGGTGTTCAAATGCAG
Source organism: Dolomedes plantarius (assembly GCA_907164885.2). Taxonomy (NCBI): domain Eukaryota; kingdom Metazoa; phylum Arthropoda; class Arachnida; order Araneae; family Dolomedidae; genus Dolomedes; species Dolomedes plantarius. The sequence continues at coordinate 80,739,958 of OU015501.1, read as the reverse complement.
CAAACAATTATCAATCAGTTTAACGAATTTCGTTAGCTAGGAAATCGGCGGTCAATTTTGACAATACGAGAGCTAAATTAAACTGGATTTTATAGCTTAAAGCCTATTTCGAAGGGCTACAACACCATGCCTACTGCGGAATTCGAACCCGCAGGCTCTTAACGCATGATCCAATACCCTGACTTTTAATAAAGAGTGAAATATGATTTTCATGAGACGATCCTCCAGCAAGAGTAATGCGAAAGTAATGCGCCTCTGCGCCATGCAAGAGCTGCGCCATGCAATGCGCCATGCAAGAGCAACGCGCCTTTGCATATTTGCAGATAGGTAAAGAAAACCTAACTACATTTTTTCTCAAGCTATCGCTTAAGGCTGCTGTGTACTAACCCTATTGGATTCGCTCACCTCAATGTTTTTTTAAAATATTTTTTATTAAAGAAATAGCATTTAGACATACATCTATACACTATAATATCCATTGAAATACAACAATCAAACAGAAGAAACAAAACACAAAACAAAATGGCATATAGAAATCTTGGAGCATAAACAACGGTCTAATTGGGCTGATATCCATTCATCCTCGTTAGTTCACTGGCCTCCCAATATCAGCTATAAAGACAGTTACTTGATAATGCGGAGCACAATGGCAAATGCTGAGCATCCATCAGCACTTCCATACCGCAAAGAGTACAGTTTGGGCTTTCGAGACCTGTTTCAGTCGTAGATCGTTTAGAGTTATCCAGGGTGCACCACGAGGAGGCGATCTACAACCTCACCTAAATGTTACCCTATGGAGAAAATTTGTCTGCAATTTACAGCTACATAAATGCGGCTAATTAAATAAAAATGGCATTTTCAGATAGCCAGAACTTTTCTACACCTTGCAACATGATTCATTTTATAAATTTTGTCCACCGAAGAAATTTACGAGTGCTTAAAACACACTATACCAGATTTTTCCCCCGAATAATTTAAATTTTAAAAAATTATTTACATTAAAAAAATTAAAAATGCCCCAAGGTGTAAAATTTCTTTCCCTATTACGCGGAATACAATTAAAAAAAAATTAACTCCAAGTCGGCAATCCTTGTACAAATTTTCTCAATAGGTTAACATTGAGGTTATCGAATCCAATAGGGTTTGTACACAGCAGCCTAAACAATAGGCATATCCCAATCTAGAGGCCTCCCTAATCTCCTGACCTGAGGACCCTGATCTCCTGACATTGAGGTGAGGTTGTAGAGTCTATGAGATCTTTGTCTCTTGGGATAATTGAAAAATATAATCTATTAAGATGATATTAATAACTTCGGGGATCTACAGGCTGCCTTTACATGTCTCATTAGGAACTTTTCTCCTGACATTTCAGAGCATACTGTCTTTAGAGTGTAAGGCAGTAGTTCTCAAACTGGAGGGAGGGAGGGGGGAGGGCCCCCTGGGGAGACCTGGGGGATATTCAAGGGGGTGCGAAAAGTTAGCAAAAAATATGTGTAGAACGTATTTTAACAGGCTTGTGAAAACAAAATTTAAATTCAACGTTTAGGTATATGATAATTATCGTATTTTTGTTACTGTTTTATTTATTGTTTTATAATTTCACTGACGTAGTGGTATAAACAGCATAGAGACGTTGTGTTGTTTACTGTTAGCGTACACTGCTCTCATAGTCGACGCTATGAGAATCCGAGCCTTTGTGTGGCTGTCTGGGACACTACTGCAGCACTCTAGTAAACTTGTAGCAACCGCATGCGTCTTGACCGATCTCAACTTTCACATTTTGATCTTTCTACATGTTTTAAACTTTCAAATTTTATGTAGGTTCCAAACATCGGGGGGGGGGAGAGCAGAGGGAGACTGAAGGTCATCCAAAAGGAGGCGTATACATAAATAGGTTGAGAATCATTGGTGTAAGTTATTGCTGATAGTCGAAGATTGCTGTTAATTGAAAAATATACCCATTCTTAAAAAAGTTATTCAAAGTTTTAGCCCAAGTAATGGTCTGAAATAGTGTTCTTACAATGCTATTTATTTTGATGGCTACTTTTCAAACTACTTTTTTCATTATTCTCTTTCCAAAGGTCATTTTTGTATAGGCAAAAAAATTTGACCTCTCTTCTAGAGAAAATTCCTTTCTCTAGAAGGTCCCGGCCAAGTGAACTTTACTAATCAACTCTCTATATATATTTGGATACATTATTCAAAATATAGCGTCTACATTCAGTTCTTACAGACCATTATATAATATTAAAAGTATATAAAGATAATTTTATAATTTACGTTTATATACTCATGTATATATGACTATGTATATATGAACATTGATTATATAAAGTTCCGGAATATGAACATATGTATTGATAAAATGGTAACGTTGAGATTATATAAAGTTCCCACGAGTCAGAGTAGAGATTGCTGCGGCATCATTCTCCGATATAGAGGAAACGGTAGGTGGGAGTTATTTTTTAAAGGAATTTTGTATTTTGTATTATATCGTACAGAACGAAAAAAAAAATCAAATTTCATTTCCTGATCAAAAATGACAACAAAAGTTTGAAGTTTTAAGCATTAGATAAGCAACAGATATCCTTTTCTCCATTTTAACACTTCTGAATTCGCTTATCTAAAACTAAGATTCCCACGTACTAGTTTTTAAATTATAGTTCTCTTCATTGTTCTCGAGAGGAATTTTCGAGTTCAAATTCAAATATTAATTACGAACTTATGATTTTTTTTCAAACACAGTAGGTACTTATCTTTATTACATTCACCCATTCCCCACGAAGGATAATCTGGCTTTTTTTTATTATAGGAGCACCATATAGGTGAACAAACACCATTCTCTATGAGGGGATAGCATAAGAACGTCCAAGCCTTAGTCGGGATTCACACCCGAGTTGACTCCGGTGATAACTCGTGACAGTAACCACTAGACGTCGTGGGCGGATGAAGTAGGGATTTGAATTTCATTATACTTTCTGTGAAGGATCTACCAGGAAGAGAAAATAAATTGGTTGAACTTCTAAGGAAGTATGTTGAGAAAAAAAATTAAACATTTTACGAAATGTTTACTTGTGAAAGGCAAATGCATATACAGTGGAATCTCGATCTATCGTTTTTCAAGGGACCGATTGAAATGAACGATAAATGCGGAAAAACGATAGATGTGGAAACTTAACAAAGCAATATGATCGTTGGGACTGGATAAAATGAACGACACATACGGAAAAACGATGGATCCGAAAACGATCGATCGAGATCCCACTGTATATCATAAGAGGTTTCTATAAAATGCGGTAACTGGAATTAAACAATGTTGCCTTGATAGCATATTCTGATAAACATTTTCAACTAACTGATGACACATAAAGAGTATCTACATTATCCATATAATTCATTACTGTTGTTTATTATATTTTATTTTTTAAATATATCTAGGAATTCAGTTCAATTCATTTTATATTTTTCGCACGTTTTTTCATCTTGGGTTTTTATGTGTATACCACTTTAAACTTAAATTTTTAGTTTTAATATTTACGGTCCGATATAAAAGTATGTATAGCTTTCAGTTTTTGTACAGTCGCATAATGTAACTTACTTTTATGCAATTACTATATATATATATATATATATATATATATATATATATATATATATATATATATATATATATATATATAAAACAGCTCCGTAACTGACTGATTCATTCATTCACTGACTGACATACAACGCACAGACCAAACCGCTGGACCTAAAGGGCTGAATTTTTGCATGGCCATTCTTCTAATAGTGTAGGGGTGCATTAAGAAAGATTTTTCAAAAATTCTTCTTAGATTTTTTAAAATTAAATTTTTAAGCTGTTTTTTAAACTTTTTTTACGTTTACATTTAAAATAATACATTGAGGGTTATAAAATTTATATCACGAGAAAGATCATGAAAATTCCTTGAAAATGAATTTTTTTTCGAATTTTTACCTCCATTTCCTGATTTTTGGTGAATTTTTAAAGATTAATTTTTAGAATTTAATTTATTAAATGCTGATCACGTGATTTCTTTTTCTGGTACTTTCAATAAATTTATCGTCACGTGCGTAACAACTAAATAGACAAAAAAAATATTTTTTTCTCTTTCTAATGCAGCAGACGATTGGATATTATCCAAAAAAATGCATATCCCTTACGATTTTTTTATAAATATATATATATATATATATATATGTATAGATATATATTTTACATCAATTGTATACATTGATCATCGCATTTATTATAAATATATATATTTATTTTTTGGCATAAATTGCATACGTTGACCGTTGTATTTAATTTGAATGTACTCCGTAGCGAAGCGCGGGTTTTCAGCTAGTATATATATATATATATATATATATATATATATATATATAAGAAATAGATGAAAGAGAATACCAGTAATAGCCCTAACGCTACTTGCAGCCAGGAACAAATAACATGAAAAGAAAAGTATGAAAGAGGATTTAGACAGCATCTCTTCATCAGCGGTGTCAATACTGTCTAAAAACCAATGGATTGTATCCGATGAGTATGATCTATACAATAAACACACTCAGACACCGTACAATCCACGAAAAACAGAAGAATTGATTAAAAATTGAAATAAGAGTTACTTAACCAAAGAACACCAAGCCTGGCGCTAGACAGAGTGGAAGTTAAGAACAAGTAACAGCAAGATGACTGACGTCACAAAACTTGCAACCATCGAGATACTCAGCAACTGACTTACTATGGTTACTGTATTTTAGGACTATTAATCCATTATTAATTTAGTTTTTAATTATTTTTACTAAGAATTATTTTTATTATTATTTTATTTTTACTTATGATTTTTATTTTATTTTTTATTTTTAGTAGTTATTTTTTCTTTTTTTTTTGTTCTTTTTTTCTTCTTATTGTTATGTTTAACTTATTAATAGCAACAGAACAAACTATTCATTAAAACTAAAACAACCAATTATGTTTTTGGATAGACTATATATATATATATATATATATATATATATGTGTGTGTGTGTGTGTGTGTGTAGCATCGGTATCGAGCATTGGGTCATAGGGACCAGTGCCACCCTTTAGACCAGCGAGAGGAGAAGAGGGGTCCAGCGCTACAATCAAAAGACAGATAGAAGGAAAAGGGAGGCGGTACAGAGCGAAGGCTCTCGAGCGCGTGAAAGTTGAAGGAATGAGTTTCCTAGAAGCGAACGGGGTTGAGAATCCCGATATTGGCGCTTTGCGGAGTGCTGGTTTGGTTTGGTTCGGTTTAGAGCACTACTGTCAGTATTTGCTATACGAGGGCTAATTAGACCGGGACCTACAGCTTAAAGCCGATTCCGAACGGCTACAAACATCCATGAAAATAGTGGGACTCGAACCCACAGACTCTAGTACCAAAAGCCAGTGCCCTAGTCATTCGGCCATCGTCCGGCAGGTGAGTGCTGGAGTTCGGGGAGAATTAGGCCTACAATAGAAAAACGGTCCAGTGGGAGGAAAGCTCCTATGTTGAATGTTTGTGGATCTGCACTAAACAACTGATAGGTGTGAGCGGAAGTCTGAGTGACTTCAAGAAGTCCTAACTTGTTGAGCGCTTGGCAGCATTATTATTATCTGTATGTGTAAATGTTGAATGTCAATTGTGTTGTCAACGTAATAAATGTTTTATTATTGTTATTTAGAGACTTTTTATGAGTCATCCTGAACTTAACGAATTGTTGAGGTGTCAGTTTATAGCATTAAAATTTAAGAAGCCGACTAATTACCCACCCATATATATATATATATATATATATATATATATATATATATATATATATATATATATATATATATATATATATATATATATATATATATATATATATATATATATATATATATATATATATATATATATATATATATATATATATATATATATATATATATATATATACATATATGTTGTGCTTATGCATAATTTAATTTAATCTTTTTTTCTTGCTAGTAACGGAGCTACATCGTGTTCTGCGTTAGGGCTGAAGGCAAACCTTATATAAAATAATTAATTATCGTATTAAAAGTAACATTTATTTTAAAATACTTATTTATCTAAATTAATCTAATTTGTCTCTCCTCTACACGAATTGATTTCTCCATCTTCCTGTTTAGGTGCTGATGCACCTCAGTCACATCACCACCTTCTTTTGCAGAACTGTCCCTACCGTACTTTCTTTCTACCATAGCTTTGCCCTTTTCTCACAAGTTGTTACCTCTAACCATTCATTTCAGGCACAAGCAAACCTCCTCTCTTACTTAAAGAATAAACTAAACAAAAAATCTAACCAGATTCAATTTTTCATTCAGTTATTGTTGTATGTTGGCATCAATATTGTTAGCAGAAAATGCCTTTTAGGGATAATTTGTATCAATTCTGTTTCCGTTGTATTTCACTCAACCTGAAAACAGTTACAAGGATTTACATATGTCTGGCTACAAATGAATAAGCGTACCACTTTAGTCTCCAGGATTCGATTAAATATTCAGTTGTTCAACCTTTTCCTCTAGTGCTACGAATCCTTAATTGCACTCGGCAGAAATGGTTCCCATACAGAATTACCAATCAGTCATGTTCTATTAACTGTTCACAAAGTAGTAATTTGAAACGAAACAGTGCTGCAGTTGACATTGGTTGATGTGTATAAATAGATGTACGTAACGGGAAACTCGTATACGCTTTTGGTTGTTAAGAAACAGAAGTTAAAATCGTAGAAAATGGATCTTGGCTTTCGAAGGAATATGATATCAATTTTTCCAACCTGCAATAAATGAAGAAACCCATTTCTCTTGGACAATCAGAGATATTATGTTTTAAGATTAGGTAATATCTGTCAGGACTCCTCATCTGAAAAAAGATTTTAAAAAAAGGTTTCTGTAAATATAGTTGAAAAGCATCGCTTTGTGTTGAATCTCAAAAAATCAAAATAATTATTATTAAATTAATGTTTATTTCAAAATACAGAAATATACAATTTGAACACAGAACACTTTATCAAGTATATATTAACGCAACGTTAAAACGAAGCAAATAACATTATATTGAAGACAAAAAGGAAAAACAACAACATGATTTAACCGTTACTTATTGGCCTCTCTCAGAGAGATATAAAAGAAAATAAAGAATTTCTCTTTGCTTTTAACTCTTTCTGGGTAGGCTGATTATTAAAAATTAAACATCATCGAGAAAAAATAAATAAAAGAAATTTTAAAAAACTTCGAAAAGCCGACATCGTGTGTCATTTTCCTCATAAACAAGGGGAGAAATGTGGAGAATGGAATTCGAAAAATTAGAGTTCCTCATATCACTGGTGTGGTTCAATCTATATACAGTATGCCCATTAAAGTCCCTTGCCCCCGTCTTAACTTCGGAACGGCAGCTGCTAAATTCATAAAAGTGGTGTCTAGGTATAGTGAAGCAGCCACACACTACTGAATGAAACCACCTACGGAGCCACCTGGTGGAAAACTGCGGAGTTAGCATTCCTATCTCGAAAACGGAACGAGATAGGGAAAAAAAGTGATTTACAAAGTTGTAGAGCATCATCGATTTAGTAAGAAAAGACACCTTGTGCCCATTAATGTGAAGAATAGAACGGTTAAAACGCACATTTGTTTTTTCATGATTTCCTACACTAGGACGTCACAAAACTTGAACGGAAGGAGAAATGATTATCTTTCGGGCAAAACAGGACACCACAATGTGCACAGTGGTATATCGCTTGTGATCCCCATTCAAAAGGACCGCGGTTCAAACCCCGAGGGTTGCGTCCTTGTACTGATTGTCTTTATAAACAGAGTAGACAATACGTAGATCGTGTAAAATAGTATCGCCTCAACGCAACTTGCGCTTGGTGTTCGACATTTTTGCAGTATGCAAATACGTAACAAATGTCACGCCTGTTCACCTGAGACAGCTATTAAAGAGACATCTTCTTGGGGTTGTAGTATGTTGATGGTCATGGCTGAGTACTCCAAAGCTGAGTATTGTGAGATGGTTTTACTGTACGGTGAATGTGGAAGCAAGGCACGATCAGCAGCAAGATTGTACCGGCAACGTTTCCCTGCAGGCCCGTATCCTTCTCATCAAACCATCCTAACTGTTTTAAAACGTTTAAGGGAGACAGGCTGCTTTACTAGTCGACCTCGATCTGGCAGACCAGCTAAGGTAGGACGGCAAGTTCAATCGAATGAGGTATTAGCCTACGCCCTCGCATATCCGAAATGAAGCACAAGAGAGATCAATCAACACTGTGGCCTCTCAAAATGTCCGGTTTGGAAAATCCTAAGAGAATTAGGCGCTCATCCATACCGACCAACGCCTCAACAAGTTTTAGTGTACGGGGATGCCTAGCGACGCTATGCATGGTGCAACTTCGTCATGAATCAGATACAGGTCCAGCCTAGGAATTCGGGAACCAAATAAAAATACACTCATGGACAAAAAAATTAGCGCACCAAGAAATAATTGCGGGATCGTAACGGAACTTGCAATGAAGGTACATGTCGGGGAGATATGCAAATGATTAGAAATGCAACGTGATTGCGCATTATGTATAGCCGGTAGAGGGCGTTGAACATCGTACTCTGTGGAGTATAAAACAGATAACCAAAGCTTGTTTGAGTATGCTGAATCATTTACAAAGGAAGAGCTGAGATAGACATGCCATTACGCCGTGTTCGAAGACAATATAAGCAGTTGTCGCAGTTTGAGAGGGGGAAAATCGTCGGGATGATGGAAGCTGGGTGGTCAGCTAGGCGAGTAGCTAGACAATTAGGCCGCTCTGATTGTGTTGTGAGGAGGTGTTGGGACCAGTGGACCCGAGAGATGTCATGTACACGAAGACCAGGCTCAGGACGCTCTCGACAGACCAGTCGTCGAGAAGACCGCCACATCGTAAGAAATGCTCGCGTACAGCCAACTGCTTCATCGGCCGCCATCCAGGCACAGGTAGCACCTTCACTTGGGGCCTCTGTGTCTTCTCGAACCATACGAAGGCGCCTGGCTGAAGGACAGTTGGTATCGCGGTGCCCATTACGTCTGCTGCCCTTGACGCCCACCCATCGACGCCTCCGTTTGGAGTTTTGCCGCGCACGAGGAAACTAGACTGCAGCGGAATGGAACCAGGTCGTCTTTAGCGACGAATCCAGATTCAATCTTGGCAGTGATGACAATCGTGTTCGTGTGTGGAGAGCCCGTGGTGAACGCTTCAATCCTACCTTTGCTGTACAGCGACACATCGCTCTCACAGCTGGTGTGATGGTATGGGGTGCCATTGCCTACAATACACGGTCACCCCTAGTATTGTTCCGTGGCACCATGACAGCCCAGCGGTATGTTCATGAAATCCTGCAACCACATGTGTTGCCACTCATGCAACGGCTCCCAGGAGCCATTTTTCAACAAGACAATGCTCGGCCTCATACGGCAAGGGTGTCACAAGACTGTCTCCGCACGGTTACTACCCTTCCTTGGCCTGCCCGATCCCCAGATTTGTCTCCAATCGAGCATATCTGGGATCATTTGGGACGACGAGTTGGGCATCCCACGAGTTTGAATGAACTAGAGGCAAGGTTACAGCAATATGGAAAGAAATGTCTCAAGACATCATACAGAACTTGTATGACTCAATGCCCGATCATATCGCATCGTGCATTCGCGCTAGAGGGGGTCCAACGGAGTATTAACTCCTCCGTTCTTTTGCCTTTTCCTCTGAAATAAATTATCCTTTTTCTTTGATTTTCTTATCATTTACTTATGTCAAAGTAGTCATTACGTATGCAAAATTTCGTTTAATTTTGACGACTCCTTCTTGGTACGCTAATTTTTTTGTCCATGAGTGTATTCTATTCATCCTTAAGCTCATACGATATTCAATAATCTATTTTTAAACAATTTTTTGTCCATGAGTGTAATTAGGTATGGCGGTTTCGAAGAGTGGCCTCCACGTTCGCCTGATCTGACTCCACTGGACTTTTTCCTGTGGGGATACCTGAAACAGCAGGTGTATGTGACCCCTACACAAACATTACAGGACCTTAAACGACGCATTACGACGCTTGTGCCAACGTGTCACGCTCTATGCTCCAACGTGTGCAACGTGACATTCAAAAGAGGATCCAAATGTGCATTGCAGCTGACGGTGAGAAGTTTGAACATTTCAAATAAAGGTATCTATATAAATAAAACGCGTAGGTATGCGGCACAAAAATCGACGATATTTCTACACTCCGAATGGCAACGGCTGCAACTACCAGATGTAAACATTAGCGGCCGTCCGCAATTTTCAACCGCGTGTCAACATGGATTTATGCACTGAAATCAGTAATGCTCGAAAGCGAGCTGCACGATCAAGTGAAATTTGGGAACAGTCTCAAGAAAGAAAGCGAAGAAGAAATAATTCATTATGAGAGAGGCGTGAAACAGAGAACATAAATGATCGCGAGGTTAGGCTTAACCGTTGCTGGCAATTCAACCGACAACCTGTAATAGTTAATTTTCTAAACTTTTTTCAGTACTTGTTGAATTTTTACTCCATTTTGTAAGTGAAAAAAATTTTTCCCCAACAATTTCTTATTTGATGTAATGATAAAGTGCATATATCTTAATTTTGAAAAATAGTGCATACAGAGAGGGGTGTAATTTTAAAAATCATTCGTGTTAGGTTTCTCGGTCTTCTCTGTTCTGAAGTAATGGAAATTCAAATTTTTTAATCACGATGTTTTAGAATCAGCCTTATGGAGAATATACCTTAACAACGTATATTTATGATGAAAAGTAATAGTAACATTCCTTACATATGTTACTTTCAGTTGAGTTGTTTTTCAAAAGAAAATATAAAACTAAAAGCGACCATGGTGGTTGCGCAGTGGCTAGTATTGTTATAATTAGTTGTTTTTTTCTTTCTCAGATCATTTTGTCACGTCACAGTGTAGGAAAACACGAAAAAACAAACGCGCGTTTTAACCGTTGTATTCTTCTCATTAATGTCCACAAGGTATCTGTTCGTACTAAATCGATGATTCTCTACAACTTTGTAAATCCCTCTTTTTCCCTATCTCGTTCCGTTTTCGAGATAGGAATGATAACTCCGCAGTTTTACACCAGGTGGCGCGGTAGGCGGTTTCATTCAGTAGCATATGGCTACTTTACTATGCCTGGACACCACTTTTATGACTATAGCAGTAGCCGTTCCGAAGTTAAGAGGGTGGGAAGGGACTTTAGTGGGCATACTGTATATAAAAATGGATGTGTGTGTGTGTGTGTATGTATGTATGTTCCAGAATCACTCTGGAACGCCTGAAGCAATTTCAACCAAACTTGGTACACATACAATCTGGAAAGAAACATTTGAGGATAAGACTCCCCTAGCACCCACAGGGGGGCAGGGGTAGCAGGGGGGGACATGTAAAAATAATCGAAAACGACTGATATTAGTGTCGAATCCATAGTTTTCGGGGTCGATGAGATTAATAGTGACACTCTCGATGCCGTCTAAGTGCAAGTTCAGCCCCCCATCAGCATTGGGGAGGGCGAGGGGGGGAAGAAGGGGGAATATAAAATGTCCATAATGACCGAAAGTAGTGTCGAATCCGTAGCTTTCGGGATCACTGAGATGAATAGTGACACTCTCGATGCCGTTTAAATGCAAGTTCAGACCCCATCAGCATTGGGGGGGGGAAGAAGGGGGGAAAAATGAAATGTCCAAAATGACCGAGAGTAGTGTCGAATCCATAGTTTTCGGGATCACTGAGATGAGTAGGAGAAACTAAAAATGTTTTTTTAATCAAGTTTTTAGTTAAATTAATATTAAAGGGAATTTGAAATTTTACTTTATCATTTGTACACTGTACATATACTTTTAATTACCTGTAAATAAAATTGCTTAGATTTTACACTATAGGTAGAATTCATTCCTTTTCCTCGTAATAAAAAATTGATATTAATAAATACCTGGGCAACGCCGAGTAAATAGCTAGTTGATAGAATAAAATTAACATTTTTGTGATTTCTTAAATCTCTGCAGATTTTGATTTTTAATAAAGTATTAATTCAATAAACTGTTTTCCTGTGAGAAAACAAATACGGCATTTCTCTCATCTTGTCAACTAGATTGAGTTAGAAAAATTCCTAAATTACTTTACCGCCAAAGAAAGGGAATATTCTATCATTTCACAAAAGAAATAAAGCTATTGAAATAAAAACCAAATGTAAAGAGAGAAACAATTTATACTCTCATTTTCGCGTGGAAAGCAGAAAAATCTTCCAATCCAAATGACAGCGAAAGCAACGCGATCAATGTAATAAAAGGATTACTAGTGTGGTTCAATTGATAGAATAAAATTAACATTTTTTGTGACTTCTGAAATCTTTGCAAATTTTGATTTTTAATAAAGTATTAATTCAATAAACTTTTTTCCTGTGAGAAAACAAATACGGCATTTCACTCATCTTGTCAACTACATTGAGTTAGAAAAATTCCCAAATTACTTTACCGCCAAAGAAACGAAATATTCTATCATTTGACAAAAGAAATAAAGCTATTGAAATAAAAGCCAAATGCAAAGAGAGAAACAATTTATACCCGCATTTTCGCGCGAAAAACAGAAAAATCTTCCAATCCAAATGACAGCGAAAGCAACGCGATCAATGTAATAAAAGGAGTACACAGGTTTTGCACAATTTACTACTTTTGCGGAAAAGTACGATGCTTATATATAAATCGCTCTGTTCTCGGAACCCGAAAACTTGGTACAGAAGAATTGGCATGCATCCTTTTTCCGTCAGCACGCAAAGCGTTCCCCCTGTCTAGTTTTTCGCAGTTACACGCAGATGTGTTCAGTTCAATAAAAATTTATTCGCTTCTTATAAGTCGGGGCATTATATTGCACGCGGCATACCAAGAAAGTAATAAGTAGCAAAAATCTGAAATCAAGAGAAGAAATGCGATTTTTATACCTGAAAATCTTTTTAACCTTCCTTTTCCAATACAATAAGGGAAAAAGAAGAGGTCGCGTCAGGCGATAAAATCAATACATCACACTTTTCTTTAGCAGTAATAGATGTGACTTCGATGGTAAAAGGGGGAAGAGGGAAAAAGGGTTCCCCTACCTTCCTGCCACTATCACCTTTCGTTTCATTACTTAGGTTTTATTCGAAGTGTAACAAGGTATTTACTCCAATAAGAGGAAAGAAAGAACCATTTTTATTTATCCATATATTGATTTTAGCTCCAGAACTCTTAAGTTTAGCAAATACAAGGGGGGGAAACAGTTACATAAAAAAGAAAATTTTATAACAGCATCAGACACAAAGTGACACCGCATCCGAGAAATTATAAATGTATGTATTCAGGGCTTTAAAAAGGATTTGAAAAGAGGAATTGATTCTTTCGATTCTAGTTAGGGTTGTTTTTTCGTTTGCTTGTGACATACAAAGACAATTTTTCAACTTATCACAATAGTTGGAGTCAAAAAAGAATTGGGTTTATGGTATTCCCCTTCGAATAATTTTTTTATGGTGTGAGATTTGAACTTAGGTTGTCTGATGATAACCATAGGCGTAGCGTCGGGGGAAGGGGGGGGACACGGGGGGGGGGGGGGGGCACGTGCCCATTCCCCCCCCCCCCAACTTAACTTGAAGTAAATTAAAACGTTAATAGAAATTCAGTTAAAATCGGGAAATTGTAGAAAACTTTTAAGAGATTTGGTTTTTTCCCGCTTTTTCAAACTTAACTGAACTGAAGATTCCGATTATGTCTTTAGCCTTAAAATAGTTTTTATCAGTGATATGATCCATAACAAAAATTCGATGCTATATTTTTTTCTCATTTTATTTATATTATATTTGTTTTTCTCATTGTATAACTTTTGAACACTACTCAAACATCAATTCTATTGTTATTCAATTTTGAAAAAATCACAATATTTCATATTTTAAGGACCGTCCGGCAGTCAATGCGGTGAGGAGTGCCCTAACTGAATTCAATTCGTGCCCTCCCAAAAGTTAGAAGCACGCTACGCCTATGATGATAACTGACCAATATTCAAGTGTTTAAGTACTTTGTTAAGTTATTATGAAAGTTGGATAATTTTCTTTATCAGTTCCAAAAGGTAGTTTTTGTTGGTACTTTTCAGAAAAATCTTCAGAGGAAAAGGATAATTTTTTTAGATTTGAATCTGAAAAGTCTAAATATTTAACCTTCATTGATTTAAAAAATAAAATAAAACAAATGCTATTGATAGAAAGTATTATAGAGAGAATAACTCCCTCAGAAAGACTTTTTATTGGAAAATGTAATTAAGATACTTTATGACTTATGAAAACTTCTCAATTTTCTAAATTCCTCGGGAAAAATGATCATAAAATGACTACCTGCAATTTCGTCTAGGACATTAACGCAAATAACTTGGTTATTTCTTGCTCAACAGTCTATTAAATTTCATGGTAGAAGATGGTAGATTTTTATTAAATCTTGAGGGAAGAAGTTAACTCGAGTAATTTACCCAGAATTATCACTGTATTTAATTCTCTAGACAATTCCCTTTGTCCCACCACACTCATTAAAAATGGAGTAGTGGAGGCAGAAATCAAAGCCACAATTTTTGATAACCCATACGGATATTCTAAAATACTGGGAAATATCGTTGATTAATCGTCTATTATCCCTCAGAGAAAGAGAGACAGAAAAACTCCAAATCTACTTACTATCTATTAGATACCATTTTATAACGACCTCTTACCTCACAACAGACTCATTAATATTTATTTTCTTTCCTTAAAAAAAATAAATGTGACTGTGGTAGGAATAACACCAACCTTCTTCGCCCTTCGAACCACTGAATATCCGTGTCATTTTGTTGTTTGTTAGTACTAGTTTAATAATGTCAAGCCCCGCAAAAGATGTTCATTTCTAGGTTTTTGCTTAAATTAAGTTTTAATTTGCTTGAATTTAACTGTCAAAAGTTATAGGATGTAGAGAGCAAGTTAATAAATTTCACATGTACAATGTAATGAAAATAATTTCTCCTCCAACGTAGGACACCGACGCCTCGTCGTTGCCAAGACAACGATCATTAAAAAAGCAGGGGGAAAGAGGGTTCGCAATTTAATAAACTCTTAAGGGCGGAATTAATACGATACCAAGAGTGAGGGAGGCAGTGACTAAAATTGAATCAAAATCAAAACAATGAAGAAAATCTTCTTAAAGTATTAATCACACAACATACTTAAGATGAGGTTACTATTGTGCATACTTTTAGGCACCTGAGAGCTGAGACTGAAAACTCTTTAAACATGATAAAGGTGACATTGTTTTTCCAGCTATGTGACATACCGTTTTTAATCAATTTTTATCAATTTTCAAGATACATTGTGAAAGTGAGTTTCAGATTTTAAACATTGCATGTACGTTATTTTTAAGCCTTTGATTTCAAACTTCAGTTGCAGAAATTTATTTTTGTAGCGTATTAATATGTAAAATTACTATCAAAGTAGATCGAAGGCCTCTAATGGCATTTAAAGATTATTTTGTTTCTAGCAGAGGCACTTGTCGCGTAGACATTCACCTATAATTCACCGCAGTTTGCTGGCCATTTTATTATGGGGGCACCATATAGGAGGACCAGCTCTACCCCCTATGAAGGAACGACACAAACAGAGGTATTTTAGTGGCGCGACGCCGGGATTTGATCCGAGCACCCTCAGAACCGAAAACCAGCGCGCTGCACCAAAGGGCCACCGCAAGCTCATCCATTTAAAGATAGAAAATCGAGTTGCCACGAGAGCAAATTAAATAAAAATCGAAGACAATGGCTTAAGTGAGAAATGGTCGAAAATCTAGCCAAGACTTTGCAATTGAACTATTGAATCCTTGCCTCTGTCAGTACCGTAAAATCCGCTGAGAGTTGCATATGATGGTTACTATGATATGGCATCAGCTCCTCAAGCTTAATAACCCTTACAAATTTGAAACGACGTTTGAGTTATACCCCTGACACCTGGACTTCAGGTTATTGGAAATCACAAATTAAGATTGATGGTATTTATTATTTCTTTTCGATAAATGTATTTGGGTTTGAAGTCAATATGAGGATAAATTTATGAAGGAACGTGTTATTCCTACTGGTCAAACATTGAGTGATGATTCTGTCATGGTGCAAAAATGTTTCTCTTGGTTAGGATTCGGTCCATCTAACTTGTACCAACATCAGTTTCTAGATAGTCCAGATCTCCTGTGCCTTCTTAGATTGTGATAGTACTATAGAGATGACCGTAGCCTCATTCAGAACAATAAAGCTCCTACCACGTAGCGCGGTGTGTACATGGACGGCAGGCATTTAAAAAATTGATGTGTTGGATTAGTATTTTCAAAGCTCAGAACATCTCTGGAAGGAACTGGGGTAGTGGCTACGACTTTATCTTAAAGACTCAATGAAAAACTCGTGACACGACGATCTAAATGGCACAAGGTCTCTATCGGATTGGCGTGTTTCATTATATCACAAAGATTTTAATGCAATGAGGCTTCTGTAAATGACATTTCTTGGTGAATGCATTTTTCCTTTTTCATCCTACGTATTATACTTAGATGAGTTATTGGAAGAGATAAACATTAATCACATACCTATTATTCAGACCAATTATTATATGTTGTTGTTGTTTCTAATGCCTCTTCGGAAGTATTTCAGACCAGGTACATATAGGCTAGAGGGCTTAGGGTTGTGACTCCAGTTTATAAGGGCACCACAAGCATAGGAGTTCAATTTTGTCAAGTGCCACCTCAATTTTGACCGATCATCCTCCAGGGGCGACATCTGAGAGGATCGTATCCTCTCCCATCCTCTGTGACCTCATAGAGGGACTTATAGCGGTCTACCGATTTAGCGTGTCCATATCCGGCCTTGACACAGATGTATTTAATGGTGCTTGTCGGGATTCGATCCGAGCACCCTCTAAACCCTATTATTATAAAATAAAAGTAAAGAAAGAATTTTTTAATAAATTCGTGAATGTTTTAGCATGATAGAATAAATATTAAATGAGCCTGATAAATTATAAAAAACTACATATTTAAACTAAAATTTTCTCAAATAGAAAACAATAAGATACTCGTATATTTTTTTTGACTCTAAGCAATTTAATATTTTGAATGTCAATGGTTTTTGTAATTTGTTTCAGGGAGATTTTAATGCCGTATCTGCCCCTGTAAATGTCGCTTCCTGGTGCAATGAATTTCCTATTTTTTTCTGCAAGATGTGCATTTCTCATATGTAATGAAAGAAATCGAATCCAATAATTTAGCTACTCATCTATTCCTAAGGGTGGCTATGATTATCATATGTCTGTAACATCAATAATGTCACTCTGATGCTGCTAATGGTGAGATTGGTATTAAAAGGGATTGTTGGGTGATTTTAAAGGCATTTGAAGTGTATTGCTGATGAACAAATAAATAAGTAACAAACGAGATTTAACGGACTTTGAAAGTGGAATGATTGTGGGTGCAAGACGCAGTGGAGTGAGTATCAGCAAAACTGCTTCTCTTATGATGTAATCAAGAGTAGCTGTTGTTCTTATTTACAAAGAATGAGCTACCAAACAAAAACAGGGTCTTAACGTAAGGCGTGTGGTCGTCGTCGGCTATTGGAGCTGAAAGAAGAGTTTCCACATTTGTACAGTCCAACAGAAGGGCAACAGTACGGGAAATTACAGCAAACCTTAGTAAGGGACCAACTCCAATGCTTGTCAGCGTTCTGACTGTCGAAAAATTACACCTTATCGAGTACGGATGTCGAAGGCCTGTTTGAGTGCCTTGGCTGGCTGCAGCTAACACGATCAAATTCCTGCAGTTTATGCAGGATTACAAGGATTGGGCAGTAAGTTAATGGCAAAAGGTAATATGGTCCGAAGAATCCCGCTTTCAATTATATCATGCAGATGGCAGGGAGCTAATAGGGAGAAAACAGCAAGAAAGCATGGAACCTAAGTTCATTGCCACGACACTTCAAGCTGGTAGAGGCACTGTTATGGTTGGGGGATGTTTTCCTACCCTTTTTTGAATCTATAATTTCTGTGAAACGTCGTCTGAATGCCAAAAGGTATTTAAATATTGTCGCTGACCAAGTGCATCCAATTATAGTAATGATTTACCTCACTGGAGATGGATATTTCCAGCTGGACAATGTTCCCTGCCATAGAGCTCACACTGTCCACAATTGGTTTGAAGAGCATGATGGCGTGTTCACCTTGCTTAAATGGCCTCCACAATCCACCTATCTTAATTCAATTGAGCATTTCTGGGATAAAGTCGAAAGAGACATCAAGCAGCTGGATCTAGAACCATCAGATCTTAGAACTGGAAAGGGCAGTTCATCGGATATGGTCTCGGATTCCTCAAGCCCCCTACGAACATCTCATAGAGTCTATGCCAAAAAAGAATTGCAGTTGTATTGAGAACAAAAGGAGGCTCAACGATGTACTGAGTAGGTGGTCATAAAAAATTGGCTATTCAGTGTAATTAATTTTCTTTCTGAAAATATTCCTTTACTAATTCTATGATAATTCTATCCTAAGCTCTTCTCTTTTCAAAATTCCTTGACGTGTATTACACCTGATTGAGCAAATAATCATAGAACTGTAAACAATAGGGAATAAGAAGAGGATTTTTAATAACTGATGATCAGATAAAGAAGATTGTTTAATTAGCCATGATCATAGTATTTCTATGTTGCTTTCGAATTTCGAATCTCGGTCTTACAAAAACTTTTTTTGTAAGACCGAGAGAATCGATATGTACAGGTAAAAGGAGGTTCATTATATAAATTTTAAAGCACTTATTTAACGTAAGTACATTTATAATCCAGTTTGCACGCCTGTTCACTAAAAGCTTTTTTATCTACCCGACTCATATTTATACACAGCAACCAATCTACCCACAGAGACATAGAAAATCATGATTTTTCTGATACGTCCTTTATCACATGAAGATCAGACATTCTTTAATTGCTATCTTTCCTTTCTACCAAAAATATTTTTTGTTTTAAGCACACGTCGGTGAACAACAAAACTTAGATTTTTGTTGTTGTTAAATGGACACAAAATAGAGATTTTTAGAAACTTCGGCTTCTATTTTCTACTTAATTTAATTTTGACTTTATGAACATTATTTCAAATGTAGTGGCCAATTATTATTTTTTACCTGACCGATGTTCAAGATATCAGTATTTATTTTTTCAAGAATATGTTTATTTGATGTATATGGCATTGAACAACAAAATTTGGATGTTATTTTTTTAATCTATTATTTCATTTCAATTTTTAAAATGGACACGAAATACTAATTCGATATTTTTGGATAATTTCTAATCCTTTAAGATTAGTTTTCTATCGTGCAGGGTTCTCTGATAATCCATTATTTTTTTATTATCAAAACTTATTTTCATTTTTATAATTTTACTATCAAAATCACCTTTTTCATGAATTCAACATTAAACAGCCTAATTCAACATTTTTGTGTAAATTCGGCGTCAAACATTTTTATAGAAATTCTTTTTGCTTATTTCGTATTTAGTAACCAAAGTACTTTATGGGACAGAATTTTCTAACAATGAATTAGATATGCATAAAAAGTAACCTTTATTTTACCGCATGTAATTCAATACAATTAAGAGAAAAAGTACCTAAAATACAAATTTTCCTAACTTTTGTATGTACTGAGCTTGTGGTGCATTTCATTTACGAGTCAGCAGCAATCTGAGAGTATTTAAGGGATCCTCGCTTCGTTTCTTACGACTCCAAATTTTCTCTAAGAAGAAGTAAAGATGTATCTAGGAAATAAATCTTAAGAAAGAATCTAAATAAAGAGTCTTAATAGCAAATACCAATTCAGTGGAATTTCCCAAGACCCCACAAACAAGCTTTCTTAAGTTTCTTACCTTAAAGTAATTTTTCTTCAAGTTCTTTATCATTTTTTTCCAAAACTTCCTCCGAGCTAAGACTCTAAAAATGTTGAATTTAGAGAAAATGTATTTATTCGTAACCTTAATCTCTGGGTAAACTTTCTTGAAAAATTGAGTCTAATAGTTCTAGAAAGCTACCGGATTTTGACAATGATGTTTTTTTCCCACTTCTTAGTGAGACAAACTGACACAAGACATTCTGTTATATGCTGAAGATCAACTGTAAAGGACAATAATTGCAAATTACACAATAATCTGACTCATTTGAAGTTTCAGTAGAGTAAATAATTGACAGACGGTGAAAGAGTCCTACAGTAGCCTATAATTTTTTATTTACTTAACGTAATTCATTAAGACATTTTGATGACTATTTTTATTCAGTGTTAAGTGCAGATGAATGCGCTTAAAAATGGTATGAAATACAGAAATTCTGATCTTAATTTTGAAATTTTGAAATTATCCCGCCAAAAAGTATGTGAATTAGTCACAATTACTTTTTAAAACATAATCATTGAAGATCCGTCATTATTCCAGTTACTACAAAACATATTTTCTCAGTCATAAACCCTTATGATCTGCAAACTTGGTCTAACTCAGATCGTATTTTTGTTAAACGCTGATAAAATAAGCCTAAAATAAATTAAGTATTAAAAATTACTCGCAGAGTATTTTAAACGATTTTATTAGATCTGAACTTCAGAGTGGCTTGAAAGAAATGAAACCTAAATGCAACAGACATTTAATAGTTTGAGACATGACTTAAAAAAATAAGTTAGGTTCTTTTCATTTAGTTTGAAGTCACTAGTTTAAAGGTGAAAATTTTCATGATATTTACTCATATAATTATTTCGAAAGCTTGAATTTTTAGAATTGGAAGAAAAATACATGCAATACATGATGTATCTGAGGAAATATTTGTGAAATTATCCTAAATATGCCATTTACAACTATACTTTGACCATGAGAATGACTTATTTCTAACTCACACATATTCAATTTTCTTTCAAATCAGCTAAAATTCAGTGTGCTTTATTTATACTTAGAAACATCCAGTTCTTAAAAACTAACACTGTATTCTCCAGCAGAAAGAATGTAAATAAAATAAAAAAGGGACTGAATGAAAGAAGAGAGAATTTTTAAGCATTAAATGGAAACATTTGCCGCAGCAGATCAAATTACACATCGAATAAAACAACTTAAATCTTTAACTTCAGTTGATGAAAAATAAGAGCAAGTGAGCTCTTCGTATTCGTAAATCTACCCGCGAGAACTGCACTTGTCTTTTATTCTTTTCCCATCTTAAATGTGATTAATCGTACTGGGCACGTACAGAAAAAGAAACGATATTTTCTTTATACATTTTATCGGAATTGCAACATCCAGTTTAGAAAGTGAATACTGGGGTATGCAGACAATTGAATCGAACTAGAAATATTTGGGGACTACTAAAGCTGAGGAGCCAAACAGCTGAATCCTTTCCAAGGAGTCTCCCCCTCCCTCGTATCTTTTGAACTTCCATCGTGGCCATTGTGCGCAAAGCGAAAGGGAACACGTCTCCCGGAATTGTCCGGGACGACATTTTAATCCGGGATGATGAAGAGTATCATCTGGATGCGGTAAGAGGAGGTATTGATGCGGACAAAAGGCTGCCGCCCTCCTAAAACGTGATTCCGCAGTGTCGCTTCTCCTTTTGTGGTTGCGCTAAAAGGCAGCGTTCTCCCTCCCCGCCTCCATACAAAATCTGTGACGAATGAAAGATTCGAATGTTGTTTCTCGACGACTCGCCCTACACTCTGATTGCCCGACATTCCCGGCAAGTCATTGACAACACTGTCGCCCACCCCCTGTCCAAATCATTTCGCCTGAAGAGGACTCGCGATGCCTAGCACCACAAAAGGTTTTAATCGCCAACAACTCCAGTCGTCTTTTCGTTCCAGCATCCTTTTGTAGTGCTCATGATTGAAGGCCGTCCGCACAATGGGCTCATGTTTGCTGAAGCAATGAGCCCACTTTCCCACCTAGCACCATCCAGGCGAA
This sequence comes from Dolomedes plantarius, assembly GCA_907164885.2. Classification (NCBI taxonomy): domain Eukaryota; kingdom Metazoa; phylum Arthropoda; class Arachnida; order Araneae; family Dolomedidae; genus Dolomedes; species Dolomedes plantarius. The sequence goes on along the minus strand of OU015501.1, from coordinate 80,717,898 downwards.
CGAAACGCAGCCATCTTTTCCGCCAGTCGCGCTTAATGAACTGCAGAATCCCATCGTAATCAGTTCATCGCCTCTTTCTAACAAATGGGTCTCGATCTCTGCTAATCAGAAACGCTGACCTCCGAGGTCATTCCTTTCCCTTCTTCCGACCTTCATTTACATCAGACAAAGAATACGATCTCGCCCACTTCTAACAAGTTCTCTGACACAAGCTTTATAGTCGAAAAGGAAGAAAGCCTCAATATAGGAACTCTTTTATTGAGGAACACTGTCTTACTAAATGTGTAATGAAAAATTATTATTCCAGATATTTTTCGGTCTTTTATATCATACAAACACATTCCCTCTGCTCTTATCCTTTTTTCTTCCTTTTAAGCAGTTAAATTTAGTAGAAAATGCCTATAAACTCGGAGAAAAATCTATTTTATGTAGGACACAAATTTAATTTTTTTTTTAAATTTAGGAAGACATAAGTGATTTCTAAACTATTGTCAGTCTTTAGAAAAATGTGGGGAAAAATATTTTCTTTGTCAGCATTATTCATCATTGAAAAGATCATTGAAGGTTACCTTATCTAGTGGGTCATTAAGAGTCAGCGAGAAAAAGATTAATCAATTATTTATTTCTGATGTTAATGTCCTGAGATCAATTAGTCACTTTAAATAGTTTTCTAAACATAAAAAAGGGTTTTGTGAGAACTTGTATAGGTTTTATACCCATTTCTGAAATCCAGAAAGTGTACATATTATTCATGGCTTACAACATATCAGCTCATAAAAAGCCTACTGATTAGAAAAATGGTTGTTTTCTTATATTTTTTTGTTTCTAATTTTGAAAAATTAGACAATTGTTTTAAACACTTTTTATAAAAATTTATACACTTTAGAGTGCTAAGAATGTATATAATTAAAAGTTTAGAATTAAAAACATTTTCCCAAAAAATACAGCTGCTTTCATGAATTTAAATAAGGAGACCATTTTAAAAATATCTAAAATGGAAATTAAATGGAAATAGCTCTAGAGTATTTTGTTTTATAACTTAGATTTTAGTTCTTTGGATTTTTAGAACTCTAAGGTGATCATGTATCAATAAAATGAATAAACATATCAGTATACTTTTGTGATAGCGTTTTTATAAGCATCAGATATTGTCTAATTTTTTACAAAAAAATATAAATTTGAAGAGATATAGATTCGCAATATAGATTCACAAATATAGATTCGCAATAGTATATTAAATTTGTCAGGTTTCCAGAAATGGATATCAAACGTTGTTAGTTACCTTAAAATTTGAAGATCTGATCCATTAGATGTATCATAACAATTTTTAAAGATTTTATAGGGAGAATTTCTGTAGGTAAAGTTTTCTCTTTGGAAATACTAAATTGATTGCAGAGAAAAAACTTTTACAGGAAAATTATTTTTTAAATCAGTGAGTGAAAGTTTTATAACTGCACAGCACATAAGTAAGCACAGCACGACACTCCTAGTTATTTGTTGTTTAAGAAACATGCGTTCATTCATATTTAGGAAAACAGATTATTCTGATAAAACAACTATCCTTCTATGGGTAAAATGAGATTAATCTTTATTTCTTCTGGACATTAATGAGAACAAAATTTGAAGAATTTCTTGCCCTTTGTCGAAAATTCGCGATTGAATTTTTTACAGTTAAAATACAGTCATCTCCTTAGTTTTCTATTTTATACTAATTACAAAAGTTATGTAAAGAACTTATTCATACAGTCTTAGAATATGAAGCTGTGATGTGCTCACTATTGCGGATTTTTTTTTGCGGAAATGAGTACAATGATTGTGGTGAAGAAATATTTTGGAGGAAAGCATTTTTTAAACGAATATGTAAAATTTTTATAGTTGCACAAAGCATCAATTAAATACCCTTAATGGTTTTTTATGCCGTTTCTGTTCACTCGTATCAAAGACAGCAGAATGCTTTAGTAAATTAATTATTCCTCTAAGGATGATATGAAATAGTTTTCACTCCAACAGACTTTTACAAGAACAGTGTTTGCATGAGTACTTGCCTTCATTAAAAAATATTGTATTTTATTTTAATTAAAATTTAGTTTCTACTGCATATTTTTTTAATTGCCAATTAACGGGGAAATTAATAAAAACCCTATGAACATTTTATTATGTAATGTTAATCTGCATTAATACATGTAGCCCGAATATCACTATAATACATAGAAGGTAACTACAACCATTACATTAAAATTTTACATTCATGTTTAAAAAATAATTGTTATACTAACGAAATTAAAAAGAATCTTCCTTGAATATTTTACATATGAATGAATTTTTTAAAAAATATTTGTCTACTAAACTATCAATGTCGTATTCATAGGGACTTTCTATAAAAATTTACCATGAAAATTATATCACTATAATACATAGAGGGTAACTACAACCATTACATTAAAATTTTACATTCATGTTTAAAAAAGAATTGTTATACTAACGAAATTAAAAAGAATCTTCCTTGAATATTTTACATATGAATGAATTTTTTAAAAAATATTTGTCTACTAAACTATCAATGTCGTATTCATAGGGACTTTCTATAAAAATTTACCATGAAAATTATATCACTATAATACATAGAGGGTAACTACAACCATTACATTAAAATTTTACATTCATGTTTAAAAAAGAATTGTTATACTAACGAAATTAAAAAGAATCTTCCTTGAATATTTTACATATGAATGAATTTTTTAAAAAATATTTGTCTACTAAACTATCAATGTCGTATTCATAGGGACTTTCTATAAAAATTTACCATGAAAATTATATCACTATAATACATAGAGGGTAACTACAACCATTACATTAAAATTTTACATTCATGTTTAAAAAAGAATTGTTATACTAACGAAATTAAAAAGAATCTTCCTTGAATATTTTACATATGAATGAATTTTTTAAAAAATATTTGTCTACTAAACTATCAATGTCGTATTCATAGGGACTTTCTATAAAAATTTACCATGAAAATTATATCACTATAATACATAGAGGGTAACTACAACCATTACATTAAAATTTTACATTCATGTTTAAAAAAGAATTGTTATACTAACGAAATTAAAAAGAATCTTCCTTGAATATTTTACATATGAATGAATTTAAAAAAAAATATTTGTCTACTAAACTATCAATGTCGTATTCATAGGGACTTTCTATAAAAATTTACCATGGAAATTTTCTTGATTTGATGAACACACGAAATAAAATAAAAGTTTAGCAAGTACATATTATTCTAAACCAGGGTTTCCCAAAAGGAGCAATACCGCCCAACGGGGGTGCTGGAAAGATCCAGGGGGCAGTAAATTTAAATTCAAACTCAGCTACCAACAATTCTGGCAACAAAAACAGAGACTGATACTTTATCCTGGATTACAGGGTATAGTACAAAAGTTTTCAATTGTATTTCCATTATCCTATTTAGTGGAACATGGGTTCAGTGTAGTCTCAAATCTGCTTACTAAGAACAAACAGCAACTACAAATATCTAATCATGATGATTTAAAAAAGCTGGTGACAAACATAGAGCCGAACATTAATAAATTGATAGCAATGCATCAAGTTCATCCTTCTCATTAGGATTAATTTTAATGTCATTCGTAATTTTTACTTTAATATTATCCTTCGTTGTCTTCCTTTTCTGTGTGCAATGAGAATGTTGCTATTGTTAGTTTAATTAATAATTTTGTAATTTCAAGCTTCAAGGTGTCTTATTTACAACATCTTTCGTTAGTATGTTGAAGGGCATAGGTAGAAATATAAATACAGAAAAGGACGCAAATTTATCAGTGCACTATTTGTTTGCTTAAGAAGAAAAATTTCCAGGGGGGTGCTGAGTAAATTTTTTTCCTGAAAAGGGGGCGGTAGGACAAATAAGATTGAGAACCCCTGTTCTCAGTAATAAATACTGTGGAACATAAAAATTATTGTGCCAGTGAAATTGCTTAGTGATTTATTATAAACTTGCTATTCTGATAGTGTTATAGTTTTTAAAAAATAATATATAAATAAATATATCTCTGTTAAGAGTGATGCCTCAAAACTTACGAGTATGAATAATTTTATCACACTCATTAATTTCAAAAGGCACTAATGCTCATATTTCATGTTATTTATTGATTATTGATGGTACGGGTATAATTTTCTTTCTCGCATATCACTGTTACTAATGTTAAAAATTTATAAATAATTCCAAATGGGATTTCTGTCTCAACGTACTCGATAGCTGTGTCATAGTGCCGAGCCCATAGCGACAAGTAGACGCATCAGGTTCATGACTGCTGTGTGCATGATAAAAGTTAATATTTTTGGTGAAATTTTCCTCTTTTGGTCGTTGATTGCTTTGCTGATGTATGCAAAGTAAATTCATGAAGGAGTCCGTACTTTGATGTGACCTAAAATAGACATATAAAAGAGTTAGAAAAGTAAAAATCAGTTTAAAAATCGTGATATGAAAAACTAATTCAGTTTAAAAATCCTGATATGAAAAAACTAATTAAGATTAAGAAACTGAAATTTTAAAACAAAATCATACATTCAATCATTATACGCCGAATACTGCTGGATAGAGATAAACATTGCCTTGCTATTCTTTATAATTTTTCCATGAGTATTGTAATGTCCACTGACCCACACATACCCACACATGAGCCAGGAAGTGGGGAAAGGTTGTCAGATTCCATGGGTCCAAGAGCTTTCGAGGCAAGATCTGATGAGAACCTATAATAATTTTGAGGCCGGCGGGGATTTTCGATAGCCCTGATTTTTATATTCATCCATTTTTGCAATTGCCTGACCTGAGGCTAAAACTCGAAATTTCTGCTTTCCTGACATCGTTCGATTCTCACGTAAGCCTAGTCTTTAAGAAAAATTGTGAGCGAAGAAGAGTTTCAAAATCATCGTTTTTATAACGTTAATATCATAGCATATATCTAGATTGCATATAGTTTTAAAAATAAGGGATGGAATGTAGGAAAAATCACATGAAAATGTGCTGTTTGCATTGTAGAGAAATCAAAATAGTTCATTTTAATCAGTCATTCTGCTCATGCTCTTTCAAGCTGGATGAGAATGATAAAATTAGGTATGTAGCATTTTAGAATAAATAAACAAAATTTTATTGATTTTTGAAACCATTTCACATCTATATTTTCTAAAAACATATTTCAAAAGGTTATTTCAAAATAGAATAGGTTACAGCTGTAACTTCAAGAGGTGTAATACAGAAGGTCGTTCGCACTTTATGGAAACGATTTTGTAATTTATTTTTGGCGTTTGCACTTTGAGATAAAAATTTGTCAACTTCAGAATAATCGTCTGCTACTGTTTTATTTTCATTGGAATTTAAAATAAAAGATTTAGTTTGAAAATGGCTCCTAATATTGATAAATGACACGAAGGTTACGTAACTGCGCTTTCCGAGGAGAAATATTCGTATCAACAAATTTTAAAGCGGTGTAAAAAATCAAGGTTATGGCATTTCAAAAAAAGGTATTTATAATATATTAAATTTGAAAGGAAAAAAAGTCTAACTCAGGTAAATATCAAGAAAGTGAAGTCTCTGATTCTGAAAGAAAATCCGTCGACTCAAAGATCCATTGATTCGAAACTACGAATGTCTTCTGGCACTGTAAGTAAAATCATTCATAAAGATTTGAAGTTAGAAAAGATGTTTAAACCTAAAGTTCATTTGCTTTTGCCAAAGCATATTGCTGAAAGAGAAACAAACTGTAGAAAATTATATGAAAAACACCTAGCTGCTGAAAAAGGAAATTTTTGGTAATACTCGTTGAGGCATGGGTGTATTTAAGTGACTGTAATAAAAAACGATCAATTTTCTATTGCTCAACTGATGGGAATGACCGTACAAAATGGCTTCGTCACTGTACAGAAAAGTTCCAAAAGGGATTCATGATAGTTGCAGGATTTTGTTACAACGGCAAATTAAAAATAAAAAAAGTCTCAGGTAAAGCCAAAATTAATTCGCTCTACTATCAGCAGAATATTTTAGAACCAATTTTTTAAGAAGGAATTCCAGCCTTATACGGAAAGGATATTGAAGAATTTGAGCTTCATATGGACAGCCTCTTGTCACATGTCTAAATCACCTGCCGCTTATTTAGCAAAGAAAGAACAGAAACAGGAATAAAGTGCATCCCATTTAATCAAATACCTGTAAAATCCCCTGACTCTTCTCCAATGGACTTTTGCGCTTTCGGTTTATTAAAACGAGACTTAGGAAAACGGCATCCAAGAACACTGAACAAACTTTGGAAAAGGGTCCAAGAGGAATGGGGTAAAATTGACTTGACAGTACTAAGAAAAATTTTACTTTCAGGGAAAATTCAAGCTAGAGCTATTGTTAACAACCATGGCTATCAGATAGAAACAAATCGCCTAAAAAAATACGGCATTTATACATAAAACTTAACTATTAAAATCGTTTCCATAAAGTGCTAAAGACCTTCTGTAGTTCACGGGATATAGAACATATGCTTCACATATTCTACAGTCATCCCGAATGTAGGTTTCGCCCCCAATAAAGGGCTTCGTATCACAACATAATTAAAAAAAACACAACTTCGTGAATATTCATACCCGGAATACTGCATGCTTCCAGCTCTTAAGAATTTATTTCAGGCCAACTAACATCCTACCAAATAAGCTGAATACCCTACAAACATCTATACAAACTATCGAACTGCCTGTATAAGGACCTTAAAGATATAACGGTCACCAAGCCTGCTTGGTTAACACCGGTACTAATCCCTTCCAAGGAAAAGAGAGGTTCCCATTTCGTCGGACGATAATTTTACATATCTATCGAGTGGATAATCAAGCATCCTAGAGACTTTAAAAGCAACCTTATTTAGAAGCAACCATATTTTTTTCCTCCTGTATAAACATCAGGAACTTTCTTTTCTCCGAATAAAAAAAGGTTTTCTAAAATTTTCTCGGAAGCAGGTCATTTTCAACCATTCGTCACTCTATGCAATGCTATTAATATTTATACTCAACTAATATGTTTAATTCAATTTGTTTCTAATTTTAACCTCTGAACTAATGAAAATGAAACATTTTAACTGAAGTAAAAAAAAGAACGTAATTAAATACAATTTCAAAGTTAATTGCACACTTCTGACCGTATTAAATAAACTTCTTAAACTTTTCTCACTTCTTAAACTGTATCAAATAAACTTGGTATGGTACTTTTTACGCTTGGAAAATTTGTCAATGATGACTTCATAATTTAAAGCTGCTACAACATTTTTTTTAATAACATTAGCGTTAACTCGCTATATTTACCGTACTGCTTATCTAATTTTTAACCAGCTTAAGCCTAGCAAAAGTACGTTCACCACTAACTGTTTCCTTAGATAAGGAAAAGACCTTTTTTTTCAAATAGTTTCTACATTTCAACTTCCATTGAAATCGATCAGCATCAATTTGTACATGTCAGCTGGATTTTATTAATTTTCTTTTGCAGCTTATTTAATTAAATGCATAAAACTAATTTCAAAATTTTGAGCTTTCAGTATCCCCTCCCCCATTATATTTAGTAGTAAATTTTATAAAATCGATTAGTAACACAACACACCAGTTCAGTATTTGCAATTTGTCCAGAGTCGGTATGTTCGATGCTTGTCCAGGCCATTATTTGTTTTTAACGAGACAAAATTAAATTAATGAGTGCGGTAGTTACAGTAGCGTCCAACGGAAACTGAATCATATTCGACCGAGGTATGGAGCATTTCTTTTTTATTCTTCAATGAGAATGTAAGGTTGAGGAACTACCTTACTCGTCCATTCAGTACTCGGAAAATGAGTCAAAAATGCTCGAAGAGGCATGTTCTACTCCTGCTTCGTTGGTGACCAGCTTATAATCAACGCAAAAACGTTGGAAGTGTGAATTATTGCAGTTTATTTACACATCCTTTAATATCATCACCACTTATTTCTTTCATGGAATTTGGGTATGATCTACACTGTTGCAGTAAACAGAGCCTATGCGAGATGAGTCCGAAATCGGGACAAATTCGTTGTAAATATCCATCAGAAAAACCCCTTTTCCCTTAGGTTTGTATCGTTTTAATTCCTTAATCTCTTCATTAAAAAATCATGGTTATTTTTTGGTAATCTTGATTCACTTCTTTAATGCATCAAAACTAATTCTGTTATGAATAACACGATGAGTGAGAGATGCAAATAAAATTTTCCCAGCATCAAGCAGAATTGTGCATCTTAGGATCATTAGTGCGCTATTGTTTGAATATAGATGTTTAAAAAAAAGATGTTCTACAATAATCAAATTATCTGATAGTTTAGATGCTTGTAATTTATTTAAGTGCCTTTCTTTTCCATTTGAATGAATCTGAAATAAAACATTTTAAGAATTTTTATAATAGCAATTAAGGCAGAAACTGCATTTTTTAGTTACTTACTTCAGATCCCAAAGTCTATACAGAATTTCATGTTTCTCCGAAAAAATATGTGTCAGATGGTTTATCATCGAACTGAAGATGAGAAGACTACAAATAAATTCTGCATAAAATCCAGAAAGGGATAATTCTCCCGATCATAATTCCACCACAAAACCTGCAACCAAATTTAAGATTATGATTTTCACCACATCTATGATTGACTTTAATATGTTTTTTTTATAACAGTTGGCAAAATCTCTCCAATTTGAAGAAAGCAAAAAGATGTTTTTTCCGTTTTTAAACAGGACGCAGTGGCCCGGATGGCAAAGGCAACCAGCCAGTGATCTGAACGTGCCTGGTTCGATACCGGTCGCTGACAAATCCACTGCCGTGTACACTAACGGCGGATGGTGCATGGAAAATCTGTTGTGGCTGCAATGTCCTCCAAGTTCCCAAATTTACCTCTGGTTATGCAGAGTCAAGTGCTTCCGGTCTCGTCCCTTGACTCAGTTCAAAATTACGGAACCGGTTCTTAGGGGGTGAAGCTGAGCCACCTATACGGTGCCCCCATAATAAAGAGGCCAGCAATACCGCGGTGATAACAGGCGAATGTCTAAAGACAAGGTCTCCGCATTGATAAAACGTTTTTATACTTAAATCTTAAAATCCATGTTCATTCATCTAATGTGGGTGTATTATGGTTTAGCCTACAATTGAGAGAACAAATGTAAAACTTTTTCGACTTCCAAAAGAAAAAAAAATAGCCCGTCTCTCTCATCAAATCGATGAATTCTTCCTACAGAGTATGTGATAAATAATTTATGTTGCAGCAAAGTCAAAGCGTTTAACAATTCTGTTTTAGACGAAGAACGCATTATTAAATCAATCAAACACAGATACCCAAGTATGATTTGGAAATAATCAATAAATTTCAACTTATTAACTTAGTCGTGATGCAGTACAGTTTCTCAGCAAAGCTATAAAAAAGACATAATTATGAGAGGTTCCTTGAATGTTGGAGTACTCCTAAGCGCTCATTCAGGACACATATATGGTAATCCGCTTTTACCTCTGCCGACTTGTTAATCTTTTCTTGAACATCTATGTTCGCTGTGTTTTTGAGCCCGACGTCCATTCACTGGAGCAATGGTTCTCACCCTAGAGGAGGGGGGTTCTGGGCAAGCGTGAGTGATATTTAGGGGGGGAAAATTTTGTGTAGAACGTATTTTAACAAGGCTTGTGAAAATGAAAATTAAATCCAGCAATTAGATATATGATAGTTATCGTATTTTTGTTACTTTTGATTAATCGTTGTATGATTTATTATTATAAGATAGTTGTGTAAACAGCATAGTGTCGCTGTGTTGTTTACTGTTAAGGCTGCTATGTACTAAGGAAAAAAATTGTATTTATCTTTTCCTCTTCTTGCAGACTCTTGTGGTGGGAGGAGTCCAGCTGACAGTTCGAGAATTGCACCCCCCTTAGGATTGACATTTTGAGGAATTGTAATGGCTCTTTCTCTATAGGGGGGTTAAGCGCTGCCCCCAATTTTTTTATTTAAAATATATTTTTGTCAACTATTTACAGGTACATAAATGCTGATAATCAGATAAAATTGGTATTGTCAGATAACCTGAACTTTTCTGCAAAGCGCTACAGGATTCATTTTATAAATTTCGCCCACCGAAGGAATTTATGAGCGTTTAAAACACACTATACCAGATTTTTCCCCGAATAATTTAAATTTTAGAATATTAATTGAATTTTTTTTTAAACGAAAAATGTACACAAATGTAAAATTTCTTTCTCTATGACGGAGTACAATTTTTTTTTAAATCTTTGAATCCAAGTCGGCAATCTGTGGACAAAGTTTCTCCATAAGTTAACATTGAGGTGAGCGAATCCAATGGGGTTAGTACATAGCAGCCCTTTGTTTGGCTGCCTCGTTCACAAACTTGGAGTTAGCGCTTGCGCTTTGACCGTTCTCAGCTTTCACATTTTGATCTTTTTACACGTTTTTATCTTTCAAAATTTATATAGGTATGTTTTAGGCCTAAGGGCAAGGGGGTTGCAGGGACTAGGGGTCATCAAAAGTGGGACCTAAACGTAATAAGGTAGTGAATCACTGTACTAAAGAATTTAAATCGCGAATTTTAAGCGAAGAATAGCGTGGGGTTATTGGAATCTAATTGGTCATTATGATTTGACATTTAATTGGTTAGATCAGTTCTTGCTGTTTATATCTTACACGTATGAAGAAGGGAGAATAAAACATTGCTTGCTGTCTCATTGTTTACCCTTTTTGGACATTTTGTTGTAAAATTAGGTGCGTTTAACAAAAGTGTATTGACAGTGTAAAGCTCTGACTCGGCGTTCAAGAAATAAAGACTTAATTTAAAGGTAAAAGAGTTATATCTTTTATTCAGTTGTCTTGGCAACTCAAGGTAATATGGGGGAATGGTAGTTAAAGAAAGAGTTGATATAGCTAAATGTAATTAAATATATAATTATGAAAATTTTCCAAAAAATATTACTGTTCAGGATAGCAGTGACTAATTTTTGAAAGTTAATATAAAATTTAATGTTAAAATAAAATTTAAAAAGCAATTTAGTTAATACAAGTTCAGATGGAAGTAGTAAACTTGCATTAAATGAATGCAAATTTACAATCTTATACACCTGTATTTTTGGTAAAAGAAACTTTTGTTTAAACTACAGATGAAAATGGAGCAAAAAAATTTCTCTACAACGAATGGGTAATGAGATAATTAATTTTTTTTAATTCTTAATTATCTTTTACCTAAAAATAAATAAATTAATGTAAAGATTCTAAAGAGCAAATATGAATTTTAGAAAATATTACTTTTCATCTATCGTTAGCAAAGATAAACATTTTCTGTTTCTTTTTTGCAAATGAATTTACATTCACCTAGTAAGGAGAGGCATTACATGCCCAGGAGGGTATCAATCTAGTTACAGGAGACACTTTCTGTTGGGTTCCCCTAGTAGTAAATGCAAGTAAATTTCACTTACGTGATTGTCAATATTAATCTGAAAATTAAATATAAATATATATTTCGTTCACGAGCTTATAATGAATTATTTTCCCCCACGAAACGTTCTCAGTATTTTAAAACTGATGAACTAGAAAAAGTGCCTTTCTAACAATCCCATGGCACAGGAAAAATATTAAATTTAGAAAAATAAAGCTGAATAGGGAATTTTCATTCTGTAGCATAATCTATATATGTAAAACAGTTCCGTAACTGACTGACTCACTGACATACAACGCACAGACCAAACCGCTGGACCTAAAGGCTGAAATTTTGCATGGCGATTCTTCTTATAGTGTAGGGGTGCACTAAGAAAGATTTTTGAAAAAATCTTCATAGTTTTTTTAAATTAAATTTTTAAGCTGTTTTAGTAACATTTTTTAAGTTTGCATTTAAAATAATAATTTGAGGGTTATAAAATTTATATAACGAGAAAGATCATAAAAATTCCTTTAAAATGAAATCCTTTTCGAATCTTTACCTCCATTTTCTGATTTTAGGTAAATTTTTAAAGATTAATTTTTAGAATTTAATTTATTAAATGCTGAGCACGTGATTTCTTTTTCTGGTACTTTAAATAAATTCATCGTCACGTCATAACAACGAAATAGACAAAAAAATATTTTTCTTTTCTTGCTAATGAGGCAGACGATTGGACATTATCTAAAGAAATATTAAAATACAGTAAAAATATGTTCCTCATACTGTACTATATTAACTGTACTATATTCTTTAGTATGTCCTATTAGATTTAATTTGAATATTTCTTCTACATTATTTTGTCTATAAAATATCCCTTACGCTTTTTTTATAAATGTATTTTTTTTTACATCAATTGCATACATTGATCGTCGTATTTATTATATATATATATATATATATATATATATATATATATATATATATATATACAATATTGGCATTAATTGTATACATTGACCATTGTATTTAATTTGAATGTACTCCGTAGCGAAGTGCGGATTTTCAGCTAGTAAAGTATATAATAATAATTATGATTATAAAGAATCATCCCTATTGTTATTCTAGCGATTAATATCATTATTTTTATCCCTTTCTCATTAGCACGCCATAAAAGTAGCGCGGATTATCTTCGAATGTATTTCTCCACCTGTACTTCAGCGGCACTACTAAATAACAAAGTAAAGTAAATTGACTTCCGTCAGCTATTGAAGAGCGGGATGGGAACTTTTTTTATCACTCGTTTTTGCTGGCGGAAGGAGACAAAACTCTGGTGATTACTGGATAAAGAGAAGAGAGAGGGAGTTCTCCAAAATACTATTTAGAAGTTTCTATTCTTGATGTGTCATACAAAAAAAAGTTTGTAAACTGCTCCCTTTTCTCGCATAGACGTCTTAGAAAACTCTAATACATATTAAATTCGTTTCTTTCGAGTAAGTAAACTTTTTCCTGCTTGTAAATCTCAATTTTATTTTCTGATATACTTATTTTCAGTTTAAATGTTGTTATATAGCATCAAATTAATTTCATTCATTTTTTCTCGGATATGAAAACTTTTCCTCTGCCAGGAAATCTGATCCCCTGTTTTGTGCCGAACGGGCTTGAGCATTTTGTGATAGATGAGACTTTCGAGATGTTAAATCTACATGATGACGGAGTCGTATTACCTGTTAGACCACACATGGCTATAGATTAAAAAGAGAATATGGTGGAAAATTATTATTTTAGCATTATTCACAACTCCAGAAGTGACGACTTGAGAAAAGGGAGACAAAGTTTCCAAAGTTTTCACTTACTAGCTTAGATTCTTACAAATATCTCTAGTCAGTTTTAAAGGATTTATGCAATTAATAAATAAACCCTTTAATGTGCAATGATTACAGACGATTATATCTTTTTCTATTGAAATTTAATGAACCATGATTTCAGATAATACTTTTATCCAGATTGCCGTCACTTATCCCGAGGACAATTTCCTATATCAAACCCTTTAATGTGCAATGATTTCAGACGATTATAGCATTTTCTATTTAAGTTTCATGAACCATGATTACAGGTAATACTTTTATCCAGTTCGCCGTCACTTATCCCGAGGACAATATCCTATATCAAACCCTTTAATGTGCAATGATTTCAGACGATTATAGCATTTTCTATTTAAGTTTCATGAACCATGATTACAGGTAATACTTTTATCCAGATCGCCGTCACTTATCCCGAGGACAATTTCCTATATCAAACCCTTTAATGTGCAATGATTTCAGACGATTATAGCATTTTCTATTTAAGTTTCATGAACCATGATTACAGGTAATACTTTTATCCAGATCGCCGTCACTTAACCCGAGGACAATTTCCTATATCAAACCCTTTAATGTGCAATGATTTCAGACGATTATAGCATTTTCTATTTAAGTTTCATGAACCATGATTACAGGTAATACTTTTATCCAGATCGCCGTCACTTATCCCGAGGACAATTTCCTATATCAAACCCTTTAATGTGCAATGATTTCAGACGATTATAGCATTTTCTATTTAAGTTTCATGAACCATGATTACAGGTAATTACTTTTATCCAGATCGCCGTCACTTATCCCGAGGACAATTTCCTATATCAAACCCTTTAATGTGCAATGATTTCAAACGATTATAGCATTTTCTATTTAAGTTTCATGAACCATGATTACAGGTAATACTTTTATCCAGATCGCCGTCACTTATCCCGAGGACAATTTCCTATATCAAACCCTTTAATGTGCAATGATTTCAGACGATTATAGCATTTTCTATTTAAGTTTCATGAACCATGATTACAGGTAATACTTTTATCCAGATCGCCGTCACTTATCCCGAGGACAATTTCCTATATCAAACCCTTTAATGTGCAATGATTTCAGACGATTATAGCATTTTCTATTTAAGTTTCATGAACCATGATTACAGGTAATTACTTTTATCCAGATCGCCGTCACTTATCCCGAGGACAATTTCCTATATCAAACCCTTTAATGTGCAATGATTTCAGACGATTATAGCATTTTCTATTTAAGTTTCATGAACCATGATTACAGGTAATACTTTTATCCAGATCGCCGTCACTTATCCCGAGGACAATTTCCTATATCAAACCCTTTAATGTGCAATGATTTCAGACGATTATAGCATTTTCTATTTAAGTTTCATGAACCATGATTACAGGTAATACTTTTATCCAGATCGCCGTCACTTATCCCGAGGACAATTTCCTATATCAAACCCTTTAATGTGCAATGATTTCAGACGATTATAGCATTTTCTATTTAAGTTTCATGAACCATGATTACAGGTAATTACTTTTATCCAGATCGCCGTCACTTATCCCGAGGACAATTTCCTATATCAAACCCTTTAATGTGCAATGATTTCAAACGATTATAGCATTTTCTATTTAAGTTTCATGAACCATGATTACAGGTAATACTTTTATCCAGATCGCCGTCACTTATCCCGAGGACAATTTCCTATATCAAACCCTTTAATGTGCAATGATTTCAGACGATTATAGCATTTTCTATTTAAGTTTCATGAACCATGATTACAGGTAATACTTTTATCCAGATCGCCGTCACTTATCCCGAGGACAATTTCCTATATCAAACCCTTTAATGTGCATTGATTTCAGACGATTATAGCATTTTCTATTTAAGTTTCATGAACCATGATTACAGGTAATTACTTTTATCCAGATCGCCGTCACTTATCCCGAGGACAATTTCCTATATCAAACCCTTTAATGTGCAATGATTTCAAACGATTATAGCATTTTCTATTTAAGTTTCATGAACCATGATTACAGGTAATACTTTTATCCAGATCGCCGTCACTTATCCCGAGGACAATTTCCTATATCAAACCCTTTAATGTGCAATGATTACAGACAATTATATCTTTTTCTATTGAAATTTCATGAAAAATGATTTCAGATAATACTTTTATCCAGATCGCCGTCACTTATCCCGAGGACAATTTCCTATATCAAACCCTTTAATGTGCAATGATTACAGACAATTATATCTTTTTATATTGAAATTTCATGAACCATGATTTCAGATAATACTTTTATCCAGATCGCCAGCACTATAGGACAATCTCCTATATAGAGAACAAGTTTTGTTGGCCGCTTTCTTGTGGGAGCTCCCAAGGGTTAAACCAAAGTTTCTCCATGTCTAGGTTTCGCCCTTTTTATAGGTTCCTCAGCATAGCCTAATCGATAAGTACCCAGGTCCACGTAGTGGTAGCTCGCTCAGTTAATGACTCTACGATGTGGACACTCATCAAGATGAAATTAAGTCTATGTTAAGATATACATCTCCAGCGTTTCCAGCAGCCACGGACCTAGGTTTCATTCTTTTAATGGGATCTTAAGCAGGGTTTAACCGACAAGAATGAAAAAGGCGTAATATATATTTTATTGAGTCTATGCATATCAAAAGCCAACAAAAGTGCTTGTAACTGGAGAAGCGAATAGACGGTATCTCTATTAAGGCTGCTATGTACTAAGAAAAAAAAATCGTATTTCCCTTTTCCTCTTCTTGCAGACTCTTGTGGTGGGAGGAGTCCAGTTGACATTCGAGAATTCCACTCCCCTTAGGATTGACATTTTGAGGGATTGTAATGGCTCTCTCTCTATAGGGGGGTTAAGCACTGCCCCCAAATTTTTTATTTAAAATATATTTTTGTCAACTATTTACAGGTATATAAATGCTGATAATCAAATTAAATTGGTATTGTCAGATAGCCTGAACTTTTCTGCAAAGCGCTACAGGATGCATTTTATAAATTTCATCCACCGAAGGAATTTATGAGCGTTTAAAACACACTATACCAGATATTTCCCCGAGTAATTTAAATTTTAAAATATTAATTTCATTTTTTAAAAAAACGAAAAATGTATACAAATGTGAAATTGCTTTCTCTATGACGGAGTACAATTTTAAAAAAAATCTTTGAATCCAAGTCGGCAATCCGTGGACAAATTTTCTCCATAGGTTAACATTGAGGTGAGCGAATCCAATGGGGTTAGTACATAGCAGCCTTTACACTAGAAAGGCGGGGATTTTTTCTTACTAAAAAGACTGAACGCCGTCCTTTTGATGGTTAAAAATAAAATCAAGAATTTAAAATATTTAATGTTTTTTTTAAATGGTTAAATACTTTAAATTTTGAACTATTTCATACCAATATATAATAAATCAGTATATATTTAGATATATTTTAATGGAGGTATGCCGAGCTGACATCCTGGTATGATTTATCCGTAAAAATATATGCATGGTTTGTGCAGTTCTTATTTTTCAACAGCAATATTCCGAAGAGCCAATATTTCTGTTATTTGCAAAAGCGGGAAAAGACGAAAAGTAAGTAACATTTTTCCAGTATAATTTTAAAGAATTCTGCCTGTTTTCTATATTGCCGTCAAATTGACGGCTTTCAGTCTTAGTGGGTATACAACACATTTTCTCCCCCTCTTTACTATCGAATATAATTTTGTAAATGTGTGTGCACATTTCGGGTAAAATTAGAAAAAGTCATAAAATTTCAGAAACCTGAGCACATAAATACAGACATAACGCTCAATAGTATGTCCGAAACCGTCAAAATGACGGCCGCCGTCTTTCTAGTGTTAATGTTAATATAACACTAATTTCATTCAATAAATACGTAGTTATTAATAATTTTGTTTATTCTGGGGAATTTATCTTTCACTAATTTTAAATTACATTTCATTTATAACTGTATTATAGGCAAAGATAGATGGATGCATTCACATAATACATACATGTGTATACATGCATATATGTATATGTTTATATGAGTATAAACATATATCAAGACATTATTTTGACTTAAGCTAAATCCCGAGTTTCTTGATTATTTATAATCAGAGCAGATGTCGCACTTTTAACTGAAGATAATTGTTAGATTAGCTTATTAGCCAGAGATACCTAAATTATTTTCCACCCTGTCCCTGAATATACCATATGACGTCATTAAATAAGACTGCAGTAATTCTGAGAAATGTTTGAACCTTTGTTTTACAAATTGAGAATAAGGATGACTTTTAGATAAAATAGATCGGGTCTGTCATTTATAATTAAGCGTACATACTGTATTTTTGTGATTTCAAAGTTTAAAAAAAAGGACAAAAAGATGAATTTATATAGTTTCAAACTGTCTTTTACTTTAAATTAAAAGGTTGCATAAAATTTTCATTGGTTATGATTCTTTTTACCATCTGATGACAGCTGCTATAGGATAGTTTAGAACAATAGTGCGAAAAATGGGGGTCGCGGACACTGATGTAAATTTCTATCACATTGAATTATTTAATTAAAATATATGCTTTAAAATTCTATGATTGCAAATTTTTAATATTTTTATTTACATTTGGTAAAAATATATGATGAGATATTGTTAAAAACTGTGTACACTGTAAAGTAAGGTACAAATATTACCAGAGGTCCTGGCTGCCACCTTATTATTCATTTTTTTTTCTATTTGAGTTTGATAAACTAAACGAAGTTTATAATTTTTTATGTTTTGAAAAGAAGTTTATAATTTAGAAATCTTACGCTTTTTTTATAATTTTAATGATCGTTAATTTTTACCTAAATGAAATATAAATATTGGTTTTTAAGTATGAAGTTTTTGTCAAATGAGATTTAGCATAAAGAGTTGTAGAGGTGTGATATTGTTAAATACGGTGTACACTGTTATGTCCGGTACAAACATTACCTGAGGTCTAGGCTGACACCCTATTATTCATTCCATGTTTGATAAATTAAACGAAGTTTATGTTTTTTAATGTTTTAAAAGAAGTTTATAATTTAGAAATCCTACTCTTTTTTTTAAAATTTTAATGATCGTTAATTTTTACCTAAATGAAATATAAATAAATATTAGTTTTTAAATATGAAGTATTTGTCAAATGAGATTAAACATAATAAGTTGTAGAGTTGTGATATTGTTTAATACGGTGTGCACTGTTAAGTACGGTACAAATATTACCTGACCTCCAGGCTGATTTCTTACTTACAGTGTATTATTAATTTTTTTCTATTTGAGTTTGATAAATTAAACGAAGTTTATAATTTTTAATGTTTTAATAAGAAGTTTATAATTTAGAAATCCTACTCTTTTTTTAAAATTTTAATGATCGTTGATTTTTACCTAAATGAAAAATAAATAAATATTAGTTTTTAAATATGAAGTTTTTGTCAAATAAGATTTAGCATAAACAGTTGTAGAGGTGTGATATTGTTAAATACGGTGTCCACTGTAAAGTAAGGTACAAACATTACCTGAGGTCCAGGCTGACACCTTATTATTCATTTTTTTCTATTTGAGTTTGATAAGTTAAACGAACTCTGTAATTTTTAATGTTTCAACAAGAAGTTTATCATTTAGAAATCCTGCTCTCTTTAAAAGAAATTTAATGATCGTTAATTTTTACTTAAATGAAATATAATAAATATTAGTTTTTAAATATGAAATTTTTATTAAACGAGATTTAGCATAAACAGTTGTAGAGGGTGACCAAGATATTTTTCAATTGTTATTTTGTTGAGTAGATATAAACCCAAAATCTACAATTCCTCGATTTCTAAAACAGTTTGTCAAAATTTGCTTATTTTTTGTTTTTAGCATTTTTCTAATTTAAAAAGAATTGCTACCACAAAAAAAATTTCATATGGGTCGAGAGATTTTTTATTTAAAGATAGTTTGTCGTGGT
This sequence comes from Dolomedes plantarius, assembly GCA_907164885.2. Classification (NCBI taxonomy): domain Eukaryota; kingdom Metazoa; phylum Arthropoda; class Arachnida; order Araneae; family Dolomedidae; genus Dolomedes; species Dolomedes plantarius. The sequence continues at coordinate 80,698,624 of OU015501.1, read as the reverse complement.
CGAAAAAAGTTTGCACTCCACTGGTTAATAAGATGTTCTAATAAATTATTTCTATAATAAACTCTTATGCAATTTCTGTAATAATTATCTCGCTATTCTTTCGGCTCTAACAAAAAACACTATTTATAAGAAATAATAGGAGCTTTGTTGTCGCTCAAATCATTTTTGAAATGTTGTACAGTAAAACTTCGTTTATCCGGACTACCTGGGACCATAAGCAGTCCGCTACCACAAAAAAAATTTCATATGGGTCGAGAGATTTTTTATTTAAAGATAGTTTGTCGTGGTCGAAAAAAGTTTGCACTCCACTGGTTAATAAGATGTTCTAATAAATTATTTCTATAATAAACTCTTATGAAATTTCTGTAATAATTATCTCGCTATTCTTTCGGCTCTAACAAAAATCACTATTTGTAAGAAATAATAGGAACTTTGTTGTCGCTCAAATCATTTTTGAAATGTTGTACAGTAAAACTTCGTTTATCCGGACTACCTGGGACCATAAGCAGTCCGCTACAACAAAAAAAATTTCATATGGGTCGAGAGATTTTTTATTTAAAGATAGTTTGTCGTGGTCGAAAAAAGTTTGCACTCCACTGGTTAATAAGATGTTCTAATAAATTATTTCTATAATAAACTCTTATGCAATTTCTGTAATAATTATCTCGCTATTCTTTCGGCTCTAACAAAAAACACTATTTGTAAGAAATAATAGGAACTTTGTTGTCGCTCAAATCATTTTTGAAATGTTGTACAGTAAAACTTCGTTTATCCGGACTACCTGGGACCATAAGCAGTCCGCTACAACAAAAAAAATTTCATATGGGTCGAGAGATTTTTTATTTAAAGATAGTTTGTCGTGGTCGAAAAAAGTTTGCACTCCACTGGTTAATAAGATGTTCTAATAAATTATTTCTATAATAAACTCTTATGCAATTTCTGTAATAATTATCTCGCTATTCTTTCGGCTCTAACAAAAAACACTATTTATAAGAAATAATAGGAACTTTGTTGTCGCTCAAATCATTTTTGAAATGTTGTACAGTAAAACTTCGTTTATCCGGACTACCTGGGACCATAAGCAGTCCGATCAGTCGAAAATCCGGTTAATCCGGGAAATATGGGTAGTAAGCAAAACAAAATCTTTAATAGAGCAGACTGGCCGTTTATTACGACAAAAAAACTATGATTTGTAACAAATTTACATAGTATTGTTTACAAGACATTCAAAAATATAATATTTGCTTTTCTGAGTTAATCCACATCAACACTCCAGTAAAGCTTTCTTAAACTCAATAAAAAGCATTTTATTACCATAATTTATTGTACAATCTATGCAGGAACTGCATATTGAATCAAACTAAAAAGCGATACTTATAGTTACGTTCTTGCTATGATTGTTAAGAATTATTATCTAATGTGAACATTAAAAAGAAAAAAAAAAGGTCTACAAACCTGATCCAGATTATGCGGAGATCCGGATAAACGAGGGCCGTTTAAACGTGGTTTTACTGTACTTCAATGGTTTTGTAGCTGAATTTAATCTTTGATAATTTACTTTTACTTAGTATTTATTTTTTATTGCCTATTTTTCAGTTACTTTGTTCATAGCTATCCCTGTTTCCTTTTCTTGTTTCTTGTATTATCTGAGCTCTTTACTCACCTGAGGACTGGGTTACACTTTCCGCAATGGTAATGATAATAAAACTACAATAATATACGCTGAATTAATCACAATTGTTTAATTTTCTCCAAAGAAGTAACTTTCCACGTTCTCCATTTAGTTCAAGTTTCATGATATAATTTTACATGATTTAGTCAAAAAATTTCTTTTTCTTTTGAAAAGGATATAGCTCCACACGAATGAAATAAAAATATTTTTATATACTCGCAAGGATAAGCAAAACGTCCGAGAACCATGAAAAATTTAAGAAAATTCCCCCAGATGGCGCGGCATCTCTACATAACTAACGTTAAGAAGAGAGTTTTATCTAGTGGGAAACTCTTTTATTTACGAATGGGATATTCTTAAATATGCGTCGATTCCTAGAGCGCTCTGTACTAATATTTAAAGCATTTGCATATGCGCATAGCAAAAGTTAATGCTGCGTTTTGCATGAAACACAGATGTACAATTCATATAACTCTGTAACAGTGAATAGGTTTTAAATATTTATCAACATTTTAAGCTTAAGCCGTTATGTTAAAGTGATAGTCATGTTGACGATACATAAGGATAGATAAGCGATAGTAAACTTGATTGTGTTGTTTAATAGTCTATAAAATGCTTCTAAACTATGTACTTTTTTCCTCAATGGTAATTCACAGCTCTTTTCTAACTATTTTCTAAGACATCAAAACTAATAAAAATAATACAGTAAAAATATATTTTTTTTTACTCTAGTCCATTTTGCTATGCATTGGTGTAAACAGATGATGAGGTAATTTCGGCATTCTAACAACCAGACATGTGTTCACAGTCATGAATTATGGTACTAATTTATCTGTCACTTTATGGATCACTTCTTAAGATCAAATGGGAACTAGGATGGTAAAATAATTGTAGCATAATCTCCATCTGGAAATTAAGATTTCTGATCATATTGACTAGCAGCATCCCAAACAGTAATTGTTTTGTTTGCCTACTGATGTGTTGAATGAATTATGGTGTTCGAAATGAATTATGGTGTTACGAGCACAAGTAGATCACTTTAAAGGAAGGAGAGGATTGATTCATAGAGTTTAAAGATAGCGTAGTCAAGTTGAGGGATAACAGAACAACATCGGTTTTCAAGATATTCTAATGAACTCGAAAAAAAATTTTGCTCGCGTGAAAGGAATGTGGGTGATGCATAACCACACGTTGATTTCTAAATAGTTTACGTTCCTACTCTAATGTCCTCTAATTTTATCATTTTAAGATTTGAAGTATAGGGGAATAACGTAATTCATGCTATGAACTATAAATGGAATTTTATTAATGGAAATTTCTTAGTATCTTATAAGGAACCTTTCTTGCTTATAAATTTGTCAGTTCTACTATAAATATCATATAAGAAACAAGTTTTAACGCAGGATTACGTTCCTTCATAACGGTCCTCCGGAAAGCAAAATTTTAGATGTCCTGTACAGTATACCGTGTTTTATCATACGGGAAAAAAATTCTTTGGAGCTACAAAATATTCTTTTCTGCGTGAGGAATATTGTGTCATTCTTTTAAATTAAAACAGTGCTGCATAGTGTTATTATTACTTGAGCGAGTACAGCAGTATTTTATAACAGCTGAAAATTCAAGAGATTAACGCTCGTAGTCCACAAAGGTACGAATCTTGTCGAGACCATCAGATATTCAGTTAAAGCATATATAGCGCAATTATGAATTTGATACGAAATATTTATACGAAAACTTCTTGGTAAAAAAACTTAATTCATAACTGTTAATTTTAAATAAATTGTTTATTTGTAATGAATATTATTATTTTGCACAGGTTTTTATATGCGCAGCTTAGTTATTTTTTATTTTTGTTGAATGAATATATTTCCTGTTTATATATTATGCTTTTGTTACAGACAAACTAAACAATCAAACACTTCACTTTTATGAAGAAAGGTTTTTGAATGAATAAAAAATTTCTCATGAAAAATTTTTTCATTTACTTTTGGAAGTGCAGTCACAACAGCAACAGTAAAATAAGTGTGACGGTAAGAAACTGATGGTGAATCTAAGGATACTGTTAATACTGTTATTTTGAACATCGTTTTAATGAACAGATTTTACCCGCTAAAAAATTGTCTACCCTTGTTTAAAAGAGTTAAATTAACGAGAAAACATTGTACACGAAATTTTTATGTTAAGTTATATCGCAATAATTTTCAGCTACTCTCTAATCTAAAGATACTCTTTGGTAGACAGTTTTTGCAACTCATATAGCTAAGTTACTCTGACTTTTTATATGATTAAAAGCTCTAAAGCTAGCAAAAATTGTCATTTATTAATACAAATTAATTATTAGAAGGCCCTTTCTCCACGAGAATTTCATATAACTTGTAACAGCATTTTTTTTTCAATGAGGAGGTCTTTGCCCCTTTAAACATTCACCTGTTATCACCCCGGTTATGCTGACCTCTTTATTATGGGAGCACCATATAGGTGGACCAGCATCGCCCCCTATTAAACCAGTCCCGCAATTTTGAACCAACTCAAGTGACGAGACCGGAAACCCTTGACCGCGCACCTCCAGAGGTACTTTGGGAACTTGGAGGACATTGCAGCTACGACAGATTTTCCCCGTGCACCAGCCGCCATTAGTGTACACGTCAGTGGATTTGTCGCGACGGGTATCGAACCCGCAACTTGCAGGTTACTGGATCGATGCCTTTGCCACCTGCGCCCTATAACAGTAAATTAATTTGACAGTTTCTGTCTGGTTGCCTAGGTAGTTTTTGTTGTGGTTTTAAAGAGTAGCTAGAATTTTTAATGGACTGAAAAGAAAAAAAATTGTATAATTTGGGAGGTACAATATAACAAAACTTCAATTTATAAACCGCATATTCAGATCCGGTGAGTAGAGATCAGAAATGCATGTATTTCAAGATTTTTATTTCTTCCCCTTCTTTGAGCCAATACTAACTGCTTACTTAATGGATAAAACACATTGTTTCCAGCTAACTCAAGGATTTTTCTTTTATTCTCTTCCCCGATCTGAACACAAAGAAGACAATAAAAAACAATCGATTAAGCAATGGAGTGTACTCAGGCATGCCTTGCACTGGCACATAGACGGAGAAAAATGTCTCACAATCTGCATTTTACACGTTGAAAGAAAAGTCCTTTGTCCAAGAAACAATGAAGCAGTCCTAGGATATATACGCCAGCGACGAATCAATTAAGTTTAATTAACTGAATACATCGATTAAGCTGACCAAACACTCGAGAAAAGCAGCTTGGCTGACAAATTTTTCATTATACATGCGGGAGTAAAGGAGCTAGATAAAAACATGTCGCTTTGGAAGGAAATATCTAAATGTTGGTGCTGATGTAGATAAATCTTTATTCCTTAAATAGCTAATGGTGGTTTGCGTGGCTAAATATCGATATATTTTGACTGCATCTAAAGAAAATCAATAAGGGTTTCTTCAAGACAGGAGAGTCGCTGAAAAAAGATTTTATTCCCTTGAAAATTACTTTACTAAAGTGATGATTATCAGATATTCTGAAACGGTACTTCTTTTAATAATCTTTGTTATTCAAATTATTAATTTTTTTGCGTGCTTGAAAACATTTTTCAGATAAAAGAATAATTTACATGTGTCTGAAGCTCCTATTAATATTTTTTTAAAAAAATCTCTCGATGATGCCTCATTTTTTAATTTTCCAGAAAGCATGTTACTCGCTGGTTGTTCTGTTCTTTGGTAGTTGTTAAATTTGTTTAATGTATCTATCTCTAGGAATTTTAATATTTCTTTCATGTAAGGATAAGCTCAAAAACACTAGAAGTACAACTTTGGGAAAAATGGCTCTTGGTAAAGATCCCTTCTTACATGCCTTTCATCTTATTTTATTTATTGTGTACTTGTGCTCGAGTTCAGTCTATTACTAATTTTGTTCCCAATTCGGTAAGTACTTTGATCCATCCATACCGTGAATTTGTTGGCAACTTCATTATGGGAGCACCATGTAGGGGAACTAACACCTTTGAGAGAGTAGCCCAGGAAAACCCATGTCTCATTAGAGATTAAAACTGGAGCCCATTTTGATGTACTTTGAAACGTTAACCATTATACGATGCTGGTGGCAAACCATGACTATTTCTTTCAGCCTCATTGTTTTCGCACTCCTCTTTTTAAGTAATGTAAGTACTACGTTAAATTTTTATCTTCCTCTTGCAAATACAGTTTTGGAATGTGACATCTTATTTCTAATACGTTTTCCACATTTATTCTCTTATTTCATTTCCCGTTGATATTAAATTAAGGTATTAACTAACTCATGGCACAACAGTCCGAATTGCTATTTAGCACTGTGAACCAAGGCCTGCGATGTCTATCTCCGCTTTCATGACCGTGGGCTTGGGGTGCCATACAGCAATGTCTCGGCCAGGTGGTCAACCGGACGCGGGACCCCCAGAGTTAGTTCCCAAGCATGCTTAGTCCTCGTTTTATCCACCACTCAAGAGATGAAAAGCACGAATAAAATTAAGGTATTAAGATTTTTAATTTAAGATAAAAGTAAATTTTAACTAAGATGTAAGTAAAAATTAATTAAGATGTTTTAAAATATAAAATTATGATGAAAAGATACTAAATTAAGATTTCTTGTTTTATCATTATTTTTAAATTAAGACGCAAATTCATGCTTGACAATTATAGTGGTAAATAAATTAGAAATGTTTAAGAATTTTCCTGTCGTTTGTACAGCTGTATTTTGATTTACGAAATACATTTTTAGTAGATGGAAAAAGACAGCAAGAAATTCGATAAGATGTATGCATAATTCTTTCTCCTACAATTTAAAGCATTCGAAATCCCTATTATGCGATATACACTCTGTCACTTATGCACCCAGAAGAAATCGAGCTACTATCACGAAACTTGGCAGGAATGTAGTCTGGTAAGAGATATGCAAAATATTAAAATTTTGACAACAGTGAGACAAGGGTAAGCGCGCTATGCGCATATGAGATGCGCAGCTGGGAGAGTTTAAAAGCACGATTGCTCGTGCCATAGGGTTATTCAAAGAAATTTGTCGACTTGTATGGACGGTATTGCGACTAGAGATGCCTCTGAGACGTAACCGGTGACAGTACGAACAATTGTCGGACTCTCAGAGGGGGCGTATAGTAGGCCTCAGAGAAGCAGGTTGGTCGAACAGGCGTATCGGCCGCCACCTCGGTCGGAGCGATATGGTAGTTGCTCAGTGTTGGCAACAATGGATCACGGAAGGGATAGTCTACCATCGCGGAGTGTCAGGGCGTCCCAGGAACACAAATGCGCACGAGAATCGCTCAATCATAACAGCTGTCACGTCCGCACCAACAATGTCGCTAGGATCGGTTCGACGCCATTTACCACCTTCCAGACATCCGGTGGTATCAAGGGAACCCATTTGGAGACGACTGGCCGACACAGGTATAAGGAGCCGACGTCCATTAAGAAGCCTACCACTGACCCCACACCATAGGCAGTGTGGATTGGATTTTTGTCGACCTCGGGCAAGCTGAAGTGTGACCGACTGGAGGCGTGTGATCTTCAGAAATGAATTCCGATTCAGTCTCAGTGCTGATGATCAGCACATACGCGTGTGGAGGCGGCCAGGCCACCGGTCCGATCCGGCATTTGTTGACGAGAGGCATACGGCGATTACACAAGGTGTGACAGTGTGGGGAGCGATTTGTTGGGACACACGATCACCTCTAGTCGTCTTTCAACGGCCTTTGACGGCACGCAGTTACGTAGACAAGATTTTAACGCCAGTTGTACAGCCTATGCTATCAAGTCACCCAGGTGCCATTTATAAGCAAGACAACGCTCGTCCACATACTGTGCAACTCTCCCAACAATGTCTTCAAGAATATGACGTAATCCCATGGCCTACCAGGTCACCAGACCTCTCGCCAATAGAGCACGTCTGGGACGTGCTTGGAAGGCAACTGCAGCCGTCCCGGAATACTGGTGAATTAACTGCCCAGTTGCAAATATTATGGCATGGTCTTCCGCAGGAGGTCATAGGTAACCTCAATGATTCGACGCCATTGAGGTTCGACGCCAGTCGACGCCGTGTTTCGGCTTGTATAGCTGCCACAGGTGGATTTACTACTTACTGATTTGTAACCTTTTTCATGCCACATCTTCTTAATAAAACGGTCTGTTCTTCTGAATTTGTAATCATTTGCTTATCTCCTCATACTCTACATACACGTTAAGTTTCGTGATAGTAGCTCGTTTCCTTCGGGGTGCATATATTTTTTTGTGACAGAGTGTATTTAAAGGAAAGGTCGATGAATATAGTGTAAAAGCATTTTGGGAGCTTTCATAGCTGTACTTTTCAGACAAGTTATTGATCTTACATTCTAACAATTCAAGTTACGATGCTAACTTTGAAGTGTATTTGTTAGTAATATTCCATGAAACGCGTACATTATTTAGCTGAAATATTTATCATATTGATGTGTTCATAAGATAATTTTTTAATTTTTTTTTGTTAAATCTCTACTATTTCCACACTATTGAATATTTATCAAAACTAGAAACTTGGTTGACACTGTTGACACTTCTTTACTTACCTAGGTTCTAGTTATAAGAACGACAAATTTGAACTTAATGAAGATATTTATTTATAATCAATTACAGTTTACCCCTGCAGAAATAGATTGTAACTACTAATGACTTCGAATTGCGAAAATATCTTGAAGCTGAAACTGAATCCTCGACGAACATTCCACTAAAAGAGAGAGTGCCTAAATCCGAATTTCTCCAGTTAACTCCCCTAGGATTTTATTCGAACTCGTGACTTTCAGTTCCAGCTTCTGATTAGCCTCCTCAAAGTAGGATGTCTCATCTACTCATGCACAGTGAATCTCGCTTTGTCAGTTCCTTACGTACTGCTTGTATCGCGTTACTAAATTACTGCAACGTATAGTTGTCGAGCCCGGGAAAAAAATTCGCGAAGCAATGACAAAATTTGGTTGCAGAAGTGAATGAAAATTCCTACTCACCACTGAGATAGTTCGGTTGCTAGTATACCACTGTGAGACTCTTACATAGTCTAAAAACAGACTTAATCCTAAGTTTGGAAAATCCAGTCCAGATAATGATGCGGCGGCCATTTCCTTAAGTGGAAAAAGGGTCCTTAATTAGGAAAAGACCACAAAGAGACAATGAAAAGTCCCGGGGTGTCGGGCTGACGAAAAGGAACGCAGCCTGGGGTTGACCAACTGATGAACCCCTGTAGAGGGGATTGAATCAAAGACATGAAAGAATGGAACGTTCGAGAAACGGAGGAAAATATATAATTGATGAAAAGACGATTAGACAGGGCTTCTTTTTAGACTGAACTTGGACTTGCCGAAACGACGCGTGCGAGCGGACAGAATAGAGAGAGACAGGGTCTCTTTTGAACTGGGATTATGAACCCCTCTCTCATGAATGTTATCAGCGTTCTTCGGAACAAACGTGTATCTTACTATTAAGAGCTGAAGGTAAACAAATGTTAGTTTGTCAGTCAGCAGACACGGGGATGGGCTAATATCGCTAACCGAGCATAGCAGGATATCGCGACTGGTACCGATATACGCGGACTGCCGAGACGCGTGCACTAATGCTATCCTCAACTTTCAAAACTTTAAACTTTTTTAATTATTCAATTAAAACTGCTGAACTCAATAGAAGAGGAGAGCAGAAACAGCTGACAATCCGGGTGGGCCAGCTCCTTTCCGTTTTGCAAATTTCCACTATTTTCATACATGCAAAATTCAACTTTTCCGTCCTCCAATCGACAATTTTTTTATTTCCATGTGTTTTAACTCTTCATCTTTAAGCATATATACATTTTTATAAATTTAAAAATGTTTTTCGCTGCTTTTTCCCCAAAGCAGTTTTCCGAATTTCACGAAATCGACAATTTTGATGGACAAATATTTCGGTTTTCTGCACCTGTTGATGTCAGTTTTACGATTTATCGGTATTTGCTAGATGTTCAGCTTCCAAAATATACCAAATACATTCAATAAAAAAAAGCTTTCATTCTAAAAGAGAGTACTTTCAAAGCTCACTTTTAACTGAATGCCGAGTTCGTAATTTTTCGACTTATTATTTTACTCACTAATAATTCCAGCAAGTTCGTGAAATTTGTTTCTAATTAATGAGCAACTGATAGGATTCTTCTACCACCAATTTTGAATTCGTCAGAACTGTCTTTCTATTTTTTTAAGCACTTTTTTCACCCGAGATTAATATTTACGTTCGGCCTTACCGCGATATACCTCCCATCTGGGTGAAACCTACGTACAGTCGTGGAGCAGTGCTATCGCGCTGCCCTGGTAAACACTACGTTGTGGGTTCGATCCTAGGTGGTGCCGCATTTTCCAATTTTCCCTATCTTAGTGTTATTTGTTTTCCTCTCGCGGAACTCTGAAATCATCTTATTACGAATTGTTTGACCCTGCACAGGGCCTTTTTTTTCTTTTATTGTGCGAACTTTCCATCTTGTTTGCTGAGGGCCATTTTTTCCGTAATTTTATAATTAATATCAACTTATTTTCTTTAAATTTTTTAATTCTTCATTTTAATCTTAATTTATTTAATCTTAATATATTTCTAATTTTTAAATTTATCTTATCCTTCTACTTTTTGAAGGTTTTAAACTTCATTTTTATATTAATGTAACTGGTAACTTTAAATTTAATTTAACTTAATAATTTTTTCTATTGAGCACATATACATTGATAATAAGCATCTTGCGACAGGAGTTAAAGTCAATAGACCCAGGAACTCTACTTTTTAAAAGAAATTCTGCTCAGTTGGCAAAAGGAAAAATTATTAGTTGAGAACGAGTCATTTAATAATTGAAATCCCGAAATAATTTTAAAGTACCAGAAATAATTTTAGTTTTAGGAAATGAGAAGTTAAAACCTTTAGAATTTTTTCTAATTGAATGAATTTTTTTTTGTCTGAAAAGCAAAATTTGAAAACGGAAATTTGAAAGAATTATTTCAAAAGCCAAAAACCGAAATTTGAGGAAGAAAATTTTTAATTATTATTTCGTTTTAAAAATTCTAATATATTTTTAAAAGTGATTAAACGGTTTTTAATCTTTAAGAAATGAAACTATTTCACTTTAAATCGAAAAAGCAACACATCGGGTTGCCACTCAGCTAGTATATATTAATATTAGTCTAGATGTTGATTTAATAATAAGCAAGATGTAAATAGACATGTATTAGTGTCCACATTAATATTACGAGTGGCTTATACCTCGGATCACGACGATCAAGGTTAACAACCATCTTTAAGGTTAGGAGACATGAGTCTGATTCACAGTCGTGGCAAGTTGTCATTTCAGGAGAAAAGCGACTGTTGGAAAGAAAGCTAACAGGTCGATGCACAAACATACGTTAAAGACCCTTGAAAAACCCTTGACCTAATCTTGAAAAAAAATACTGTATCGTTGGAAATTAACCATACAAATAAAATATGAACAGCTGCATATCTTGTATGCTTGGAATCAAAATGAAAAGGAAGAATGTGAGATAAATTTTCAAAAACAATACCTCCACACATTTTCCGATTAGCTCAAATGATAGAATACTGTACTCGATATTAAGATACCAGAGCTCTATATTATACCTGGTAGATGATTTTTCCTCTTGTAGTCAACCGCAGTAATAATAGCCTCTCAATTTCAGTTTATGGTAAAGCTTTTTCAGTTTCTTTGCTTCCCCACACTGTGATCCTCCCAAACAAATATTTACAGCTTTTCATACTTCCGCTCCGAGCTTTGAACCTGTGCTCTAGTTCTGAATCACTTAATAGAAATTAATTACCTAAAAGCTGTTGCCGCTGATCAAGGTATTCCCCTAAGCAGTGGCGCACAAAGGGAGTGGGCCAAGGGGCCCTGCCCCCCTAAAGAAATAAAAATTGCATTATGAATATTGAATTTGCATTATATATATTTTTATCCGTTCAAATCGCTCGCCCCCCCCCCCAAGATTAAATCCTGGGTGCACCACTTTCCCTAAGATCAATGAACGTGGCTTCGAATACGAAATAGATAAAAACTAGTAGTATGCAATCCAAGTCTACTTCCAAAAATATTTTTTTGTTGTTACCATTCTATGCTAGAACTAGCAAGCGAATTTCGATTAGCCTCATGATTTTAATGTTGTCAATGGATAAAATTTTTCCTCGTCTTAAAGATCCGATAAATGCCATCAGTAACTGGGGAGTATCTAGGATTTCGTTTTTAAGTTCATCCTGCATTGGAGAAACTAAATAAGCTCTCAAATGCAGATGAGAATGCAGGAAACTTTGAAATCTTCAACAGCTAACCACTGCTGGACATTAGTTTATCACTTTAATTTTACCTCGCTGTTATTGTAAAACACTGCTCATCTGCCCTACATCTCGATTTTATTGAATTCTGACATATTTATAAGTAAACTAACCGCTTAATAGATGACTTGTCAAATGTACTGGTTTACTCAGGCTATTGACATAGATTCATCCACTGATGTTCAGTGTATGTTGAATTATAAGCACTGCTTTTTGTTATACAGGTGACGCATAGGTTTTATGTACTGCAGATGTCATGGCTATCTCTGTTTCGTTGCTATCTAGGTGACTGTATTTTGAAATTATTTTCCTCTGCTTTTATCTCGCACTGAGTATCGGTCAAAAAATTTTTTTGCTTCTCGTCTTCATCCTAATACCTTTTCAACGTTGTTTTATAATTAACTTGATAAAATATTTGAAAGGCTTTGAAAATGAATTAATGAAAAAAGGGTTTGAACTCGATAAAAAGACAGTTATCTCTCAAGACGTTCGTAGTTTGGATAATAGGAACGTTTTCATTCTTTCATCAGATCTCTTTTATAACGTACTTTCCTCTTTTTGTTCTTACTGTAAGATCTTGCTTTTAAAGCCTCTATTTGATATGAATTCAGAAAAGAAATATTATTTCTTAAATGTTATTACTAAATAAAGAACAGACACTGGCAAATTTATTACCTGTTCGAGATGTTTTTAATTCTTTCCAAAATACGTATTTGCAAGTTATTCAAATTGTTATCATCAAGATGAAAAAAAAATTCATTTTCATGGATATTATGAAGCAATCAAAAGTTCTGGCTAATCTTAGATTAAGTAATAACAAGACTATAATTTTCTGCTTAAACTTGTAATTTATTGATTTTACGATATAACTAACAACGTTAAAATTTAAAATTTAGAAAACGCAAAGAGAAAACATTTCAAATCATAAAAACAAGGTCTATGATAAAAAATAAAAAAAAAATCTTTTGCAGGCTGCATTGAATCTCTCCACTATCAACCAAAACAGTTTATTCGCCGGAGACAGGATGCAACACAAGTTTATTTTTGGGAGACGAAATATTATATGATAGGATAAGAGCTATGTCAATATTCAGGTACAATATTCAGAAAAATATGTTTGTCTTTATTTCATGGATGTCAAAGTTGCATTGGGGATATACCGTTCTCGGCACGTCAATATCTGTGAATAACATGAAACAGTTTTTCTCTTTTATTCCACATAGATATTTTAAATTAAATATTTTGGTTGCTTCACATTTTATAGTTGTAACTGTATGCTGAACAATTGTTATTTTGAGTGAGGCATATTTTAAATGGGTATTGTTTTGTATTTACCTGTGTGTCTATACATTTTTAAAGTCTAAAAGGAATTGAGAATAATATAAAAGCTCCTAATCCCCTGCAGTAGCGTAACAGTCACAGTTCTGCAGTAGCGTTATATTCAGAACGGTAAGACCATTTAAAAAGATCTTGTAAAAGAAATGATGATAGACCTTGTAACAGTCAAAATAATTCTCAGGTACCCGATGCGACGATGAGGTTTGAAAGCTTTTGCTCAATACATTCATATGCTCTTGCCTATTATTTTCCAGATGAAAGAAGTCGCATTTTTTCGTTAATCATCTTGGAAAGAAAAGCAATGTGAATTGTTTTCCCTCATCATTATATTTCAAGTTCACGTTTCTAGTTACATTTAAAGGAAGTAACAACTAAAAAAATATTTATGGCAAAGAAATACATTTATAAAATTTTGTTTAAATAGTTGATCGTGCTGTTATTTCTGAATGAAATGTTGTTTGTTGAAAAATAATTCCAGTTGCTTAAGCTAAGACTATTAGTAACGAGCAATTGAGACCTTATTTGTGTTATCTACATTGTCTTTGCTAACCATGAGAAGACCTTTATAAATAACTTACTACAAAGAAGGTTTCCTCATATAAAACAAATTGATAATAGACAAAGGGGGTAAGCACTGATTTAATAGATTTATAGCCAGGTACGGGGCACTCAGAGACGACATGTTCAAGCCTTTGAATGCCATTTGTTTTGACTCTGCAGGAACCCCTGTAACTATTATATCCAATAAGCGTTATACGAACAACAAATCTCTCTTTCTCTTTCCTTCTGATGAAAATTTATCCAATGTAGAAAACTCAAGATCCTTCTAAATAATGAATTCTTCACAAGGTTCAAGAAACTTTTTTATTAATAAATAGCCTATAGTTCATTCAAATAACTGCTTTAACTATCTGTGATAATAAGGAAAACGAGTCAACGCTAACTTTAAAACTTAAACTGAATAATATTTTCTTGATTAATTAGGCGCATCATAACTTATGCATAGTGTGTTTTCATGGGTAAGAAATACTCCGAACAAAGTCCATCGCAACGCAATGCTCCAATGCTCGGATCGTTATTTCAGAGGAATGCCAACAACTTTTAAGCACTGATAAGATTCTTTGTGACTTTCGATGGGACCTACATGAGCAGTTTTTGACTCAGGAATATTAGCCAGAGTTATTCCCTTAATATGCTGCTGGGATGAATTAAACTATGTGTTTCACGCCCTTTAAAATTAAAAGTGTTCTGCATTGTTCCCTGACAGTTAATAAAAAAAAAGTTTAGGGAGTTAAAATTCATTTTGTTCAACACAGCATTCCACAGTTGATCCTCTTTAGTTAAAAGGGTAGTTAAGATAACAAAAATTGATTAACTGGACAAAACTGGAAAACTGATTAACTAGCGGAGCGATTCCGACTAATGAACAGTTAGTTCTGTTCGGCCAGTAAAGTTTAATTTCTTTGTGCTGAATAAGTGTACGAAAGTCTCAAGCCATATCAAAAAGTTTGGAACGAAAATTGCCAGAAGGCGATGATAGAGCAAATTCCGACTCCGAAAAAGGAATATACCCCCTACGAGGGATATATAACACATCTTATAATTGGTGGTAATCGACATCAGAGGGAAGTAAAGATTTAAATACTGAATTATTGCTCTCTGATCAATGCCACTAATTGTGTCTAACTGAATAAAAGTAATAAAGTCAGACTGCGGCTTTTGATGGTACAAGAACATGTCAGGGGTCTAAATTTTATCCTATAATTCCCTTTGTCCTCTGATGACGACTGGTAAGATTACTTGAAAATAGAGAGGTTTTCCTTTTACTTTCTCATAATATTTCAGCAACAATTTGAAGAAGGAAAAAAAAATAATAGGGGTTTTTTATACATTTTTTTTTTTGGCTATAATAAAAATAGTATGTGAAAACCAGCCTTTTTATTTCATTAACGAACAAGCGTAGTACCCCGAGGAATGCAGGAAAATTGGATTTATGCTCCATTAGATACTTTTCAATCTACAGATCTTTTTTCCCCCGAAACAAAGCTCGCTTCTTCCCTAAAACGAGCATCAGCCACTCTGGTTACAGAGCCCAGAGCTGTTTACTCATACACCGCCAACGATTTCAGATCGGGGTGTGAGGTCGTAAATGATGTGAAATTTGCCCGACACATATCGAAAGAAAGGAGGCTTGGTTTAAAGACAGATCCCTCTTCCTTTCACCTCCCCCCTCTGATTTCCCTTTCTGGAATGAAACACATGGCCGTGTCCATGGATAGGGGGAAGGGGGTAAGTTTTGAGGAATGATTGGTTTTTAGTGAAGGCACACGTGTTAGATCTGCAGTTGCAAGTGAGCCGTAAACCATTCGGGGTGATGTTGATAGATCTGTCGTGCAAGGATACCGAAAGAGGCCCCCCCGTGAAATCGTCGAAAGACGTTGTTCCCCAAATATTTTTGTTGGATGGGAAGAGGGTACTTTTTAGATTTTTATTGCCAGTGAATTCAGCGGCAGGGTGTTTCATAGGAAAGAAAAACATGAGCTAGAGAGTTTCTAAACAAAGAAAAGAATAAGGATAGTTTGTAACAGACAATAAAACAAAATAATATATCTTAATTTTTTTTCTTTCTCCTGTCTTTCCCCGCTTTCACCAACCTTGTCTGCGTCGCATTCTAAACAAGAAAACTAGTTCTATTTATGAACCACTATTTAATTAAAAGATTAGATTCAAATTTTTTAAGCACATTCCGGAAATACTGAACGAACAATAGCAAACGAACTTAACCTTCATCTCAAAGCATTTATCATTGAACTAAATAAACTTGATTTTAATCATCCTATATACTATTTTAAATGTTTAAAGAATCCCACCACCAACTTAAAATTAACTTAAACTTGTTTTAAGCAAAAATGCACGATACTGTTAAAATAATAGGTAGAAAGCTGTGATGAAATATGGTATGCATAGTACAATCAAAGAGTGGAACGGTAAAATTAATATAAGTTTACCTTTCCTCACTCAGAGTTTACGCAGTGCCAAAATGCTCTTTGTTTGGTGAGAAAGCTGAGCGATGTACATACCTAATATATTATGCACTAAGCCTGGTTAGGTACTGATAGCCATGCTCCGTTTATACTTTTCAGACCTTAGCACATAACTGGAATTCACTAATACTGGAGGAATGAACAACTCATCGATATAAGTTAAGCGATAAGTTAGGCTTACCCCTTTTAAGAATGCTCTCCTCGAATGAGTTTAGAATTGTTTTAAGACAGGCCTGAATGAAATCGAATGCGAGAATGATTCGGACGATTCCGTCCTCTATTAGGACGCGATGATATTAAAAAGGGAACAACTTAAATGTGAGTCGCTATCAAATGTGCGCTGTAGTTTAAAGCAAATTAAAGGAAATTTTTGCGCTTATTAACGGCTTAATTTATCACAAGGATAAAGTTCTGGGCGAAAATGTCAGGCAGTTAGTGCTACCTCTATTTAAGAGAAAAAAGGTTATAAAATTGGCACATGAATCGACTTTGGGGGGGGGGGGATATGAGAATCAGAAAAACTAGAGAGATAATTTGGTATAGTTTTTATTGGCCTAAAATGTCAGAAAATAGAACAGAATATACAGAATATGTCCAGACATGCACGAGTTGCCAACTGAGAAGAGGGGAAAAGATTACGGATCGAGCACTTATTACTTCCATTGTTCGGCCTAGGACTCCATTTGAAACAACAAATGTAGATGTCATTGGACCAATTGAATCAACATCTGGGCGAAGACACAGATATGTACTTGTACTTTGTCTAATATACCAGCACACAAGGAGCTAGAAGGAGTACCATTGAGATCCCTTTCGGATAAGGCAGCATGTGACGCTCTCCTTGAAATATTTTCGAGGACCGGTATTCCTAATACTGTTGCAAGCGACCAGGGAACCAATTTCACATTTTCCCTTACGCAGGAATTTTTGAGGAGAACTGGAGCAAATCCACGGTTTTCGTGTCCTGGGTATCCGGTGACCAATGGATTGGGGAAGTGATGGAACAAGGTTTTGAAAGAGATGCTGCTCCATGTCATCAGTGAAGACTCGAGAAGTTGGGATTGACAGATACTGTACTCGATATGCTATTCGCATATCCAGAAGGTCTAAATGCCCCAACGGGGATATCGCCTTTGAAATTAATGTATGAGAGAGGGGCTCAGAGACCGTTGGCGGTGCTGAAATCTATTTGGGCTGGAGATATTCACCATCCAGTCTATGTGTCTGATCCCGCATCTGAATTTCTTCAACAGGTGAAGATAAAAAATGGAATGGGCTGCCGAAAGGGCGACCCTGGGGCCCGAAAGCTCACAAACAAAATATGTATGGAGACTATTCCAACAGGAAGTCGTCCGAGAGAAACTTCGAAGTGAGAGATGAGGTCATTCTTTTAATTCCCGATTCAGCTAACAAGTTTCATGCGAGATGCCCAGGAACTTGTGAAATCATTCGACATTATCCACTTCATACGTACAAGGTTAAATTGCCGAATGGAGCAGTGGAACATGTCCATATAAATAAGATAAGGAAATACTTTCCACGTTCCTTAGCCGTTAGTGTGGGCTTTGAAAAAGATCAGGAATTTGGCGAAATCCACCAACGCCAAATTTCTCGGAATATCGGCTCAACGAGAACTGGAAACAGTTCGAAGTGAACCATTTCTAGCAGAAGGATAAGCTTATCGAAGTATTGCAAAGACATAAACGGCTCATCTCAGGAAATGTACAAATTACTAGAGTCGGTTCGTAGCACATTAAAATAAAGCCAGGACGGAGAGAAGGAAGCCGTTCGTGTACCAAATTCCGGAAGCCCTAAAGGATATCGTCGAGGAACAAATTGAAGAACTGTTGGCACTGGACTTTATAGAGAAGAGTAAAGCTGATATTGCATCCTATTGTGTGTGAGAACAAAAAAGACGGAAGCTTACGTTTATGCGCAGATTATAGAGCCCTCGATTCAGTGGCGATTCCGGATGATATCCCTGTGGAAGATGCGACAGAATTAATACAGGCGAATTAATTCAGGCGATTGAAGAGCAAATGCCATCACTACGCTGAACCTCTTGAAGGGTTTTGGGGCAATTCTGATGGTGGAGGAAAGCAAGCATCTAAAATCCTTTCGCACGCATCGGTATATCAGTATCAGTTCAAGTGCTGGCTCTTTAAGCCAGCAAGGGTTCCTCTCCGTATCAAAATTTTATGGCTAACTCGGAGTTAGCCATAAAAGTTTGATACGGAGAGGAAGGTTAGAGAAAGCCGATTGTAGTGGTCAGCCTAAGAAAGAAAAAGTAAGCAATAAAAATATATTTATGGTGTAAGGGAAAAGTTTAGAAATAGCCGCCGCCGTGTTCTTTGACTGAGAAACCGGTGAGTTAAAAAGGCCTGTTCCACTCTCATGAATAGTCTAGTGCGGACGAGGGTTAGTCGGGAAAAGCCCCTTTAGAATATTGAATATAAGAAATGAAAGGATTATATTGAAAGCAATTTGCGCAACAGTAAAAAAGAAAGTGTTTAGACTGACTAGGTGGTAATAAAAATAAAATATAAGAAAAATGAAGGAAAGGAAAAAGTGGAAAAATGTGAGAAAAGTATAGGTCCATTGAGAGTATGAATTTAATAAAGAAAAACATTATAGCCACTAGGAAAAAGTGTTAAGACGTAGGTGGAGTTTAAGAGGAAAAGGAGAATATTATGATTGGAGGGGAGAGAGGAATATGGAAAAGTAGAAATTAATATTAAGAGGTAGAAATGAGAATATTATGATTGGAGGGGAGAGAGGAATATGGAAAAGTAGAAATTAATATTAAGAGGTAGAAATGAGATTTTCAGACAGAGAGATAAAGACATAGACGAGATCCTTTCGCAGTGAGGAAAGGGCCTTCTGGCCCCGAGCCGCCCTGCGGAAAAGATGGAGCAGGATTCCAGATTCTTAGGCAAGTCGATTTTGGGGTAAGTCAGTCTTTTCATTTCTGTTGTTTGACAGTACTATTTTAAGATTAAGATTTGAACTAAATATCACTTAAATGATACATACCTACTAAGGTGAGGACCCAATTTGCTACTTAAATAATATTAATCATTTTAACGTAGTAATCATTTTATACTGTATAACTTAATTATTTCTTTGTGGTAATAAATATTCTTTGTTAATTTGTAAATATTGGTCCTCATCATTTAAAGCATTTAGTTGTATCTTCTTTCTACAGACTTTCCCAGGTTCTTTTACCCAGCCTGGGGTAAAAGAACCTGGGAAATTTTAACTTTAATATTTTAATATCTTTAGTCGGCAATTTTCCCACCCAGCACAAGGTCATGAGTTTTGGACTTAGAAACGCGTCAGCTACCTTTCAACGAGTAATGAATAATGCTTTTTTGCCTCTCCGTGAATTTTGCCGTGTCTATATCGATGATAGTGCTATTTTTTTTAAGTGATTAGCGATCATTTACAACATTTAAAGATAATTTTGTCTAAACTGGAAGAATTAAACTTTGCGGTAAATCTTCCCAAGTGTACGTTTGGGAAACCCCCACATGAAGTTCTTGGGACAATTCGTGTCAGTACCAAGCAGACCCAGAAAAGGTCAAAGTGATCAGTCGATTGAGTTAACCGACCACCAAAAGGGAGCTTCGCAGTTTACTTGGGCGATATAAATACTATCATGACTATATCCCAAATTATGCCGAACAAGGGTATCCATTAACGGAATTGACTAAAAAGAGAGTACCGGGCAAAATTCCCTGGACTGAAAAACATGCGGTGGCCTTCACAAAACCAATGGAAGTGCTGATGACAGTACCATTGCTCTGTGCTTCGATTCCAGGCCTTTACGATTACCCTTAACCCTTTACCATGCACCCAGACGCAGGGTTAGCTGCTTTCTTACCTTAAAGATTTCGGGAAAACCTGTACCCAGTGGCATATGCAAGTCAGAAGCTTTCTAAATTCAACATTCGTGGTCCACTATTGAACGTGAGGCCTACGCCATAGTCTGGAGCCTGAAAAAGTTTGAAGCATGGATACTTGTATTTGGGTCAGAAGATGAATTTTACACAGACCATAATACATTACCATTTCAAACAAAAAGTGTACCACAATCTGCGAGGTTACAGAGATGGACCTTTGCCATACAGAGGTACATCACCATTAACCATTATGCACTGGAGTGAAAATGCCTCATGCGAATGCATTATCCCGTCTGGTGTGACCTTTGGTGGAAAACTACAAATTATTGGGTAAAACAATCCTACAAACTTTCCTGCTAGGAAACATTTGTGTAAATATACGTCTTTTATTAATCTGGATTTAGATTTTCATGTTGTGCTTTCATACGTTGCTTTTTTTTTTTTGCATTACATGTCAAATGATTTTAATTTTATAGCAGCACTGAATAATTAATTCTATTGCTAGAACCTTTTATGTTGAAAAAGTTAGTGTTGAATTGTTCATGACTGATTTTTTATTTATTTTTGGTGTGTGTGTTTGTGTTACTTTGAAAAGGTTTACTGCTTTGAATGATCATTTTTGAGTATTGAAAGTATTGAGTACTTTTTTTTGTTGTTTTCCATTTACCATTTAACATTTCTGTGTTATGTTTATGCTGAATTTTCCCTTATTACTGTGTATATTGCTATATTAAGTATTGTCATGCTTTTGGTCTCAAAATTGAAGAATTGAGATTTTCCAAATTTCCAGAGAGCTTAGGCGAGACACGTAGCAACGGCTTTCCTAGAAGATTCTCACCGAGACAGAAATACTCTCAGTGAGTAGGTTTGAGTGTCATAAAGTTTCATCTGTGAATTAATTTTATTATTTTTTGATTTGTGTGTATTTGTGTCTTATGCCAAGTTAAATAAACGTCTTTTGCGTGACATCTGCGTCTTCATTTGAGTGAAAGAACATTAACGACTACTCGACACACGATTGCACTACACATATATAACCCCATTCATTTTTAGCCAAACTACACAGGTTGTTGGCCATAAGGGCTTATTTGTTGCATTTTACTTTTCTATGGTGAGCATTTTTGGTACGACTCTATGATGCGCAACCCATAATATTATAACCCGTTATCACGACACGTTTCCAGAAATCTTGTGCAATTAAAGCTTCTTTTCAGCAAAGACTAGGTATCGAATCCTTACAGTCTGTAAATAGTTCACTGCATCGAATTATGCTTCCTTGGCAATGTCAAGAAGTAAAATTTTGAATGACTCTCCTCAGATAGAGCATGGTATTACTTTGCAAACGAATGTATCAATGCTGTTTTATTTACGTAGACCTTTAAAACATAATACAAGTGAATAGAAGTGAATATTTAAAAAACAATTAAGTAAAATTTAAACAAGGAAATTCTTTTATAACTTTATAAAGTATAAAATTCTTAAGATCTTTCTTAAAGCATTTTGCTTATTATAGTAGTTTCAAAAGGAAAATGTACAAAAATATTTTTAAAATTTACATTGCTATTGTAATTTACATTGTTAAATTTAAAAATTTACATTTGTATTTAAGGCGACAATGGACCACGAAAAACTTTTTTTTATATTTATTAACCAATTGCTATGAAATTTTGTATACTTATACAGTGATGTTTAGAGATGGAAATTCTAAATTTACAAAAAAACCAAAATGTAATTAATTAAGATATTAATTAAAATCAGTTTGTTAATTACTCTATTTAAAAATGCTCCATGCGCATTAATTTTTGTCTCAGATATCTAATTTTCTCTCTTAAGCTAGCTTTATATAGTAATAATAAAAGTTAGTAGCAATATTTGATTTACAGTCATATTTATAAAAACTAGAAAAGAAATCGATAAAAATAGGTCATTTTATGCAAAATTTTATCCAAAAAAAATTTTGTAATGTAAAAATTTTAAGTTGTTTTAAAATAGTATAATCAATTTATTACTAAGTTTTATTCTAACATATATAAATAATAATTTTATGAAAATTCAAGAAAAATTATGACGCATGGAACATTTTGAACTTACCGAAACGACATGAAAACTTGTTTTGAGAAAATGACATATAAAGTTTTAATTTGAATAACATTTCCATTGTTTACGTTTGAAAAAATACTCATAACTCGGTTAATAATGATCGGATCAACATACATTTTTTTTAAATTTAAAGCTGATTAGTTGCAGAATCATTTTCTGAAAGAAAAAAAAATCGTTTTGGGGACATATTTTTGTCAATCTGATGGTCCATTGTCGCCTTAATCATTTACATTTTTATTTGTATTAATCTTAACAGGTACATTTGCACTATTTTTATTTTTTGTATTATTATGAGTTGTTTTAAAAAAATGGAGAATACAGAATTGCAGTCTTCGAGAGAAGGGTTCTCAGAAGCATCCAAGCATCAGAAGCATCTCAGGGCATCAGAAGCATCAGAAGGTTCTCAGAAGCCTCTCAGAAGCATGTGGTGTCAAAGAAAATGGCCTATGGCGGAGACGTTTTAATTCAGAAATCTATAGATTTTTTAAAGAGCCCGATATTATTAAAAGTTTTATAATTAAAAGAATTAACTGGGCCTCTCATATTGCGAGAATGGATGAAAAAAAATCCAGTAAAGAAGATTTTTGTAGCAATTCCCTTTACTAGTCGGAAAAGAGGAAGGCCAATACTAAGATGGCTCGACTCTATTGAATCAGACTTTGGAGTTAATGGAGTAAGGAACTGGCAGACCAGGTCTACAAATACAGAGTGTACTGGAGGAATCTTCAGCAGAAGGCCCTGGCCCACCCTAGGGTGACGTGCCAAATATGATGATGATGATGAGTTGTTTTTAAATTATATCTTTATTTTGAATGCAATTTTGTTTTAACCTTTTAACATAAATTAATAAAAACATGTAAATTCAATCGAGTAACAAAAGCATTTGTCTCACCAATTTATTTATACATTCTTTTCTCGCTATTTTAAAATTATTTAGTATTTTAACTATTTTCCCATTGTTTCCATTAAATTCCTCCGAAGGATTTAAGCGGAACTTAAATGATAATATTTGTTCAGTTCCCAATTTATTATTGTTTTTAAATTATATCTTTATTTTGAATGCAATTTTGTTTTAACTTTTTAACATAAATTAATAAAAACATGTAAATTCAATCGATTAACAAAAGAATTTGTCTCACCAATTTATTTATACATTCTTTTCTCGCTATTTTAAAATTATTTAGTATTTTAACTATTTTCCCATTGTTTCCATTAAATTCCTCCGAAGGATTTAAGCGTAACTTAAATGATAATATTTGTTCAGTTCCCAATTTATTGTTGTTTTTTAAATTATATCTTTATTTTGAATGCAATTTTGTTTTAACTTTTAACATAAATTAATAAAAACATGTAAATTCAATCGAGTAACAAAAGCATTTGTCTCACCAATTTATTTATACATTCTTTTCTCGCTATTTTAAAATTATTTAGTATTTTAACTATTTTCCCATTGTTTCCATTAAATTCCTCCGAAGGATTTAAGCGTAACTTAAATGATAATATTTGCTCAGTTCCCAATTTATTGTTGTTTTTAAATTATATCTTTATTTTGAATGCAATTTTGTTTTAACTTTTTAACATAAATTAATAAAAACATGTAAATTCAATCGAGTAACAAAAGCATTTGTCTCACCAATTTATTTATACATTCTTTTCTCGCTATTTTAAAATTATTTAGTATTTTAACTATTTTCCCATTGTTTCCATTAAATTCCTCCGAAGGATTTAAGCGTAACTTAAATGATAATATTTGTTCAGTTCCCAGTTTATTGTTGTTTTTGAATTATATCTTTATTTTGAATGCAATTTTGTTTTAACCTTTTAACATAAATTAATAAAAACATGTGAATTCAATCGAGTAACAAAAGCATTTGTCTCACCAATTTATTTATACATTCTTTTCTCGCTATTTTAAAATTATTTAGTATTTTAACTATTTTCCCATTGTTTCCATTAAATTCCTCCGAAGGATTTAAGCGTAACTTAAATGATAATATTTGTTCAGTTCCCAGTTTATTGTTGTTTTTGAATTATATCTTTATTTTGAATGCAATTTTGTTTTAACCTTTTAACATAAATTAATAAAAACATGTGAATTCAATCGAGTAACAAAAGCATTTGTCTCACCAATTTATTTATACATTCTTTTCTCGCTATTTTAAAATTATTTAGTATTTTAACTATTTTCCCATTGTTTCCATTAAATTCCTCCGAAGGATTTAAGCGTAACTTAAATGATAATATTTGTTCAGTTCACAATTTAGTTTATACAATTTGATTTTGTAGAATTGCGCATTGACAAGAGGTAATCAAACACTGAAGCTCATGCCTTTTTAAAAACTATCGTTTTTTAATGGTAATTCTGTTATTGTCGAATACTGGGCGTTACCATTGAGCTTTCCTTCCTTAAGGAAGCCTTCATTCCCCCCTTTTTTCCCCAGTTTGTCTTCAACTGTTAAATACGCAAAATAATAGCCTCACAAAATACCAAATCAATGACGTTTTGAATCCGGTTTCAATTGCACAAAATGATCTTTTGATTCTTTCGTTTCAAAGTATGCATTTAAGGCTTCAATTTCCAAAATAAGTTTAACCTCCAAAACTTATTAAAATGAGTCATTTTTAATTCTTTATTAAGACGTTTGCATAGGTTTCGAAATTTTCTTTTTTCGCTTGTTCTCAAAGGTTGGCAGATGGGTGTTTAAGTCTGCAGATTAGCACTGTTGTCTGAACAACAATGGGATCTATGTAACTTCTACATTCTGGCTTATTCAATTTGCCAGTTCTACGTGCTTCAGGTTGACAAGTGAGGATTGAATTGCTGCAACAAAAGATTCAGTTTAGCAAGAGAAAAAAAATCAGTTGACTCCAATAAGCAACTCCTCACTCCCCCTCAACCATAAGGGGTACAGAGATGATCCATAATTACATCTCCCCATTACCCCAGCCTTTTTGATGGGTAACTTCACTGCTAAGCACCATTACATCTCCCCTTTTCCCCAGCCGTGGATGAATGCTTCTTTCCCGCATCACTTACTTCACAGTCTCATAAATCAGTGGGTAATGACAATCATTTTCAAATACTATCCGCCATAGTCCCCACGAGCCAATCAACCAATTTTCTCTCCTCCCCTACTACTAACTTACCTCCCACCAGTTTGATTCCCCGTGCTAGTTGTTTGATGTTGACACATGAGTGATTTTCAAACCACTTCCATTTAATCTCGACTTCGGGCAGAGAAGCTGAAGTTAGCGGGTTGACTCAGCTTTATTATGACATTTGTTGCAATACTTGTGATTGTATTAATGACTGATCTACCTACTTTTTTTCCCTAATTTACCACCTTCAGTTTTTTTTACAGGTTTTTAAAGTCAGCTTTATTCTTAAATCGTCATAAGCCTAATTTTTATGTTCAATTATCGAACTTCAGCTTTAAAAGACCAGGTAAAAAAACAATAAATCTATCATAATCTCCCTGTGTATATATACGAGTAGGGAGAGACTAAAGAATCATTAGTCATTAATTCTAGCACTGTAAATAAGTAAAAGTTTAGAAATGCGTCTAATAGATTGGAGAAAGGGACCACCTATGTAAGAAGAGATATATATATATATATATATATATATATATATATATATATATATATATATATATATATATATATATATATATATATATATATATATATATGTGGCTTGGTACAAGAAGTGCCTAAGTCAGTGTTTTTTCCAAGATGACTTTGCTTGCTTATATCTCTTTAAAAAATATTATTTTCAATGTAAGAAGTACCTAAATCTGTACAATGGTTTAGAAAACACTTTTAAAGCATCGGCCAGACTTGGGTACTTCTTGCATTGAAAATAATATTTTTTTAAAGAGACATAAGCAAAATCATCTTGGAAAAAAGTGACTTAGGCACTTCTTGTACCAAGCCACATATATATATATATATATATATATATATATATATATATATATATATATATATATATTTATTTATTTATTTATTTATATGTATATATATACAGTGGAATCTCGATCGATCGTTCTCAGAATCATCATTTTCCCGTATATGTGTCGTATATTTCACCCAGTCCTGACGATCATATTGCTTTGTTGTGAACCCACATCTATCGTTTTCCCGCATTTATCGTTCAGTTCAATCTCTCCCTTGTAAAACGATATATCGATATATATATATATATATATATATATATATATATATATATATATATATATATATATATATATATATATATATATATATATATATATATATAATATAGTTGAAAATGTAAACTTACACAGGAAGGAAAACTAAGTTAACCAGGGTAGTTTAACTATAATATCTTTCCTTAGTGGTGCTAATATTATCAATAAACTAAGGTTTTCATCTAAAAGTTGTGATTTAAGGTGCTCACAACTTACACTATCATATTTAGATTAAAATACTAATATATAGACAATAAAATCATTAATATTCAGTTTGGAATGTTTATTGAAAACCTGATAATATTACAAGTAGTATAAAATGTTTCGTTTCTTTTTACTACTGTATTTAGTATTACCTTAATATTTAAATGAATCATCAAAATTAACCTTTTAAACTTTTTTTGAATCATCTGGATTTTAATCTAATTTATTTTTTCATAAAAATGTAAACTCGCTATCTTCCAAATTTTCCGTTTGAGGCTCTTTTCTAGAGACTTAAATAAACTATTTTTCCTATTAGATTTTCCTATTATTTTTCCTATTACTCACAAATAAAATTAAGCTCATATAAATATGTTACTATAGAACAGTGGTACGTAAACTATGGGTCATGACCCACAGAGGGGTCACGAAAGAATTGAAAGGGGTCGCGGATAGTTTGATGTAATTTATATCATTGAATTAATTAATTAAAAATATGCTTTAAATTTTCTATAATTACTTATTTTTTAATATTTTTATTTAATGTTTTAGATTTTAAAAGTATATTATATGACACTGTTATATAAGATGTCAAACAGTCTTGCAAGGATATTTATACATTGTTTCTATTCACTTCTACCTATATGCGTGAGAGTGAATTTTCAAAATGAGTTGTTATAAAAACCATACAACAATTAAGACAACACGGAATATGATAGAGTAGTACTCTCAAATGTTTCAGCAAATATTGAACAAATATTATAAGAGGTCTAGGCTCACCCATCTTCTTAATTTTTTTGCTATTTTAATTTTATATAAGTAAATGAAGTTCATAATTTTCGACGTTTTAATATAGAGCTTATCATTTTGAAAGCATGTTTTTTTTTTAATTTTAATTTTGTTTATTTTTACCCAAATGAAATAGAAATACATATTAATACTTCAGTATGAAGTTTTGACCACACAAGTTTTGGAAAAACAAGTGTAGACTTTTTATTGTTATTATGCAAAGTTAATATCTACCCAGAATCTAAAGTTCCTTTATTTTAAAAATAATTTGTAAAATTCGCTTATTTTTTTCTATCTTTTGTAAACATTTTCCTTAATAAATTTTTTTTGCTAATACCAAAATATGTTCATAAGGATTCGAGAGACTTTTTATTTAAAGATAGTGGGTCGCTTTTGAAAAAAGTTTGCATACCACTGCTATAGAAAATACTTCAGATGAAAAAGTATCGCAAAAGTTAAATCATTTAAAAAGTTAATGGTATTTCAAGATCTATTGCCTCTCTATGAGTACTTTAAGTCTGTATACATTTTAAGCTTCTTTTTAACACTTTCAATGACGTTTATCTGGAATATCCAGATTATCATATTCACTTTGAATTAAAAAATCTTATGGAAATGCTTATGATTTTATTCTTAAATTTGACTATCAGCGTAAGGCTAATGCGTATTTTATATGTAGTCTTGAATCGTATTGTCTGTCTTTTTTCTTTATTTTGCTTTTGTGGGTAGTTGTTTTTTTAACTTTTAATTAATATCTTTCATAAAAATAATAAAGACTCATTTTTGTTCTAAGAGTGTTCTGTTAACCGGGAAGAATGTTTTCTGTATGACTACGTTAATTTCCAAACCATGTATATGGCCCGAGAAACTTACATCTACCAAACGTTGACTATGTGTTAATGAGTGATTTTGAATGCTAAATTGTTGAAATTCGTCTCATAACTTTACTATCGTCAGAAATAATCAAGGATTGCCTCTGAACTGGGCCAAAAGTTACGTTGTTTCACAACATATATTATAAATCGGGGTACGTAAATTTCGCATAAAAAATATCGAAATTTCGCAAATAAAAAATAACATTGTATAAAATTTCGCGTTTATTCACAATATATATATCGCATTTATTAAAATAAAATCAAAATTTTTTACTTGGTTAGGTAAGTAGGAAAATCATTAGTTGAAAGCTAACATTGTAGTAGTTTCGACATTATCTTGCTTAAGTCTTAGCAACAAGTAATAAGCAAATTTCGAGAGATCTCTCATTAAAAGGCCGTGGATCGTCTTAGATAAGCAATTATGTTAATAAATTATTACTATTATTACCTAATTTCGCTTAAAAAGCCATTTATCGCCGAGTTTTCGCCAAAAAGTACTAAAAACATAATTTTCGCATTTATTCGCTCATATCGGCAAATTTCGCATTTATTCACATCGATTTCGTAAATACGAAAATTACGTAGGGTAGGTGGGGGCAAAGGTTCGCATGGGGCAAAGGTTCGCACATACATTTTAAAATGACCGGGAAGAGTTTTAGGAAGAATAGGGTAGGCAATGCATTCCTCTACTTCCAATCAGTTGCCTCGTAAAAAATGTTGGAGTTAAGACCCCCTTTTGCAGAAAAAATGAGGTAAGTTTATTTTCGTCTCTTTTAATGTAATTTTTTGCAACTTTTCAGTAATTTTGAGCATCACTCAAACTCACGAACTGTTTTGGGCTTATTTTCGAATGTTAGGGTGGTAAATAACCTTTCAAATCCTACCTTAAGTTTTGGGTTAACTCAAATACAGTGGCGTCCATTCTGCAGAAACAGAACCAGCACGAAATGGGGTAAAGGTTTGCAGGAGTCATGGGGTAAAGGTTCGCAGTGCAAACCTTTGCCCCATCTGCAAACCTTTGCCGCTCTAACTATTAACATTTGTTTCATTTCCTCTTTTCATTAGGAATCCTTATTAACAACGTCTTTTATTATTAATGGGAATTCACATTTTTGTAATTTGAAAAAAAATTATGGTTTTTGATAAAAACTGCCTGTTTTTAATCAGAAAATTTTTTGTAAAATGCTTGAAAATCCATAAATTAAAAATAAAATAAATTAGTACAACACAAAAATAAAATAGCTCTGAACAAAGACCTATTTTACAAGATAAAAGAATTAAATGTTGTTGTTACAAGACATTATAAGCTTCGAAGGTCTGGTTAGGGAAAAATGCTCTAAATGAGTAATTTCCAGATTTGCAAGTCTTTGAAATGCTCCTTGCGTCACAATTTTTGACGAAATTTTATAAACTTTATTACAAAGACTCCTCTTATACATTAAAATAAAGTTATGTATCCATTTCAGGTTTCGACATCATCCAGATTATCAAAGTTTAACTTAAGCGTGGAAAAGTACAAAAATTTCACGAGAATTCAGAGTACAAGCATAAAAATATTTCCTAAAAGTTAATTATTCAACGAAAGCACAAATCAAAACATAACCCTGATCAAAATGTATAAGCAATCTAAATGCAAAATTAAGGATAAGACTAAAAATTGGATCGCAAGGAGCATTTTAAAAAACATAATAAAAATTTCAATTTTTTAAATATAAAAAATAAAATTTTAAATATTTATAAAATTTTATAAGGTTTTTGAAATAGTTTTACTTTAATGAATATTTATGCCCAATTTCATATCTCTGAGGTAAAAATTTCAAAAATTGCTTTGTAATGTCCCCCATCCCCTTAATTTGCTTAATTTTTACGGGTTTTAAAAGAATGAGTAAAGCCCAAGATATGATATAACGATAGTGTTAATAGTTGATATTTTAATTGGAAGTTCTTTAGTTTAAGAAAAAAATTATTGAGATTAACCCCTTTTCATTTTGTGAATTTCTTTGTTAGATTCATCTTTCTGTGTTAATAGTTGATATTTCATTTTCAAGTTATTTAGTTTAATAGTTGATATTTTAATTGGAAGTTCTTTAGTTTAAGAAAAAAAATTATTGAGATTAACCCCTTTTCATTTTGTGAATTTCTTTGTTAGATTTATCTTTCTGTGTTAATAGTTGATATTTCATTTTCAAGTTATTTAGTTTAAGAAAAAATTTATTGAGATTAACCTGTTCAATTTGTGATTTTCCATATATGTAACACCTTTAAAAAGATTACAAAATGTGAAATAAAATTATTTAGACAACTCTTTTTGTGATTTTCGATGCCTATCCAGTAAGAAACCAACGAGTGGGGTAAAGGTTTGCAGTGCGAACCTTTGCCCCATCGATTGGGGCAAAGGTTCGCAAACAGGTGTTTTGGTAAAATTAAAAATTCGGTGACTAAATATTTCGGGAAAAAATTCATTATTTTATAGAAGGTAGAGGGGATACCCAACTACAATACAAGTGACTTTTTGGGGCGATAGGATCTAACGGAGACCCGTAAGAAACCCAAAACTCAAAACTGCAAACCTTTGCCCCCACCTACCCTATCCTTAATTATAAATAACACAGAATAAAGCCCTTCGACTGTAAGCAGGAAAACACTCTTTCATAAAAAAAACCCTCTTTCTTGTTCTAGTTTCCTAAAAGAATTAATTATGAAATTTACTAAAATGAAGTATAAATGAAATATTTTACTATAACTATGCTCAGCATTATTAAACTACATCATGTAGGACTTTTACTCGCACACCTTTAAATGGCATTTTTTAATTTACAGAAATACATGTTTGAGAGATTTTACATTAAAGCAAGATAATAAAAAAAGTGAATTGACGGTATAAAAATAACATCTCGAAATAACAGGAATAAAAAATATTTACATACAGCAAAAATATCTCAGATTCAGCTCAATTAATGAATTTTCCTGCAAGTATTTTCCATATTCTCTCTGAATAAACGCAAAATATTGACAACCGTAACCAAACATTTATTTGCATCTTAGATTTTCTACATGATTGCAATGCGAAAAATTCCACCGTTTCAATTTATTTTCTTGAAATAGAAATGAAATAATCTTTTCCCCAATCGAGATTTGTGGGTGGTACTTGGTAAGGAGGGAAATGAAAGAAAGAGTGATATATTTTCTCTTAAAATGAAAACTGATAAATAGAATGGGATATATGAGAATTAATCAACCACACTTTTTTTTCACAGAAGTTGATCACTACAAAACTAAGTAAAACTGAAAAAGAGCCTTAGAATTAATATTAAATATTTTGGAATCGTATTATTCTTCTCTAGTGTATATCACTTTAATTTAAATGAATTTACAGGGAGATCTTTATAAAGTCAAGTTAAAAAAAGCCAATATATTTTCGATTCTCAGAATTATATTGACTAAAGAAATTAAAAATATCTTTTTTAAAATTTATTTAGATTCTAATAAAAACATTTTCTATTGTGTTAGGGATCTTATGTAATACTGTGGAATTCTTTCATCACTGTTTTTATCTTTTCCTTCGTTATATTATTTACAATAATTTGTCAATGTTTCCCATAAATGAAGTATCAAATTTTGAAAATATTAATTATAAGATACGGTGAGTGGTGATTTATGAATTTTTATGGTTTAGCTATAACAAATGTTTCTTTCCATATGAATGCCTGAACTGCAAATTAGGAATGCAATATCGACTGGTATAAGAGGAAATTTAGCTACCTTTTAAAAAATGGAGAGAATCTCACTAATTATTCACTGCGCTTATCATTATGAGAAACCCAAAACATAAGAATTCATTTCTAAACAGTTCTTAACTGCTCCTATAAACAAAAAAGGTATATGAGTTTTCAAAATTCAGTAGCTTAACTCCTGTCTAATATATAGTTGTTTTCATAGTAGATATACATATCATAATTAGGGATACGTAAATTTCGCATAAAAAATATCGAAATTTCGAAACATAAAAGTACAATATAGAAATTTTTTTCATTTATTCGCAAAAAATATATAAACAGTTCTTATTTCTAAATTCTTCTCATTTCTAAACAGTTCTTAACTGCTCCTATAAACAAAAAAGGTATATGAGTTTTCAAAATTCAGTAGCTTAACTCGTGTCTAATATATAGTTGTTTTAATGGTAAATATACATATCATAATTAGGGATACGTAAATTTCACGTAAAAAATGTCGAAATTTCGAAACAAAAAAGTACAATATAGAAAATTTTTGTATTTATTCGCAAAAAATGTATAAATTTAAAAATTTCGCATTTATTTAAAAAATTACAATTTTACTTACTTGAATAATTAAGTATCAAAATTCTTAGTTAAAAGCTAACATTGTAGTAGTCTCCACATTATATTCCTTATGTCTTTGCCTTCTGTCATTAATTACTATGTTGTACATACTAAAATATCTCAGCATCTACTCTGTTAACGGGACTATAGAAGCTTTGTATAGCTGCCTTTGCAAAGTGTGACATAATGTCACTATGTAGAAAATTAATTACTATTTCAGATTTAAATATTAATTATAATTATCAATATTAACTTTAATTAACTATTATTATTAACTTTATTAATTTATATCATCTCTTTAATTAATTATTTGCTAGCTGTATTTATATTAACACTTTGCTCGGTTAACTTAATGCTTAAAATATAACTTATAATTTTCCAGGTAGATTTTGAATTCTTAAAGCAATTACATTGTTATTATCTACAATAATTAAATATATCTACAATATCTACAATAATAAAATCGATATACATATTCGAAATCGCATGGCGATTCGGATTCACCACTTAACTGTAAGTTAACTAATAAACACGTGCAAGATAGATTCAATGTATTCATATGCAGAGTTTTCCAAAAGATAATAACAATGTAATCGCAGTTTTTAGTATTTCGTTTTAATATAGTCTTTTGCTACAGCTAGCATTTATAAATTATTTAATTATCCCTTTCTACAAGTTTTATTTGATTAATATGTGCAAAAGGAGATGCGATCTATTTATCAGAGCGCAAGCATACTAGCGCATACTAGCTCTAGGCTGTGAACAGGCTATGAGTGACGCTCGCTTGCATTCTATATAAAAAGAACGATATTCGCCATGAGAGGTGTAGGTTGCAAGCAGGGCGAGTTCCCTCTATTTTGTTTGTCTTCCGACATAATTTATTGTGATACTGGCTGGCCTTAGTCTCTATAATTTCTGTGATCATTACAATCGCCAAGAGATCTTCGATGAATAAATATTAATTTAAATTAAATTTGAGGCAGTTTTTCTCCGTGTCGTCTCATTAAATTCACGAAAGTATCATTCAGCTAGTTATTCAGCAATGTTCCTGAGTTAGCCAGATCTTTGGTCAACCATCATCATCGCCGAGCCACTACTATGAATTTGACGAGCTCAACTGGCCAGTTTTCCGGTTCCTCGTCAAATGTCTGTGCATCGACTCGTGGACCAGATTCTACGTAGTAGACTTAGCTCCATCTTTCCCCCTGTAGCCGGATCCTCGTGATTTTAGCTGATGTGCATAGTCCAATCCACGTGCTACCAGAACTGCAGAAAAGAATTTTTGTCTACAAGTGTTTATAATTCCCAACAGTAGTTAAGTATTCCTGAAATTTTCTGACAATACATTAAGAAATTTAAAAATCACAACGCTTTTTCTACTATACCTTACTTGTATAAATTTTAATTTATGTAACACAGATTATCACGTGCCAAAACTTTATCATATCAATTTAACCACCAAGTTATAAGGTATACATAAGATTCGATTCACAAGAATCGAACTTTTGAGTGAATGAATTAAAGAAGCTGCTTGAGATACGCTAATTTCGGCATACGCGCTTAGTATAAATACCAAGCAGCTTGATTAATACAGGGGTTGAAAAAGGTTGTTAAAGTTGATAGATAAGCGAGAGGGAGCTACGAGGTAAGCAGTTCCAAGTGTTAACCGGCGCTTGTGCTTAGCAGGCCCAAAGTTTACGTGGCAGAACTGCTGGTTTGACTCTCTGCTGGTTTGTGAGTATTTGCAATGTGTATTTCTATTGAATGTTAATATATATTCCGTACAAGTAGTACGTATGTTTATTGTTGTAAAGCAAAATCTATATGTGCAACGAATTCAATAAACATTGTTTCATGCATAAACTGTGTTTGTATCAAATTCATTTAGAGTGCCACTTCAAATTATATACACCCAAGTCTGGGTAGAAGTGAGCTATACTCTACAAAGTTTACTATCAATTGATGTACCACCCCATTCATTTATCACAAAGTTAAGGTAGCAGCATTTCGTTGAAATTAAAATCTGTATAACATCAACGGGAGTATCTTGGTTGACTACTATAAGTAGCTGGAATACCCTTGACTTTGGCGCTCAAGAGACGTTCTTAAATCTAACAAATAGTTCCAAAAAACATGATGGTTGATTTTTACAGTTAGATATTTAGGTTCGACTCCGGTCCGGGCCAACTGTCAGAGTGAAATTCGGAGCAAATCCGAAGGAGAGTGACATTTCTCAGTTAAAGACCGCGGATGGTCTTTAACTGTTAAGCAATTGTGTTAATAAATTATTACTATTATTACCTAATTTCGCTTAAAGAGCCGTTTATCTCGGAGTTTTCGCAGAAAAGTAGTAAAAAATTAATTTGCGCATTCGCTCATATCGGCAAATTTTCCATTTATTCGCATCTATTTCGTAAATACGAAAATTACGCATCCCTAATCATAATGCTAAGGACCAGGAGAAAATTGGATCTACTGAAGGTCATGCATGAAATCTTTTTCACTACATTTTAGCTTGCAAGTTAGTTTGACAGTTCCGTTAATCCTTGTACAGTTTTTGGTGGGCTAATCTTTGGGATTAGCTTCATGTCTGCATTAGCTGATGTAGCATTAGCTGATGTCACTATACCCAGCATAGTGACATCAAAATTTTATTTGCTGAATAACAGTTATACCACTGTTATTCAGCAAATAAAATATATTGCTGAATTCATATATTTTATTTCCCGAATATATCCCGAATTCGGGATATATTCGGGAAGAATATATCCCGAAATGAATGGTTGTTTCACATTTGTTACTTTGAAGATCCTCGAAAAAGGGGAACAAATACTGCGAATTCTCTGCATTTAATAATTTTTTATACAAGAACTTCTCTTCTGCCCTTATTCATAATTAGTTGGAATCGTTATTAGATTTATCAAAGTAGAGATGAAATGTCTTTAAAGCGCACAAACTAGTTAAATTCACAGCTCTACTGCTACCCCTAAAACACGCTCCTCGTTCCTTTGCAGGCCTATATCATTTTAGCGGTGAATTTTTTTCTTAATAG
The DNA here is from genome assembly GCA_907164885.2 of Dolomedes plantarius. NCBI lineage: Eukaryota > Metazoa > Arthropoda > Arachnida > Araneae > Dolomedidae > Dolomedes > Dolomedes plantarius. Next base: position 80,662,721 of record OU015501.1, on the reverse strand, counting down.
CATTATGGCAAAGAATATGAATTATTGGGAAATGTAATTTCCTGCATCTTGAGAGCAGGAAGATAATGTCATTAGATTTTTTGTGCGCAAAAATGGGTAGAAAAAATTTGCCGCAAGAAAAAATTCCTAAAGGCCATGAAAATATCTCAGGAATTTTTATGTGCTAATTGGCGATGTTGGAGTTATCTTCGAATATCATTAAAAGAAGTGTTAAGATAATATTTAGTGAAAACTTGGCCAAGAATTCAACACTTGCGGGGAACGAACAAGTTTTTAAAAACTCATAATGAACTATATCTCATATTTATTGATTTTCACCAGCTCGCGTTAAATTTCCTCTGGGTAAAAATAAATAAGATAATATGACCATATTCCTTTCTTACATTGAAAAAAATATACCTTTTCGTAGATCTCCCTCCCCGCACAAACACATGCACTCATATATACACTGAATTAAAAAAAATTAACAACAATTGATTTTCATTTTCTCCCTCTAAAAGAGCTTTCAGTGTGAAAGATTTTTTTTTAAAACGAAAACATTATATCAGAGTTTGCTAATATTCTGGAATTTTGCATTAAGTATGTTACTTAATATTGAACCTTTAATTTAGTTTATGGCAGATATTACAGTCTGCCTATTTTAAAGCACATATCTCCCCCAGATGCCTGGTGGCGTAGTGGTTAAATGCGTCAAGCTGCCACACCACAGGTCAAGGGTTCGATCCTGCGACTGGGCAAGGTCGACTTAGTCTTTCATTCCTTGAGTGGATCAATAAAACGAGGACCAAGGATGCTTAGGAATTAAACTTTGGGGGTCCCACATCAGGTTGACGACCTGACTGAGACATATGCTGTATGGCACCCCAAGCCCAAGGTCAAGAAAGCGGAGATGGTTACCTCCGGCCTTGGTTGACAGCGGACTGTTGCGTCATGAGTTTAGTTTATTCTCCCCCTTCCCCCAACGCACATACACCTATATATATATATATATATATATATATATATATATATATATATATATATATATATATGAGAAGTAACAGGTGAACAAGATCTTTTAGAGGAATCAAAATTAAAACGAGATAAAAAATATTCCTATTTACATGAAGTGGATACTTCAGAACAATTCTTTGTGAACAAAGACTTGTATACATACTTGCAGTGGCAATGTATTCGTTTTTCCTTGCCGTCATGATGAGTGAAAAAAGGTTTTGGGAACGTTTGAACTGGCCATGCATTAGAACTCACCTGCTCGTCTGTGCAGTCAGAGTATGAACGAAAGAATGAATCCGGTTTACCATCAGCAACGTAATAACACACTTTTGACTATGGGGAAACATCATGACAGCGAAATGAACCTGTAGGTCCAAGTAATTGACAGAACTACAGCTGAAGCGTGTTTTTTGCAGGAAATCTTAACTAAGCTTTAGAATTTGTGATTTTCTTTTGAGCTCGGAAACGGAGGATAGAGACTGGACTCGACGAGAGAGGCTTCTTGCAGCTAGATGTTCAGTCAGGACACATATAGAACACCTGTAAAAGTTCCACGTCATTTGGAATGAAGCATTTATCTCCCCCCAGCCTCTCTAACCTTTCTTTGGACTGTAGATCATTGTAAGAGGAGGACCCTTAGAAGTAATGAATCCTAGTAGGTGAGTGGTTATCTGATGGACATGTCTTGACCCGGTGGAATGCCTGGTGAAAGGCATTTATTTGCTGGTATGATTTCAGCCGTCAATGATATTTGGATACGGTGGTGTTATAATCCGGTGCTGATTTTTTCCCCCTTTAGGTTTGGAGCGCTTGATTTCAGAGAACTGTTCTAAAAACATTAAGGTCTAGCAAGACATTTTGGACAATTTCATTTTTCCCAATGCAATAACTGTCTAGGATGAGTCTTATCTTGTTTATGTATGACAATACCGGACTGTTAGTTAAAACAGGTCACAAGCTACTTAGTTTGTAGTTATAAAGTTGGGAAGGTTCAATTGCAGGGCTGAAAGCCCCCATCACCGAAAGATATTGTGAACATCACTGGGATGCGAGTGATTGTCTGTTGCGTGCTTTGCATAATCCGCATACTCGACCTATAACCCTTCTTTACTATTCAACACGCTGCAGAAGTTATTGAAACAAACTGTAGCAGAAGTTTACACAATTTAGTGTAAAGTCTATGCCTCGCGGGATAAAATCAGCATAAAATTAAAAAGAGGCTATTAATTGACTCTTATTTTAAATTTCTGGCCTCTAATTAATAAGAGACCAGAACTGCTACAGAAATCATCCGTAGTGATTGGCCGGATACTTTTGGCTTCATGCCCACCGCTTCAGGTTCTTTGTAGTTTCTGATCTAATTTGTCCTCGTGTATCACAATATGACTGTAGCGCTCCAAAGCCAACCAACTCTTGAGATTTTTAATGTTGTCAATATATAACTCAGTTGGTAAAATTGAATCATATTAACATATCTTACAATAATTAAGCGATGCTGATACACTGAAACCAATTACACTTGGAACATTCATTACGTTCCTTTTTTTATGTGAAGATGAAATGTAACTATTCACAGCTCGAAAATTATGTACATGTCTAACCAAGCCAAGTTGTTGTTTTAGAATGAGTGTGACTGAATCGTTGACAATATGCACTTCACGAAGCTATTTTTTATAATAAACAAATATTCATCTCTATCTTCAATAACCGTGAAACTCCATTTCCTTCATACATGATGGTCGATGGGGCTAGGTGGTGGTCTTTAGTACTAAACTCTGGGAATTTGAGCCCCACGGGTGGCATGAATGTTTGTTGCTTTTTTGATTGGTTTGGTTTGGAGCGCTGTGGTCTTTTTTGCTACACGAGGGCTAATTAGACCGAGACCTACAGCTAAAGCCAATTCCGAACGGCTACAAATAGATCCATGCTAACAGTGGGACTCGAACCAACAGACTCTGGTAGCGCCTACCAGCGCCCAAGTCATTCGGCCATCATTCGGTAGTTGCCTTTTTGGAAGCGACTTTAAACTTTAATTCCCGGTCTGTTTAGCCTCCAAGTAGCAAAAGATGACTTTAGCGATACAAAACCAACCAATCTACTAGTAAGTAGATTGGTTGGTCTTGAAGCCAGCCCTACAGTTAGCGACATTGATAAGTATGTTTTAAATGTACCTCTATCATACATTTAGCAATATCCAATACAACACAAAGATATATTTACAAATATTTTTTCATTGTTGTGATGCCTCAAACAACATTGTTATGGATGAGTCTAACAAGATTCTAATTCTTTACTTTTTGGATTTTATAACTGGGGGTGTGACTATTAGAACAATAGGAATTGTAACTAGCCAATGTCATTCTTTTTTTACTTAAATTTAATTCACTGGACTGGAGCAGGAGCAGAACTTAGAACATCTTTTCATAGAAGCTAATGAGAAATAAATAGATATTTTCCAAGAGTAACTTAATTAAATTTGCGTTTTTTACGGCTAAAAGATCTACAACTTTTCGGCATGCAGCGTCACTCTAAGCGATATTGGAGCGCACGACATCTGCTGATGGGACATTGACTTTTTTCTCTTACTGTTCCTTTTTTTTATATTTCATGTTCCTTGTTAATCTTGTTAACTTGTAAGAGTTTGTCATTTTCCTTTGCCATTTGAAAAAAAAAAACCTTAATTAAATTTTTAAAAAATGCTACAAATTAAGCCTTTAGCAAACTTTATTTATTTGCTTTTTGTACTAAGGATATTAATTGCATATTGTCCATATATTAATATTTTAGCGGGCTACGAATTTCGTCGTCCGGATTTGTTTGGAGCTTAAATCTTCCATATCCAAACCTTCTCACAAAATTTTCAAAACCCAATACATTTTGTTCCCTCGTATGCACCTAATTGATTTCACTTTAATTTTCGAAAACATTGTATGAACGATTTCGTAACGCTCTAACATCCCAGTCCTATAATAAGAGGGAGAGTTTTTAATTTGTCTGTACAAGGATTATGAAGATTTGTTAAATACAGTCATGGGAAACGATTATAATAGTTTTCGGGAGCAACATCGCACGCAATTCCCAGCAATCGTTTAGGTTAGACATTAACGAAGGGTGACACCACGAAATACTTAGGCCACCCTTTGATGTGCGACGATCGACCTTTCACCCCAAACGTCGTCGGCAGGCCTTTGATTTCGTGGAGGAAGTGGCGACCCAAACACAGATAACAAATTTGATGGCGGGTTACATAGCAGCGGCAATTAAGACAGGGGGAGGGGTCCGGGACACATTTATCTTCCTTCGGATGGCAGCACAGCTGGGTTCGGGGCACCACACGTGTTTTTTTCCAGCCTACCACCCCCACTCTTCAGGATCTATTCTATGTCAAAGTATACAGAAGTTGTTACTGGGAAACATTTAGAGGGACCACCGTAGTAAAACAGCCATAAAAGTTCATGATCTCGACAGTCGAAAGTGACTAAGTATACATTTATGCTCCTTTTTCAATCTGCACCAGGCTTCGCCGGCGCTACTGGAGGTGCTGATCTAAATAAACAAAAAAGGCTTAAAAATAAATAAGAAAGTAAAAATAAAATGCATGCTTCTTTTGTATAAAATAGTTCTTATGCCTCTGAATTAATGAGTTCTAAAACAAGAGTAAGTTAAAAATGTGCCACTGCACTACAAATAGTAGACCACAGAGAAAGAGAAAATATTCTTATTTTAAATGTTCCCCAAAATTTAACGCGTCAGTTTCGTCTTAGAGTGAACCTAAACGTCAGCTAAAATTGAAAATGAATATGAACAAAGCCTGATCCGAATAGTGCCTTCCTAAACTTCCGAAATGGTTTATCTATTTAGTTATTTATTTCGGGGGGGGGGGGGGCAGGGATATTTAAAACCTTCTTTGGAGAATTTACGGTGCTGATGAAACTGTGGGGGAAATATGATCCAACGACTCTCTGCTAAAAGATACATCTGGAAAACCTAGTTTGAAAGATGCCCAAACTTTGTTCACCCTTTACCCAAAATTCTTGTCAACAGCTTTCTTAAAATGAAAAGACCTACGAAAAAATTTATTCAGCAAATCTAACGATAATCAAGTGATAGATACAGTTAAAATTGTAAAGATCGATTAAGGTAGTAGAGGGAAACAAGCGTTATCAGCGTTAAAACTGCTACGGATATTACGAATTAGATTAATTAGATTTCTTATTTAATCTTCCCAACAGGTTTATAAAATTTTAACGCATATTCATTTAAATAAATACTTTTGTCTTTCATAGCAGAATTTTTTTTTTCACGATTTTTAAATTGCACGTTTATTTTGCCTTCTAAGTTTCAAATGCATTTATGTTTGCATCTATGCCATAATTCAAGGCTTATGTCGACTTAAATGACACTTAGGTCGAAATCTTTGGCTGTTGCATTTCTGTCCCTTTTTTGTTTCTTTCGTGCTTTTTTTTTTCTGAGTAAAGCGTTTTCGTTAATTGTTTTTTCCCCTGGAAATTTTACAGTAAAGAGAAATTTGAAAGTTAAAAGCTTCACAACTTAAACGCAAGGTTTCGGAATTCCAGATCGTAATTCCATGACGATTCAAGAGAAATATTGTGTTTTAGCTAACTATTCCAAAGACTTTTACACCCAATTTCCTTTTCACAGATATCGTGGGTTATCAGGTTTTTACTAAAGTTTACGAACCATGCCATTTTGATTTACGTTATCTCGCGGTTCAGCTCCCGTGAGAGTGCATATTATAACGTCGTTGGAATGTCGTCAATGATATCATTAGGGGGTGGTCTCTTTGTGATCGCTGATTACATGCATTTTGTGATGCTTTGACAAAATTTTTGTTGTTACGATGATACTTTTTCCACGGCAAGTATATTCAAACATCAAAATGTACTCACATTCTCCTTTCAGAATAATTAATCATACATATTAATTTAATTGCTACGCTTCTAAAATTTTTTAATGAAACTTTTATGCCATCACAATAAACTCTAAACTAACTTCAACCTGCTAGTGAAATAAAGTGTGCCGATAACAACACAAAATAAAGGGACGATCAGTTTAAAAACTAATTGTCTCATTATTCCCTGTAGGCAACTCTACATGAATGACTTTAAAAAAACCATGTTTCGTACAAAAAGCCTCCATCATCAGTCATCATTAGAAAGAGACTTGGCAGTTTAAGAGGATAGGTCAAAAGAACCCCATGATCTCAAGCGTAAACGAAAGAAGAGAAAAATGAACCTATTTTTGAGAGAAATCAAAAGAATGAAAGTATTTACAAGTCCATGCTTAGACTATGAAAGAGACATTTGTATTAGCAGTTAGCAAGTTTTTAAAGGAGTAAGACTAAATGGTTGTTTCTTTAACAGAAACTTTAAAGTTTGAAATTTTATATCTGAATCGAAAATCCCTCTAGCATTAAGTAAACATAGCTAGGCCTCAAATTATGGCAATATAATTTTAGCCAAATAGTTTGTTTATTACAATCACGGAAAATGCTATATTTTTTAAAAATTTACATCCCACTTTACTGTAGATTTCGTTTCAGATGTCGGAAATAACATAACCTGTTTTGATCAAACTAATGTTGATTGGTGCTCTTTTCTTCAAATTAGCCTCAGAGCAGTTTTATCATGTCTTGCGTCCGGACTAACCTCTACCTCTTTTTGAAGAGAATAAGCCAGTCTAAAGAATTTCTCCGCTTATTTCTCATTAGTCACTTTCTCTGAGGAAATTGTGCTTGTAATCTTTGGAAGTTTAAAAGAATGCACGCTTCATATTTTGCTGGTGTTAATTTTTGAACCTGGAAACACAACATGGAGTAAAAATGCTTAGGCTTAAATAAATTTTAGAGAATCAGCATGATTATTTGTGGATTACTGCATACAGGGTTCCCACTTATATCCGTTACACCCCCACCCCCTTAACTTTTAAACGGTGACAACTTAGGCCATAAAGTTGGTGTCTAGGTATAGTAAAAAGGCTATGCGCTACTCGATGAGTCAACTTACAACGCCATTTATCGGCGAATTTTGGAATTAGCGTTTTTATTTCAAAAATGGTACGAGATACGGGAAAAGTCAATTACAAAGTTGTTCAACATCATCGATTTTGTAAGAAAAGATACCTTGCGCTCATTAATACTTGAAAAAGAATGTAGAAAATGAACATTTGTTTGGTCACGATTTCGAAAATTGTCATGTCATAAAGAGTGGAAGAAAGAAACTGAGACACTTCTGTATCTTCAGGATCATATATTTATATTGCTGAAAATGTTCTCCATTAGCCACTATACACATTTGCACTCTGGAATGGATTTCTCGCTGCACGGTGTGCAACATCCACTCTTTATGACATGACAACTTTCGAAATCGTGCCCAAACAAATGTTCATTTCCTACATTCTGTTTTAACTATTAATGTGCGCAAGGTGTCTATTCTTACTAAATCGATAAGGCTAAACAACTTTGTAATTGACTTTTTTCCCGTATCTCGTTCCGTTTTTGAAATAAAAACGCTAATTCCAAAATTTTCCCATAGATGGCGTTGTAAGTTGTCTCATCAAGTAGCGCATAGCCTTTTTACTATACCTGGACACCAACTTTATGGCCTAAGCTATCATCGTTCATCGTTTATAAGTTAAGGGGGGTGTAACGGATACAGGTGGGAACCTTGTATAATGAGGCTTTTGGTCACTAATATACTAGCAATGACTAATTTAGCTCATTGAGATTTTGGTAAAGTAAGTAAATCATTTCCTTTCCTTTACATTTGCATTTTTAGATGAAAAGAATATCCATGAATTGCTGTTTTCAACTAGTTGACAAAATATTGTGAATATGTTATGAAAACACATTTACGAATATGGAGAGTTGTATAATTGATTGCTGAAAATTCGATTCTGGTTTATTGTTATGAAAATAATTAGATCAGTTATTGAATCAATGTTATCATTTGTAATAAATTTTTAAAAAAATTCAAGTTATTGAATACATTTTGCGATTACTTCCAGCATCAAAAGAGTAGTTACTCGAATGCTCTGCAAAACTTTAAACTAAAAGGCTTAAAATTTCTAAACGAAAGGAAGAACTGAATAATTTATTCAAAATATCGCTTGCAAATTATTTGGTTTCTGATGATAAAAGTTTCTTGTATTACATTTAAAAAAAAAAAAACTCTTCAATGAACTCTAATGCTTCTTATAGGGATACAAGGGGATATAGTTTTAAGAAATAGTTGAAACAATATATATAGTCTATTTGTAATTAAATAATGAAAGGTAAAGCTGATTAGAAGCGTGAAACAACTAATGGAGAAGATTATTATCACTTTGGGTCTCTTTTTTACCGGCACTAAACTTACTAATAAACGGAAGGTGTGCTTCATATATGATGCACACCTTTTATTTATTAGTTTTGTTTATTAGACTATCACAGTAGTCTGGTCTTGAGTCAAATATGAAATAGATAATGAAAAAAAAGCAGAAAATTTACCGAATATCAAGCCATCTGGAACAACCACATCTGGGTGCAGATTATCAATTAAAATTACATGATAAACACAAATAAGAAGCTAAGCTGTTGCAAAACTTACTCTTCTTACTGACATCATGTGATGTTAGGGAGTGAACAAGTGAACAATCATCTTGAATGTTTTTACTGCAAGAGATATTACATACACAAAAATGACATGAATAAAATTTATGAATAAGATAAACTACAGTACAAATTAAAAAGTGTAAAATTTTCAGTATAAAATCGAATATAAATAATATAAAATGTAATATAGTATTTCTAGTCTATAAAACAAAAGCAACTAATTTTGTGATTAATTTACTGGGATAGTTATCTCTAGACAACACTTCATATACATGTATACTATGTTGTGAACATATGCACACAAATAGAAATATCTATTTATTTATTTATTTATAGTATCTAGGTAATTTATTGTGATTATTCATAAAAATACAATTATAGTACAATTTGAGTAAAAATTTTTAAATGTACTAAGGGTCTTCAATATAGGTTTGTAATATCGATGTAAAAAATTGCAAAAGGAAAAGAATGATTGTTAAAGAAAATTCTTTCCAAATGCGTTGTCAAACAGTTAATTCCCTTAAGATTTTTAACTACCTTCATTAATATTAATTTTCCCTAGTAAAAATTCTAACAGGAGGGCTAAAATTGAAATTAAAATTTTAGACATTGCTTCAAGACAAAGTTTTACATTCGATAAAATCCAAACAAGAAAGCTCCTCCTAAGAAATTAGGTGTTAAAATAATATTGAAAATAGTTTTTTCTTCTAGTTTACTACATCTGTTTTAAAGATTTCTCATCAATGGTAAATAATTCAAGAAACAATATTACAACAGGAAATTATAGTAAATGAAAAATTGTTACCTTTAGATTTTCATTTCACTTTAAGCTCTAAGGCAGATATTTTTTTAAAGGCAGTTTTAGCTCCTTTAAAAAACTGCCTTTAAAGAAGTTCCCCTATTACCCTACTAAATCCTTCATTGAGTATACTTCGTTCTCTATTTCCTACATGTTTACATCTCGTAATCGTTATTATGACATTCAATTTGGATATATGTGCTAAACAAAGATGTACATCTGAATACGTTAAGAATAGTTGAACTTGAGTTAAAGTTTTTAAATAACATTTATTTAAAAGATAGGACTGTCATTCCTATATTACGTTGTAGCTGCTGTTAAGTATCCTTCAGAACTTCATTTTCGATTGGATGATGCTTTTCCTCTTTCATGAACTGTGAACAGAGAAGAATCATTAGTTTAGTGGACGGACTAATTCATCTTTTGGTTAACCATCGCTGCGGTAGGTTGGAATGAGAAAAGGATGGCTTCAGTTGTCATTTCCATAGGCAGATAATTGCCGTGAAATTAGTGCCGCCGGATGAGCCGCGCTTAGATGTAGGATCTTCACGCTAGCTCTGAGGCTATTAGTTTATATTTAGTATTGGTGGGGGGTCTTTGGAGATGTTATTTATTTTGGGTTATTTACTGTCTACATATGTTTAAGAGAGGAGCAAGATGTTACTGGAGCAAAAACGGAAGCTATTGAATACTTTTCATGACGTAACACTAATTTGGACTTCCTTGCGTGCAAATGTGAAGGGTTGCTTGAGTATGCAGGCTCTCTTAAATAAAAGTACAGTTAACGCTGTTTCAAAGTGAGGCACTGCACATGATAAATCCTGAAATGGCTTTTTACTAATTCTCTGTGTACATTCTTTATGTGTCATAACTTAAACTATGACAATAATATAAAATAAACTGTATTAGTTAGATTCCATTTTTTTCTTCATGGATTAAGAAAGTGTCTAATATAATCTCATGCGTTGAATTGTTCTTTGTTTCCAATGGCCAGGAGAGAAAAATATTCTTGTTATTACTTTTAGGAGCATTCAGATTTCAAATTGCTTTTCAAATATAGGAATTATCTTAATAGTACAATCATAATTTTTCAACTATCTCGTGAAGGATTCCTTCGCTTTATACAGGTGGTATACCAAAGTATACATTTTTTTCCGAAAGAGGGCATTATTTATGTCCTAATACTTAATTCGCTAACAAATTTTAGCAATACTCTCAGGAATGTTTATTCTAAATAAGGAGACCTAAAAAAGTCTGCAGCGAAAGTTAAAATATGCGTGTATAATTGGTTAATCTAATATGTATAGAAAGATCACAATAATATACTTTTGTGACTTCTATAATTAATACATATTTTATTCTCAGTGAGAAAGGGCATTATATTTCTCTTTAAGAGTCTAAAAAGTAGTTTTAAAAATATAACGATAGTTTTAATTTTTATCCCTACCCCCATAAATTGGAAAACCCTCCCTACAGAGAAAGTTTAGTTTTGAAATTAAACAAGATAAAAATAGATTAAAATGAACTATTCTAATGTGTAACAGGTACATTTCTCTTTCTCCGTATCGTAGACAAGGGTAGTACGTGATGGGCACATGAACAGTTAATCATACGCTATCATAAAACACTGAAGAGGCGAACTTGAATATGGCAAATTAATTATCCAATGATCATGGAGATACAGATGCTTTTGACGAGTTTTTTTTTTTTTTTTTTTTTTTTTTTTTTTTTTTTTTTTATAAAGGTACGTACTTCCATTACATGTACAAAGCAAGCCTGGCGCGTACAATCCACAACATCTGCAATCAAGAGATTCTTAGTCGAGTCTCTCATACCTCAGTTTTTAGTAATAATGATTGCTCAGCTACAGGGTTGTAAAATGCATATATTCAATTTACAACCGAGTATATGAATTACACTTTGCAACACATCTACAAGAAATGATAGTATTTCTTACGATAATTTTATTAAACTTTATTGCTTTTCTCCTGTTGTATAATCTATTACATTGTTTCATGACAACTATTAATCTTATGGACTTCTCTGAACTTTGCATGTTTGCATGTAGGGTAAAAAAGCGTGTAGTGTAATTTTAAATAGAGCTTCTATGCTAACGATTTTCTCCATTAACAGTATTATAAAACTCAAAAGAGTGTTTTTCGTTTTTCCTTCTTGGGATTATTCCTGCATGTAAAAATATAAATCTACAAAATGTTTTAAACACTGTAAACTACAGTAAATTATGATTCAAATTTGACTGAAAAATTAGATTATTTAATTTTGAATATTGTTAATAATAAACAGTCTTCTAATCATTTAGCTAGCAAGTTTGCCTTTGAAACAAAAGCACAAGTAATTTTGCTTCAGATGACAATCCAGCTGGCTGGAAGAGAAGTTAGTGACATTTTTAAGCTATCAACATGCTTTAGTTCTTATCTTGCATATATTTTAAAGGTTAACTTGGATGTTTTCTCGGGGTAAAATTATTTGATATAGATAGTGCGTATTCACTCTAGCTACGAGCATCGTAAATATCTCTGTCTGCTAATATTGCAATTGATGGGTTTATTAGAACACAGGTCTCTCATTTATACAAATAATTTAATTATACTAAAATATACTTTAGGTTGACGAAAGTTACTAAGAAACATAAAATAAGTTAATATAAACTTTTTTGTTAATTTGTTATAGGAAATACCTTTAAAAATTGGTTATAAATAATACAAAGGGGGAACAGAATATTTTAAAAATATGCAAAACAAAATTTTTTTATTGATGATATTGATTTCACCTTCCTCTTTTTTTAGATGTTTTTACGATGGTGTGATTGGAGCCGAATACTGGATTGTTAGCATGCCGAGAGGATGTAATCCCGAAGATCTAAGATTTATGAATGTGTTTTGAATAAAATCATGAAAAAAATAGAACTGGTAAAATTATTGAAAAAGTTTAAAACATGTATGTAAATCAACAAAAACATCCTTAATCATTGATTGAATTATTAAAATTAAGCTATTAATAAGTTATTTCGAAATATATACAAAAACTTGGAAAGTATGGAAATAATTATTTGGTTTAAAGAACTTACCTGCATTTTTTTCACATTTCCGTAGCGTTTCTTTCAGTAACTCATCTTGATCTAATTTGCTGCACATGGTTGTTGGCACCTGACTAGAGTAAGTAAGATTCTCAGTACCATGTTTTGAATGATTATTCGTTCAATTTACAGTAATCTCTGGTACATGTATTTTCGTAGTTTTTAAATAATACAGAAACAAAGACAATATTTTTTATAAGAACATCCACGGAAGGAAGGTCATCAGTGATGAGCTCCAGTATATGCAACATACATCTTAGAGTATATCTTTTAAAACACTGTTCACTAATTCAAGTTATCAATTAAAACTCTTGGAAAGACAGGAATGGTGTATATTGTACTGAATCCTAAAATTGCCAATTTTCTCATCACGTAAGGAAATATTACTCAGGTCCGGCTGTAAGATCAACGGGGGCCTATTTTATGGGGGATTATTTAACGGGGGATGCATTTTTTGCTGGGCTCTAAATTCACAGAGTCTGTAGAATCATAGAGCATCTCTATGGTAAGATGAGAAGAAATCCAAACGTGCTCTCAAAAAAAAGTTAATGTAGTTAATGGATATGTGCATATTTTATTATAAAATTGTATCCATGTAAGTCAACAAGTAAACAAATAATAGGAATAAATATTCATTAAAATATTCATAGTTCCAAAACTACTATCTTTTGGCAACTGTAAAATGATTTACTAAAAAAAAGTTGGGTTTTTTTTGCTTCAAAAAATCAAAGTGTAATTACAAAACATTGCTTTCTACAAGATTTCTTCAAAATAAGCCTTCCTGTATTTTTTAAGATTCAAAAGAAAATTTCAAATAAAATCTAAGTCTTTTTTGTTTATTATCAAGTCTTCAGGGTGGTGATAGGTGTATGCTGTTATGTGTCGTTGAACTAGAAATAAATAAATTATCCTAATAAATTGTGCTCCCTTGGTCGTGTACCCATTTAGAAGCAATCAGTAAAATCCCTAAAACGTTGTTCTGTATGCATATCTAACAGATCTCGGTATATGTCTGAACGAACTCTGATCGACAGATTGGTCTAACAGACTGATTTTGATTCCGAATGTCTTTCCATAAAATTAGTACAATTAGTAATTTATTACAAATTCCCGGAAGATTGGCTATAGCGCCATTTGTTCTCAGTAAAGGGCAAGACTGCTGATCATTCATTCAAGGTGGCACCGTATAGGTTGTAAGGTATACATAAGATTCGATTCACAAGAATCGAACTTTTGAGTGAAGGAATTAAAGAAGCTGCTTGAGATATGCTAATTTCGGCATAAGCGCTTGGTAGAAAACGTTTTTTTTTACCTTACAAGGTGGCCAGCATTACCCCCTACAAGCCGGTCCCCTAATTTAGAACCGTACAAATGTCGAGACCGGAACACTTGACCCCACACATCCAGAGGTAAACTTGAGAATTTGGAGGACATTGTAGCCACGACAGATTTTACGTGCACAGGCAAACATTAGTGAACACGGCGGTGGATTTTGTCAGCGACTGGCATCGAACCCGCAACCGTCAGATCGCTGGCTCGGTGCCTTTGCCAGTCGGGCCACCGCGCCCCTGCTACGTGGAAAACTAATCAAAGTGTGAAAGTTGTATGTACTTCATTCATTATATATATATATATATATATATATATATATATATATATATATAAATGGTCATACTTCGTAGAAATAATTCTTTTCTCCAAGTCATTGAGTGTTAATGAAGGCTAAAGAAATTTATTTGAACGAATTAGGAACAGTATATAATGAAATTTTTCACATTTATTTTTCTTTATACATAGCTTGGAAAAGACCACTTTACAAAATCCGTGCTTCAGAAGTAAAATTTTTAAGTTCATGTTTACCCATTAAATCAATAGACCCCGTAAGCTAAAGATTAAATTTTGAATGTTATTTAAATTTCCTGTAGAACAAACTCCAAAAAATATTTATCACAGATTAATTTTTATAATAAAAATTTTTAGGTTTTTAAGACTATATTTATTTTTCAGTATGCTTTAATACAATATTAATGTATATATTATATTTTGCTTCTTGGATTAAATAGTCATTTTGTGATATATTTTATCATGATAAATTAAAAAGATGCATATTTACCTTCTATCAATCCTTAATAGAAACATAATTCGTGATATTCCTCTTGGAGTAATGAAGACGTTCTTGCCAGTGTTTGAAGTTTTCATTTTTTCTGTTTGATCACCTCGATCATTGTCTCATTTTTAAAGCATGTTATAATTGGATTGAACTTTCATCAGTTCAAGCACTTTTGCTGTCTTTTAAAAAGTTTTCAATACATACATTGATTTAAATTCCCATATATCCTAAATCGCATATTTAACAAGTTATTAACAACCAAGTTTGTAATGAATAGTTAAATATCTAGGTCAACTGAGTTTGGCCCTTACTCAGTTCCATCGAGCATATTTCAAAGCATTTATTCAAATTTTGACAGACATTTTTTATAGAATCTTTAAAGATTTCGACCATTAAATTGTAGTAACGATAAAAAATTCTTTTGGTGTACGTAAAATGACTAAACCATGAATATGAAGTTCATAAAGAAAATATTATATAAATAAAAATTAACTACTTTTTTCATGATTCGTTGTTCTAATGCGTCAGGCACTTTAGTATTGCAACTTTCGCTCAGTCACCCCGAGATTTGTTGGTTTCTTATAAAGGGTGAACCGAATATTAGGTGAACCAACACATAGCCTCCAGTGCCACCACATTTTTGACCATGCACCCTCAGGAGCGAAATATGGTGCGCTTGTACCCTCCTCCTACCCAGATAACACATGGAATGACTTTCTAGCCTAAGGATTTAATGTGCCTATACCCGGCGTAGACATAACGGTATTTAGTAACACTTACCGATATTCGACCCGCGCATCCTCGGTACCGAAGTGACTACTAGACCGACCCGGGCCCTTCTTACTGTTTGTTTCATTGCATATTTTACTTAATATAACTTATATTTTACAAAATTATATCAAGGAATTTAGCATAACATCAAGCATTCGTTAGATGCAATGCCGTAATACGTTAATTGTATCGAAGACGGATTTTAAAATTCTGATTGATTCCTTTGATGCAAATTTCCCTTGATACAAAGGTTGCTATAATGGTAACCGAAAAAATATATTTGACAGTTTTTTTAGTAATTTTAAGGTATTTATATCTGGGGCTTGTGGCGGCCCAGTGGTGCAGTGCGCTGGTTTTCGTTGCTGAGGGTGCTCGGATCGAATCCTGGCGTCGCGCCACGAAATAAAATGCCTCCGTTCGTTTTGTCCCTTCATAGGGGTAATGCTGTCCGCCTGTATGGTGCCCCCGCAATAAAATGGGCAGTAAAATTGCGGCATAGTATAGGCGAATGTTTGACGACAAGTGCCACCGCATTGGAAAAAAAAGGTATTTATGTCTTTATTTATGAATTGTAGTATATTTTCCCCTTATAACTAATTATTTAAAAGAGTAAACGCAAAACTTAGTTATCTTTCGTATCGGTTGTTATCTGAAAAGTTCAGGCTCCTCCACATCTAATTTTTGCGTTCATAATTACGTTTCCGATGCATTATATACATAATAGCCGTTGTCTCTGTATAACACTTCCGGGCTGTACTCATCTTTCAATTGAAGCCCTCAGTAAACAAACAGCCGGTTAGGCTTAATTTCAATTTCAGATGTGGATCAGAATTTTTTCTTACCTGAAAACTAATATCTTCTCCATCAAATCATGTTTGTTCAGCCTATTTTTCTATAAAACATTCTGAACTAAAAAAAATTGGATGCTTTTAGATGTATATTTAACAGTTTTTAAAAATCTGTTTACTTTTGCGATGAATTTTGAAAGTAAACAAACTTGAATATGAATGAATCAAGTAGCTCAAGTATTCATATCGCGTAGTGAGCTGTAAAAAACTGGATGGCAGTCTACTACTCCAATCGCATGAAAAACTAAATAAATAAAAAATAATGAAAGGATTTGCTTTTACAAGGTGTGGATTGAATGCAATATTGTTAGATAATTCGGGATATTTTTTAACTTTCATATACTTTTTCCATTATGACGTCATTATTAGTATTATGACGTCAAAATGACGGGTTGGATGGCAGTCTACTACTCCAATCACATGAAAAACTAAATAAATAAAAAATAATGAAAGGGTTTGCTTTTACAAGGTGTGGATTAAATGCAATATTGTTAGATAATTCGAGATATTTTTTAACTTTCATATACTTTTTCCATTATGACGTCATTATTAGTATTATGACGTCAAAATGACGGGTTACCTTCTAGTCTTTATATATCTGTAATGCTTTAAGAACAGATTTTTCTAATGCTTTTATTTATATTTTTATTTTCGTGGATAAGCGTGGCTCCTTCAATTTTATAAAAACTTTACTCACTACTCTAGCACCAGAACCCATTTGTGAGAAATTTAGAGTTTACTTATACTATTTAGTGTAGCACTTTTTCACTTATTCTATAGATACTTACAGTAATAACTCTTCTCATGAACTTGAGACTTCCTATTACTTTTCACAACAAGAGGTCTGTTTTCTATCTTCTGGAATAACATCATAGTTCATTTTTAGTTTTAGATTATATGCATGTTCTGAGTAATTTCCCATCTAAGCCGGACGGTGGTAGATAGGTTTGTGACTCTGCCGTTTGGTACCAGAGTCTGTGAGGTTTTAAAGAGTGTACGTTGAGCCATTCGTAATTGGCTTTAACTGTCGGTATTAGAGATGAATTCCGGCTTACTTTTTAAGTTCTCAGTTCGCCCGAGTCGGGAAAACCCCAAACCAAACGATCTCGAATGATTTTGAGCTTGGGGGAGAGTGAGCCCGCCCCCAATGCTTATTCTCTCTCAGTTTGTATGCTAAAATAGAGTTCAGTTGGTGTTCAGTTCTTTTAAGTTTGGGTTCAGTTGAGTAAAGCAGCGTTTTGAAGCTGTTTTAAAAAGTAAATAAGCCTGAATAAGTTACATGCACTCTATTACATTTTGACTTTTTTTCTTCTTACAAAAAGCTACAGTTATGAATATTTTAAAATTTTTTGAAACTTTTCTATTTTTTTAAAATTCTCTGTGAAAAAAATGGCCCGAGCTCGGGCAGTGCAGCTCGAGTTTAGCCTATCACATCTGTAATAGATATCGGCCTTTTTAGATCGAAGAAAAAAATGACCCATGGTGCCCATTAAGCAAACCAACCAACTAAACGTACACATTTATCATTTATATTCATTTTCTCACGAGTCTTAATAAAAATACATCTGTTTATATAAACTACAGTTTATAGTGACATTTACACTGAAGTGCCACTGAATTAGGGATAGCAAAGCCTATGCAAATTGTGTAGCGCTGCGCATCATGTATGCGCAAGTGAGGGCGCTGTGGTAACTGCATATATAGCGCGTACTGTGGTTGTTCTGAATTAGTTGTTGGAATTGCTAGTATGGGTAAACTGCCTGATTTAGACGTCTTAGATCGCGGACAAATCGTAGGTGCGCGACGCATGGGCCATTCAATTTCCGAAATCGTCAGACAGCTAGGATTTTCAAGGTCGACAGTATCAAGAGTATACCAAGAATACATGGATGGTGGAAAAAAACTAGCGATCGGGCAAATTGCAAAGGACAATTAGCCTTGACAGTGCGTGGTGAGAGACGGCTCAGGCGTATTGTACGTAGCCAGCGAAGCCAAGCATTAGCTCAAATTACCACCCATTTTAATGACGGTGCCAGTCGTACAGTCAGTAAACGGACTGTGCAACGCTCGCTTCACCGTATGGGTTTCGGGAGCCGTCGACCTACGAGAGTACCATTGCTCTATACTCGCCATCGGGCTGCACGTCTTGCCTGGGCAAGAGAGCACAGAGACTGGAGTGTAGAGGACTGGAAACGAGTAGCATGGAGTGATGAGTCTCGATTCCGACTACTTAACGCCGACGGGAGGCTGAGAATATGGCGTCAGGCTCATGAAGCCATGGATCCTGCATGCCTGGCTGGAACTGTACAAGGGCATGGTGGCTCAATCATGGTCTGGGGTGTTTTTTCGTGGCACAGTTTGGGATCTTTGGTGCGTGTACCAACCTCCCTCAATGCAATTCGGTACGTAGAGTTGCTGGGTGATCACCTCCATCCGTTTATGCTGTTCTATTATCCGCACGGTAGTGGAGTTTTCCAGCAAGACAACTGTACCTCTCACAAGTCCCGGTTGGCTACTGGCTGGTTGGATGAGCATTCCTCTGACTTCTCTGTCATGAATTGGCCACCTAGAAGTCCAGACTTAAATCTTATTGAGCATCTTTGGGATGTTTTGGAACAAGGCGTGAAAGGCCATCACACAGCACCAAAGAACCTTACTGAATTATGGACAGCTTTAGCCAATATTTGGCAAGCCATTCCCGTGGAACGTTTCCAGAAACTTGTTGAATCTATGCCTCGTCGTGTGGCAGCCGTTATCAAGGCCAGAGGAGGCCCAACTCGTTACTAGGTAGGTATCCCTAATTCAGTGGCACTTCAGTGTATATTGTGATGAACATAAGCTCTGTTAAATGACCTGACCATTTCATGAAAATATTTCTGTTAGAATACGATCCGAGCTCGAGCAATGCAGCTCGAGTTCAACCTGTCACACCTCTAATAGATATCGGTCTTTTTAGATCGAAGCGAAGTATGACCCATTTTGTTCAGTAAGCAAATCAACCAAGCTTGGAAATTTATCATTCATATTCATTTTCTCGCACGTCTTATTAAAAAAAACATTTGTTTATATAAACTACAGTTTATAATGATATTTATACCGTGATGATCACGCACACTGTTAAATGAACTGACCATTTAGTGAAAATTTTGTTCCTGGAATAAGACGGGATGCTACCTAAAATCTGATTCAACTTTCTGGATTTGAGTCTAGATGCTGCACATGCGTTTGATACGCTTTCAGTACAGTTCAAACTAAGGCAATTCTATTTGAGTTCTTGAGTTTTTTCTCTATTCATACATCAAATTCAATTGGTGTTTTGAATTTCCATATCAAGGAAATTCCTCAAACAGGAATATGGCTTATTGTAAAAGACTGTGAAAGAAAACAACAGAAAGAGAGCAGAAATATGTAAGCTATTTGTAACGATGCAAAAATGTTACACAGCCGTGAAGTACCGCAATACCTCGATCCACAATGACGACAGCACTGTGCTATGGAGGAACCGTGAAGAATACACGCAGATCCGTGAGGTCTCGTGGAAATATTTCAGGTCAGATTACTTAGAGGGGAGGGGGAGTAAAAGCATGTCTCGCCGGGATGTAAGCATGCTTCTTCTGTTACGCTTCTGATGCCATGAAGTAAAAAAGCTCGAAAAGTAACGGGTTCATGAATCATCGTAAATGAGCCATTTTCTTCATGTCTTGGCAAATATTTTAAATTCTTTAAACCACATAGTCTTGTCGTCTGAACTCATTTGGAACAATTTGTACTGACAGATGTCTCTAAGTAAACTTAATTGACGTGTATTTTTTATTTCACTTTAAACAGCCATTTAAAATTCAGATACTCCGAGCAACTACAGGTGTTTTGTATTATATATAATCTACAAGTATAAAACACTAATAATAATGTTTTTATTTTTTTAAATTTTTAAATTTTTTTTTTTTTTTTTTTTTTTTTTTTTTTTTTTTTTTTTTTTTTACGGAGCCTGGATGACAAACATTTGCTTTCGCCTACTGAGAAATTTTTTTTATGTTATTGAATTAATTTTATCCTCAAAACAAAAATCCTGATTTTATATGCAAAAAAAAAATCAAAAACTCGTATTTCAAATTATTCAAATGATATTTAAATTTTAAAAGATATTAATGTCACATTATTCACACAACAAAGAGACACATGCAATGAAATTTACTTGAGTGGTTTTTATTATTACTTTAATGCTTGTATGAGAGAGTTTTTCTTTCGAAAATGTGTGTTTAAAATGTATGATATAAAAAAAAATATTTATTGTTTCTAATAAAGAGGTGGGATGAAGTGAAAAGTAAATAACCCTATATTAAATTTACGGGATAAATCTTTCAGGTTTTTTAAAACTTTTAATCATTTTTTTAAATCCTTCTCGAATAATTAATAACTTGCTTTTCAAGGAAACGCATGAAATGCTTTATGCTAATTTAAACTTTAGAATGCACTGTGAGGGTAGATTATTTATAAAAAATATGCAGTATATAGTGTCATCAAAATCACATAACTTGATGCTATTGAAGCTAAGATCTTTATGCATTTATTTACTATGCGAGGATTCATTGTCATTTTCTTCCCTTACAGTAATTATGAAGATTTAAGTATTTACTTTTAATTGCAACAGAATTAAAGTTGCATGACCATGGTCATGGTAAGTCTAGGTTCACAGGTGCTGTGGCTTGCTAGAAATGCATCGTATCTGTGCCAATATGTGGTTTCTCTTAAGAGGGTTTATTCGAAGCATAATTTATCATCTTCAAACTCTTTCTAATCTTTACAAGCTCTCTTCAGTCTTTTAATTAATCATCTAAATTTTACACCACAAATTCTGAAGGATGCTTGTTCCTTTCCGATGTGGACTAGTTTGCGGTTTGACCGCAATTTATCAGTCACCAGTAGAAATTTGTGACCCTTGCTAATGAGTCTATAAAGAATGCTATGTGTATGGCTCGAAATGCTGGAGGTGCCTATCTCGTTAGGTTGTATTTAAAGCATTTTTTGTAATCTCCTCTACTTGTATGAATACCTAAATAAACGAGAAAATCATATTTTCAATTATATTAACCTCAGACTTTTTAGGTTGAATGGTACCTAAAAAGTCTGAGGATAATTAGGTACCCTAAAAGTCTGAGGAGTAGAAATTTGTGACCCTTGCTAATGAGTCTAAAAAGAATGATAGCTATGTGTATGGCCTGGAAAGCTGGAGGTGCCTATCTCGTTAGGTTGTATTCTAAGCATTTTTTATGATCTCCTCTACTTGTATGATTACCTAAATAAACGAGAAAATCACATTTTCAATTATATTAACCTCAGACTTTTTAGGTTGAATGGTATCTAAAAAGTCTGAACCTAAAAAGTCTGAGGATAATTACGTAACCTAAAAGTCTGAGGAGTAGGAATTTGTGATCCTTGCTAATGAGTCTAAAAAGAATGATAGCTATGTGTATGGGCCGGACAGCTGGAGGTGCCTATCTCGTTAGGTTGTATTCTAAGAATATTTTATAATCTCCTCTACTTGTATGATTGCTTAAATAAACGAGAAAATCATATTTTCAATAATATTAATCTCAAACTTGTTAGGTTGAATGGTTTTAGGATGAATGGTAAGAATTTGCTTAACTTGACAAGGTGCTAATTTTTTTTTACCTATTGCTACTACATATCATGGGGCTTTGGAAAATCATTTAATGTGAATAGACCCTAATAATTTCAAGTAAGACCAGAATCGAGTGCTAATATCTATGCTTACTGTTTGATCTTAAAACTTTTTACAACGAAGAATCTGATAGAGACGGCTAAGGTGTTAAATTTTTCCTATTGCTGTCGTATATCAAGTAGCCAAGTTAAGCAACACTGGCACAACCCTTTCCCATTTATCACTTTCTACTTTATTACAAAAAAAAAACAATCTGTTCCACTCATTCTCACTCACATCCTTTGCCTCGTTTAGAACGAAAAAAAAACTTGGCATGATTTGGAGACCTTAAACAGCATAGGATTGGACTTAGTTTTCGGAATTAACCCTGCTTACAGACCTTACAAACTTTATAACCTGGAGTCATGCCATAATCTCTTTCAACGAACTTCCCTCAAAATACAATGGCTAGACTAGAAATCAAAAACAAGATTTTCTACTAGTCCGAATAGACGTGTTATATACATTGCACCTCTAGTTCAGCTGATGATCCTCAATTGTAAATCACACATTCTCTCCATCTCAGCGATATTGAGAGGCAAGTGATCTCCAGTCATTTAACTCTGGGTGGGGGGTGCGGGGGTGGAGGGGAAGTCTACCAAAACCGACAACTCATCCATGCTCATTTTCGGTCATAAATTTTTCTTCCCTTAAAATACACAGGTGTACCGACAACAACTGTAGCAGGGAACAACGTCATAACCTCTAATTATGAACCTCAGAATTACACTTAAACTTCCCACCCGGTTCGGAAATCGAATTTGAAGCCATTGACTCTCTGAACAGATCTACTGAGTTAATATACCCCTTAGCCATGATCTTCACTGATGAATTTCACAAATTGTTTTTTTTTTAAAATTCGTTATTTACCGTTTTAAGCTTCTATTTAAAGATACACCTCTCTCTTTCTGTGATATACCCACAAACGGGGAGAAAAACGTTACTGATTAGTATCTACTTAGGACTAATAAATAATAATATATTATTATTATTAACACATCTACAAAGCTAAACTATTTAATGTGCACTATAGTCTAACCATTTGGTGTATACAGAAGGTCGTTCGCACTTTAAGGAAACGATTTTGATAATTAGGTTTTATGTATAAATGCCGTATTTTATGCGGTGATTTGCTTCTATCTGATAGCCATGGTTCTTGACAATAGCTGTAGCTTGAATTTTCCAAGAAAGTAAATTTTTGCTTAGTACTGTTATGTCAGTTTTACCTCATTCCTTTTAGACTGTTTTCCAAAGTCCTTTCAGTGTTCTTAGATGCCGTTTTCCTATGGCTAGTATTAAAAAAAAAGAACTCGCAAAAGTCCATTGGAGAAGAGTCAGGTAATTTTACAGGTCTTTCAGTAGATGGGATTACACTTTATTCCTGTTTCTGATTCTTTCTTTGCTAAATAAGCGGTAGTTGATTTAGACGTGTGACTAGAGGCTTTGTCCATATGAAGCTCAACTTTATCAATGTCTTTTCCATATAAGGCTGGAATTTCTTCCTCAAAAATTGGTTCTAAAATATTCTGCTGATAGTAGAGTGAATTAATTTTGGCTTTACTTGAGACATTTTTTATTTTTAATTTGCCGTTGTAACAAAATCCTGCAACTCTCATGAACTCCTTTGAGAACTTTTCTGTACACTGACGTAGCCATTTTGTACGGTCATTCCCGTCTGTTGAGCAATAGAAAATTGATCTTTTTTTATTACAGTCACTTAAATACACCCATGCCCCATCGAGTGTTACCACAAATTTTCATTTTCCAGCAGCTAGGTGTTTTTCACATAATTTTCTACAATTTGTTTTTCTTTCAGCAATATGCTTTGGCAAAAGCAAATGAACTTTAGGTTTAAACATCTTTCTTAACTTCAAATCTTTATGAATGATTTTACTTACAGTATCAGAAGACATTCCTAGTTTCGATGCAATGGATCTTTGAGTAGGCGTATTTTCTTTTAGGATCAGAGACTTCACTTTCTTGATATTTACCTGCGTTAGAACAGTCTCAGGATGAGGTTTAGTGGTCATGTTTTCATTTTTACTTTCAGTTAGACGTTTTTTTCCCTTTCAAATTTAATATATTATAAATACCTATTTTTAAAATGCCATAACCGCAATTTTTACACCGCTTTATAATTTGTTGATACGAATATTTCTCCCCGGAAAGTGCAGTTACGTAACCTTTGAGCCATCTATCAAATTTACAAGCCATTTTCAAAATAAATCTTATATTTTACATTCCAATCAAAACAAAACCATAGCAGACGATTATTCTGAAGTTGCCAAATTTTTATCTCAAAATGCAAACGCCAAAAACAAATTACAAAATCGTTTCCATAAAGTGCGAACGACCTTCTGTATAATTTCAGACTTTTATTATACTTAATCGATTTTATACACAATTCAAAATTTCTAATGTACTCGAAAGGATATTTAGATTTAAATATTATTCCTTGATTAAAAAAATTATAAAATTTTAAAATAGTAATGTAGAAATCCACCACTGTCGAAAGATATCTATGGCAGATGTTGATATGTCCGAAAAATTCGATTTTATGCTTTAAGTTGATATGTCACACTTAAAATTGGTTCTTTAATGTGGCAAAAGCTGATAGTGGAATTATGAAATAATACTAAGTTATTCGTATTGGCAAATTCTGTTATGATTAAAAGAGGTAATACTTGGTCCCTAATTGAATATTTTAGTCCCTAATTGAAAATTTTCATTGAAAACCAGCCATATGCTTGAGGATGATTACGATTAACTAACGAATATTTGGTTTGAAAAACTGAATTGAGCGATTTTATATTGCACAACAAAAGTTACTTTTTTAATTTGCCGAATACATGAAAAAATGACTTATCAACATCTTCCATAATGCCACAGATATATTTTTACAGTTTAAAAATATGCAAACAGTAGAATTTTAACATCCGTAATAGTAATGAATGTTTTTGAATGTGTTTTGAAATGTTAAAACATAATACATAAAAAAACACGGGATTTATCGAAAAACATATTTTAACTATGCAGTGCTAAATTTTAAATGAAAAACAGAGATACATGTAGTTGCTTATTATTATGTCAAACAAAAATGTGGCCATCCATATTCGTAAATTTGCATTACTAAAATATAATTTTTCCTTCTTGGAATTTTTTTCATTAAATTGAAAGCGACTGTTTTGGTATTTATGACTGTCTCTCTAAATTTTAATTTTAATATCTCACGCAAAATGGCTTTTATTTTGTGTTTATATTATCATCACCCGAAAACGCATGAGTCATCTTTTTACCTCATTAAAAAGGTTTGAAAGAGATAATTATTTTTCGGAGAAGACGTGAAATTTCTGTTCTGAAATTAAATTTGACAGAATTAATAAATGATAAAGTCAATAACGGGATAATTCCAACCTCAGAATGTTTCAGTAGTTAAATAAAAAGACGCCTTTCCTTCATGTTTGTACCCTCAAGATGAATACACGCAGCTCTCTTAAATTTACAGTCATTAATTACTTTTTTTGCAGTTTTGGGGAATGAAATTAATTTCCATTTCAGTACTAGCTTCCTTAACACCAGCCAATGACAAAATCCCTCCTCATTCAGAAAAAGGAAAAAAAAAAGTCAAAAGGGAAATATAATTTTCCACGAAAATACATTAAAATATTTATACTTGAACTAAATTCATCTCAGTTAATAAATGATAAAGGCGATAGCAAATTGATTCCGACCTCTTAAAGGCCGTAAAAATTATTATGACGTCAAAATTGCTGAGATTCTCATTCAGAAATGTTTAATAAACGTCTCCCTGGAAGAATTAATAACACCACACAGAAAGAGTGAGAACTTTTTATGCACCATCACAGCCTTTATGTATGCATATGCGGTCGTAAAAAACTGCACGTAAGAAAAAAAATCTCATAAGTAGCAATAGAATTACTCCGTGAAACCAGAAACAAATCCTTTTCACAGCGAAGCGTTAAAAATTATGGAAGTCGAGATGAAAAAATATACAATAATAAGATAATAGTAAAAAACGCACGCCCTGTGGCGTCTTCGAGCGGTCATATTCTTCTTACAGGCGAAATTAAATGTCACGCCAGAAGTCGGAAGTGGAAAAAAAGGGGGCGAAAAAACCGCCACTGGGGGAAAAAAATGGTTGGGAGATTCTCGCAAAAGAAGGAATCGCAGAGGTGTGAACAATGGGGAGCGCGCAGAATGTAATCCTGAACTTTTATTACTAAGTGTTCATCGGATTGCATTTATCTTGAAGTGGGTCAGCCCACTTAATGGGAGAAAATAGGGAGTTAAGATTAAATAATTCTAAAGGTGAGACCACTTCCCCTCACGTAACATCGATAGGACATTTACACTACGATTGTCTGAACGAAGCTTGCTCCTCGGTATCATGCAGACCGTTATTGATTGATTTTATTGACGAAAATACCCGAATCTTTGTTGACGGCTGTTTAGCAGCATTCCTTAAGAAGGTGGTGTATTCATTTGATATTATCTTAAGCGGATCAGTCAGATAAATCAAAGTTACGAACACCGATGACACTTCTAAGATTTGTCTTTTACTGTTTTAGATTCCTGGTTAATACTTTTTTTCGTTTCGGTTGCAGAATAAATATTGTTAGCATGCTGTAACTGGTTTCTATAAAGCTCCAAGACAAAACTGGTGTTTGAAGATTGCAAATAATTATCAGCTAACTTTGGTACGCCTAAAATTTTTTTTGAAAGTTTAACGCCCTGTCTAACAAAAGTTGAAAGAAGTTTTCTAAAGATCCGTAAAATCTAAACTCATGGCACAGCAGTCCGCTGTGGACAAAGATCGGCGGTGCCCATCTTCGCTTTCTTGATCGGAAGCTTGGGGTGCCATACAACATATGTCTCAGTCAGGTGTTCAACCTGACTTAGGACCCCAGAGTTTAGTTCCCAACAAGCTTGGTCCTCATTTATCGACCAACTCAAGGGATGAAAGGCTGAGTTGACCTTGCCCAGTCTCAGGATCGAACTCTGAACCTGTGGTGTGGCAGCTTGAAGCTACGCCACCACTACGCCACCACTACGCCACCGTGCGTCTCTAAAAATCCCTACAAGACTGATCAAATTTTTATTATGACAACGTGGACATTATCGTTTTGTTACTTGACTTTTAGTCCAGAAACTGGCTTGAAATGCATCTTGATATGTAAAGATGCAGTTAAAATACGAAAATAGCTGTTCTTGGACACATGTGTAGAAAAATGGACTCTATCTATGCATTCCCTAAATTTAATAGAAAAAATACCCACAGCCAAAAAAATCTAGAAGTTAATGCTGATCATAAAATCGTAAAAAAATTAAGGTATCGAGAGTTGGTGAGTTGAGACACTAAAATAAAAAAAAAAATGCTTACTAAAAGGATAAACCTTTAGAAATGCATATTGAAAATTTATATCACTTAAAAAAAACAAAGAAATTATTTGAAACTATATCAAAACATGTCAAAAAGACCTATGATAATTATATTCTACATGTATTCTGTGTCTGACCTGCTAAATCACTAGGGATGGGAATTATGGTATTTGATATATGGTTTTTCTTACTTTATGAATAGTTATCCCTCAGTACAGTAAAGAAGTATGCAAGATCTTTTCCTAGAGTATATATGTTGTAAATAGCAAATACAAAACGTTTAGTCCAATAATTACAGGAAAAATTACATACTTAATGTACTACTAAATAGAGTTTATTGAAGAAAAAATAAAAGATAGAGGGAGCCCCTATGTTGCAATGACTTAGCACACCTATTTGGCTAGCAGGAAATCATTGGGAGCTTATCCGAAAATACGTCTTAAAATGGAATAATTTGTTATCCTTACTGTCTTACCTAGTGCACTCACTGCATTATGTTGTTTTCTTTCAAAAAGACTTGAATATATTCTTTATTCCAGTTAAAGTTTTGATCACTTAACCACTTCATTCTATCATCATAAGGTCTGAAATATAAGAATGAAATTAGCAGTTTAAAGACTTTCTGAATATGAAATTTCTGTTCCTAACTTCTGAGACATATTATATATATATATATATATATATATATATATATATATATATATATATATATATATACATTGATAAAAAAGATTGATACACATCAAAACACATTGATAAGACACAAAAAGATGGATTTCTTATCACCTAATTTAATCAAATTTAGTACTTTGCCGCTCATATAACTTTTTTCTGCTCAGTGTTTGAAAGAAGTAGAAATAATTCTTTGTGGCTTTCAAATTTTAAGAATTATTATCGAAAACCATAATTACAATTTAGGAAGTATCATAAAATGTCATTGAAAAATTAAATGGAAAGAAAGAATTTACAAAAGAAGTACTCAGACACCAGTGGCGTAGCGAGGGGAGGGCAAGGGGGTCTATCATTACCCGGACGCCAAATGGTCCCCAAGACCATGGGGAGCGCGAAAAAGGTATCGTACCCTGGGCGTCAGTTATGCTCGATACGCCACTGTCAGACACAATCATATTAAAAGAGAAAGAATTGAGGATCCCACTGCGCATGTCAAAAAGTTAAAAATCAAATTAACGCTGAAAAGCATTTGATCCCTGTTGAAGCAAGGACCCACAAAATATCCCTTGGATTATATCTCACTAATAAAATAACACAGAAGGAAATAAAAGGATATTTCGAAGATTTTCTGGTGATCATAAAATGCCAAAATTATAAATGAAAACTACAATTACGAAATTAAGAAGTAAAAAAAAAAATGTTTTTTAATTAATTATTTAAAATTAAGAAAATTCCGAAAAAATAAAATAAAATTTTTAACAAGGAACTAGAAAATAAATATCAGATAAAATCATATGAGAATGGACTAACAATGCTTTTAGGACACATTTAAGGAATTTTTGGAGCACTTCCGGGTATTGATGAAATCTCCTTCCAATGATGTATCAATCGTGTGTGAACTGGTATTTTTAAAATTCCATAAAGTTATCCCTCTAAAGATTTTATTAAATATTGCTTTTTCTATTAATGGAGCAAACGAGGAAATATGTTGATCAAATCTGATCTAACACTGATCAAAAGGTTAACAGGAAAATGTTAAGTTCCGTCATGGGGTGATTAACATTATGGAGGGGGGTTGATCTTCAAGATATTATAACTATAACGACTCCCGTACAATAATGATTATCTTCGCACGTGAAAATTCCAGGAAGACCACCCAGCGCACGGCTTGTGCACTTAAGTCATTTAAACTACCTGTGTTGAGACCTACATACACAGACAGTCGCCGTAGCGACAGAAGAGGCTGTAAGAGCTAACGACAGCTCGCGGAGCAGTAATCCAATTACAAAAGGGGAGCCGCAGACCGCAGATGCCTAGTCAGCTGAGAATGTAAGTGGACAAAGAAATAAGACGTTTCCCAGACCTTTTAAGAACGTTCATTGGAGGTATATAAAGTCGCCGAATGCCTGTGAAGTTAAGTTAGTTAGAGATGTAGTGAGAGTTAAGTAAAGCTGAAGCCGAGACAAGATGCTGCCGGATTGGTGCTGGGCCTAGAAAGACTTGAATGAGCGCAGCGACAACTCAAGTGTGACCCTCCTCGTCGATGCCGCGTGAAACCATGAAATTAATTTGTTTTATTTTGTAAATAGCCTGTATTTAATCGAGAAATGCGATTAAAGCATAAAATAGAATAAGGATGGCAGTCATATTTTTTAAGGCAAAGTCCATACATAACATTTGTTTATACTACAGATTAAACTATTCAGTGATACACTATTGTTTCCTGGTATTATTAGTAATATCGATGAAAAAAAAGAATGACACTATAATTTTTCCTACCGGCTTATATCATGTAAGAGAATGCTACTTTTACCTTTCGTCCGTTTATATATATATATATATATATATATATATATATATATATATATATATATATATATATATATATATATATACATATATATATATATATATATATATATATATATAATTAATATATATATATATATATATATATATATATATATATATATATATATATATATATATATATATATATACAGGGCTAGATTTGAGGCGGAACGCGCCGGAATGGA
Organism: Dolomedes plantarius; assembly: GCA_907164885.2. Lineage (NCBI taxonomy): Eukaryota > Metazoa > Arthropoda > Arachnida > Araneae > Dolomedidae > Dolomedes > Dolomedes plantarius. The sequence goes on along the minus strand of OU015501.1, from coordinate 80,632,661 downwards.
GTTCCGGTACCACTCTTTATCAATAATTTGGAATCCCCCCCCCCACACACACACCCCGGGAGGTTACCGTTCCGGCACATCTATTTCTAGAAATCTAGCACTGTATATATATATATATATATATATATATATATATATATATATATATATATATAGATAGATATATAGATATATAGATAGATAGATAGATATATAAATAGATAGATATATATATATATATATATATATAAATAGATAGAGAGATAGATAGATATCATAAATCACGGAATATTTCTCAGTTTCATTTCTCGTATCATTTGATGAAGAAAAAAAACTGAGTCGATACTCTTTATTCATTTTATTGGCTGAGTTACCGTGGGACAGTTATCCTTGGACCTGAAAAATAAGTAAAAAGTAAGTAATCCCAAAGTTGATTGTCATCAAATCCCTCTGCTCTACCAGAAAAAGATAATCCTCTCCCCAAGTAAAGGATTTTGGTTATTGTATTGTAATATGCTGGCTGTTGTCATTCTACATATTGTACTACTATTTGACGACAATCAATAAATCATGTGCTAATAAGTCTAGCACATTTTATTTATGTATATCTATAAAATTTATACAATGAATGTATCATGTATATATATATATATATATATATATATATATATATATATATATATATATATATATATACAACCTCTGACAATAAAGTTCGGTGAATGAAGTCAGAACGGCCGATCTGGCAACACTGGCAAAACAAAACGCTGCACCTGCGTAGCGGTAGGTGTTGACCATCTGCCCCCACCGTTGTTCAGTTGAGCGTCGTTTGTGTTCCGTGTAAGACTTGTTTTACAAAGTGCTTGTTTAGTGCGTTTGTTCCGTGCGACAAATCGTTACCCACAATTTAGGGATGAGAAAAACGTGTTGTCGTCTTGTGCCACATCACTTGGATGACGATCACAAGCATGCACGTTTAGAGGCTTCACAGGATTTTGTCGAAACGGCGGATGCGACACCAAACTTCTTGAACTGTATTGTCTTGAACTGTATTGAGGATGAGTCCTGATGTCTCAGGTACGACCCTGAAACGAAACGGAAAAGCATGGAATGGCGTTCTCCTGCATCACCTCGTCGGAAAAAGGTCAGAGCAGAAAAATCACGCATCAAAACGATGGTCATCACCTTTTTTGATAGTCAAGGCATTATCCACAAGGAATTTCTACCTGAGGGAACGACAATGAATGCTGAAGGGTACATTGAAATTTTGACCCGTTTCATGAAACGTCTACGCAGGGTACATTGAAATTTTGACCCGTTTCATGAAACGTCTACGCAGGGTACGACCCCAGTACGCACAGCAAGGTTCATGGTTTTTTGTTCACGACAATGCTCGCCCTCACACAGCCAATATCGTCAAACAGTTCCTGGCAAAAAAGGGGGTGGTGCAAATTTAACATCCACCATACTCGCAAGATCTCAATCCTCCAGACTTCTTCCTATTCCTACAACTCAAACTCGCTTTGAAAGGAAAGAGATTTGACGATATTCCTGACATCCAACGAAACGTGACGAGGCTTTCGAACTCCATCCCAAAAGAAGACTTCTTGCAAAGTTTCCAGAGCATGTATAGCAGATGTCAGCGGTGCATAGTTATGGGAGGTGACTATTTCGAAGGTAGTAAGGTAACTTTCATTAATATTTCATCTACGTTAATGTTACAGGACTATTCACCGAACTTTATTGTCAGACCTTATATATATATATATATATATATATATATATATATATATATATATATATATATATATATACAGGGTGTCCATAATTAAACTTCCCTACTTTAAAATTGTCTACAGTTGAAACTATTGTTCAGAAAGTTATGAAATTTTGTGAAGGACATATTGAAGGGATGGGAATTTGTTTGAGTGAACAAAAAAATTAGTTCAAAATTTCACCACCAAAGGGCGTTTTTGAAGAATTACACATTTACGACTGGTTCTTTACTTAAGATTTCACCATCTTTTTATCCATAGGTCACCCTAACACAATAACTCATACTCTTCAAATCTTACAATCTTTAAAGTGATTGCAAACTCGATCGGAAGCTTGTTCGATAACTAATTTTTGGACAAAAGATTTGAAGGAACGAAGAAGGAACAAATATGCAAACTAATTTTTGTCGACGTAGAGCAGAAGCAGTTATAAAACCTAGAAACTTCCATGGAGATTTTGTTTTCAGCGTGCTTGCTATTGCTAATCAGAATGTCATCGTTTCGATTACCAGATCGAGCTTTCTTAGTAAAATTGTTTTACCAAAACCATAAGTCATCACTAGTTGCTCTACGAAAATTTTGGAGTTTGAAGGGGATACGAAAAGGTCCATTAACTGTTAAAGGTCTTCGATTAATGGTGGCCAAATTTGAAGAAACTGGTTCTTTTAATATTCGTTCTGAAAGAGGAAGGAAACCTGTTTCAACATAAGTTGTAGAGAAGGTTGCGCTTCAGGTGGAAGAAGACAAAGTTACCAATGAACAGGCTAGTACCAGTGTCCGTCGTGTGGCAGAAACATTGTATCTGCCCCGTTCAACTGTCCAGAAGGTCATGCGGAATATCCTCTGGTATTATCCGTACAAGCTTCAATTTGTGCAGAGGTTGCTTACGCATGATTTCGAGACTCGACAGCGGTTCTCACTTCAGTTTCTTGCTCGCTTTGAGGTTGATGCAGAATGGCCTTGGAATATCCTCTGAACAGACGAGGCACACTTTTATTTGGACGGTTTGGTGAATACTCACAACTGTCGAATTTGGGAACCAGAAAATTAGCGTTTAATCTTAGATGTTCCGATGCATTCTTTGAAAATAACCGTGTGGTGTGGATTTTCTACATTTTTTTTTCTCGGCCCGTATTTCTTCGAGGGATTAAGTCCAAGAGGTCCAGTATGTTCGGTCACCGGGGAGCGATATGCATCCTTGTTACTGAATAAAATTGTTCCGGATCTGCAATCACGTCAGAGCCTTTCACACACAATTTTTATGCAAGATGGAGCTCCTCCACACATTAGCCTTCGTGTTAAGAACGTTCTGGAAAATCACTTTATAGAAGAACATGTCATCAGCCGCCGCTTTCCTAATGTGTGGCCTCCCCGATCTCCAGACCTCAACCCACGTGACTTTTGGCTTTGGGGCTATGTGAAACATCTAGTCAGTCTTGATAAACCAAGAACTATACCTGATCTGAAAGACAGCATTTCACGACATGTTCTCAGCATTTCCCCAGACACACTGCGGTCAACTGTAGAACATGCTATCTTGCTATTTCAAATGGTAGCTGAAAAGGATGGCTGTCATGTTGAACATGTCTTGTTGAAATAAATTTTTTTAACTATAGTAAATGTTGGCTAAATGTGTAATTCATCAAAAATGTCCTCTGGCGGTGAAATTTTGAACTAATTTTTTTATTTGCTCAAAGAAATTTCCATCCCTTCAATATGTCCTACACAAAATTTCATAACTTTCTGAACAATAGTTTCGTCTGTAGACAACTTTAAAGTAGGGAGGTTTAATTATGGACACCCTGTATATATGTGTGTGTATGTGTGTACGCGCACGTGTGCGTGCATAATGAATCGAGAAAAAGGAGTTAAAAATATATTAAAAAATATAAGGTATATACAGATTGGGTACAGATAAGGTATATACAGATAATATAAGGTATATACAGATCGATACCGAGAGAGTCCATGAGAGAGTATAAAGGCAATTAAGTTTGCAAAAGTTGTCGAAAAAATTTATCAGCAAAGCACTAACTTAACACAAACAACCTAATAACATTTAAAAGGAAATTAAGAGTTTAAAAACATAATAACAAAAATTAAAACACATATGTGAAAAAATTACGTCAAATTAAATGACAGTAAAAGGTGTGTAAAGGCCTTTTTATGGAAGATAAGCCGTTTATTGCTTGCTGAATTATATTTTTAGGGTAAGATATAAGTTCGCACATCTCCTTAATGAGCTGCATATTTTTTTCTGAAATTATATGTGCATAACCATTTATTGCGGATTAATAACCTAACAATAAGTTGAAACAGAAAACCAAAACTTGATGGTATTCCAAATCCAGATTTCCAGAAATTAATTGTTCAATGATATCATTAAAAACTAATATCACTAATTATAATAATAATACTAATTTCTAATATTACCAATTTCTGGTATATTGCTAATGTCTGGTATTCTTGATTTGGTTTACCTCCATGTTTTGGTTTTCTGCTTTAACGTTTTATATTTTCTTCTCACACGGGTAAGTGCTGCGACATGTAGACTTACTATGCAAGTGTTTTGTATTAAAATTACGATTCTTTATTATTTGTAATAGTTACAAAAGTTTACTTTCGTCCCAACTTAATATATATATATATATATATATATATATATATATATATATATATATATATATATATATATATATATATATATATATATATATATATATATATATATAAATTTGAAGTTCCTTAGCATATCGCGAGTATAAAATATACTCACAGGGAAAAAAAAAAAAGAGGTTTTGAGTCAAAGGTACAAATTGCCAGTTCGGGAGGATGTCTTTAAAGGTGCAGGGGGTCCCTTACAAGTGACACATGTCGGTAAACAAGCGGAGCTCCTGCACGTTGTTTGCAGCCCATCCAAACAAACAGGGTGCGCTTTCCCTGTCGCAGATTAGCTACGCTGCCACATTCCAGGAAACGGAGAAGTAATTATCGCCGGATGTCGTACTAGCGGACCTAGTTTGGGAGAAGCCTATCGCTATGACGAATGGGCTTGCCTTCCCAAGGATAATATTTCTGGAAAAGGGATTAAAGGAGTCAAAAGCAACCGATAATGCCGTTTACTGACAGACTACGTATGGGCGGGGGACTTTATTCAACTGGTCGAATTTCGAATAGCAGTGGGGTGGATATGGCTGGAAACGAGTTTCCGTAGGTTATAACGTTATGTGTGGGGATACGTAATTTTCGTAATTACGAAATGGATGTGAATAAATGCGAAATTTGCCTATATGAGCGAATATATGCGGAAAGTATTTTTTTACTACTTTTTCGGCCAAAACTCGGTGATAAACGGCTTTTTAAGCGAAGTTAGGTAATAATAGTAATAATTTATATGTAAATTGCTTAGATAAGCAATTAACATATTTGCTTATCTAAGACCATCCACGATCTTTAACTAAGTGATCCCACTCTCGAAATTTGCTTATTACTTATTGCTAAAGACTTAAACAAGAGAATGTGGTGACTACTACAACGTTAGCTTTTAACTAAGAATTTTGATACTAACCTAACACAATAAGAAAATTGTAATTTTTAAAAATAAATTTCAAATTTTTTGAATTTATATATATATATATATATATATATATATATATATATATATATATATATATATATATATATTGATTGATTGATTGCGAATAAATGCGAAATTTTATATATTTTAAGTTTTTTTTGAGAAATTTCGATATTTTTTATGCGATATTTATATACCCCTAGTTATGTGTCACCTCATTTTTTAAAATCCCAAATTTACTGCCATAAACAATCATAACTCCAGAGGAGTATTTCGTGGTATAATCGTTACTCTTTATAATCTTTTAGTCATGAAACTCCTTAATAAGAGTTTTCCGCATCGTTCATAAATTAAAAAATTCGACTAGAGCGAGGGACGTTAAATTATTTAAATAGGTAACGTCTTAAAGCACTCTAGATATTAAATAAGAAATATTTCATTGAAACTGGGGTTTGTTAAAAGATAATCAATTAAATGGTCTTTCTACTTCATGGGTATATTTAAATGCAGACTCTTCTTTCAAAGTAAATAGAAGATAAAAGTATCAAAACTCAGGGATAAAGATAAAAAAAACTTAGGAGATCCACTATAAAATAGTTATAAAAGTCTCAATTTGATTTAGCTAATTTGTTCCTAAAGAAAAACGTCTTTTCAACCTTTAGCCTTATTGAAGTTTTTATGAATGTTTCGTAGAGGATCTGCTATAGTTTTTACCCCTCGATTTCCCTTCCAAGGGTATTCACACGCAGTCCAAGCCCTGTCCAAGAAGTTTTGAACAGGGAATACGAATAACTCACCATGAATGATAGGTGATTTATGTGCAGCGAGCGTGTTAATTTTATTGCCCTAAGAACCAAGAGGGCAAACACTTTTGAGGCGGGGTTAAAATGGAAAAAAAATTAGGAGATTCCTTAAAATAAAAAAAAATAATAATAATGTGTTGTTACTTACAGTTTTTTAATGGTAATAATGATTTAGGAATATCAACGTTAAAAGTTAAGATATTTATACCTAACTAGCTGAATACCCGTGCTTCGCTACGGAGTACATTCAAATTAAATACAACGGTCAATGCATGCAATTAATACCCCCCCCCCAAAAAAAAAAAAAATATATATATATATATATATATACATTTATAATAAATACAATGCTCAATGTATGCAGTTAATACCAAAAAAATATACATTTATAATAAATACAACGGTCAATGTATGCAATTATTTTGTATGTCTAATATCCATAAAACATACTAATTTGAATTAAATTCTTAAAAAAATTCCATCTCAATTAGTCTAGTGATTAAATTTTATCTTTTACCATATTTTAATTTTTTTTGTCAATTTATTTCGTTGTTATGCACGTGACCCAAAATTAATATAAAGTATCAGAAAAAGAAAAGAAACCACGTGATCAGCATTTAATAAATTAAATTCTAAAAATTAATATTAAAAATTCACCAAAAATCAGAAAATGGAGGTAAAGATTCAAAAAAGATTTCAATTTAAAGGATGTTTTATGATCTTTCTCGTGATATAAATTTTATAACCCTCAAATTATTATTTTAAGTGCAAACTTTAAAAAATGTTACAAAAACAGCTTAAAAATTTAATTTAAAAAAATCTAAGAAAATTTTTTCAAAAATCTTTCTTAATAAAAATCATAATCACCCCTACACTATAAGAAGAATCGCCATGCAAAATTTCAGCCCTTTAGGTCCAGCGGTTCGGTCTGTGCAATATCTGTCAGTCAGTCAGTCATAGAACTGTTTTATATACACTAGTTATCAAAAATTTAGGACAAATCACAAATGATGTTTAACAGGTTCAAAACTAGGCCAATCTGTTTAAAATTTGAATATGTTGTTAAGTAAAAGGTGCTAAACAATATTACATTATGCAAAATAGTGGCGCTGCAGTCGGAATACGTCATTTGCGAGGAGCATAAAAGTGCATGTCTCAGAGCAAGGCAACAATTGTCGCTGCGAGGCTGAGATTAGACATCTGGCATAGCCAAATTGTAAAAATGACCTCCAGGCATCATTTGATCGAAGAACTGCGATGGCGAGCAATTGGGAGACGACAGGCAGGACAAAGTCGGACAGAAGTGGCCAGATGGCTAAATGTGAGTCCGTCTGTGGTTCATAGATTTTGGCAACAATTTCTAACCACGCATTCGGCATCCAGGAGGTTCAGCCAAGGACGGCCATACGCTATGATGAGTGCCGATGACCTATATTTGTCATTATGCGGACGAAGGAATAGAACCGCAACTCCGTCTGCAGATCCTCCGTTGCTGCAAGCTCTGAAAGGTTGGTATCGTCGTCAACCGTGCGTAGAAGGCTTCACGTAGGTGGACTTTTTGTAAGCCGACCAGCCATTTGCGTCCCGCTCACATCACGCCATAGGCGGGAACGTTTGCAGTGGGCACGTCAACATGTCCACTGGACGCGTGACCAATGGAGAGCTGTTCTCTTTGCGGATGAGTCTAGGTCAGTGGTCGGCAAACCGTGGCTCGCGTGCCATATGTGGCTCTTTGGCCCCTTCAGTGTGGCTCTTCCACAAAATACCACGTGTGATTGAAACTTCATGATGACTGGTTTTCTCATTTCTGTTTTTACATACTTAGTTGGTGTTTATGGACCTTTAACTTTAGGCAAGTGCTCTGAGTAAAAACCATAATTGTAGTTAAAATCCGTACCCCTGCGGTTGGTAATTCCACCTGCCTCTGTCCGAAGCACTTTGCCTTCCCTCCAAGGTACCCCCACCAGCGACACTTTCCCCTCCACTCGGTGTCGTTCGGTTGGGCCGCTGGATACGCAGCGCGGGGGAGGCCGTGACCTTCGAAATCCCAAAATCTTCAATACCGAAGGTCACGGAGAGACGAGCGCGATTCATGCAGCCAGTTGAGCGAGCCAGCAGTCAGTAGTCTCATTGTGCACAGGCCCCAACGGATTCACCAACGTGAGACAGCATCTCCCCTCCCCGTTTGTTTTTAGATGTGTGTGAAGCAATAACCACCCACTCTTCTCACTCCACATTTACACAGTCGTGAACGAGGAGGGTCGAATAGCGGGGAAGAGTGAAAAATGGGTGTGCAAATGGAACCCTTGCAGATAACCCCGCTATTCTCCTCCCCAGTCGTGGCGATCGCTTCGGGGGCGGTTTTTCAAGCCCGAGTCAAAAGAACGAGTTCCACGTCTCCCCCACGTTGGGGAGCGGTTTATCTGGCCCGAGTCTATGGCGACGGGGAGGGGGTCAAAGGTCAAAGGGGTGAATGGCGTCGGGAAGTTGCGAGAGGCTGGAATGTGAGAACGGTCATTCGGGTCGATTAGTCACGCTTCTGGAGCGTGCCTGATGTTTCGCAAGTGGACGAGGGGTAGCTGATTCGCGACTGTGTAAATGCGGGGTAAGATAAGGGGCTTCCTTTGAACCTCTTTTACTTGGCCACCTGCACCACAGAGTGTCCAAGCATGGGGAACGAGAGAGAAAACGAGAGAGGGGGTTGGCTTGCGACAATTTGAGCCCCCCAGAATCGGTGTGTGGGAGGACAAAGGAAGATGACCCTGAGTGGAGAGAGAGTTCATGACGAAAGAGAACAGACTCTCGAGAAAGCAATCTGATCGGTTGATTTTTACTGTTATATTTTTAGGTTCGATTCCGGTACGGGCAAACTGTCCGGGTGAAATTTTGAACAAAAACCGAAGGAGAGTTAGATCTCTCAGTAAAAGACCGTGTATGGTCTTAGTTAAGCAATTATCTCAATAAATTATTACTATTATTAACTGATTTTGCTTAAATAGCCGTTTATTAGCGAGTTTTCGCCGAAAAGTAGTAAAAAAATTATTTTCGCATTTATTCACTCATATCGGCAAATTTCGCATTTATTCGCATCTGTTTCGTAAATACGAAATTCACGTATTCCTAGTTAACAGTTGCAATACAAATCTGTATTTGCATAAAAAAAAAAACTATGAAAAGGACTTATAAAAGTGGATCCGCAAAAAGGCAGGAAAAAAGGAGGAAATATGCTGAAGCAAAAGACGGTTCTTTTTGTATGTCTTCCTGGCTAACCCAGCAACCCACCGAAGATACAGAATGCATTACAGAAAAAACAAGAGGTGAGAAAGAATTTTTTTTTTAAATGTAAGGCTACAGGTACCTTAGTTTAGATAGTAATTTAAAGTAACCGGTGTTAAATTTATATTTATAATTTAATACTTATGGTGATAAAAATAAATAAATAAATAAACCTAATTCAGTGAAGTCTCCTAAAGTGCGATGTTTTTATAACGCGATTTCCATAAAATGCGGAGCGGAAATTGTGACAGCTGTCCTATAACGCGGTCTCCTTATAACGCGTTTTTCATACAAGAACATTCCAACAACTCAAATGGCTTGAAAAATTTATCTGTGGCAGCACTTATTTGATGAGTTAAATTTTCGTAGTTGACATTTATGGGGTATTCCCCTGTTTATGAATTCCAGTTATCAGGGAATTTCCCTCAAAATGAGAAAACAATAAAGCATTACTCTATTTTAATTTATTCTAAGATTGTCTTTAAATGTGTTCAGACGTATGTGTAATAAAGTTCTTTTGACTTGCTTAATTTACGTTATTGGAATCGTATAACATTAGAGAACATCTACGTAAAATTTTTACTTGCCGTAATACAAGTTCTAACTTTTTTCAAACTGGTACTAACTTGATCTCACTTGTTCTAACACGCATCGTCCTGGTCGGTCATGCTTGAACGCGTTCAAAGTAGTGTCAATCTCGTTTATTAATTATAATTACAATTTATTTATTTCCGAGATTCTATATGACGTAGTACGAATTTATATAATTTGTATCAATTCTGAGTTTCTTATAACGCGGTTTCCATATAACGCAGCAGTAGTTTCCATATAATGCGGTATAAATTTATCTGATTTATCTTATTTCTATGTTTCTGATAACACGTTTTCCATAGAACGCATTTCCTGATTTGAATTAATTCTGAGTTTCTTATAATACGGTTTCCATATAACGCAGTACGAATTAATCGCGTTATAGGAGACTTAAGTGTAGACTAGTGGTAGTCAATCTGGTCCCTACCGCCCACTAGTGGGCCATAAAGTCACCTGTATTTTTCCAACAAGCTGTAAATCCTACAGATATTTTAGCCATTACTTTGAGAATTGTAATTATTTTGTGTTGGTAGCTTTATTATTATTGCCGTTTTGGAAGTAAGAAAATGTGTTGTGATTATTCATTGGGGTTAAAAAGATATAAAATAATATAAATTTGTAAATTGAATAAGTAATGCTATTCTATCTACGGCAGTTATAAAATGAAACATTTTTCTAGGTGCCCTATTTGACATGGCTACAAAGAAGAAATAGAAAAACGGAAGACGGAAACCGTGAATTTAGAGTTGAATGGACCGAGACTTTCGCGTTTATTCAAAACTTAAATGACCTTCCGACCTGTCTTTTTTGTAAGGAAAAATTGACTCATAACAAAAAATCAAATTTAGAGAGAAACTTTATGACTAAACACGTGTCATTCAATAATAAATACTACTCGCTGCGCGACTAGCATGGTCGCTTTTAGTTTTATATTTTCTTTTGCAAAACAACTCAACTGAAAGTAACATATGTAAGGAATGTTACCATTACCTGTCATCATAAACATACATTGTTATACGGGTATTCTTCATAAGGCTGATTCTAAAACATCTTGATTAAAAAATGCGAGTTTCCATTACTTGAGAACAGAGTTAAAGATTAGACTGAGAAACCCAACACCAGTGATTTTAAAAATTACACATCCCTCTCTGCATGTACTATTTTTCAAAATTAAGATATCTTCACTTTATCATTACATCAAATAAGAAATTGTTGGGGAAAATTTTTTTCAGTTAAAAAATGGAGTAAGAATTCAGCAAGTACTAAAATATAGTGTGGATTGCATCCCTCTCTGTATGTACTATTGTTCACAATTTAGATATCAACACTTAATCATATCAAATAATAAATTGTTGGGAAAATTTCTTCAATTATAAAATGGAGTAAAAATTTTGCAAGTACTGAAAAAAATGTAGAAAATTTACCTATTACTGGCTATCGGTTGCTATGCCGGCGTCGGTTAAGCCTAGCCTCGTGATCATTTATGCTCTCTCTTTCATACGCCTCTTCCTCAATAAATTATTTCTTCGCTTTCTTTCTTGAGACTGTTCCCAATTTTCACTTGATCGGGCAGCTCGCTTTCGAGCATTCCTGATTTCAGTGCATAAATCCACGTTGACACGCGGTAGCAAATAGGGCAATGTCTCGCAGCATGTCACACATCTCAACTCTTGCAGATTTTACTTCTTGTTTGGCGAGGAGTGGCAAATCATTGCATAATTTAACATGGCGCTCAATGAGCATTCTTACAGCTTGTTGAATAAAATGCTCTCAGATTACGCAAAGTCTTTAGATACGGTATCTAAACAAAGGTACATCACTAAATTAAACATTCAGGTACAGCCGGGAAAGGTTTATTCAGTATGTGACCCGTATTTATTGACAGAGGAAGACTGGAGTTACGATACAAGACGCTGGTCTGAAGTAACGTATCCTGATATCTATACATATCTCAACATAATAATAATGATTCTCAAAGAATGATTATATTCTCTTAAACCTTGCGAAATATTGAAAAAAAAGTATTAAAATACCTGTTACATACAACTAATATGAGGAATTTTATAAATAAACTTAAATTATTTAACTCAAAATGAAGGTATCGTCCAAAAACACATGCAAACGCATAGGAACTGCTTCTGTTTTCTGCCACCCGATCATGACGTCATCTATACAACAGACGAAAACTGACGTAGCCAGTGACGTTGCGACTTTTCGCCTTACGGCCGGTAATGTTTACATCTGGTAGTGGCAGCCGTTGCTATTCGGAGTGTAGAAATATCGTCGATTTTTGTGCCGCATACCTACGCGTTTTATATATATAGATTCTGTTGGTGATGCAAGGAAGAAAGCAGCTGAGGAACTTCAGAAGAAAAATCAAATTCTGTATTTAATCACTGGATGCAATCTTTCAACAATGTTAATATTGCAAGTTTTGTGGTTAGTCAAGACATTGCTAAGAGAGGAAAACCATACACAGACGGCGAATACATAAAAAGTTGTTTTATAAATGCATCCGAAGAGCTATTCCGAGATTTTAAGAACATAGAAGATATTCTAAAAAAATTAAAGAGTTACCATTGTCTGCTAAAACAGTGAAAGATAGAACAGGCAAAATATCTTTGAATATAACCAACCAGCAAGTCGAAGATCTTAAATTGGTTTCAGCTTTATCAATAGCAGTTGACGAGTCTTGTGACATAAAATGATACAGCGCAAGTTTCACTTTTTGTACTATTCATTTCATCTACTGGTCCTAAAGAAAAACTTTTAGGATTATTGCCACTCAAAGGTCAAACATGTGGAGAAGATATAGCAAATGCTGTAATTCAGTGCGTTGAAAAACATCATATTCCACGAGATAAAATTGTCTCAATTTCAACAGACGGGGCGAAAAGTATGACAGGCGTAATAAACGGGTTTGTTGCTATTTTGAAAGAAAAATTTAATCACGAGATACTTACATATCATTGCGTCATTCATCATTATCTCTTTTGCTCAAGATTTTGAAAGACAAACTTTGATTCGCTTTCCGAGCCTGTTGAAACATCGCCAAGAAAATAATTCTGATATTGACATTTGCTATTTCAAAACAACACTTTTAAATATGAGGGAAGCTTTCTCAACAGGTTAAGGAAGTCAGAAACAGCAAAGCGACGTTAGCCTTTGTTAAAAAACCTCACAATGCTACTGTAACATAATTAATTTTTTCTCCCTTTAATATCGACATTGGCAACTTTGAAATGCAGCTGCTGGATTTAAAAAACAAAGAATTGCGAAGCTCGAAATTTAAACGTCTTTGTGCTGATCTCGAAATATTGAAGAAAAACAAATGTGAACTTAGTTCACAGCACAAGTGGTCTGCTTTGAAAGACCTGGAGAATGAAGATATGTTGATTTTTAACACCTGGAAAAGTATTCCTGACTCATATAATCAGCTGAAAAAACTAGCGTTTGCTGTTCTTTCCTTATTCGGGTCTACATATTCATGCGAACAATCATTTTCAAGCATGAACCTTATCAAGAATAAATTGAGAAGTCGTCTTATTGAGATGGTTTGGACATACAGAGAGGATGAACGAAAGGAGATAGACCAAATAAGTATACAAGACGAGTGAGGATGGGAGAGTTGGAAGGGGTCGACCTCAGCGAACGTACCTCAATCAGGTTGAGGACGTTTTTAGCAGAGGTCAGCTTAGGAGTATCCTAATAAACAATGTACAAACCTATATAGTTCAAGTTTAAAAACTTGGCTCTCAAAGGGAATTTCAATCGTTGTACTGTTGATATTTGGCTCTGTTGACTAATGAGTTTGCCGACCACTGGTCTAGGTTTAGCCTCCAAAGCGATAGTAGGCGTACTTTGATTTGGAGAGAACCTGGAACTCGTTTTTTTCCCCATCACACGTCCGTGAAAGAGATGCATACGCAGTGACGTAGCGAGCATAACTGGCGCCCGGGGCACGATACCTTTTTGGCGCCCCCCTTTCCGAAAAACATATAGTAATATAATATATATAATTACACCATTTGGCGCCCCAGTGCGAGTGGCGCCCGGGGCATGATAGATCCCCTTGCCCACCCCTCGCTACGCCATTGTGCATGCGGATCAGGCAGTGTCTGTGTTTGGGGTGGCATTGCTTTGAGTGACGCACAGACCTACATGTCTTTCCCCGTGGAAATGTGAATGCTCACACCTATAGAGATGACATCCTTGATGCTTATGTGCGCCCTTAAGCCGGGGTAATAGGTGATGCTTTTGTGCTACAGGACGATAACGCGAGACCGCACGGGGCTCGCATCGTGGATGCTTATCTTGAGCAGGAAACAATTCAGCGCATGGAGTGGCCAGCTCGATCACCGGACCTGAATCCTATCGAGCATGTTTGGGAATCTTTAGGAAGACGTATAGCTGCTCTCAATCCTTCCTCCTAGGACCCTAGCCACGCTTTCAACTGCTTTGCAAGAGCAATGGCTCTCACTTCCTACCGAACTTATAGACCGCATAATTTACAGCTTCACATATCGCTGTATGTGCTGTATTGCTTCTCGGAGGGATCATACGTCATATTAAAGGAACTTTTCCTATACCAAACTGACACATCCGGTTTGTTCATTGCATACATATCCTAGTTTCTATAACACCATAATTGTCTGGCGATTTCTTTTTATGCTATTTTATACCTACCTATGTGTTTTATAATGTGTATAAATTTCATTAAATTCTACGCGTAACTTTTTGAGTAATCGCTATTTTTGTGACTTTTCCTTAATTTTTGATAACCTGTGTATATAGATTGTGAGTGGAAATAAAACTTCCCCAAACGATTAAATGAAAATCCGCGAGAAATAGTCTTTTATAGAAAAATAATATAGAATTCATAACTTGTAGTGGTAAGAATGTAAATAATAAAAACAGTTCTACTCTTAAAATTAATTCAGCTTGGAGGGCGCTTAATTCAGTGTTTGTTTCCTTTTTATTATATTTCGACAGGTATTTTTGTACTCTTTCTTATTTCTTTTTCCCACACTCCTTGTTTTCTCCCCTCTTCTCTTTTTCATGCTAGCAATTTTCACTTTTGTCAGTTTTCTATAGAGGAATTGCTATCAATCCTCTCTGAGCCGTTTTGCCTGCCACTGCTTGGTTTATGTTCTTTTTTCTTTTACAGTTCCCGACGAAGAGGAAAGACGTAGGGGTTGTTGAAACTCATGACTACAGTTAATTTTTGCTAATTTATGATGAATATTTTAAGGTGGATTTTCTATCTTAATATCTGTTTCTAAAAAGTCTGAACTTTTAGTTTATGGACATTGTTCGTGATACTACAAAAGTCAATATCAATAAACTGTCCAATAGATGTTTCTACCAAAATTGCATTGTTAATTAAATAAAAATATACTAAATTGTATGCTATAAGAAGTGACAACAGAAAAATATTATTACTTTTCAGTTAAATATATATCATACATTACTGTTTATTTTCTAAAAGATAATTTGGAGGAGCGGTTAAAACTGCAAAGCTTGGACTCAAAGGTCCGACGCCAAGAAGTATATTTTAAAGCAGGATTATGTTCCTCCATAACGGTCCGCGGTAAAGCAAAATTTAAGACGTTAAAATCGTCGTCGCGAGTTATAAATCAAGAGTGGCAGAATATTATTTATAAAGGGTGTTTTTAACGTACACCAACGTTATGTTCTGTCTATGTATGCAAAATAAAAAAAAGAAAAGAAAAAAGAGGTAAGGAACGATATGTAATCCTACGTTAATAACACAATAACACGCGGTAGTTTCGCTAGAAGAGACTACCTGAAATTTTTTTTAGATTTCTCACGCTGATTTTCCGAAGCCTCGTAGAATAAAATATAACTATCAACATATATATGATGAGACAAATATAACATAATTATATATATATATATATATATATATATATATATATATATATATATATATATATATATATATATATATATATATATATATGTATATATATATTTATTGATTGATTGATTAATTAACTAATTTTTGTTCATGTCTTACAAATTTTGAAACTTTTAAAATTTGAAATGAATTAATATACCTCCTCTTTCAAGGTACTGAAAAACTACGGATGGGGATACAACTTTTATTGGCTGCTGAGCTACAATTTAATTGGAGTTGAAGATTGCTCTTTGATTGCTCTATGCCGTAACCAAAGGGAGGAGGAGGGTAGAGAAATTAAGCCTCCTCTTCCAACCTCTATAGCCTTCCCTCAGATGGTTCAAAATAGAAAATATATATGAAATAAATGAAAATCTTATCATTACATTTTTATTCACTTTTTTTCTTTTAAAGAGCTCTTTGTTAGCTAGCAGGTTTTATCATCGTAAATTTTCTCTTAAATGGATCACTACCATTTGTGAATTGCAGATCGTTCCATTAATTCCTAAATTCTATAAGCACTCTCTTTTAAGTGGATCTTAACTCTGAAATATCTTGAAACTGAAAACTTGCTTTATTTAATTACTTATATTTCATTTAATTGCGATTTATGCTTGACTGGACGCAAATCGAAAATTTATGCTCTTTTCTTAAATTTTATCAAGAATCAAACAAAAATTTAAACTCAATTTAACGAAATCAGAATTATTTCTCAATAAAGTTTTAAGATAGGGAAATGATATCGTAACTAAAATTAACAGAATACATGAACAGGAAACAGAAACGAAAAAAAAAAAATTCATAAAAGGTTAAATGAAATGCTTTCAGTCAAGAAATCACGAATCATGAATTTCCTATGCATGTAGTATACATTTTTTAACTCGTACACAGCTACTACTATTAATGCAGAAGTTTTACGGGTACACTCTTAATTTTCCAAATTTCTCGGTTAGGTCTACTGCTAAAATCACGTATCATCTTGTGATTTCACTTGTTGTTGTAATAGAACTTGCTCTTCTAATGAAGAGTTCTTTTATTCCAATTTCAAAGAGCCCGTAGCGTGCTTTGCATTTATTTTGTTTATCAGTTCCTTTTTTTCAAGATAAGGAAATGTTTGCTTATACTTCCCAGAAATAGGAGTTTGGCATTTGAATGGTGTTAGTTATTTGTTAGCCATAGATTTGGTTTTAATTTTACGATTCTTAAAGTGTCCTTCTATTTTTAAAAAATTTTTTATGCTTGTATTACTTTCTTTAAAACAATACATTAATTATATTGGTTACAATACACAACTCATGTTTTTGCTTTAAGGGTTAGTAACTCGATATATAATACAGTTTTTTAAATGGTTACTATCCAGAGTTATTAGTACATTTTTTTCGAACGCTCTACGAAAAGTAAGAGCCTGCCCCCTCTTCCCTTGTTATTATTTGTCCCGAGATATGTTGGGATGCGTTTCTGATAGTAAATATATAAGTCTAATATTACATATTTGAAATTCGACTATAAAGTTTGCTTTCATGTGTTAGAAATGCGAGTCATGATGTGTTAATAGATTTATTGGTATAGGTCTGTCGTGGCCAAACTGCGGTTCGAGAGCCGCATTTATCACTTTCTTATCGGGTCTTTTCATAAACTTGTGCCACAATGAAAGTACCTAAAATTGAAATGAGCGGCATGTTGAATAACCACCATTTTTGTTACAACTTACAGCTGTGAATCCTTGGATTCTACATTTAGGTCGATAAAAAATAAAAAGTGCTCCATTTTGACAAATCAACATTTAACGAACCATGCTACGAACCATAACAACCCAATATTTGCCAGATTTGAATCACTTGGCAAGCCAATTAAATGAAAAATAATTACTAAAGCTATTTTAAAGTATTAAGGAATTTAGAAATTTTAGTTATACTAACAAATGGAGAATGATATACAGGTATTTAATAAGTATGTATATACGATATATATTTAATAAAAACATTAGAAAGACAAGGCTTAAAATAACCCCAGCAAGAAAAGTGACACAACTAAAAAGTGCAGTATTTGAGAAAAATCCACTTAAAGAATACTATAAAGCCTGAACTAGCATACAATAAAACTGATACAACTGCCCTCATGTGGACAAATTGCGAGATAGAGTTGTGTCGCTTTTCGTGCACGATGGAGCACTTCATACATATTTTTCAATGATATAACATCAAAATTGCCATTTTTTTACTTGTGTCACTTTTCTTGCCCGGGTGTGATCTGTCATATCAAATACAACCTTTTTCTGTTTTTAGCTTTCCTAAGTATGCAGAAATTTCTAAATGGCTCTTAACACTGTTTTTCTTGGGCACAACAGGTTTAGGTCGAGAAACTTTCTCTCAGGTCCCATTGAGCAAATTATCTGTCCGGTCTCCGTTCGAGAGCCTTGGTTTGTCATCGCTGACTTAAACAGTCAGTTATTAACTGCTTGAACACAGTGTCACATCACTATTCAAAATTATAGCATTAGATTGGAGTGATATGAACACTGTTGAAATAGATAGAAGTTAGTTTAGATACACGTTTAAAGCATGCAATTAATAACAGGTAATTTGCAGCCCACACCATAGTATAATGTTAGCGCTCGGGTCCAGATCGCAGATGAGGCATGGACGTCCCAGTACTGTCCCGTCATATGTAGTAGTGTTGGTTCTCCTATAGGTTCTCCTAATGTAACCAACAAATCCTATAGGTCAATGCTCAAAGTACAAAGTACCTGACGCGTTGGAAAAAAAAAGTAATACGAAATACAAAGGTAGCCCAATTTGATAATCGGAAATATTTCTATAATGCGAGCATTTAAGAATGTATACAATCACATCAATTTTTGTAAAATAAGTAAATATTCAGCGAAATATCATGTTTTGCGCATGACTAAATATTATGACTACGTTTGTTAAGTGTATAAAAACTACTCTGCTATATATTCTCACATTTACCGATTTACTGTTCCTGTGAAATAAAACTGGCTAGCCCAGAAATCAAACTATAAAATTTCAGCTTTCTGGACAGATATTCTGATCAAAGCATCACCAAGCTATGCCAAAACTCCTCTCGTGAGCCTAATATTTTGAGCTGAAATAATCTGGGAACTTTAGACACGCAGTCAAAATTACTTTTCTCCCACAGGCACCACTATAATATCCCTATACCATACATTCTCCTATTTTTTCATTCTTTACTTTAAATGCAATTGTCATGAAGCGAGCCAGTGATATAAACGTCTCTGGTTCGATGCCGGTCTCTGACAAATCCACCGCCGTGTACGCTAACGGCGGCTGATGAACGAAAAATCTGTCGTGGCTATAATGTCCTTCAAGTTCTCAAAATTTCTCTCAGGAGGTACGGGGTCAAGTGTACCGGTCTTGTCACTTGAATCGGTTCAAAATTACGGGACCGGTCCTTTAGCCAAGTCGGACTCCGACCCATGTGGTGCTATTCAAAACCGGAGCCGCACCATTCTGCTCAATAGCCTTTATGAACTTGATCTGATATACTGGACTGATATGGACTGATCTGATATACTGGGCTGATATGGACTGGTCTGATATACCGGTCAAGGAGCATAAGTCACAACAAGGACAACAACAACAACAACAAATGCAACTGGCTATTTAAGATATCGGACCTCCTGCTTCGGTGATAGATATGTCGATCATAGCACCACCACACTAAGTCATGGTCGTATAACTGGGCTTTTGCCATATGCTCTCTCACGATTCCTATTTGTCTATTTTGCTTCCATTTCAACTCCTCTTTCACCTACTCACATATATAAGGAAAGGAGAAGAAAATTATTCTCCAGCACATATTACTGTTGAGTGTTAATAGTAAATAAAACTTCAAAATTATTTGTACAATAAATAATATCTTATGATAGAGTGCTTGAAATTTAAGAGTATAATGAATATTGGATCCTCTTAATTAGCTTAGGTAACGGGTAAAATTTTCTCGGTGGGTTGGACGCTGAATCAGGGATTTAATTATTCCTAGTTAATTTGCGAAATCCCGGCATTGCACTTTAAAACGAATTTAATCTTCGGTTTAAATAGAAAATTGTTCCGTCTGCTTACAAAACTCCACCTATAAAGACGTCTATGAAAATTTTAGTGAAATTAATGGGAAGTATTAAAAGCCATTATAAAAAATCGATTTTACTAGTATTACAACGATTTTTGAGTTAAAAAAAGGAAGAAAATATTCAATTCCTCACTGTTGCACGTCGATTTACTTACTGTGTGACTTTTAGCATCTTTCTCTTCATTATGTAGATTTATATGTATGTACATTCTATCACACGGAAACACAGAGAAAAAAATCTTCCCTTTTAGTTGTTTAAAGACCCTTTACATATTGGCAGAACTTTTTCTCTAGGCTTGACTACTGAATTTATCTTTTGTAATTCCAAATCACCATCCATAATTTCAGAGTGGTCTGTTTTAACTTTAAAACCTTCTTATCTTTAGTCTATTAAATACTGTGTTTTTGTATCTTGTATTTTCGCATTACAATTTAACTTTTAATCATTATTTTCAAGCGAAGAATATTATTCATTGTTTTCTTGCTGTGCCACCCTTTCGAATAATTGAATATATTTCTCAACCAAGCTGTTCAGGAATATTTTTATTACTTTGAGATATCATTTTAAAGTGCTTTTAGTGTTGCAAAAAATAAATCGGGGGCTGATTAATCTATATATATATAACAGTTCCGTAACTGACTCATTCATTCACTGACTGACTGACTGACATACAACGCACAGACCAAACCGCTGGACCTAAAGGGCTGAAATTTTGCATGGCGATTTTTCTAATAGTGTAGAGGTGCACTAAGAAAGATTTTTCAAAAATTCTTCTTAGATTTTTTTAAATTAAATTTTTAAGTTGTTTTTTAAACTTTTTTTACGTTTGCATTTAAAATAATACATTGAGGGTTATAAAATTTACATCACGAGAAAGATCATAAAAATTCCTTCAAAATGAAATTTTTTTCGAATTTTTACATCCATTTCCTGAGTTTTGGTGAATTTTTAAAGATTAATTTTTAGAATTTAATTTATTAAATGCTGATCACGTGATTTCTTTTTCTGGTACTTTCAATAAATTTATCGTCACGTGCGTAACAACTAAATAGACAAAAAAAATATTTTTTTCTCTTTCTAATGCAGCAGACGATTGGATATTATCCAAAAAAAAATACATATCCCTTACGATTTTTTTATAAATATATATATATATAGATATATATATTTTACATCAATTTTATACATTGATCATCGCATTTATTATAAATATATATATTTATTTTTTGGCATAAATTGCATATGTTGACCGTTGTATTTAATTTGAATGTACTCCGTAGCGAAGCGCGGGTTTTCAGCTAGTAATTGTATAGCGAGACGACGCATTACTATACTGTGAATTCAGAGCTATTTTGTCATGGCTTCAAACAGTCTTGAACTCACGAACGGGGGTTTAAAATTGTAATTTGCGTGCATATTTTTTACATATAGATTAACCCTTCAGCGGACGTGCCCGTGTACAGAGTGCAACATTTTCTTAATTTTGAATGGTTTGTTTTTACATGTAAGGTTTGAATATTCTAAGCAGTTTCTATTTAGAGCTACACCCTTTCTAATGCAGGTTTGATTTTATGACCCTTGTATTCCTTTCCATTCATTGGTTGTAGAGGTTTAACCGTGGTAAACCAACGATTATACTGGATTACAATACGACAAAAGCAGGAGTTGATGTACTCGATCAAATGTGCAGCTATTACACAGTATCCCTCTAATCACGAAGATGGACACTCTGATTATTTTTTAGTTTTTTGGCCATAATAGGAATCCATTTGTAAGTTGTCCTTACATCCAATAAACCGGACAGTATCGAAATTAAGGCGATTGTATCTGCATCCTTTGGCCTTTAATTATAAATATATATCAATATTATAAACATTATATATCTTGTCATAAAACGAAGAATTATTATTTTCAAATTGAAAAAAAAATTTTCAAAAGGAATAATCCAGGTTGAAAGAGACGTTGCACTTTGTGCCACGCGCGCCTGCTGGTGTTCCAAAAATTGGCGCCTTCGCTGAAGGGTTAATATTTTTCCACTCTATATAATCTCTATTATTTTGAATAACTTTCGGAATTATAAGTGTTTTACACAGAATATCGGGTGCACTGTTAACCCAGACTGCAAATATATTTTGAGATTGAGACCAAAAAAAAATTACTCAGATTGTTCAGTTTCAAAAATTTCATATCAAATAATTACTAAAACTTTTCAGCTGTCCCCTTTAAAGTTATACTACGAGTTTTATTCATCACGATTTGCGATCCCTCTGGCTGATTAGATATCTATGCCCCCATGTTTGGATATTATTTCATACAATTTTATTATTTCCTCATGAAATCTAAATGGCCAAGTATATTAATAAAACTGAGAGACTGAATACTTAAATAAAACCTTTCTTTATTATGATACAACAGATTTATAAATAACTATAATCAGGAAGAACTAACAGAAATATCTGAATGTACAGGCCTGATAAAAGGAAATAGTTATTTTTTGATTAATTTTATTGGCAGGCTTGTAACTGAATACGCCTTTTTTATCTGATATTTTCCTGTCTCCTTTTAAGAGTTTTAAAAAAAAAATTATGATTTTCTGCAATGTTTCTTTGATTAATTTTGGCTTGTTAAAGTGAATTTATTTAGAGTATCGTTTTCTGCATCACTGTCATTGTAAACAGAACTGTTTCTTCGAAACATAGTTATAATCGCTTCGAGGCGGATTATGTGACCAGACAGTAATGAAAAATTTGGAATTCATGCGGAGTCAGCAAACTGAAGGTTTTACTAAACAATTAAGTATGTGTTTGTGTTATGTATATTGGATTACATTTATTTTATTGGTTTATTTAAGACTTTCACGGTTTACTCATGGGTCTACCACGTATTTGATTTATTTACGATCCAGATTTAAGCTAATATAGTATACCTATATATATATATATATATATATATATATATATATATATATATATATATATATATATATATATATATATATATATATATATTAATTATTTTTTACCCTTTGTTTGATTTGTATGACATGTACGAAATTTTACGTAGAAGGAAATACAACAGATATTATCATTTTTATATTTGAATGACAATAGATAGTTTCATCTGCAGATTAATGGAAAATTTTATTTGAAAAAAAAACACAGATAAATATAAAAATACGCTAAAAAAGACATATAGTAAACCTGAGTTTAACTGACACCTACAGAGCTAAATTTATTAATTTTTCAGATAAGAATGATGAGATCGTTGACTTTTTGGATTAGTTTTCAGAGAGTTCATGGGTAGCATTATGATTTCGACCGCTGAGATGCCATACGAATTTGGAATTGCATGTCACCTAATCCGAAAACGTATCTGCAATGTCTTCATGAGGGTAGTTGCATATACACAAGATCCTATTCACAAAAGTGAGTTCCCATCTTGACCTTTCCCAAGACTTTTTCAGTTTTGGTAAAGAAGAGCCCCTTTCAATGACGCAGAAGAGGTATGTGACAAGATTCACGGCTACGACTCGTTACCTTCCCTCAATGTCTATTTTGTTCCGACAAACAGGAAGCCGTGCGAAAATACGAATTCGTATTTCGGGAGGAAATTGGTCCCAATATTGTTTCCGTTTGCTGTTTGCGAAAGATTTCCTGCATATTGTTTAAGATCTCTAAGCGCCGCTAAACTTAAGAGAGTTCTAAGGATTTAACTAGTATAAACATGATTTCCTTTCCTTCAAATGGTTCAATAATTGGGTCTTGACGGTAAATCTAATATAGGACAAAATATATTAGGGATGTATTTCAATACATTTTGACAATTGAGGCGTTCCCGTGGAAAAGAGGGTAAGTGCCAAAATTTCTGAAGAGTATTTTTTCACTCATACAAAGTTTTTTTTCCAAGGCTAATGGCATGGAAAGGGAGGTAAGTGCCTATCTAGTTTGATTTGTTCTGAGCTAGGCACTTACCTCCTTTTCCATGCCATTAGCTTTGGAAAACACCCTTGTATCAGTGAAAAAATACATTTTGGAAATTTTGGCACTTAAAACCTTTACCTCTTTTCAACGGGAACGCCTCAATTGTTTTACAAGTATAAGACTTGCAATGATTGTTGAAACGGATATTGATAGCTTGTTTTGTGTACTAAATGTTTAGGCGTGTTTATACTCCAGAAAGTCTCGCTGAAAAGGTTTCAACCCATACGTTCAGTTCCTACCAGCTTGTTACATATAGTAACTTTTTTTTTAATTAAGTTGCAACTTTTTAATTTAACCTGGTACATGAATGAAAGATGATGCAATGTGCTGTTTAGTCAATTTAAGTATTTGTTAGGTATGAGTTATTTTCAAAAGAACGTCATTAAGAATGTGCACCTTCAAATTAAAATAACATCTACTGCTTCATCAAAACCTTTCTTCATATGTACATAAAAATGTTAGAGTTATACTGCTTACCGGTGTAAGCAAATAAACTAACGAGAGAAGTGTAAAATTATCTCAAAAGAACTTGGTGAAAACTCCTGATGAATTTCATAAAAACACCGGAGGTTTATTCCTTCAAAGAATAAAAAATGTTTTCCCTAGACTGATTTGGAAAATAAACACTTTTCTTGCCGAAGGATCTCCAATTGTATTGTAGCATGTTCACATCCCCTCTAATTTTCATTCATTAGTTACTTTCTAATGCCAACAAATAAAGAAACATACAACTGTGAAAATCGTTTTCATTTTAATATGTAAATCTTAATTTCAGTCTTCCCCGTCATGATACGATTGGCTCAGTTGTTTTATTTGTAAACCTTTATTTTGTATTGTTACAATATGTACATTTCACATGCATTGTTAAATCCTCAAATAATACTTTTCGCACTTTTTATAGCAACGTAAAATCTTTTCAAAATGTCTTGACCTTTAACATAAAAAATTTAATTTAAGCTTTTTCGCGATCACATTTCCTTAAATTATATATACGAAAAATATTAGTGTATGAGTATTTGGGAATCGGTTAGTGTTTATACACATAGAAAAGATGAAATGACTTTTTACTCGCCTCCAAAAAATATATTGTTTTGAAACATAAATACAGTTCTAGACACTTTTTGATAAGCGAAATTTTCACACAATTTGTGTTAAATTCTTCCTTCATCTAACACAAATAGATTTTGAAAAAGATATGAAATACTTCCCTCAGAGTCCATGTCTACCTTCCCCACCTTTTTATAGAAGGAAAAACTAGATATTTTCTACTGATGTAAAAATATATATGAAAGAATATATTTAGCACATGGTTCTAAACACGAATACTCGAAATTGCCGATTCAGAGAAAGAGGGAATATAACCTACTTACTTCAGATCCAGGGAAAGGGGATAGAAAAGAAAATATCCAGAGAGGGGCTAAAAATTGGAAATTGATATTTTCTCTCTTTCCTTGAATTGTCTGCTTTCTGTAAATTGTAAAAACTTTCTCATTTTAAACTACTTTAGATGAATCAATAGTTTTTCAGACGAAATTTTGAAATTTTATGAAAAATAATTTTGACTTTGGTTGAGTTTTTCAGCATAGTTTTTCCTATCCTTTGAAACATAATACCTGAAGTGCTTACTGATAATTAGCTATACAGGATTAAAAAGGTATTTTAGTAAAGCAAATTCATATGGATACAGAGCTGTGAAAAAAAAAATGCCACCAGTATAATAATTAAATGTTTCATCATTTAAAATAATATATTTAAAATTCTTTACCGAATGAACCTTGACACTTCATTATTAATTATTCAGTTTATAAAGATGTTAATATCATCACTATACAAATATAACTAAAAATTAAATATTCCAACAGAGCTAGATAATTATAGGAAGAATGTAGACAAAAAATAAACAGAAATTAAGCACTCAGGGCTCTACGCACCTTAAGGCAAGATTCTGTAGTAGTGACGGAACTAAACCAGAAATCGAAGTAACCGTCTGGTCTCGTCATCAGGGAGCCTAACCAAATCAGTTACTTCAAGGGGAACTTTCTGAATAGGCTGCAGGTCTAACCAAAAGACATCCCAAGGCCCCAAGATTCCCATTGAAACAGATAGTCAAAGCAAATGAAAAAACACGGAAAACTTGCACTTAGGGCTCAACGCACCATATATGAAAGTACACATACAGTCCTAAAGAACGCAAATGAAAAGACAGAAGTACAGAAAGACAGAAATGCAAAGATGCTCACATACCCAATTCAGTGCTTAACGGTTATAGTCAAACAGCAGACAATTTTCATCCTAGGAGTTATGTCACTGTAGCAAAACCACAGTGCCACACTCCATTGAAGTTTAAAGAAAGTATGAAAACAGAAAACCCTATCCTAAACGTCCTTCAACCCGAGTCTAAATGCCATTTTTTAAAAACTTTTAAATTGTTGAAATTATTAGGGAAATTGTTCTTACGTAGGCTCTTACGTACCATACAGCTATTTGCTGTATGCTTGAAATTTTCTCCAAAAGATATTTTTATGTTTAAAAGATTACCGAAATAACCCCTACTTAAACTGTTTGCTTGATATTTATGTTGAAATACTTGTTATACCAGTTGCAGCAAGTGCGAAGCTTTAGGGAATTTCGGCAGTAGTTAAACTTTGATAGAGAATAAAGTATTCCCCAAGATTTTTTTCTTTTCCATCAATTGAACGAATCCCGGTTCCGCTATTAGCTTTTATAATTTGACAAACGTAAAATTTATATTTAAAAATACATATAAAGGCAGGAACTGGGGAATTTTCTCTGCTGCCCTACCTCGGAGGGATACATTTTAAGTTTTAAGCACTAGGGGCTTCGCCCCTAGGCTCGCTACGCTCGCTCCTCTGGTGAATCAAGTGAATGAATGACTCAATAGTTGTTTACAGCGATTGAGTCATTCATTTGTTTACAGTTGAAGCTTCCCCCTCCTCCAGGCGAAATGGATGAAGCCCGCCTATGGGTGAAAAATTGGATCTTCTTTCATGTCCTTCTGCAAAGGAAGCGAATGAGAAGATTTTTTTGAAGTATTTCTTTAAAATTCAATTAAAAATCTAAATTTTAAGATAGAGACTTGAAATGAAGTTTATATGAATGAGAAAGCTTCAACCCGATAATATCTTGAAACGCATAAATTTTTCCAAAAAGTTGGTTTTCAATTTTAATAAAAATATCAGTCTGTTTTAAATTATTTTTAAACAAATGAGGTCTTGTTTGAAGGAGAAATGTCTGTAATCTTAGATTGTAAAAAAAAAAAATTCTACGATCCTTTTTTTGGCGAGTTATCGTAATCTGAACATGAAAAAGTCAATATTTTCCCACAAAACATAAAATAAAAAAAAACTTAAAGTCCGACGAATATGAGACATGTCTTACTTTCTTCCCCACATTGTTCTGCATCGATTGGTATCGGTCTCGACCCCATACCCCTAGCGGTTTCGGAGGAGATAGCGTGACAAGATTTTGACAGCGGCGGCGGCAGCGGCAGCGGCAGTTACTTTTTTTTAGAATAGAGAGATAGCTGACAGGCAGAAAAAAATGTCAGTGTCAAAACACAGACTTGGAGAAAAATGAACTTATATATCTCCTCAAAATGGAGACCTTCTTTGATGCATTCATTAAAAAGGTTAAATTTTAAGGGTTTGTTAGTTAAAAATAAGATTTCACAATATCTTATACAAAAATCTATAACAACTTTGCTTTTAGTTTCGTAACATTCCTGACATATTTTCTTTTTAAAATACTAGGGGCTTCGCCCCTAGGATCGCTACGCTCGCTCCTCTGTTATGGCTAATAGCGAGATACAGAGGGGTGATTCTCGGGCAATATAACAGCTTCCATCCATTTACTGTTGTCACCCTTAATGCGAAGGACGTTTCATCACTGTTGACTTATCGGCTTTAAAATTCAACTAAAAATCGAAAATTTAAGATATTGACTTGAAATGAGGTTTATATGAATAAGAAAGCTTTCAGCTTCCAGATGATGTAAATATTTTCTTTGTAAGATAAAAACTCGAGGAGCGTCGATATTACATCCACATAGGGGACGATATTTCTTGAAAAACTGTGTTTCATTTTTTGATGAAAATATTAGTCTGTTTTAAAATATTTTTAAACAAAGGAGGTCTAGTTTGAAAGAGAAATGTCTGTTGTCTTAGATTGTAAAAAGATCAAAATTCTAGGATCATTTTTTGGCGAGTTATCGTTATCTGAAGATGAAAAGTCAATATTTTCCCACAAAACATAAAATAAAATAAAAAAAACTTAAAATCCGACGAAGATGAGATATGTCTTACTTTGGTCCCTCCATTTTTCTGCATCCATTGATATCGCTCTCGACCCCATATCCCCAGCGGTTTCGGAGGAGATAGCGTGACAAGCTTTTGACAGCGGCAGCGGGAGTTACTTTTTATTAGAATAGAGAGATGGTATAATTCTAGGTTTATCTTCTGGCACATTTGAGAAGGACTCTTACGTGTTTCAAGATATTTTATTATCCATTATCCATACATGATCTCAATATATTATCATCCATGAAAAATCTCAATACATTACTCACGTTTCAAAAGCAAAATAGATTTTGTGTCTATTGATCAAAATTAATTTGTAAAGATTTGATTTCAATTAAATTTGGGTTTTGAATGACAGAAATATGTTATTTATTTATCTGAACCATCATCATTACCTTCTACGTAGGTAACTGAAATGGAAGTCTCAAATTTTACGACATAATATGGTACAAATGGTGCTAACCAGGTTGGACGTAGTATAACAGGCGAAATGGCTTTTGAAATGCTATGCAGATAACTGAAAAAAAATATATGAGAATCAATCAAGCAGTAAGTAAGTTTGAGTTAATCCTTTGCAGTTAAGAACTTTCTAAAGAACCACCAAGGTGCTGGTAAACTTTTTATCTGATGTTAGTATGATGTCCATTATTACTCATCCTAACGGTTGAGCATCTCTGTTAATTAACCTGATCTTTGTCGGTAAAGACTGGGGATAGAATCCGAAACTTCTCACGTCTATCAGTAGTTCCCCATGTGAACTACACCGGCACTGTTGGGAAATTCATATTTTTTGAATGCCTTATCCTCGCATCACTACTTATAATTTTCAGCTAAAAATTAAAAATATACAATTTGGGCAGAAATGTAAACACACAGCTAAATGTCCAGTAAATACAATTTTATTGCATAATTTTATTTATTAAACCGAAACATTTAAATATGCGGTTTGTCTGTTCTGTGTTCAAAAAGATACAGGATCATTAATTTTATAACACCATTATAATTATAGGCAAAATAAGGTGCCGACTAGAAACTGCTGAAATGCAGAGAACATTATCGATTGGAACTCAAGTAAACATCATTATTAAAGGAATATTTGAACTGCGAGCCTCTCCTCTGTTATTATTTCTTTCCACATCCTTAAGATAAGAAAGTTTATGCCAACTCAGACAGTAGCAAATATTTCTTTCATTATCTCATCCTAACATTGTATCAATTAGTTCGAATGCATCGACCTTTATTTTTATGATTTTTAAAAAATTAGTATCAGTTTTGCAACTTTGTATCAAATGTTTCCGCCGTATTGCATCAATGTGATGTTTATTTGACGACCCTAGTGTTAATAATTCCTCTTTTCAGAAATCTTTCCGACATTTTCATCGCACTTTTGGGCTGACTGATATCCATCTGATAAGAAATGAATGCTTCCTTGTGCGGGAATGGAGTAAGTAGTCGCAAAGGAACCGATGATTAGTAAGTCGACAAGTTACATGGGTCAACACGAATCTGGGGTTTGCAGAATATCAGATGGTTTTTAGGAAATTAGACACGCTGATCACAAAAATGACATTTGTTTTTTTTTCCCTCACCCACAGATTTTTAACAAATTTAAAAAAAAAGGAGGGGCTATTTCATAAAATTCACGTGAAATATTTTCTGATAAAATGCAATGTTATTAGAATTTAAAATTAATTTCTTAGTATAATGACAATATAATAAATCTATATATATAAAACAGTTCCGTAACTGACTGACTGACAAACAGATGACGCACAGACCAAACCGCTAGACTTAAAAGGGTGAAATTTTGTATGGTGATTCTTCTTAGTGTGTAGGGGCGCACTAAGAAAGATTTTTGAAAAAATTCTTCTTCGATTTTTGAAATTAAATTTTAAAGCTGTTTTTGTAGCATTGTTTAAAGTTTGTATTTAAAATAATAATTTGAGGGTTATATAACGAGATTATATAACGAGAAAGATCATAAAAATTCCTTTAAAATGAAATCTTTTTCGAATCTTTACCTTCATTTTCTGATTTTTGGTGAATTTTTAAAGATTAATTTTTAGAAGTTAATTTATTAAGTGCTGATCACGTGGTTTCTTTTCATTTTGTGATACTTTAAATTAATTTTGCTTTACGTGCATAACAACGAAATGAATTGACCAAAAAATATTAAAATACGAAGATAAATTAACCATTAGACTAATTGAGATGGAAGTTTTTTAATAATTTAATTCAAATTAGTATGCTGGATATTAAGCATAAAAATTGATTGCATACACTGACCGTTATATTTAATTTGAATATTTTCTTCTACATTATTTTATCTATAAAAATAACCTTTACGATTTTTTTTATAAATATTTTTTTTTGATTTTTTGGGGAATTAATTGCATACATTGACCGTTGTATTTATTATAAATAATTTTTTGGCATTAATTGCATACACTGATCTTTGTATTTATTATAAATATTTTCTTTTGGCATTAATTGCATACATTGACCGTTGTATTTAATTTGAATGTACTCAATACCGTGTTTCGTAGCGAAACACGGGTATTCAGCTAGTATAAAATAAAACTGCAGATAGCGTCACTATGTCAGCGACTCGTTGCCTGTGAAGACATTTTTTTCACTCGCGCCTTTGTAGTGATTACAGACGTATATTATACTTGTTTAGCCATATTGTAGTGATAATACATGATTAATTTGTTCGTTTATTGATATTTTTTACAGCTTCCCTTGTATAGTGTATAGATATTCCTGGACTTTATCTCCTCATTAATCTTCCACCATTGATCACGATCCATCTCAGTGGAGACTATTTAAGAGAAGCTTAAAAAGTGTTTTACTGCACAATGGTAATTTTTTTTGCTTCAATTACCTTAGCACATTCAGTAGTTTTTAAAGGATCATACGAAAACCTTGATTTTCTTCTCATTAAAACAAAATATCAAGAATTTAAATGACAAATTTGTGGGGATTTAAAAATTTTAACCATGTTATCAAGCCAGCAAAGTGGCTAATACGAAAATGCTCTGTGTGAGTGGGATAGTAGATTTAAAAACCAACGCTGGATAAGGAAAGAATGGCCTCTAAGAAAAATTTAAATCCAGGATCAAAGAATGTGATTCGGCAGAACTTAGTGGATCCAAAACAAGTCCTCTTACCACCCTTGCACATGAAACTAGCGTTGATGAAACAATTTGTTTAAGCTTTGGATAAAAATGGTGAGTGCTTTCGATATTTAAATGATGTTTTTCTCCATTTATTGGAAGGTAAAATGAAAGAAGGTGTGTTCGTCGGCCCAGATATAAGACTGTTAATGAAGGATCAAAAATTAGAAAAAAAAGGAAATCGATAGAGATAAAAGAATGGGTTAGTTTCAAAGATGTCACTCAGAAATTTTTAGGAAATTACAAAGATCCTAACTGTACAATGATAGTGGAAAACATGCTGCAAAACTTTAAAGAACTGGGTTGTAACATGAGCTTAAAAACATACTTTTTGTGTTCCCATCTTGAGAATTGTCCTGAAAATCTTGTTGCGTTTAGTGAGAAACAGGGTGAGAGATTTTGCCAAGATATAAGATTACTGTTGGGGGTTAAAAAACGACATTGAACCAGTTTCAAAATCTAAAGGACACAAGCGTTCCTTAGAAGTTAAAAAAAAATTGTCTAATTTTTATAATCTAATTTCTTTTTTGATATATAGTATATGACTTTATTATTATTTATTTGACTTTTTCATGTATTTTTTGTAAGTATGTTTTATTAAAATAATGAATGTTTTGTAAATTGTATGTACGAGTATTATTATAAATGTCTCAATTTCAAAATTTTTTATTTCTCAATTGTAAAAAGTCCTTATGTGACACAGAAAAATTAATATTATTTTGAAATCAGCATAACAAATATCATATAATTTTCATAAATTTATGTAAATCCCAGACAAAAAGTTAAATTTTGTAGGCCTGTGTTATTTATGCATTTACTCTGACCCTACGAGGCATTTTTTATATTTAAGGTGTATTTAGATATTTTAGATGCTATCCAGTTGTTCCATCATAAGTAGTTTATATGTTTCCAGTATTTCACGTTGAGGAAAAAAATCTAACTCTCTCATCTGTTTTAGTATCAAGAAAATATCAGAGATGGAAAAAATTATCAGAGATGGATCATATCTACCATGACTCAGTTAAATAAATATGCAATTTTTATTCGTGAGGATATTCGATAAAGCTCACTAACATTGCTTTTTATAATTCTCACTACTTTTAAAACTTTAAATTCTGAGTTCATATGACGAGATATATTAAAATTTCTCAGGTGTTGGTAAGATTTTCTCAGACCTCTTACTGTGTGTACGATTTGGGAGAGAGGAAATAAAAGGCCTCAAAACAAATGAGAAAAATTATGATTAGAATATTCATTTTATGAACTACATGTTGTAGTTAGAACCTTTAACTATTTTTTATGAAACTCCTCAACTCGTACCGAGAATCTGGGCGTTATACAAAGTCTTTTCTTTTTTGCAGGAAGACTACTAAGTGAGCAGCACAAAAGAGGTGTGTCTAAAAATGGTTGGATTCAAGGGTGTACGGTTTCCTTTTGCCAAATGTGGCAAAATAGAGTCGGTAGCTTCTGATTACAGCCGGTTCTGAGTGTCACCAATTTCGATGCCAACCGTAGGATGCAATTATATAGATTCTGGAGACCGAAATTTAGTCTTTCAGTCATCGTATAGCTATGTAACCGACTAATGTAGATGGGGTTTTTAGTAGTCGGTTAGCAAGTAAGCAGGTATTGTTAGAGTGAAGTAATATCATTACATGTTTAGAGGTTTTTAAAAAAAAATCTCATTGTTTAAAACCCTATGTGTGAAAAATTACAACTAAATTATTAGTGATTTCATTTGCACGAGTTACACAGAGTTTAGGATGAAAATTCACCTTTAAAGTTTCCTACACGAGTAATCTAGCCCACGGTTCTTGTTTCAATACGGTGTCTTGCCAGGATTAAAAATCAATGGTGTATGACTATATACAGCTGCCACGAGGTTTCAAATCCATCTCGAGGCAACATATTTTTGATAAGCTTTCAGATAACTACGTTTTTTGTGTATGCATCAATTACTCCAGGAATCAATAATAGTGGTTTTAGAGAGCTATAATAGTTGCATTAACTACGTATGTTTAGAAGAAAAATCATAAAATTATAAAATATTACACTCTCATAGTTACTCTCCCGTTGATGTTGTGGCCTTTGTGTATAACTACTGTAATTTAGACTCCCACTAATTTGAATTTTTAACTGATTGATATGGATAAAAATATATATACCACAGTTTATTCGAAATATTTGATACATTATAGCAAACATAAGATATATACCAGATGTACGAACAGTCGTAAAAATTTAAAGACAACACACATTTCTACAAATCAGTGTGATTGTTGCCGCACACTCTCTGAAGTCCTTTGCCAATTTTTAAAATATATATGGTTTGAAAAAAATGATGAAACTTAATGTATTTGAATATGATGTTTAATTATAAACTTTGTGGGAATATTTGCATACACATGATGCATCCTACACATGGGAATATTACACATGCTTCTGTTTCACAGCAAAGCACATTTCTGAATATATACCTACTTGAACACCATGTAGTTGAATCTAATATGTACTTAGTGGCTTGTTATTTCTGCTATAGCATAAAGAACTTTTATTTGTCACATGTGCCCGAGGAGAGAGCTATACTTTTATTGCATGTAAAATAATATAATTTTAGTCTTAAGTATTTTCATTATCCAGATTACTGTCTGTCTATTTGTCTCAAGACTAGTTTATTTTTAGTAGAGTACATATTCTAATTATTCAAGTTTCAACCAGTCTGTTTATTTTTCTCTAAAATAGATTATTTTTAAGTGTTAAAAATATTGTCATTATTTGGATTATTTATTCTTAGACTAAGGAGAAGTTACTCTACAGCCTCGACTTGGGAATGATGCAGTCATTTTTTAAAGTTTGAATTTGAAGGGCAATAAAGCATATAAACAGATTTTCCACCCTTTATCATCAATTTCATAAGCAAAACCAGACAAAATATTAAGGAAACATACCCACTGAAAGGTTCAGTATAAATGATAATTTGAATTTTATTTAAAAAAGACATGGCCAATTTCTTTAATGTTAGATAGGAAAAAAAAAACTATTAGAATATGTTCCATGAAAAACTAAAAATGTGGGCCAGTTTTCCCCTCTTTATGCAAGACTCAACTTTTTGCCTTTCTGCAACTTAAACTAATAACTTTTAACATAAGCTCGTTACATGTTTTATCCCTTTTAAAAGATGATTTAAATTGAAATTTTCAAGTTACAGCAATTAACTTCTAACTGTCAAATTGTTAATAAAATACCCAAGGCCTGAAAAAGGAACAAATTACAGAAAAGAGTTAAAAGGACAAATAAAAATTAGTCTTCAAACGAATGCTTTCCTTAGACAGATGGAGGTTCTAAGTGAATATCACAGAGGATGCATTTATGGTTTATCCTCAGCGACATTCACTTAAAAAGCTCTTCTGCCTGGGGATAAAAGCTGGAATCTTCGGAAATTAGCCGCATATTATAAATGCATTAGTGTAGCATACTCTCCTCAGCCATAAGAGCATTTTAAGTGAATATTACGGGGAACGCATCGTGGAATATACTAAGCGATATTCGCTAGAGGATGATAGTTTTTGATTCTTCCAAATCTGGTCTGAAATTTTCAGTGCTACCTTATTATTTTGATGTAATATAGCTTTAAGAGATTTCCTTGGGGCTGGGAATTTTCTATACAGACATGCCCTATAGCTGCAGCTATCGAGATAACATTATTGCGCATGCATTAATTTAGATCCAGCCAATTCAAATCATCTTCAGTAACTCAGACATTAGAAAAAGCTGATTCTTCAGAGGTGTCATACCTTTTGAACAACCACAAAACTGAATTTTTTTATTCATTACGCCATTTTCAATTGCGAACATACACATAGTGGAATCACAAGCCACAGAAGAGCAAACTACTTGTTAATATTATTACTAATCCACTTCACAATTACTGCTCTTGGTCGATGAATATTTACGACGGTATTCTGCACTAAAGGATTCAAGCTCACAAACAATTTGTCTCGGAGATCGGGTTGCTCTGAATTACAAGCAGTTTACGCTACACTAACAGTTTCAATTCCGTTATATCTTACCTAAGTATTTCATACTTGCTATCTTAGACGTTCCTTCCTAGTGATGTTAGTTGCATCCCCAGGAAGATAGCCAAGATAGAAAAACACAAAAATTGACGAGAAAACCAATGAGTAAATTAAAAAATTAAAGTGCTACCGCCATTGTATATAATTCACACTAAAATTTGGCTCAACTGAAAAACAACTTTACAGACCTTGAAATCGAACAGGAGTTGACGGTTGCACTATGAAAGCCGTGTCTTCATTCATTTCAGTTAACCTCAGAATGAATCATATTCTAATCCCAATGTAACAAATTAGTATAATTAACATGATTTAGCTTTTTAAGTAACAACAAACTGAAGTGAATTAAGATTTACTTTCCGTAAGTTTAGGCGACTTTTTAAAATGGTTCTGGTGGTATTTATTTTTTTATTAATTTATTCTGTAAAATATAATTTTGAGATCATTTAAGCGCATAATTCAAATTTCTTTTTCTATTCGAAATCAAGATATATATGACAATGACAGGCATAGAATGAAATTTTTTTTTCTGAAATTGATAGCGTATATTTCTAAATAAATTCCTTTAAATTTGTTTGTTTTATTTAATAAAGAGTCGTGGAACACATCTTAAACGCCTCGTGAAGAGTTTTTTTTTTTTTTAAATTGGGAAATGATAGCATTTTACCATATTACGCGATAGTTTAATTACCCTTAGACTCTTTAAATCCTTGACTTATCCTCTCTTATCCTTTTCTGTTTATTTAATAAAAGTATAAGCTCAAACACTTAATATCGTCATAAAGATCTATAACACTTAATTTAGTCATAAGTATGAAATTCCTCTTTCACTATAAGCCACTGCTGTTCTAATAGCACTATGAGCCCATGATCTAGAACTCTTAATTGAGATAAAAGCCTAAAGAGCATCTTCCAGAGCGAGAAACTGAGATGCAATCATTTGCCATAGGAGTCGATCGCACATACATACGCGCAAGGCTCGCGGGCGGAAACATTCAGATGATTAACGACGCAAGTCCCCACACCGCACTCTCCTGGGTTTGTTTTTACAGCCATAAAACAAGTGACCCCTTCCGTTGGCCTGGCCGTATTTTATGTATCACTTTGGAAGGCGAGAAGCCGCTCTCTGATTGCCAGAATGGGGTCGTACAAAAAGTACGACTGTATTTTGTAGGGTATTACATAAAAAAGCCGCATCTGCTAAGCACAACACAATTCTCTTTATCTTGGCCCATTATTCAGTGCCATTTTGGAAATGTGATAAGGGTGTCTTTAAAGGCCCTGGATATCTTCTTGCCTTTTTCTCTTCCCCTGTTGGTTGTGTGCGCTGATTTTAATACATATAGCGATTAAAAATTCAGTCAAAGAGATTATCATGCACATCATCTTTACAGAAAGGCGGAAATAGTTGTTAAAGTTATGGGAGAATTAAAACTTAAATCTATATTTTGAAAAAGGAGGATTAATTGGGACCTTAAATACATTCGTTTTTTACAGAAGGTCGTTCCCACTTTACGGAAATAATTTTGATAGTTAAGTTTTATGTGTAAAAGTACTGTCATGTCAATTTTACCCCATTCCTCTTGGACCGTTTTCCAAAAGAGTCCATTGGAGAAGCATCAGGTGATTTTACAGGTATTTCCTTAAATGGGATACACTTTATTCCTGTTTCTGATTCTTTCTTTGCTAAATAAGCGGCAGTTGATTTAGACGTATGACTAGAGGCTTTCCATATGAAGCTCAACTTTATCAATGTCCTTTTCATATAAGGATGGAATTTCTTCTTCAAAAATTGGTTCTAAAATAATCTGCTGATAGTAGAGTGAATTAATTTTATTTTTACTCGAGACTTTTTTTGATTTTTAATTTTCCGTTGTAACAAAATCCTCATGAATCCCCTTGGGAACTTTTCTGTACACTGATGAAGCCATTTCGTACGGTCATTCCCGTCAGTTGAGCAACAGAAAATTGATCTTTTTTTATTATAGTTACTTAAATGCACCCATGCTTCATCGAGTGTTACCACAAATTTCCATTTTGCAGCAGATCGGTGGTGTTCATATAATTTTTTACAATTTGTTTTTCTTTCAGCAATAGATTTGGCAAGAGCAGATGAAGTTTAGGTTTAAACATCTTTTTTAACTTCAAATCTTTATTAATTGATTTTACCTACAGTGCCAGAAGACATTCCTAGTTTCGATGAAATGGATCTTTGAGTCGACACATTTTCTTTTAGGATTAGAGACTTCACTTTCTTGATATTTACTTGCTTTCGAACAGTCTTAAGATGAAGTATCGTGGTCATGTTTTCATACTTTACTTTCAGTTCGAAGTTTTTTTCCTTTTAAATTTAATATTATTATAAATACCTTTTCTTAATTTTTTTTTTCAATGTGGAGGCACTTGTCACGAGGCCATTCGCCTATAATTCACAGCAGTTTTGCTGGTCATTTTATTATGGGGGTGCCATATAGGCGGACCAGCATTGCCCCCTATGAAGGGACGACGCAAACGGAGGCTTTTTAGTGGCGCTTCGTCAGGATTCTATCCGAGCACCCTCGGCACCGAAAACCAGCGCAATGTACCACATGGCCGCTACGGCCCTTTTCTTGAAATGTCATAATTGCGATTTTTACACATATATATAAGTTGTTGATATAAAAATATCTTATCGAAAACCGCAGTTACGTAGCCTTCGAGCCATCTACCAATTTTAGGAGCCATTTTCAAAATAAATCTTTTATTTTACATTCCAATCAAAACAAAACAGCTGCAGACGATTATTCTGAAGTTGCCAAATTTTTATCTCAAAATGCAAACGACAAAAATAAATTACAAAATCGTTTCCATAAAGTGCGAACGACCTTCTGTACCTGGCATTCAGATGTTTAGAATGAAGTTTGGATATCTGTAATAATAAAATCCTTATTTGAAAGAATAATTTCTGATAAAGCCTTTGCTAAGTGCCCAGTTAAGTAATTGACAAATTTTCTGCATGGAATAAATTAACTGGCTTTTGTCCTAACCCTACACTCCAGTAAACATAAAATGCAGCATTAATCATATATTAATAATACTGTCTTTCATAACTGTTTGGTCCTATTGTTGATGTAACTAATCTGACAGAAAAAAACCGTTTCAAATGGGATATTAATGTTAGTAACACTATTTTTTTATATGTAGCTACAAAATTTTATGGGGCGTTTCTTTAACAATAATTTCTTATAATTTTATATCCTTAGAATAACCTCATAATTTCCTCTCTTAAATGCCAACTTTCTTCCGATTTGATAAAATGATATAAATTCATTATTTTATGAAACTGTTGTTCAAATCCTGTTCTCACAGTCAATTTATTCACTACTGTTTTGTTAGGAAGGGTTAAATAAATCTAAAGTGGATAAACAACTTTTTCTTTGTTTTATGTTATTCCTTTCCAATTATAATCCTTAAAAATGTCTTTCACCTTAGGCATCACACATTACATGGCAACACTATTTGCCATTATGAAAAGTAAAAATAAGTAAAAATTCTAACAGGGTAATAAAGCCAAAGAAACATAGCTAAAAGCGTAAATTTATAGTGCTGTTACGACGTTGTTGTAAGACAAAACTGGGACGTGAACGAGGTATTTTCTATTGTAAGAAACTACTTCTTAGCAGAACAATTCTCAGAAACGCGCTGAAACATTCTTAGAACGCACAGAACACGCACTGATAAATTCTTAGGAGACATTAAATTTTGTCGTCAAAAGTTAACTATGCACTGGTATTCATATTGCACCTACAAGGATTTTGTCGAATATATTAAGTTCTAGAGAATTTCCTTATACTTTAAAAACCTACTTAAGAAAAAAAGAGAATAAATGTTTTTAGCTCTGTGTTAATTTAAAATAAACTTATATGAAAGCTTGTCCCCCCCCCCCCAACTTCCCTCACACACACATTGATATTTTTCATATTTTTACATATTTATTTCTGTGCACAAATCTTTTCATATTTATCACACATATTTGAAATTAGATTTCATGCAATAATAGAACGTTAAATTTTTCATAAATTAAGTCATAAATTCGCAAACAATAATAAATTTAGTATGAACAGTTACTCCAAAAATAATTTTTAGTCATAAAAATACTTAATTTTCCTCACATTCTCTCTCTCCATCTAATTATTTAGAGGTTATATTGTAAAAAACAGATTACAAATAAATTACTTTTAAATGAAGTTTGCTCAAAAGAAAAAATTGTAAAATTACGTACATATGTTATGAGAGGATATTTTAAAGAATTTTAGTGGGATGAAGGATAGTGATGAGGAACCCCGCAGATCTCTTGCAAAGGCCGGAGATATAGAGGAACCATAAATCTTTTATTTATACCAGAAAGTCAAAGAAAGCCATAATTTGCTAACGTCTTTATGTACATTTTAAAGTGAGTTTGACAGTAGGTTTCAAAGTGAACTTAACATGACAGAGTATGGAAATGATGTCATTAAATCTGACGATCAAAGTAAGACTTAAGTACATGCATTTTATCAAGTTCAAAATATGTAATGAAAAGACACATCCCTGAACAATTGCAGTCTAACCTATGGGTCTCTTGTCGAGTGATTTCTGGTAAAAATTTGAAGAGTCAAAGCTTTCTGATTATTTTTCAACCGAGAAAAACTGTGAAACTTCACTTCGGCAATCCTCTGCCACACGAGTTGAAAATGCGTAAAAATTGTTGAATGGGCAAACCAAAACATGACCCGAAAGCTGCCCAATGGTTTTACCTTTCCCATTTGGTAAAACGCTTTGAAGAAGGAATGCAGGAAATCGGAACCGAAACGTCTCAGCAAGAGGGCTTGCTGTTTCTGACACCTCTAGGTTTATGTGACCCGGTTTATCTGCTCCTGACCCTCAGCAGTTAACTGACCGCTGATGACCTTTTCGTGGAGTGATACATGAGAAGGCGGCAGTGAATGTCACATCTACGTCCGTTATCGGTTCTCTGCGACCTCTTAACTAGCTCCGAACCTCCCCTCGTAGGGGAAATGATTATGTATGAGATATTGACAGCCGACAAGCGGTTGTAACATAGGTGTTGAAAAAAGGATATGCATCACATCAATCACCAGTGTTCTGAGTAATGAAGCGCAAAAGACGGGTTCAATAGTTTTGGAAGAACTAAGAAATAAAATGGTGTATATTGAGAGAGTAATAAAGCGGTGGAACTGGAAATCTCAGAACGTTATCTGAAGACAATAATTTGTGCCTAAAAGTCTACCATCATAGCGCGTGCTACTGAACGATTTTGAAATGAAACATCAGTAGCAAGTAATGAAATAAAATATCTGGAGATGATAACGAAATCAAATATCATCAGAAATAAATTAAATAAAATTTTAACTAATACTCAACAACAATGAGATTAGTATCTATTACTTTTAGATTGTTGACAGAGATCTCTTAGAATAGAGCAAAAAAGGTGAAAAGAGAGAGTCTTAAACACTCGACCTTCGACGAATCTTTCCGAGTGAAGTCCGAACGTGAGAACTTGTAGAATTCCCAGTTTTCTTGTGGATTATGGGAATATTGAGTTTAAGGCTATGAAATACATTGAAAACTGTGTATTACCCCGTAAGACGAAAATATTTGAATATTTTCCAGATTGAAGGCACCAATTAATGAAGGTCAGAGATATATTTGACAGTTTGTGATGAGTTCGTTTGATGTGACATAGGCATATGGTTGCACTCGAAATGATTTATATGTGATACGCATTTTTGAGATACTCGAAACGTAGTAAAGTTTCTACACACGATCAATATTTTTTTATGATTTCCAGAAACACTGAAAGCACTAAACAAAACAGCCTCTTTTGACCATGTTTTTTAAGCGATTTTATATTCAGCTCACTTTTTAAAAAAATATACGAAAATTCAGGGGTATTACAAGAATATTAAGATTTTAAATATAGCAGAGTTTGCAATATTCACTAATAAAGTCTAAATAGAAAGTTAAGCTTCTTTCTGCTATATCGGTTAAAATAAATGCTTGAATATTATAAAATAAATAATGTAAAGGATTAAATGTATCAAGGTGTGGGGGGCTGCAAGACAATCTAAACATTACGACGATATGCTTTTACAACATTTTCTATCTTCATCTGCAGTTGTGAATACATATGATGGGGTATATTACGCGTTATCGGATGCAGCCTTTTATAACTCCCCAATTTCTCTCCCAGCTTCCCAAACAGATTTTTTTTTCTTGAAAAGTTTTTAATCCCTAATCATTAAATCCAACTTCATTACTTAACATCTTCATATTCAAGATTTTCTTTAAAACATAATGCGTGATAATTACAACCAACAAAATCTCTCCGGCGAACGAGTTTGTGAATCCCTTTGCTTTCAAGTTTTAAAAAGGGGGGAATATTATAAAGAAAATGTATGAAGTCGCATGAAGCTTTCAGCCTTGCCGCAGGCCTTTTGCAGGAATCTCTCTTTGCCGTGTAAAGCCGTGATCGCCTATCCTCTGTTTGCTTGTTGTATTCCAGTCTCAAGTCTTTAATAAATTAGTTTTTCGGTCATTTAATGGTTTAAATGGCACTCCAACTGGCAATATTGGGGCATATTGGAAAAAAGTCGGGCCGTCTCTCTCACGCATATATATATATATATATATATATATATATATATATATATATATATATATATATATATATATGTATATATATATATATATATATATATATATATATATATATATATATATATATATATATATATATATATATATATATATATACAGTGGAATCTCGATCGATCGTTTTCGGATCCATCGTTTTTCCGTATGTGTCGTTCATTTTATCCAGTCCCAACGATCATATTACTTTGTTATGTTTCCGCATCTATCGTTTTCCCGCATTTATAGTTCATTTCAGTCGGTCCCTTGAAAAACGATAGATCGAGATTCCACTGTATATATATATATATATATATATATATATATATATATATATATATATATATATATATATATATATATATATATATATATATATATATATATATTTGCATGTATGTATTTAACAGTTGTGGTTTCTTAAAGATACCTTTAATGATGACGATACAGATCTACGCACGAAGTGATCGAAAAATATATTAGGGATTAAATATGTGTAGTGCAAAAAATAATCCTAAAAGTATTTAGAAGTTCACAACTCCACGAAAGCAAATATATAGCCTCACTGAGTCCGCGAACAAGAGATTATTCAACTCACACTTATGATAATAAGACATATCATAACACGTTGTGCTCTTTTCTCGCGGATGTGCCAAAACACCCGCCTTTCGCAGCAAACCGTTTACTGACTCTGTCAACGATTTGACGAAAGAACCTCGACGAATCCCCCAAACGAAAAAATCGCCGGAGGGGAAGAAACTGTTTCTCCATTCGCGGCCTAATATCATCGTTACATCCCTTAGTGAGGGATGCCGTGAGCTGCGAAACGCTACACCTGGAAGCGATGATTAGCGCGGAGCAGCTGCATACAGAGTCAGCTATGCCGAGCACATGTCATTAGTCTTTTAGGTCTCCATCTCAGTCATACTTCTTTGCGTTGTTTGGCTTTTAAACAGCTCTATTTGTACCGAGATAAGTCTCTTTTTTTCTGCCGTTGCGCTCGGCTTTTTTTTTTTCTTGTTAAGCAAATTTTACCGAGCAAAAGAGCCGGCTTTAATGATTGGCTTTGTAGGACCTGGCCTAGGGTGCCACCGCCTGTAACAAGGCTGTAATACGAGGGGGGGGGAGTAGGTAGATAGCACTCCACCCCAGTAAGAATGAAAACAATAGATTCATAAATTAAATAAATGCAAAGTTTATTTAGTCTTATTTTATTTTCTGATTCACCTTTATTTACTCGTTTTTCACACACACACACGAAATAAAAGTGGAAGATTATCACCTTTTATATTTTGCAAAATTGTCTTTTTAAACGACACTAATCTCTGAAAAATTTTAAAATTGAAAAGTCCCGTTATTTCATTGCTTTTATGTCATTGAAAATGATTTATGGACTATTTTCTCTATTTTATTAATCTGAGTATGAAGAAGAAAAAATGTCTCTCGAACAAAATTTTTTTTAACCTTAGTTTTTTTAAATATTCTTAGTTAAAATTAAATTATTGTTAATCAAAATTCAGTGTTGAAAACAGCGTACTATACAATATACTTCAAGCTCAAAAACGTTACAGAACTTCTCTTATTTTGTATTTTAGATTTACCTCTGTAGAGTGTTTTAATGACTTAACCCTAAACTTTATTTTTAGAAGCTTATACAAACGAAAACTTTCCTCCCTGACAGCTTATTTTTTATATTTTTATTTATTTATTTATTTTATCTAAAATTCAAATGCTAAAATAGTATGCAAGCATTTTTAATCGGAAGAACTAACGGATATACATCAAATTTCTCATGCTTTATTATTCTGAATATATTTATAAATGTTTTTAGAATGTTTTTTAAGCTTTAAGATTATTAATTTAATTTTTTTTTTAGTTTGAAATTAAAAACGGTGAAAAAAAGTTACTAGAAAAGCACTTTCAGCATAAAAAAAACTCACTCCTAAACCCATTGTGCATTTTAGATCTACTTCTGAGTCCGAGTTTGAAAGATTTTGTTTTTGGGACCTTTTGGGAGCGAAAAGAAAAAATTACTTCCTGATAATTTATTATTATTATTATTATTATCATTATTATTATTTTTACAAAACTCGTGTCTAGAAAGTGCGCAAATATTTTTAATCGGAACGATAGTATTGTAACACTTT
Organism: Dolomedes plantarius; assembly: GCA_907164885.2. Taxonomy (NCBI): domain Eukaryota; kingdom Metazoa; phylum Arthropoda; class Arachnida; order Araneae; family Dolomedidae; genus Dolomedes; species Dolomedes plantarius. The sequence continues at coordinate 80,588,266 of OU015501.1, read as the reverse complement.
CTACTCTTAAAATTCTACAATTTTTTTTCTATCAGTAATTATAGAAAGTATTTTCTATGCCTTATTTTCGTGATAATGTTTTTCATGGAACAGTTTACAATGTAGAACTCTTATAGTTATATACTATGCTAAATAAAACTTTAATACTCAAAAAGTGTATTCTAATAATTTTTTCTTAGACAAAATCTTCATGAGAATTGGAGACAGAATCTTCTTAAATCCATTGTTATTATTATGGCAGGCCACTGATGTCAGATCTAAGGATATAACCCCCAGTCAGACATTTGTAGTATTGAGATGCATCTATCCCAGGATTGTCCAGAAAGACAGTTGAAGGTCTGACGATGGGTACACCTATAGAGCCAATACTGGTTGCCATCCTTAATAATTATAGTAGATTATAGAAATTACCCCAAACTTATTTTTTTTCCTAATTCCATGGTATGAGTATTAGTATAGTTCTTGTTTTATATTCTAGAACAATTAAAAACCAACGGCCAAAATTGGGGATACCTTTTAGAAAATGTGAGTTTTTGAAGTATAACTTCTTAAAGCATTAATATACGTATTTTAGCAATATACCAAAAGGTATACATCATTACATTAGAAATTTAATTTGGAATATAATACAATGCACTTTATGAAAAAAAATTCATTTTGAAATCAGTTATGTGTATTGAACTCTGAGAAAGTAAGTTTTTAAGTTTATCACAATTTTAATTAGTACTTTGTTGGGAAGCCTTTTGCCCCAATTACAGCCTGACAGTGACGTCCCATGCAGGGAACCAATGATTTTAGTTCATCAGAAGTTATGATACGATGTAATGACGTAAAATATAAACAATAGAAATAAACAAAAATTAAAATTCAAGCATAGACTGCTAAATCACTTTAACATAAAACATATTCTTCAAAGAAAACATTTTCAATAGAGGATAGCGCAGAAGCTTCATATCCCCATAATGAAAAACAAATAAATAATCCAACAGAGATAGATAAAAAATAATACGAATATAGACAAGAAACAAACAGAAATCAAGCACTCTGGGCATCCACGCACCAACGGCAAGATTCTGTATAAGTGCCGGAACTGAACCATAAAACAACAGAGGTAACCGACAGGTCTCGTCATCAGGGAGCCTAACAAATCAGTTACCTCAAGGGGAACTTACTGAATAGGATGCAGATAAGCCCAAAAAACATCCCAAGGCCCCGAGTCCCCCAAGGAAGCAATAAGTCAAAAAGAAAATGAAAAGACAAACACAACTTACAGTATGGGCTCAACGCACCTTACATGCAAGCACACAAAATCCTAATGCAAGATAAAAGATGCGTACACACCCCAATTCCGTAAGTGACGGTTATGGCGAAACAGCAGCCAATTCTATCCTAAAAGTTACGTCATTGTAACATTACTATAGCGCCACCCTCCATTACAGCTTAACCAAATGAAAACACAAATACTATTCTAAACATCTTTGAAAATTCCTGAGTCTAAAGTTCCCCTTGAGGTAACTGATATGGTTAGGCTCCCTGATGACGAGACCTGTCGGTTACCTCTGTTGTTTTATGGTTCAGTTCCGGCACTTATACAGAATCTTGTCGTTGGTGCGTGGATGCCCAGAGTGCTTGATTTCTGTTTGTTTCTTGTCTATATTCGTATTATTTTTATCTATCTCTGTTGGATTATTTACGATGTAATGACTGTACAATTGATTCTGTTAGTTGTACCTTATTATGTGGTTTCTTCTTATTAACAAGCTTCTCCGATTGGCCCCAAAGGTTTGCTATCGGATTAAATTCGAAACATCCCACATCCCTCGCCTTTCGGCTATAAGGCCAAAATTTTGAAGACATGTCGTCGCGATAGCAACCGGCACGTTCCCATCGGAACACTCAAGACGATCGTGCACCAACGAGTCAATAAGACCAAAACATTACTAACAAAAACAAATCAGTGGCAACGTCAAAAAAGAATCAAAATTTTAAATTAGAGCAAGGCACCAAAAAGTGCAAACCAGTTGATGGTTCCAACTGGAACTACAAAATTAATGCGATTCAATTACTAGACCGCAGCAATTCTAAATAAGCAAGAACATTGGGCAAGTACACACCAATGCATCAAAATTCAAATTTGAAATACTCCTGCTCGATGTTTTTCATATGGTACAACAACCTGGTAATTCACAGCCTGAACTACCGGTGATTGCACTAAGTACTTATTTATTCTTGTAATCAAATTATTGTAACCAGTAATTCAGCTGCACTACCATTGTTGTTATTTATTCCTATGAGTACTAAAGCCCTTACACAGATTTAGAATACGGGAATTATGTGTCATATTATTTACCAACTAAGACTGATAAACTGTTTAATTTGTTAGCTAAAAGTTCAATAGTGTGACTATACTTTTAATCTTTTTAATTTACCAGCAATCACAATGCGTTAACAGATTATTTATATATGCAATCGGCGAATTATTCAGCTTCATACTAGTACTAGTTACTGTTCCCTAGCCTTGGGTAATTCTTACAATATATTCAATGTTTACTACATTAGTAGAAACACATTACATTTGCAACACTTTTTAAAATCACATTGCTTTTGTACATTGAAATTAAAAAATGTACTAAATACATAGACTATGGCTTTAACACTTAACACAATTCATTACACATTAGATTGTATGTACACATGCTTTGGAATAACTACCCAATATACACAAATACATTTACATAAATTTATATAAACACTTTAGCAATTGCTAACAATTAAAATTACTAATTAATAACAAGTTTAAATAGCCTTTTGCTATCGGTTACATTTACTAATGAATACAACTTTTAAATAGCACTTTGCAAGTGCTTGTTCTTAGGTATACGCCAGTCATTTCTTATTTTGCAAGGACACAGTGCATTTTACAATCACATAAGCTATAATAATATACCATTCACTTTATTTCTACATATTTTAAATAAACGCTTTATGTTTAAACTATAAGTACTTAAATGTTATTACAACCATTGTATATAATAGAAACTTTGCAGTTTTTGACCCCTAATTAAACGCTTTGCAATTCTTACTTTTTATGTGAACCCAATATAGAATATATCACATTTATGCAATTTCATATTTAAATACTTAGCTATCGGATTAAGGTAAAAGCTACTCTAGCAATGCATATTATTTTTCTGGAACCACTTTTTAAACTGAATAGATAAATGACAATGCTCATAGTCCTGGTAAAATGTGAAAGTCTCATTATCACTGAACATGTCATGTGCCGACGATATTAATTTTGACTCTAATACATCACTAATGTATTTTCTGCTATTTAAATTGCACCTGATCAAGCAAATTCTTTCCATACCTTTTGCTGTCATACATGTCCACATCATAACATTAACTGGATGCTTCACAAGTTGGTGTTGTGCACTCAGGTAGCAAATCTCCAATTCTTTTTCTGACATATTTCAATCCATTAATGGAGATTCTGTTTTTGTAACTCCATATGACCTGGTTCCATTGTTTTTCTGACCAAATAATATGCTTTTTAGCCCATTCTAATTCGCTCTGTCTATTTATGAGAGGTAAAAGTGACTTTTTTCTTGGGATTCTGGGGAACCAGCAATTTTGAATTCTGCGTCGAACATTCCTGGAACTTACGTTTGCACTAATTCATGTAAATCCTTTTAAACCGTCTCAGGCGATTTCCTTCTGTCCTTCATACACAGCTTTTCATTCTTCTATCACCGCATGATGTTGTGGATCTTTTTTTACATCGACCAGTTTGGTTTTGAATCACACCTGCGTCTGTTAATAATCATTTCACAGGTTAGAAATTTCGTTTTCTCGTTAGGTTCCCACCTACTCCTCTTCTAATTTCATTGTGAGTGCTACCTTATTCCCATAAAGTAATTATTTTGCACCTCTTTTTTAGGTGACCAGTTAACTCTTTTTTCTTTGTTCATCATCCCAAAGAAGTTACACAGCTTGTTTAAAGAAATTACAATAAAAAACTCATAAGAAAAAACTGACTAATTTAGCGATAATCAAACAACTGAATAATGTGTTTCACTATTCATTCTGATAGCAAAATATGTAAGTTTTGTCATGCTAACATCATACTGGATCCATTTTGGCCAACGCCTGATTGGCTGTCAGAGCAATCATTCCTTTTGATCAGTATTAAGAACCCCCTACCCCCCCCCCCCCTCTTTGCAGAACCATGGTTTTGTTTGTCTTACTACTTCTATTTAGCTATAACTTTTTTACGTAACAAAGGTAATAAATCGTGGTAAACTTCATTAGATTCTAGAAAAAATATCTTTCGATTGATGCATAACATCATTGGATTTCTTTAAAAATTATGAAGTTATGATGGAACTAAACCTTAAAAACACAGATCTTCTAAAAGATTTCCCCAATTTTTGTCACTATTGTAGAGCACCAGTTTGAAAGACACATTTTATACTTAATTAATTTGAGCTAGGTAAAATAAAAATTTACTTTCACAAAAGTTTTATTTTCATAAAATTTAGATTATATACTTATTTTTTGTTGATTTGAAATGAAATGTTCAAAAGATTATAATGACTATATACCTTTAAGTTCAAGCAAAGTACAGAAATCTCAATATATTTAGCCTTTTACAAATTTTTAAAGTCCTTTCTGAATAAGGTATTTCCAGATTTTGTTTATATGAAGCTAAAAATTTTTTTTTGTAGTGTTATGTTACAAATTCAGATCTTAGTGTTAGTAAAATAGAAATTACAAGTTCAAAAGAGTGTACATTACAGATATTTTTTGTCTATTAATAGAAACTTTTGTGTAGACTCAAATTGAAAAAGACATTATGAATAAATTTAAGTTTTAAAACTCAAAAAAGATCAAAGGTGCTATTTTAAATTCATATTCAGTAATTTTTGTTTATTTGCTTATTTTGTGAAGTTCTATTACTAAATTTTTTTAATAGTTCAATTTTGAAAGTCATATAGCTTGATATTAGGATGTCTGCTTATGATTTTTTAATTGGTTTTAAAAATTTGTCAAGAAAACTATATTCACTCTAAAAAACGAGTGTACGTGTAAGAAATACTGTGAACTTCAATATCCTTGGACTTCGTGCAACATTGAATTGAGTTAAGTATTTACCGTGAAATTTTGTAAATGAACTTGAACAGCCTCTGCGAATAGAGTAGGAAAAGTAGTAGAAAGATAAGCTATTTTAACACTAGAACTACCAAACCATTTAAAATTACTGGTTTTAACATATGTAGAAATAGGAATATCTGAAGTATTGATAGTTTTCTATTGTTAATAGCTGCTACTTCTCCTAACATACACTGGCTAGAACGTTATAAAAATACTTTTGTTTTCTTAATTCTGAAAATAAATCTATATTTTATTTGTTTATAATTGGATTATTTATTTCAATGGTTAGTTATTTACTTTTAACGTAACTCATATAAAAAAATGGATAAATTCTATTGTCCTATAATGCTAACTGCTAAACTATCGAAGCTAGCTTGAGGAGTCTCTGTAATCATCACTTTCCGCAACATGTCGTGAGTTGTGAGGGATGTGTTATTAAAATAAATTAATAAGGTAAAATGCTTTATATGCAATTCTACATCTTTTGCAATACAGCTGAAAAAGAAGAGAGGAAAACGAAAAATATCTCGATCTGCTATGCACGCCTAGAGTGCTAGTAGTATGAATACTCGTATACAAATCGACTATAAATATAATCAAATAAAACATGTTAGTGGTATTTGTTATAAAATTTCGAGCAACTGGAAGGTGTTTTGAATAATCAAGGGATGGCTTGTTAGGTGGACTTTCTAAAAGAAAATGTTCTGATATGCTATAAAAACTATCGATTTGAAAGAATACTCTGGTGTATCATTATTAATGTGCATAAAAGTTTTGCATTATCAATGGTCATTTTTCTTTTCTAAATCATCTTCTAAGGATTTTTCTTGTCAAATATTTTACTCTGAAAGGAAACATGACGTCTGGAAATGTTAATATCCTATTTGCTAGCAAATACCTTACTTTTTATTATCCGATTACCGTGGTCAAATGACCAAGAGGTATCTTATTAAAGTAATACAAAATTATGACAAAAATCTTCCTCGTTTTGCTTACAAATAATCTTGGAAAGCTCTTCTTGCACTATCTCTTTAAACGCAAAATAATTTCAGATTTTCTTCAAGAATATATCTGTACGTCAGAGGTAAACTATCATAAGTGAGTTTTTTTCATTTTCGATATTTTTATTTAAGTGACTCCTTTTGGATGGAGCTTCTTTGAGGAAAACTGTAATATATGCAAAATAAGATTGTGGGTTAAATATGGACTTATAAACTATCGCATATGTAAGCCCTGATAAGAGGTAAACCATGAGAAAGCTCTCCGGAATTTTTCACATATGATAGTTTAGCTCTGGCGTATATATATATATATATATATATATATATATATATATATATATATATATATATATATATATATATATATATATATATATATATATATATATATATACATATATATATATATATATATATATTAATTTTAATTTCATAAAACTAACTATTCCATTGAAAAGTTCATCCCTGTTATTGCATACATTTATTTGTCATATATATAATAATTTATGCCTAACAGCGATTTGTATTTTTTTCAGTAAAATTAATTCAAACGTCAATTAATTAAGTTCCTTTGCAGATGAGTCATTCATATAAAGCTGACTCAAAATCTTTTAGCAGGTTTGGGGATGGATTTTAATAGCTAAAATTGCCAGTTTACAGGATTTGAATTTGTTGCTCGTAAAATTTTGATTACTAAATTTATACATTATACTAATGTATTTATTATCATCAAAACCTGCAATGGGGGGGGGGAGGGAAGGGACCTACCATTGATGTCGCCTTTTTAAATAAAAACAAATGACAAAGAAGAAAACGATATTTGGGAAACTTTAAGTTGAATAAAGAAAAATTTCAAGTAAACATTTATCCGTAACGAGTATTTTGTCAGTCATTTTGATGCCAAATTATTTGCTTTTTAATTTTACTAATGGATAACAGAGAGCATTATTCTGATTTTTTACCGGTTAAATACCCTTAAAATACTCCACACAAGTATTCAAAACCCCAAATAAAAAGGCGAAAACATTTTGCCGTAAAACACGTCTTGTAAAACAGCATGGGTTGTACATACAACACAAACTTGTGCATCTATAAATAGGCTGAGTTGATGAGCATTTACATCTATTTATTTACATGGTGAAAGAAAGTTAAAGAACATTCTTTTACTTTTTTATTTTTTAAACTTTCTTTCACGCAAATGAATTTTTTGCTGACGTCCATGAAGTAAACATTTGCTCAGACTTCTTCATCAGGCAATATACTTTCTAAAAGACAGGGAGACACCATAAAGAAACAAAAAAATAAAATTTCCTTTGAAGACATTCCCTCTTCTTTTTCTCTCATTTCTTTTGACTTCGAGAAAGCCAATTTCTCGACACTCACAGAGCTCTGTATTTATGCAGGGCAATTCTGAACCGGAAATAGAGACACCTCTTTAAAAGCGAATGTCTTTCTGGCAACTGAGCTCTTGACGGTGTCAAAATATGTTGATGGGGGACTAAGTTATCCGTTACCTTTGGAGAACATCCACAAGCTCGAGCCGCCGCGATTACTTAGAGTCATTAACTGTTGCCGAAGCAACAATACCTTTAAAATAAACAAAAAACTGGAATTTATGAACTCGTCGACTCAGCGTGCAAAGTTGACTAACGATCTCATAGCAACACGTTGTCGGGCCTAACAGACAAGACATTTAAGTAAAGTTTATGTGCTCTCTACAAAGAGCTGTTCAGTCCTGAAGAGTTATTTTGGGCCAGAGAGGCCCTTCCCCTGCTTCATCTTCATTTTTCACCTAACTGGCTGCCATCCCAGTTTTTTTTAGAATGATTCAGGTCTTCTATTGGATGGAGAACATTAGTGAATATTTTCTGGCAGCGCACGACCATGTGAGATTTTTCAGCACCTGTGGTGCGATTTTTGCTTTCCGGTTATTAGGGGAGACACTTGGAATACAACAATGTCTACAAGAACAGTGGTCCATTGTCTGAAGTTTCGGAATAATGGTAACTCCAGTGTTGATCCATTCTGAAGTCAAAAGTCGGACAACTGTTTGGCAGATCTTCTCAGCACAGTTATTCTATGTTATTTAACTCACGACGACTGTAAAAATGATGAGTCTTTTCAGTTACCATGAAACTCGATTGCGCAATGTATTCTTTAGAAGAGGAAAGCAGTGCTAAAGTGATTACAGAACGAAAATAGTTTTTCTGGAAATTAATACCTCAAATGTAGCGTTCAGTAATTTCTCGTTAAAACCAACTGCATTTCTGGAGGTAAATAGTGAAACTCAATCGCAGCGCAGTTTTTTTTAAGAGCTTTTTACGAATGTTTCAAAGAAATAGATTAAAGAGAAATCTTTTCGTAACTAATATATAAATAAATAAATAAAACGTTCAATAAGTCAACTGAATCAGCTTTAATGAAATTGCACTTATAATCTTCTTGGTCTAGGGGAGGAGTTAAATTTCTGTTCCTGTTTTAAGTGATTAGAGAAATACATACTTCTTAAATATGCGTGAAACAAGTGCATCGTTTGCTAAAAGTATTTAAAATATGAAAGAAATGCCAATGTCCCTTATATTTACCCTGTGGTAGAGAAACCATAGATAAGTAAAACAAAATTGAGAAAACTAAGAAATTTTAGAATTACGGTGATATATAATTTGCCTGTAATGCCATAATCCCTACCTCATAAGACAGGCTAAGAACAAAAATAATAAATTTATTCGGCAAATTTCGTCCTTAATCCGCATGTTAAAAGCCTGAATACTTTACCTAATTTAAAAAAATGTGTTTTTAATCAGGTCACAGCGAATAAGCTCTCATAATTGTTACAGTTCTGATGCAGAGTGAGATATATTTAAACATAAACTGAACACACCCCCATAATTAAACTTGGCAGTAGTGATGAATTTTTATATAGTTATATTCTTTTAATTTTGACGTAATTCGGAGTTCAGTTTATAAGCATTAGTGTTACAGTACTTTGCTTAGTTTTTTCTGTATAATTTTAATGTAAAAAATATTTATATTTTAGTTGATGGTAGCACACATAATGATGAACAAATAGTTTTTGCTCAATCATATAATGACCTTATTTATAAAGAAGAATTATTTTAAATTACTTTAAAAAATACAGCAAAAATTTTTTTTAAACAATAAAAGAGCTATGCATTTTTTATTTTAGCATGTAATAACTATATAACGTTTTTTCATAAAGCTAAAACTTTATTAGTTTATCAATAAGTGTGAAACAATAAATTTGAAATTTAGCTATGCAATGTTTTTTAATCCTTTTTAAGAGAAGATCTTCAAAATTTGGCAGTCGAAAATTTCTAAATATATCCATCATCTATAATCACAATTACAACTTTATATCAATGATATAAAATGTTTTTAACTTAGCATTATTTTAGAAAAGTAGAAACTTCATAATGAATTTAATAGATTGAAATTTAACTGGTTTCAAAATGAATTTACATCCAGTAATCAATTAAGTCTGAAAATATAATTAAATTAATGTAAAGTTAATTTCATTCAGTTATTCTTGGGAGTTTAATTGTTTTCAAAAGAAGAATTATAATGCAATGTAAGCATATTTTACTTTAAATATCAAATACGGAGCCCTGAAACTTTATTTACCCTGCATCCAATATAAATATATTCAAATTATTTTCAACTAAGCAATTAAACAAATTATTTCTCATTTTAATTTTAGTCAAATATCCTTCAGGTTGTATAACGGGAAAAACTAAAATTATCTGAAATTCTCCCCATAGAGAAGTAGTTTATATGTAATCCAGATGGAAATTAGAAATAAGTTTTTATTTTAATTGTTTAATGTACTGTGATAATTTGAAAACTTATCCATATTCATTTTAATTTGAGGCTAAATTTCTTGAGGAGAGGATCTAAAGCTTAAATTGTTTGATCAAAGACACGTGGATAAAAATAAATCTGTAAAATAATGAAACGAGAATTCCCCGATTAAGTATGTGGAAAAGATTATGTTTCTTTATCGTTAGGTGGAAGAAAAACTTGAATACAAAAGGATCATTAAAAGAAGTGATATGGAAGGGTTCGTCGAAACCAGTAGCAGATATTAAAGGCTATAGTTTAATATTTAAAGTTTAATGACATGAATTTCGAAATAAAGCAATTTCACAAATTTTTTAAATGTAAAATTTGAATTGTTTCAAAATTAATTAAACCTCTTTAATTAATCAAGCCTGAATACAGAATTAAAATTTATGGAACATTTCTTTCATTAACAATTAATTGTTCTTAGGGTGTTTAATTGTGTTAAAATTAAAATAGAGCAATGTGAGCTCCTTTTACTTCAAATGTCAAAAAAGAAGCACCGAAACTTCATTTTTGCTTTTGATATAAACAGAGATTTTATATCAAAAGCGATTATTTAACTAACCAATGTGAGAAATTATTTATCTATTTTAATTACGTTTATAGTATATCTTTCAAACTGTAGGACGAAGAAATGCAAATGTTTTCTTAAACCATTCCCAAAGAGAAATGGTTCAGGGATTTCATATTATTTATCAAAAGGAATCGAAATGGAATGGTGTTTAGAGTTACTTTCGGTAACGGCTGAGTACCAGGAGTGAAGTGACTGGTTCTCTTGGAAAATTAGTATTTTTTCTACAAACGCAATGGATTTAGTCGAGTCGATTGTTAAAAAGTTTATATTGTTTTAACGTAGGATTACATTCCCCCATAACGGTACTTCGGAAAATTTCAGACGCTGAAACCATCCGTTCGTCCATCCTTGCAAGTTATAATTTTAGCAGTGCGCCAAACCCAGTCTGTATCGCTTGGACAACAGAAAAGTACCAAAATGCATCAAAATTTTGACATATATATATATATATATATATATATATATATATATATATATATATATATATATATATATATATATATATATATATATATATATATATATATATATATATATATATATATATATATATACAAAAGTGGTAAGCAACGATAAGTAATCCTACTCTAATAACCCACGGAAGTTTCGTTAGAAGAGACTACCTGAAATTTTTTTGTGAACGTTTGCGTTCTGCTTTTTCTAAATAACTGATGCCTACATATTCCATTAAAAATACGGTAGAATGCAACATATATGTCCCATAAGTATGGATTTCATATGTTTTAGTCTCCAAATTTTTTACATGTTGTTGCTTTTAGAACAGTCGTTTAACTTAGTCTTAGAGTAGACAAAATACGGGGAACACGCCCTCATAGGAGGAGCCACAATTCTAAATGTATAGTCCTCCAGCGTAAACAGCAGCTTTGGATCTAGGTTTTGCCCTTGCTATGAACTCCTCAGTAAGGTATGAATGATAAGTACGCTGGAGGGATAAGAATTCCAAATGAGGAATTTCTTTGAATTTTTACAGGGGAGCCCATAATAAGGGTGAAATCTGGGTCCAAGAACTCTGGAAGTGGTTATATCAGTCTTTAGTTATTTAGAGGAAAATACTCTTTTTTTTTTTTAACATTTGAGGCGTTCCCGTTGAAAAGAGGGCAAGTGCCAAAATTTCCGAAGAGTATTTTTTTACTGATACAAGGGTTTTTCCAAGGCTAATAGCGTGGAAAAGGGAGATAAGTGCCTAGCTAGTTTTATTTAGTTCTGTGCTATGCACTTACAGCGCCGCCCAGAGACTTTACGGGGCCTGGGGCAAACTTCTGTTGGGGGGCCCCAAGAAATCTGATTAATCGAATATTTTTTTTGTGGGGGGGGGGGAGGGGGCCCTTTTTTCAGGAGATTATTTTGAATTTTGAAGTATGGTACAAGTTTCAGAATTTTCTCTCGGAGGAAATCTAATAAATAAATTATTTTAAATTTTTTGGGGCCCCCTCCGGCAGTTAGGGGTCTGGGGCAAAGTGCCCCAGTTGCCCCCCCTCTGGGCGGCCCTGGGCACTTACCTCCTTTTCTACGCCGTTAGCCTTGGAAAAAACCCTTGTATCAGAGAAAAAAAATTTCTTGGAAATTTTGGCACTTACCCTGTTTTCAACGGGAACGCCTCATTTAATTTCATCATATACTGGAAAGCTTTTTCAATCAAAGCAAAACTAAGCACCAACTTTAGTTGTTGTTGTTGTTGTTGTTTCTTATGCCCCCCAGACTGGAATGTACTTCCAGACTAGGTCCATATAGGCTACGGGTTGAAGTGTGCGGCTCCGGTTTGAATAGCTCCACAACGATCGGAGTCCGTCTTAGCTAGTTGCCACCTCTATTTTGACATAGCACCAACCGAGGGCGGCATCTTGGGGGATCTTACCCTTTCCCCCCCTCTCTACCTTCATAGATGGACTTTTCGGTCTACGGATTTAACGTGTCCATATCCGGAACTTTAGTCATAATTTGGGAAATTGCAAATTTTAATTCGGATTGAAATAATAACGTTCATGTTTACAGTAACAATAGTTTTTAGGAGGATATCTCCCATGTATGTAGTAATTTTCTCCATAGAAGTCTGGCTACCGTCGAGTATACCGTGGCACCCATTATTCAACTTAATATGATTAACCACAATGCTTCAAATATTTATCATTACCATCGAGCTTTAGCTTTGGTGAGTTCAATTGCTGGTAAATTTTCCATTAGTAGTCAAATAAAAATTTTGCAGGAACTACCATTACACTAAAATTGTTGAAGCTTACAAAACATAGTACTATACTGAATTTATGCTGTATATAATTGATGATCAGTATTTTGTTTTGCACAATTTAATAAATTTACTACTGTATCAATACTAGTGAATCTATTGCACCACTTGGACCTGTGTACATGTACCATATAGTGGCCTCCCTCTTTCTTTCTATGTTATCATACTGTGCAGACTCTATAATTTTAAGTTTAAAAAATCCCTCAGAAGTTAAATAAAAATGTCTTACACGAGTTTTACGGCACAAATTGTGCTAAACTGGGGTATACTGATGAACCCGCTTCCTAGTGGTGCGCCCTAAGCAAGCCTGGGCAACATCTTTCAGCTATCTTGCAACCGAACACGACTGACTGGCTGTATCTTTAAACAGAATAGGAATTTTTTCTAGCCCTTTATGTCCTCTTTTCAATTCCGACAACATGGACGGTAAGCACATCCTGTCCTGTCCCGCCTGAACTGGACATTCTCGGTAGAGACGTTATTGGGAGGCCCGTGATCGCATGAGAATTGTATCTTAGTTGCTTTTCTTGTTTATGTATTTTCCATTTTGTTCTCTTTTGCTGTTCGTATTTTCCCCTTTTATTTGTATACCTAAGGACTTTTTCCACAGGTTTCTGCATTAGAAATATTGTACTAAAATTACTGAAGTTTATAATACAGAGTTGTGTACTGCATTGAACTGTTCATAATGAATTTTCAGTGCTCGATGTTTTATACAATTTAGTGATTTTACGACTATCTAAGGTACTGCACATCTGTTGCACACATGCGTATACCTAAGGACTTTGTCCACAGGTTTCTGCATTAGAAATATTGTACTAAAATTACTGAAGTTTATAATACAGAGTTGTGTACTGCATTGAACTGTTCATAATGAATTTTCAGTACTCGATGTTTTATACAATTTAGTGATTTTACGACTATCTAAGGTACTGCACATCTGTTGCACACATGCGTATACCTAAGGACTTTGTCCACAGGTTTCTGCATTAGAAATATTGTACTAAAATTACTGAAGTTTATAATACAGAGTTGTGTACTGCATTGAACTGTACATAATGGATTTTCAGTCCTCGATGTTTTATACAATTTAGTGTTTTTACGACTATCTAAGGTACTGCACATCTGTTGCACACATGCGTGTGTATACGTGTGCCATAGTGCTTCTTTCCAACTTTCTCTCTCTTATTGTGGTAGCATATACCGTGGATACTGTAATTTTAAGTTTATAAAACATATTATGTGGTAGTGCACGTGCCTTTTTTTGTGTGTTAAATGGGATTAAGAGTATTGAGGGTTAAGTTCTGAGGTCAAGATTTTTTTATTTTTTTTTAAATGTGGAGGCACTTTTTGCGAAGACATTCGCCTATAATTCACCGCAGTTTTGCTGGCCATTTTATTATGGGGGTGCCATATAGGCGGACCAACATTGCTCTCTATGAAGGGACGACACAAACGGAGGCATTTTAGTGGCTTTTTGCCAGGATTCGATCCAAACACCCTCAGCACCGAAAGCCAGTGCGCTGTACCACAAGACCGCCACGGCCCGAGGTCAAGAGTTAAACACAATTTTTCTTCTCTCGTGGGGTCTCGTGTCCTGTAACTCGCTGAAGGGTTTGGGGAAAGCGGGTCTCAGTAAAACATTGTATATGTTTACTGATAAAGGATCTGGACCAGAAAACAAGTACATTTATGCTTTTCACTTTTTACATACAAGTGTATATAAAAGTTTTATACAACTGAATAGCTGAGAATTTACAGACAGAAGGCCATTTTTAAAAAAATGGTTCGCGTAATTAATGGTCGCTATGCCAAAGGAATAATTAATTATTTTCCATGAACTCGTAGAAACCTTGCTCAATGTTCTAAATTCAATAAATACACGTCTATAATCTATAATTAAATAACTGCGCTGTTGGGAATCTAAGGGTGTATTTTTTGTATAGATCGGACCCTTTCGCGAAGCATCCGTAGCTGTGGGCCTCTATGCACCATTACATAAACAATACTACATTAGTAATAATGATTGTTTCCATTATTACAAATAATAAGAAAAAAGTTTTGGAAATAAATTATATTTAAGAGAATTGTTTCATATGGCAAAGGAAATATCGTTAGTAGCAATGTAGAACCCCGTTATGAAGCACTTTTACAAGAGAATTTTTAGAAAATCAGCCAATTATCGTTAAAATATAATGGAAGTTACTTGATGATGCATTATAAGCAAAATATACTTTGTTTATTTGGAAGATGTATTAATGTTTTAATCTCCTTCCAATTTAATCGTAAGGTAATTTATGTGTTACTTAATTTATTAACAAGTAGGTGGTTTTAGATTGTTGCTTTAAAAAATCTGATGCAATCTATATATGTAAAACAGTTCCGTAACTTACTGACTGACAGATAACGCACAGACCAAACCGCTGGACCTAAAGGGCTAAAATTTTGTATGGCAATTCTTCTTAGAGTGTAGGGGTGCACGAAGAAAGATTTTTGAAAAATTCTTCTTTGATTTATAAAATTAAATTTTTAAGCAGTTTTTTGTAGCATTATTTAAAGATTTTATTTAAAATAATAATTTGAGGGTTATAAAATTTACATCACGAGAAATATCACAAAAATTCCTTTAAAACGAAATCCTTTTTGAAACTTTACCTCCATATTCTAATTTTTGGGGAATTTTTAAAGAGTAATTTTTAGAATTTAATTTATTAAATGCTGATCACGTGATTTCTTTTCTTTTTTCTGATACTTTAAATTTTATGTCACGTGCATAACCACGGAATAAATTGACCCCAAAAATTATTAAAGTACAGTAAAAGATAAAATTTAACTACTAGACAACTTTAGATGGAAGTTTTTTAAGAATTTAATTCAAATTAGTGTGTTTTATGGATATTAAATTAAACATATATATAAAACTGCAATTTCCCCTCAAAGTATGCTTCGTCATGACGATAAATAAGTCTCAAGGCCAAACTTTAAAATACCCTGGCGTAGATTTAAGTGAAAAATGTTTCTCCCACGCTCAGTTTTACGTAGCTTGCTCACGCTTAAGTTCGCAGACGAGCCTGGTAATATTAATTCTGCGTAATGAAGAAATAAAAAATATTGCTTATAAGGAAATCCTCTAAAAAGTAATTTCATTATTTTTTCATTGTAATTATCCTAAAATGTACTCCGTAGCGAAGCACGGATGTTCAGCTAGTATATCATATATTCATGTATTCTTTGCATGTTTTTTGTTTTAATCAAGTATTCCAAAGATGCATATAGTTTTAACATAATTTTTCTTTGTTCATGTCGCGTACAGTTACTTAAAGATGCTGATAAAACTATTCAATTAAATTTGGATAATGACCTATTACAGGACGCAAACATAAAATGAGTAAAAAAAAATGTATTTATAAAAAAAAAAATAAACCTCTAATGTAAAATTGTTTTCAAATTTCTAGACATAAAGTTCCATAACAGAACCAAATAGCGATGATAACCCAGACAGAGTAAAATATTTTACATTTAAATGAATTATCTATTGACAGCCAATTATTCATAAAAGAACGTTAACTTGCAAGCACATTTCATTCGAAACGAATTTAATTAGTGCCCGTCAAAAATTTTCTGTAGTTTTTATCCTTAAACGAAACTTAGGTGTATAAAAAATGTTTCATACATTTATTTGAGAAAATGATTAGAAGATTGGTCTCATTTTTTTGTCAAAAAATACGTGATAAATAAAATTTTTTAAGTGTCAAAAGAAAGGCTAGGTTAAAGCTTTCTTTCTTTCTTTTTTATTCCAACTTCATTTCCTCCACATATTTTGTTTCATGTCTGCGGCTGTTTACGGACAAGCAGATAGCGTTCTTCCACTTTATTTCACACTTCATTAGGTGATTTGCCAAAAAATATGTGTAAGACATAGGATGTTTTATGCAGGCACATTCAGTATTTTAAATGATATTCATCAAAGTAATTATTTATGATGCAGGAAACAATTGATTAATAAATGCAACGTGTAAAATTTCCATAAATTTGTTATATCACGTGTGGCTAAACATTCTGCCAACGTATTTCATTGTTCGGTCCGCATGATTAAGCATGTTTCCTGTTTTTATGGAAAATATTGTAATCTCATAGCTGCTGATTAAAATAAGAGGCATGATGACTGAGATATTTTATAGCAATGTACGTCATTTTTGTCGACCTGCTGAATCAAAATTGATGGGCTATAATTTTCAAGATAGCAATCCAGGCAGTTAGTGCCTACATTAAATTTACAAATTAAGGTCACCAATTTTTCTTGCATAATTTCTATACTGAACCTTTAAAATAAGACTTTTGACAAAATTGCTTTCTTTAAAGCAATTATCTTTGCATCTTATAAAATTTTTTAAAAAATAATATAATATATATATATATATAAACTTCGGCAGGATCCATTTTTCTTTTGCTCGATGTGGGATTTTTCCTGGTATAACCGATAAAGATGAAAAATAACTTTCGAATTCTGATTATCATTAAATAACGTCTGTATTCAACTTTTTAAAGCAATTTTTGTCGATGTTAATATTTTGTTTTATATTCAACTGATATAAATTAAATAAAGTCTTATAATTTATACAATTTAACTAAGATCAAATATTTTTTTATTCGTTTGCTATAGGAATTTTCTTTTTATGCAGAATCACCCACAAATAACTTTAGAGTAGAATTTTATCATTTTTTGCTTTGAATGTAGTATTAAAAGAATTAGCATAAATAACAATAAAAGGATCAATAGAATTAAATGTATCATTACATCAATAATACAAACTAAGCAGTTTTGCAAGAAGTTTACTAATGTACATAGTCCCATGCACGTAAGAAATCATGCATAATATTTTATCGAGGTAAATCTGTATAACCGCAATACACAAACCACGCATTCTTACAAACCCCTTCCATTTTAAAGCAACTAGTCTGACATGGGAAGCAAATCCAGGACATTTGTGCTAACTTTTATATCACCAGATCATGTTATGATTCTTTTGAAATAACCTCATTATGTTTATAAATATGTGAAGTTTTTATAATAGTCATGTACTAAATCATCCCACTCTTCCATACTACATTTCATTTAACATAAAACTCTAGCATATTCAATGCAATTATGAGTTTAAGTATCCCCCTGATCCTTTAAATTCATAAGAGACAGTACGATTTTATACACAATAGGACACGTCCTGTACATATTTTGTTTTACTTTAAATTTGTTTAACTAAAATTCATTTTCCTCTTAAACCCAAAATAAAGCTGTAGTTTAATAAGTGTTGATTATGAAAGAGAGCTGTGTGTCTTACTAACCATTCCAATGATTTAGAAAATTTGTGAAAGAGTAAATTGTTAATAATCTAAATGCATTTTATTGATTTAGATTACTAACAATAATCTTAATCAATATAGCTATTTATGAATTCAAAGTTTGTAAATTTATGATTTTTTTAACTAAAGTTCATTTTCCTTTAAAACCCAAAATAAAGCTGCAGTTTAATAAGTATCGATTATCAAAGAGAGCTGTATGTCTTACTAATCATTACAATGTATGAATTAAAAAAATTGTGAAAACGTGAATTATTAACAATCTAAATGCATTTTATTGCATGGCTATTTATGAATTCAATGTTTGTAATTTCATGATTTTTTAATCCAAATTAAAACTGAAACTGGCAACAATTTCATATATTTATAAAATATTCATTATATAAATATCATATTTATAAGACAAGTCCTGTGCATATTTTGTTTTACTTTCAATTTGTTTACCTAAAGTTCATTTTCCTCTTAAACCCAAAATAAAGTTTTAGTTTAATAAGTGTCGATTATCAAAAGAGAGCTGTATGTCTTACTAATCATTACAATGTATGAATTAGAAAATTTGTGAAAACGTGAATTATTAACAATCTAAATACATTTTATTGCATGGCTATTTATGAATTCAAAGTTTGTAAATTCATGATTTTTTTAACTCAAAATAAAACTGAAACTGGCAACATTTCATACATTTATATAATATTCAAAAGAAATATACGACCGCTCAAAGAAATATAATTAGCGAATCCTTTTTTTTCTGACACTATTTTGATTTCTTCACTTCAGCAGAAGATTGTTTAGATAAATTAGTTTCCATATTTCAATTCTACCAAGAAACTAAACCATATTCTTTTGGGGCTTTTATCAGCTTTTCAAATCAAAGCGAAAAAAACAAAACAAAACAAAAAAACAACGTCACATCTCGCGCTCATTTCGGAACGAAAACTTCTTGATTAATCAAATTACAATCTACTATACATAATCACATTTTTTACCAGTTTTTGTAGCATTTAACTGTGAATTCGAGCGAAGTATAATTGCCACTGCGTTAAGGTTTCACGGTATCTGCATGAAAGAACTTCCGAGTTAGCAAAATGCTGTCAAAAACTCAAGACAAAGAATGTTAATGCTAATTAATTATTCGATGCTAAACAGCAACAAAAAACAGCCTCATTCATTCAGAATTATCAATATCATAGCTTTTTCTAAATTGAATTCAGTGCAATGACAGAAAAGTTTGGAAGAAAGAAAAAAATATAATTTCGCTTTCCTCTTCTCCCCGATAACAATGAAGTGCAAAAAAATGGGCGTTTTAAAAAGATTAAGAATCTGTTATCTGTATAAGAATTCGCACAGAACTAGGAATACAGCCCAATTACTCGAAGGAAAACATTTAAGAGCAGATGTTAATTAATAGCAGAGGGCCTTTTTCTAAGGAATTAATTAAATTAGCATGAAAAGGAGGAAATGCATTGTAGCGTCGCATCCCCTTCGAACTATTTCCGCCGGAGATCAACTCCTGGTGTATTTCTTTTTGAGACTTTACGCCCTGTCCGAATGAAAGGGGATGTTGCGGCTCATGCTTGCGTTGGACGGGAACCGCGATGACGATTTTCCTCTGTACTACTTCATTTGAGACCCATTTAAATTTCATGACACCCGACAATGAGGTCCTAGGAGTAAGATCTAAAGTCCTTTTGGTCAGCTTCTCATCCTTGTTCCCGATAAAGGGTGCGCAATTTCTCCGGTTATAAGGCGATCCCCTTTTATCACCAAAGGTTCTTTCTCGAATACGAAAGGGAATTTAATTAGTGAGATTTTTAGTCATTTGGTGGTTGGACTTAGCTACCAAAATTAACATCGTGGCCTTCTTGGCTATTTTAGGCATTTCAAAATTTATCGAGCAAACTGGTTGCATTGTAGAATATGTCACTTCAAAACACGGTTCTAGAGGAGTATCACATCCTCTAAGCTTTTTAGGTCATTCCTTTGTGACCCTTGTTCCACAGAGAAGTGTGCACCATATCAATACACTTGTAGAGTGTATTATACTTGTAGAGTGTCACCCTTTTTAAAACAAGGTGCTCTTCAGTGGATTCTTAAAGAAATTTAACAAGGGAATTAATAGGTTCGCTCACTGAGTGACAGATTGTTATATACCCTTTAGAGGCCAAATGTGATATGTGTGCATATTTCAGCCATAAGGATGAGTTTTGGCTTTCCGTTGAGAACACTGATAGTGAGTGAGTGAGCAATCCGCTCGTAAAAGTGATTATACTATTATTCTGAAATGTGGTACTTGGAGAGGGTTGTGTTCTCTGAGTTCTCCTAGTCATTTATTCACTCCAATGTTATCCACTTTCACTGGGGCAATGGATGTTTAAGATAATTTCTTGAAAGACATTTTCCATCTCATGATTGGTCGCTGTTTTCACGGCTAAAGGCTCTAGGCAAAGGCCTTGCATGGAAAGAAAGAGGATTTTAAAGTTTCTGTAGAGAATTCCAAAAGTGATCTCGCAAAATTGTACCTAATACCAGTGACAACCATGAAATTCTCAGTCTTTTAGCTGACCACAAGACAGTTCAATAATTCTGAGCATAATATAAATGTATTGTCGTAAATAAATAGGGATGAAGATAATAGGCTGAGTCGTTCTTGTTCTGGTTCCACTACATTACAGCAAACATACCACTTGCTAATTGCTGTTTCCTTGGAGACCGCCAGATAACTGCTACTCTTCTTGAGTCAACATTTTTTTCCCTGTGCAAATGTCTAGACATTTTATTTTCTTTCTAATCCAGTTTTCGGAATAATCATGTAAAAAGCTGGGTTTTCAGTTGCCATGGTTCTTGGCAGCGAAAAGCAATAGAATAAAAATTACTGGACTTTGTTTCAACCGCTTAATTTAACTCACGTGTCATGTTTCGAAAAGAAAGGTGATGTCTTATTTTTTTAAACAAACAAAAAAGGTATAATGTCTAATTTAATGAAAACAGATTTGCGCGTAAGAAGTTAGAGTGAAAAAGAAAATCGCCGAGATTTATCATGATTACACAGAACTTTTTTTTCTTTTTAATTTAAAGCTCAAGCATTGTAAATTAGGAATGCTACACGTAAAGTGCTCTGAGCAGCAATGTAAATTAGAAATTGCTACAAGTAATAATGGTTAGTGCAAATATGTGCCATCTTCATAAAAAAATCATAAGTTTTCCTGAAACAAAATTGACTTTTATGAGAATTGCTTGACACCCCTTGGAGTAATATATTTTGAGCATCAAGTACATTTTAAATAATTAAGCGAATTTAATAAAGAATAGACACACGTGTGGAAAAAAATAAGAAATTATTCTCGCATACATATTTTCTTCGTAATATACTCCTTATGAAAGCTAGAGTGCTTTAATAACAAAAACAGAACATATATATTTTAACTAGCTGAAAACCCGCGCTTCGCTACGGAGTACATTCAAATTAAATACAACGGTAAATGTATGCAATTAATGCCAAAAAAAAAATAAATATATATATTTATAATAAATGAGACGATCAATATATACAATTGATGTAAAAAAATATTTATATATATATATTTATAAAAAATCATAAGGAATATTTATTTTTTTTTGGATAATATCCAATCGTCTGCTGCATTGGAAAGAAAAAATGTTTTTTTTGTCTATTAAGTTGTTACGCACGTGACGATAAATTTATTGAAAGTACCAGAAAAAGAAATCACGTGATCAGTATTTAATAAATTAAATTCTAAAAATCAATCTTTAAAAATTCACCAAAAATCAGGAAACGGAGGTAAAAATTCGAAAAAAAAATTCATTTTGAAGGAATTTTTAGGATCTTTCTCGCGATATAAATTTTATAACCCTCTATGTATTATTTTAAATGCAAGCGTAATAAAATTTTAAAAAAACAGCTTAAAAATTTAATTTAAAAAAATCTAAGAAGAATTTTTGAAAAATCTTTCTTAGTGCACCCCTACACTATTAGAAGAATCGCCATGCAAAATTTCAGCCCTTTAGGTCCAGCGGTTTGGTCTGTGCGTTGTATGTCAGTCAGTGAATGAATGAGTCAGTTACGGAACTGTTTTATATATATAGATGGTAGATGTATATATCATTAAAAAAGAGGACATTTTAAACATTTTTAAAAATGTAAGAAAATCTTGAAAGATGAAATTGAATGACATTATATTAAAGAATAAATTTATGATAATGTTAACATCAAACTATAAATTTGAAAAGTTAAAATATGTTCATAGATTTTTTTTTTATCATTCCGTATATTGCCTAGGGAAATTGTGCTCAGCTTGATGGCTGCAGTGATCGACTTTTATGTTCTAAATAATTTATGCAAATCAAATATAAATATAAGTTGATATTTGATTTCAAAGTTTATACTAAATTATAATATCATATATAGAGAATCTATGCTCACTTCTACCCAGACTTGGGTGTATATAATTTGAAGTGGCACTCTATTTGAATTTGAAGCAAACACAGTTATACATGAAAACAATGTTTATTGAATTCGTTGCACATATAATTGGCTTTTACAGCAATAAGCATGCGTACTACTTGTACGGAATGTATAAACACAGCTTTCAAGAACAATATAATTTTATACTCACGAACAGTAAGTCAAACCAGCAGTACTGCCACGTAAACTTCTGGCCCGCTAAGCACTAGCGCAGGATAACACCTTTTCAACCTTAACAACCTCCCCTTTTTTTCATTAATGACGCTGCGTGGTATTTATACCAAGAGCGTATGCCGAAATTAGCATATCTGAAGCAGCTTCTTTAATTCATTATTCAAAAAGTTCGATTCTTGTGAATCGAATCTTGTGTATACCTTACACATATTAATAAACGATTAACTTACAGTACAGACTTTCATGAAAATCTTTCACCTTTATAAACATTCAAAATAATGGAGTTTTGCCTAGAAAACCTTTTTAGATAACTTATAAAATATATATAACTTATGAGATTTTCTCCTTTCAGCTACACACCTGGATGTCATTTGGTAAAAAGAAGAGTAGCGATAATCATGAACCCTGATTAAACAGATCCGCATAATTAAAGTACACGTGAGCACAGTTATTCACAAATCAGATTGTTCAAGGATTCTCGAAATACACAGAGCCACTTCTGTACTTTCCTTCAGCTATTAAAATATTTAGAAAGAAAACGCAGTTCAGGTAGTATATTTTAACTACATGACTTTAGAGAACTATGATATCTTTACTTACACCTAGTTTCCCCGGAGATTAATCTAACTGAGCATTCTCAGGGAACAACTATTTTAACAGATCTAGTAAAGTTGCGTGGAAATAGTTATTGATAATTAATAAAGCTTTCTAGGATAATCGTTCCATCCGCAATGTACTAACATCTTGTACAGCGATATACGGCTTTGTTATGCAACACTTAGAAATATCCAATAGAAAAATAGGAAATATTTAGATAGCAACATAAAACGATAGCAACATAAAAAACAGAAATTAATAATAAAATGAATAAATAGTGCTCACCACACCACAGACTATTCCTTGTTGAAGATGAATCTTTAGCTCACTGGCGAATTCAGTAAGTACAACGGGGTAAAAAATTTAAGGGTAACTTGTGAGATGGTATGATAGATAACAAAGAGGTATGGATTAAAAGTTTATGAATCTTAGTGCGAAGGTTAACTAAAAATCACCATAGAGGAAAATATGTTCCTGCACATATATAAACAAATAGAATATGGCAATTAGGATTACGCGGTGGTTAGGGTGCAAAGACATATATTAGAACTAACGTTAATGTTCTTCGCAAGTTGAATAAGTAAGCATTTAGATAAAAAAGTCAAAAGAAATTTCAAAGCATATTTCACATGACTCAGAGATTAGCAATGAAAAGTTTACTCTGAATTTCCATGTAATCGAGTGAAAAATAAAAAAAATGTAACCTAAATTATCTCTTGGA
The DNA here is from genome assembly GCA_907164885.2 of Dolomedes plantarius. Lineage (NCBI taxonomy): Eukaryota > Metazoa > Arthropoda > Arachnida > Araneae > Dolomedidae > Dolomedes > Dolomedes plantarius. The sequence goes on along the minus strand of OU015501.1, from coordinate 80,564,080 downwards.
GTGAAAAATATTTAAAGAGAATTCTCAGTTTCAGCGTTATTTTTCATGTATCAAGCTTCATAGAGGCACTCAAAAACTATAGGGACGACTAATTCTCACTTCAGTTTCTACATTAAATTTTCCGCTCGTCAAGAAACGGCAGCTTATAATAGGTTAACGTTCAAGCTAAAACTTTCTGGGAAAAGACTGATATTTTTCGCTATCTGTAGACAAATTTATATTTAAAAGTATAGCTTATTTAATTTTAAATTGGTTTTTTGAGTAGAACTGCATTGATGTCTAGCCCTACATATCTCTGAACTATTGTCTTATTGTACTGATTTAGCAAAGTCTTCTCTTGTAGTCTACTTGTTGCTTGTAAACCTACCTCAACAGAGTTCTATATATGTAATATACAAATAACCATGGATAATAAAAATTTTAGAAACTTTAAAATTTTTCGATAGCCTATATGGTAGTATAGGGAATTACAAATTCCCAACCTCACCTTTTCTTTCAGACACATTTATGTAAAATATTTTTATATAGCTCTTCGAAGTTTTGTGACATGGTTTTCCAATAAGGGGATGATGGACATTACAAAGTGATTTTCGCAATTTTTACCTCAGAGATATGAAATTTTGCATTTAAAATCATTAAACTATAACTGTATCAAACACATTATAAAAGTTTATAAATATTTAAAGAAATTTTATATTTAAAAAACTGAAATTATTATTATTTTTATGCTCCTTGCGATCCAATTTTTAACTCCCCCCTTAATTTTGTATTTATATTATTATAAATACATTTTAACAAAGTTATGTATTACTTTGGGCTTTCATTGAGTAGTAATTTTTAGGAAATATTTTTTATGCTTGTACTCTGAATTTTCGGAAATTTTTGTACCTTCCTACACTTTGGAAAAACTTTGATAATCTGAATGACTGCCGAAACCTGAAATGGATACATAACTAATTTTAATGTATTAGAGGAGTCTTTATTATAAATTTTATAACATTTCGTCAAAATTATGACGCAAGGAGCATTTCAAAGACTTGCAAATCGGAAATTACTCATTCTGAGATAAAGCCACATTTTTAACTCTTAAATTTTAACTCTTCTTATTTTTAGAAGAGTAAAAATTTAAGAGTTTAAAAAATTTAAGAGTTCAAACTTTAGTTTTTTACTCTTCCAAAGCTCTTCTAAAGTTTTCATTTTTACTTTTCCCTACTTATTTTAAATGCATATTATTCCAATAGTTACATATTTTTAAAATATGTAATACACCAAAAAATTTCCAATTTTGTTCGATTTTTGGTATTTTAAAGTGCACCATCCACCTTAGGAAGCCAGATGAAGTATGACTCTTTCTACTGTTTAAACATTAATAACCGAAAACACGTAACACTCATACAGATACATAGTTGCATTATTCGGAATAAGAAATTTATTCGCGATCAATATTGGACTACAAAAGTGTAGCAGATCCGTCCTCCTCCAATAGGAGAACTTCACATTAGAAACACAGCTGCACGTTTCTAAAGGTATTACTTCATTTATCGTTCGCTGTTTCGCTCCTCTTTATCTAGCAGCGCGCAACATAGATAATCTTAGCTTTTGGAGCCAGCATCCAAAGGAAGATTTACGGAAGGCCACTCTGTGCTTTCATTCACTGTTGTGATCGTCGTGTTATTTCCGAATCCCTCCCACTCCTACCTATGAATTCAGCTTCGATGCTTGCTTGTATTCCGCCTCTTCCTCGCAGTACTCCTCAGGGGGCATATATCGAGTTACAAACGAAAAGCATTGGTTATCTCTTTGAGTTAACCATAGTTAATTTTTCTGTACTGCAATTATTTCAGTATATTTCTTCAATTATATTCTGATCGGATTTAAAGGAAGCTTTATAAGTCTGGAGAAAAAAAAATCTAAATGATTGATTCATGTCTTGATTATAAAATAAGGTTAAAAGGTTTCATATCAGTAAACTAGCAAACATCGGCTAATATTTTTTATGGTTTTGCTCTCTGTGATTTGGTTTTTCTTAAATACGGTAAGGAAAACGGAAAATTTGTTTTTTCTAATTTTTCATGAAGTTTTTCCTTTTTTTTTTATTTGTTTTGTTTGAGTGACAAAACCCCATATACAATTCCAAAGGATTGAAATCTCTTCTTTACTTTATAAAGCATTAATCAGTTATAAACTAGGTATTTCGACTGATAATGCACAAACTTTGCGTTAAAAATATGATACTCCTATTCCAGATTTTTCTTGGATAGAAATATGATACAGTGTTCTATCCAAAAATTATAAAAGCATATTTCACACGAACTATAGCTTTAGAATATATGTTCCTTCATAAAAGGGATCGAACCTGTACATAACTTTAAATATACCTTTTGGGATAGATTGAAAATTTTCAGTTCTGTATCATTTAACTTGAACTGCAGTGCAATATCATAAGAGTGGAAAATCAAGTCTCATTGGTTTCAGAACTTTTCACGGAAATGTTTCCTTTCTACCAAATTTTCCATAATATTTAACAAACTGAAATTTGAGTTTGAATAGCTATTTTAATTTTTAATTTGGTCTAGTTTGACCTAAATATATAACGCACAGATTGATTGACGGTCTTTGTTTATAGCTATTGAAGTCATTCGCAGCACTCGTGCAGAAACACATTCTAATCCAGCTTTATGAGACGACAAAATACGCAAAACAAGCATGGCGTATTTTATGAAATATAAAAAATTTCTTGTACCGCTGTCTTATCTTAATTTTATCTGAAGCGTTGAAGTTTGCTTTTGAGATATGTTGGGCGGAAATAGGGCTTCACTCTTTTAGTATGTAAGCGTGTAATATCAAACTTTTGATGACATGTTTTTTTATTACTGAACTTCGTATTCTGAAACAGCAGTGCCAAAATACGGCCTGTTACTTTTTTCTTTGTGTATTTAATTTGATGCAGTAAAATGAAGGTGATAACTGCACACTTTAAAAAAGATTTTAAATGAAAGGATTAACCACCACTGTGTATACTTTCTCTAGTTTTGTAAATTTCCTTTGCTAAAATACAATTAACTAGTTTCAGAAGTTACAGCGTTCGGAACATTCTGCTTTCCAAGATAGACGTGCTGACCTATATAGCGCCAGTAAACTGTGTCTTCATTTGCCTTATGAGATGCACTCGGTATTAATCAAATCAGAGTACAGCAGATAGATGGAATTAAGTGTATATAACATCGCATGTGTTCAGTTTGACAGTAGCCATAAAGGTGATTTAAATATGTTTCTTCAGCAGAGCTGGCCTCCATAATATTTCATCACATTACTTTAACTCTTTTTTAATTGAAATTTAATGAAAAAAGTTTTGAAACGGCATAAAATAAACATGCATCATAAATAAATGGTCATTATGGTTTGATAACATCATTAACCGTTGTTCATGTTCAGGTAACATTAGCATGTGAGAGTGATGCAAATTATAGGAATAATGCGTTGATATGTACATTCGAACAAAATATTTGAATTCTAAAATGTTAACCTTAACGATACCATCGCGAAAAGTTGTTTGGTATCACAGGAATACTTTAATTATTTTACCTTCAATTAGTTCGCTTTGTTATTTAAAAGTATATTTTGAAACCAGAACAAGTTTCTAATTACATGTGTTTCGCCTTAATGCAAGGACCCCAATGTTTGCCCTCATTAAATAGCAGAGATGTTACTAATACTCAATTGAACAGCTTGGATTCAAATTATTGCTATATTCAAATTAAATTTTTAAGAAAAAATTATACTGACGTCCACTAAATACGAGAAGCGGTTTTTTTGAAGATTTTCCCCAATGAATTTCTAGTGATACAGTTAAAATATGAGTTGCAGCTAAATTTTTATTTTCTGTTGTTTTTTAAACTTCTCGTTAGTAAGAAGAAATATAGTTAACATTACATACATTATATATTCTCCTACGCATTTTTTCTTTTTTTTCACGGGTTACATTTTTTTAAACTGAGAAATAATTAAGTACTTAGAAAGAAAAACCTCGGTGATTTATTTGAACTTAATTGTTCAGCGCCACTTATGGAAAGACACTCGAGAATGAAATTAGAAACCCTTCCTGAATTGTCAAGTTTACCAGACATTTAAAAGAAAAATCCAGAGAAACCACTGATGCCTAAAGGTTGTACAAGGGTTCATAAAAGCTATAATTTTAAAAAAGCCATTAAAAGTAACATTAACTCACAACACAACACACATTCTAAAAAATCACACTTAATTAAACTAGATATGAGTAGTTATATGTCACAGTTGAACATATCTCATCTGAAGAATGAGCTTTTGTACTTCCCCATTAGAATTTTCTTCTTTTATTATTCAAGTTTTTTCCTTACTTTTTCCTCTAAGTAAATACACTTGGATATATTTATGTGGGGAAAATATTAAATTCATCTGTTCTGTCTGTAAACTAAAATTATCTGAAGTCTTAGTTTGAATTTCGCATATAAGCTCAACAGTCATAGAGAGGTTTGTTTTCAGTTATTTATTAAACTCTCACTTCCTTCCCCGTGATTTTTCTGATGGTTACAACTGTATGTTAAATATTCAGTGATTCCCATGTATTCAGGCTCTGATTTTTCACTAGGCCTGGTACCGGGCCTAATTCCCAATTCAAATTTTTTTTATTTTACTTTTTTTATAGCAATTCTTTTTATATATCCTTTCAAATTTGATTGGTTCATCATATGTATAGCTATATGTATAGTTCATCATATGTATGTTATAATGTATATAAGGGATTTAATAAGTTTTTCTGGTTGCATTGTATTGGTGTTTTAATGATGAAGTTGATATGTTGTATTGCTGATATGTTGTATATGTTGTATTGCTGATATGTTGATATGTTGTATTGTTGTATTTTTGTTATTTGATATTGTTCTAGGCTTCTACGCTTCAAATAGCCAATTCTTGGTAAAATGGTACTCTCATAATGATTCATTTTATTCATGATAATTTTTTGTGTGTGTCAATTTTGGAAATTTTACGCTCACATCAGTGTTAGGGGACCCCCATCCCGAGTTGTGCCTATATTCAAGAATTTTCTAAATAGGGCCCTGCATGTATTTCAGTCATACAATTAACTGTTATTGTTATTTTAGATATCATAATTGATATGGACATTTTAAAAATTGCTTTCAAATCTACTCGTTTCCATTCTTTGTGAAAGTCTACAATATTCTTGAACATTTCCCCTTTTTCCTGTCCATGATACTGAATTTTTATCTCCCTCTGGAGTGAATATGCTTGTTTTATTGCACGAGATGCAGGACTAAGCGTAACCTTTTTATCTGTCAACTCACGAATTAATCTAAGCAGTTGAACTGGTTGGCCTCTCAATTCAGGCTTAAACAAGAAGTGTGTCGTGGTTTTAATGGCAATGTGAAAGAAGCACTTGATTTCAAGAAGAGAGATAATGTTAAAAAACCCTCATAAAAGTCGTACTGTTAATCAAACTCAAAGAGTGTTTTTGGCAAAGGAGGAATTCTTTTAGCCATAAATTTAACTGCAATGTAAAGTTTAAAAAAAGGGGTATTACAAATAACTGAGAAGTTCCGTTAGCCAGCGTAAACATCGTCGGCAAATAAACATCCTATCAGTAAGTAAAACAGTAAGAAACATTATGAAATACGAAATGATTTTAATTTTTAATAAGTCAAAGTTATACATTATAACAACACTAAAATTACCTTAAAATTAAATTCGCTAATGTTCCGAGAAATAATTCTAAAACACCAAAAACAAAATTTTGATAGATTTCTACAGAATATAACTGACAAGTGTTTCTTATCACATCGGATAAACTTGTTTTAATGTAATAATTAGAAGATTCAGGGATATTTAAAAAAATTATGCACTTTTGACCTTTTTAAATAAATTTTTGCAAAATGTTAGAAGTAAAAGTGACTTGGTATTAGATATCGCTGACATGTTATACTAAAATTTGTCACAAATTCTAGTTATACCATTTTAGAATTCATGATAAAAATAATAAATCTGATATGTTTATTTTTTCAATGTGTGCCTTTGTTATTTTACAAGCAGAGGTGTAAATTATGGCTGTAGATACATAATTTTAAGATAGTTCCAATACTCCTTACGCAAACTTTTTGTATAACTGGGGAAAATGTAATAGGCAAATTGCAACCACGCGCATGTACCTTTTTAAAATTTTTCCTGACAGTGTTTAAACCTCTCTGACTTATAGTTGAGAAGGCAGGCTCTCTAACTTTCCTCATTCTGACTTATTTTTTAGACCTTATATTTTATCCCACGTGAAAGTTGATAGGGGTTGTATATATTATATTATTTATGAGACTTATTACCTATTACTACTATAATATTTATTTTAGAAAAGGTTAAAACTTCACTATTTTTCTACTTTTTGAAATATTGCAGATTGGAATCCAGCTGGAACATTTTCCTCATCGGATTTTAATACAGCCATACATAGTTTAAAACCGTATTTAACTGTCATATACAATGAATTAATCATTTAATGGAACTAAAATATTAAGCATTTACAGAATGATTATCGTGAGAATATTGACATTCCCATGTTAGTCATTCTGTAAATTTTTAAGACTGTAACATAAAGATTTTAAAGGGAAAATAATATTGTAAATTCAGTTAATAATTAATGTTTGCTTCTTGCTGTTACTTTTTTTTACCTTAGTAACAGACAGCCGTCTTTTTATTAGCAGAAGGTAAACAATCTATTGTTTTTTCTTTTGTTTATTTATAGTTACAAAATAAAGAACGTTTTATTGTATTTACATGATATTGATGAAATTTACCCAAAATTTTGCCTGTCACTCATCGTAGCAATGTATTAATTGTAAAATAAATGTTCATTTCTCTAGACTGTCTTAAAAATGCATGATTTTTTAAAATAACATCTCAGCTGTCAGTACATATCTATTCTTTATTGTATTATATTCCATTTCTAACTTTAATATCATTATTACAAAGTGAGCATACAGAATCATCATGTAGTCTGTGAGCAGAAAACAAATCGAGTTTCATTGATGAATATTTACTTCTGCTTCATTTATTTGATCTTTCTGCGTAACGACACAATATTCCTGGACTTAGTCTGGACCACTCATTCTGAGAGTTCGATGTACCTTCTAAAAGCCTTTTCATCGAAGGGTACAAAATAGAACGCCTCCCGCTTCAAGCAAAAACAGTTGTAGTTTATAGCCATAGTCTCCATGTATAATTTGATTATTTTTCATTCAATCTTAAAATCCGTTTTTCCAAAAATGCCGTTCTCTCCAGTCTTTTTGGGAAAGAATATATAAGGAAAAAAACCCAGAAACCTCTCTCTTTTTCTTCTGTAGGAAACTAAACAAAACAAAAAAACAAAAAAAATATAAATAATAACATGGGAAAACAATTATTATAGCGTAAGTTTTCATCTTTACAACGAAAAACAAACCGATAAAATACCAACACACAAAATTTATTTATGAGTTATAAATTCGAATAGCACAAATTTTTAAAACATGTATTCTTTACGTATAGTAATTAAATAATTCTCAAACAAGTAAATCTGTATTAGAGCCATGAATACCAACATGTCCTAAAAAATAATGCAACGTACATAAAGCTCCCCCAAAATTAATGGTTTTAGCTTCTGAAAGGTACCCAACAGAAAGCTACTGGTGTTTGTTCCCGGCTAGGATATCATTTATTCCATGGTTTTGGTTAAATCATATTAAAAGTAACCAACCTTAAACCTAACAGTCAAATACTTTTTTTACCTAGTCTACGATATTCAACTAAATTCATTTTCTCTTGAGGAAAATAAAGATGCCGCTATTTATAAAATAAAAAATGTTACACAAAATTTGGAAATATGTTTAAAACAGGATGCTGTCTGTAAATAAGAAACGGATAGTGACGGGAAATTGAATAACATTTTAACAAAAACATTTGTCGCTTAAGTTAAAAGACAATTTTTATTTTTTCATGGTAAATATTTCATATTCAATGAACTAAACGTTAAGCTCAGTTTTCTAACCACCTTTTAATAGAACTGAAGTAACGAGAAAAATTTCATTTAGTGCTCAAAAATAAATAGTTATTCTATTTAATTAACAGTTATTTATAGCTATTCTAAATGCAATTAAATTATAATAACTTTAATGGGCTTGTGGCGGCCCAGTGGTACAGCGCTCGGTGTGAGGGTTGCTCGGATCGAATCCTGGCGTCTCGCCACGAGAAATGCCTCCGTTCGTGTCCTCCCCTTAATAGGGGGTAATGCTGACCTCCTATATAGTTGCCACCCACAATAAAATGGGCAGTAAATTTGCGGCTTAGTATAGGCGAATGTTTGACGACAAGTGCCTCCGTATTGGAAAATAATAACTTAAATTGAAATAATTCAAATAAAAGTATAAATTATTACAAAAAAACATATTGTTTTGTATTTTTCTGTAAATGTTTTCCACTAAATAAAATATTACAATGTATTGAAAGCATGACTCGTGTTAGGTGAAATTTGACTTATAAGATGGAAAGAGAAAAAGTTGTTGATTTTGTTTTATAAACAAAATTCCTTTACCAGTAATAAGTCGTTATTGCATAGAAACTAAAGAACTAGTAAGTAAAACAAATAAAGCTAAATCTCAGAATGAAATAATAATTTTTTCGTATATGCTAAGCTAAATAAACGATATAATAGGCCACGGAAATTTAACGCCTAAATGTAACTTAAAAACTGACTGGCAGCTCTTTGATATGGGAACGTTCCCAGAAATACAGAGACGAAGTATTCGCACCTTCCTTTACAGAGGAATGGTGAGGCTGATGTCTCCATTAAGGGTCGATGCGAGCGGCTTTCAGCTCTCTCTGGGGTAGGCGGCAGGTGCTGTTGCAGCGACAAGACGACAGGTCCTATGCTCTTAGCCGCTCTTCAACGAGACGGGAATTCGCCGCAGCCGAACAGTAAGATTTTGGCCGACCGCAGTTCCAAATCTGCGCACAAAATCACGCAGAATCTCGTCGGATCGGTTATACTCAACCGATGGATGTTAGAAAGGAATAGTGTTTTATCCACTTTGTCCTTCTTTTTTATTTCGGGCTTTACAGCTTGTTGATCGATAAAGAACAGCAGGAACTGAAACAAGTGATATAAAAATTAATGTAAAAATATTTTGTGCTCTAGGCCTGAAGTTAAGCTTGTTTTTATTATTTTGTTCATTTGCTGTTTTTTAACCTTTCTGCTTTCAACAGCAAACCGTAAAGTACTGTATATTGAATACTGTTGAATTCAATATGTTGTTGTATTTCATACAGGGCTGAATTCTGTATTTGACGAATTCAATTTCAAGTATTTTCGTTTCTTTTTTTCTTTTACACACACCACAACACACACACATCTATCTATCTATCAATATATATATATATATATATATATATATATATATATATATATATTATATATATATATAATATATATATATATATAGATATATATATATATATACACACACATATCGCACCCAAGCAGGAAAAGTGACACAAGTCCAAATATGGCAATTTTGAGGTTATGTCATTGAAAAATATGTATGAAGTACCCCATCGTGCACGCAAAGCGACACATCCTTGTATCGTAATTTGTCCACCTGAGGGCAGTTGTATCAGTTTTATCGTACTGCTAGTTCAAGCTGTATAGTATTCTGTAAGTTGATTTTTCTAAAATGCTGCATTTTTTAGGTTGTGTCACTTTTCTTGCCGGGTGCGATATATATCAGGCACAGAGGTATAGAGTCGTTAAACAGAAACTATCCATAATGCATCATGGTTATTTGAATTCAGAGGAGCAAGTGCCCGTACTCAACTGTATTAACCAGTTTTTTTACTTAACGGTAAAAAAAAAGGAAAAAAGTTATGGATAAAAACTGATCGGAGCTTCAATTTTACAAAACCAAAGCTGCGATAAGGAGATTTAATGGAAATATTTCGTAGTGAGGCACAAAATCCAGAACTTCTTAATGTTAGAATATAAATGTATTAAGATTATCTGAACTCTAACATTTAAGGAAAGACAAAATTCAAAAAACTTATGAAACTTCGTTTAATACAATATTTATTTATCAACAGTGTCGATATTATCATTAAGCAAAGGATTGTTTCTAAAATATGTGATTTTTAAGATAATCTTTGGATTGCAACTAAAAAAATGATGGCGGGAAAATCTCAAACACAGCAGAATCCAGCATCATGTATGAAAAACCCACAAAATTACTTTACACAAAGACGCAGCAGCAGTTAAGTTTAAAAGCATAATTTCTTACAATACAGCAGCAGTGGTCCAGCAAGTATCATACTAAAACAACGTATAAAGATTGAAATACTGATGTAATAACAAATATATGATAATTAATCAGTCTTGAACATATTTAAAAGAAGTAAAATTAAAGACAAAATAAATGTGAATATTTTAACTGATGAAGGAATGGCTTTTAAAGGTATATAAAGGATTTGAAATAATTACAAGCATAAAATCACTCGACACCATTTATTTTAAAATCCACCAGAAAGAAATTTTGAATTAGAAACGATGCTAAAGAGTGAATTATATGGTATTTATAACTTATTTCATTATTATTGATCTTTGTAATGCAAAATTAATGAGGAATTTTCAACTAAGAATTCAAGCAATTACTAATCCATAAATTTAAAACTACTATTTATGGTGCAGATAAAGCTACTGGCTTAGCTGCTGTTCTCATAGCACTACGTTGGAAGTTTTTACATGTTTAAACATAAGATTTTAAGAGCTTGATCTATACTCCAATGCGTTGAATAACTATACCTTCAGGTATTTATTTGTGATAACAGAAGCTATATCTCAAAATTTAAATCTTTAAATTCTTAATCCGATCATTTATCTTACAAATGAAACTTCTAAATGTATACTGCTGGCCACCCAAATTGCAACACCAAGAAAGACAAGAGATATCACAACAAAATTTATTTTGTAGATAACATGTTGACCAAGTATCAAAGGATTAAATTTATAGACTTCTGTGAAGTGTGGTTCCTGCCAAAATCAGTAGCCACAGTAGCCGCCATTGTTGGAGATCACCGCTGCCACACGCCTCGGCATTGATTCAAGCAGACTTTGGATGAGTTCTTGTGGTACAGCAGACCAAGCAGCTTCCACACGTTGCCAAAGTTGATCTGCTGTGGCAGCTGGGGATGGAATCTGGGTGAATCGTAGAGCAACCATGGACCACATGTTTTCTATCGGCGAAAGATCGGGAGAGCGAGGCGGCCAGGGAAGCAATTCAATCTGGCGATTGACGAAGAACCGTTGGAAAATGCGTGCCACGTGTGGTCGCGCATTATCCTGTTGAAATATGGCTGTGGGCAAGCCCTGAAGGTAAGGAAGGACAACTGGCTCCAACACCTCGGAGATGTAGCGCTGGCTGTTTAAAGTACCGGCAATGCGTACTAGAGGTGTGCGAGAGTGATATCCAATACCGCCCTCATACCATAATACCCGGTGCAGGACCAGTGTGGCGGTGCATAACGCAGCTGTTCAGCATCCTCTCTTCACGGTGTCTCCAGACTCGAATGCGACCATCGTGGTGTTGCAGACAGAAGCGTGACTCGTCAGTAAAGACAATTTCATTACATTCTGCCGTCCACATCCTTCTGTCATCGCACCATTGGCGGCGGAGACGTCTGTGGTTCTGCGTCAAGGGTAGACAAAGCAAGGACGTCTTGCGGACAGACCACTCTGCTGTAAACGGCGTCGAATGGTACGCGCAGACACTGGATGATGCGTTACAGCCTGCATGTGCTGTGCTATGGTTCGTGATGTGACTGAGCGATCCGTCACTGCCATGCGCACAATTTGCCTGTCATCACGTGAAGTGGTGCGTTGAGGTGGATGCAATCGAACACGCCGGTCCGTCGTACCCTCCTGCATCCAACGATCACATATCCGCATTACAGTTGTTTGGTTTCGTCCAACACGACTACCGATTTTCCTGAAAGATAATCCACAATCTCGGTAGGCCACTATCCTTCCTCTGTCGAACTGGGATACTTGATGAAAAGATGATCGCTGTTTTCGACGAGGCATAATTGATCGTTTTTTTTTTTTAAACCACAAAAAAAAAAAACACAATTGCCGAACTTGAAATCGTCGAAATCTCCAAGCCATAAATAGCGCTTTGAAGTGGCACAGGAGGCGCGCGTGATGTGCGTCTGCGCTGAAATTCTAATCATTTGCATATCTCACCTCCGCTAATGCATGTTGTAAATTTCATGTTATTTGCATGTTTCCTTCAGGGTGTTGCATTTACAGTGGCCAGCAGTGTAATTATCATCAATACTATAATATCTAAATCTAAAATATATAAATTAAAAGACTGGTGACTGCTTGATAAAAGTTCTATACGTTTAAGATAAAATGCTGTATTTCTCAATTTGAGAATTATTTTCACTAATCATAATCACATGATCAGTTCCCCTCTATAAATTATTATTTTTGTTATTCACGTTATTATAGTTATACAAATATCATTATAGGTTGATCATCATTTTTGAAGCATTCTCTCCTTGGGTGATTCTATATATCCATCTATCTTTCAATCTTTTTATATTTATCTTTATACACACATGTATATATACATACGTACACACACACACACACACACATATCATATATATATATATATATATATATATATATATATATATATATATATATAATTTGGAACGGATATGCAACTCGTGAGATGAAATAAAATTAAGAAAACTAACAAAATATAGGTATTGCTGATAAAAAAGACATCACTGTATCTACACTGAAGTGCCACTGAATTAGGGATAGCAAAGCCTATGAAAATTGTGTAGCGCTGCGCATCATGTATGCGCAAGTGAGGGCGCTGTGGTAATTGCATATATAGCGCGTACTGTGGTTGTTCTGAATTAGTTGTTGGAATTACCAGTATGGGTAAACTGCCTGATTTAGACGCCTTCGATCACGAACAAATCGTAGGTGCGTGACGCATGGGCCATTAAATTTCCGAAATCGTCAGACAGCTGGGATTTTCAAGGTCGACAGTGTCAAGAGTATACCAAGAATACATGGATGGTGGAAAAAAACTAGCGATCGGGCAAACTGCAAAGGACAATTAGCCTTGACAGTGCGTGGTGAGAGACGGCCCAGACGTATTGTACGTAGCCAGCGAAGCCAAACATTAGCTCAAATTACCACCCAGTTTAATGACGGTGCCAGTCGTACAGTCAGTAAACGGACTGTGCAACGCTCGCTTCACCGTATGGGTTTCGGGAGCCGTCGACCTACGAGAGTACCATTGCTCTATACTCGCCATCGGGCTGCACGTCTTGCCTGGGCAAGAGAGCACAGAGACTGGAGTGTAGAGGACTGGAAACGAGTAGCATGGAGTGATGAGTCTCGATTCCGACTACTTAACGCCGACGGGAGGCTGAGAATATGGCGTCAGGCTTATGAAGCCATGGATCCTGCATGCCTGGCTGGAACTGTACAAGGACATGGTGGCTCAATCATGGTCTGGGGTGTTTTTTCGTGGCACAGTTTGGGATGTTTGGTGCGTGTTCCAACCTCCCGCAATGCAATTCGGTACGTAGAGTTGCTGGGTGATCACCTTCATCCGTTTATGCTGTTCTGTTATCCGCACGGTAATGGAGTTTTCCAGCAAGACAACTGTACCTTTCACAAGTCCCGGTTGGCTACTGGCTGGTTGGATGAGCATTCCTCTGACTTCTTTGTCATGAATTGGCCACCTAGAAGCCCAGACTTAATTCCTATTGAGTATCTTTGGGATTTTTTGGAACAAGTCGTGAAAGGCCATCACACAGCACCAAAGAACCTTACTGAATTATGGACAGCTTTAGCCAATATTTGGCAAGCCATTCCCGTGGAACGTTTCCAGAAACTTGTTGAATCTATGCCTCGTCGTGTGGCAGCCGTTAAACCAGTGTACTACTCTAGGAACTAAAAACATGATTATATATATATATATATATATATATATGTGTGTGTGTGTGTGTGTGTGTGTGTGTCTATAAATAATACATTATTGTGTATTGTATATAGATAGAAATAATAAAAAGAGCTATTATTAGAAAAAATCAGATATACTTAATAAGATATTCCAGAAAATGTCAAACTTACTCTTTGTCTAGAAAGAAATAGCTCTTTTTTTATCAATGAATAAATAACTTCAAAACTGTGACTGTATTATTATTTATTCAGTTATTTTTAAATTTGCGATTTGCTTTAATATTTGTAAAATTATTTTTAAAAAACGAGCAGTAAAAACATAATCTTTGTTTGTTTTAAGATCTCTGATTTTTATAGCTTTGAAAATCGAAGAATCATAGAATGGACTTGAAAAAAATTATATTAGATCATTGCTTGATAGTATCAAAATGTAGCGAAAGGGTCTATTTACTTAAATAGTTTTATTTGATAGGAAGTAGTAAACTTTTAAATCGAAATTACAGATGGGCTGAAAATGTAAGATAGCCATATTTAAAATGGCTTACCACGAAATATTTCAATAGAAAAATAGCGTTTCTGAGTGAATTTTCATTCTCATGAGTAATCTTTCACTTACAGTCATTAATAAGAACAAGAAAAAAAAAAGCATTTTACTCGTCGTTAAACATCAAGAAGCTTTTAACTTAAAGTATTTGAATATCAGTTTCCAATCTCATTTAAATATTTTCGTCTCGATCTCCAAAAACAAAAACATAAAAGAAACTGCAGCTCATTTCCAACCTCAACCGGAAACATTTTTCTTTTTATTTCAAGCCTCTAACTAAATTCCATTGTCACGATTTTAGAAAAAAGAGAAAGAAAAATTGAAAAGAATAAGGGGGAAAAAATGAGACCTCTTTCGTTTTTAAAAAGCTCGAACCCCTTCAAACGTTAATTTCTCCTTTCTGCTTCTTTTCTCTTTTTAATTTTCTCCATTTCAGTCAAATATAGCTTCGATGAGGCTCGAAACAAACATAGGGGGAATGAAGAGAAATTTTAGAGTGAATAAAGACTCTCAGCTCATTGTTTCAAAGAGTGCCATTTAAGCGTATACTCACAAGACTTCAGATCCATTGTTTTTAGTTACACCTTGATTGCGGCTCTCGGAATATAATGTAGCAGATGAAGTCTTGGCACGCCTACCCTGCTCCAAATAGCCTGATTGGCTGCGGCTTCTCTTTGAGGGTGCGTCCCATCTGGGAGCATCATATTACACTCTTATAAGCTGTTATCTAAGTCCAGTGTAAATTCAGCTGCTCTGGTGAAACATAAAAAAAGGGTTGAAATATTTGTGATCATCAAACCGTTTATCATGTAGTATATTTATATAAGGTGAGATAGCTTATCTTTAAGTAATGTAATCTCATGTTTTTAAGACTAAAGTACTGGTGACTTAAAAAAAAATCCTGATGGGGGGGGAAGGTTAACATATGAAACAAACACAAAAATATTATAACAATAAAAATTTCCCTTCAAATATAAAAGGCACGTATGAAACTCATTTATGTTAACTAAACTCGTAGTTCCTATTTATATAGATACAGAAATTGTAACAGCATAGATTTTTAAACTTCCCTTTTAAGGTAAAAACTAATGTCAGCTAAACTTCCACTACAAAGTGTAGGGTCAGAAAATTCTATATTAATGGCCACGATCTGTTTATAGAAATAAGCGAAATTTTTATGCATAGGCACGGATTCCCTATCTAGAGGAGAATATCAGCCCCGTCATACTTAATTCTTAAAGAAAAAGAACAAAAATGTAATAATAAAAATTTAATATGATTGACAAGAAGTATATAAATTATAAAAATCCTGTATGTAAATTAAACTCCTCATCCCCATTTCAATGGATCCCGAGTAGTTAAGTTTTAGTAATTTAACTTTAGTAACTTTTAAAGTTAACTGTCAACTGTCAACTTTAAAAATTTAATATAATTGACAAGAGGTATATAAACTATAAAAATCCTGTATGTAAATTAAACTCCTCAGCCCTATTTCAATGGATCCCGAGATTGAAATATCATAGATTATAATCTTCTCCTATAAGGAAAGAAAAAAAAACTGGAAAAAAAACACAAAAGGAGTAAGATAAAAAAAAAAACTTTCTTAATTTACGACTGTACTGAAGTAATATACAAGATAGAAATAAAAGAAGAATAAATTTTCATTCATTTATTTTTTTTAAAGAAACATTTGAGTTTCCTTGTGAAGTGACGAGAGGTAATAGAAGTATAGCAGAAAATAGCTATGTTCATGGGCGAATAGACATGTGAATTATATCTGCGATTCTATTAAAAGCATATAAAAGATGTGCAATAAGAAAGGAATTTTTACGTGTAAAAAATTATAAATCTGAGTTTTACTGAGACAGAAAAGCACAGACCTCTGCTGTGCACTTTGAATTTTCATAGAAATAAAGATAGAAATTTAAACACAAACCATACATTTTTCAGCCGCATTTACAATATAATCTTTCCTAGGCGATCTGAGTTAATTGAAAAAGCAGAAATTATGTATTTGTTGGGAAAGAGGCATTGTGCCTGAAATAATCCTATGAAAGTAAATTCATACGTAGAATACATATGTAATATCTGTGCTCAGCATTAAAATTATTCTAAAAAAAGTATGGGGTTAATTTGAAAGGATTATGACATAACTTTGAAGAGTTGAGTTTGATATCTGCTCAAAAAGTTGAAGGTTCTGTGTTCAAATCCCAGGACAGCCAAGTTGTTATTCAGCTGTGAAATAAAGATGTTTCAATGTATGGGGCTGATAAATAGTCGTTATTGCAGCTACCGATAAATTTAAAGGATATGGCAAGGTATAGTGGTATAAAAGTGAGCTTGTTGCCCAGAAACTAGAAGGTTCCCCCAACTGTTTCTTGAGCCAACCAAATCGTCATTCAAGCCTTAGATAAACATGTTTGAGAGTGGAAGGTTGAAACAAATTTAGTGAAAATATCTATAACGAGTAAAACAGTAAAAAAGTTTGGCAAAGGGCTTACTAAATAGTAATCAGTAATCCCGAAATCGTAACTTTAGTAACAGTGTAGCTTTGAAGCAGGAAGTATCATTGCTCTGATATTGAAGCCATTTCGCAGTAATATACCTTATGAAGGCGGTTACCTGTGACATTACATTGTGACAACACTATGTCGTCCCACCATGACAAAACTGTATGGCAAAAAAACGATAGTTATGCCTTCAAAATTAAATAAAGGAATGGAAGCATCCTTATATGTGTACTAAGACGTTATTGAGAAGCTTCTTCACATCTTGGTCACAAGGTGACAGTGTAGCAACCATGAAGGGGGAGGATTAAGTCAATAGGTGTTGAAAAACCAGTAGAAAACCCGGTTATTTCAAAGTATATTATACACCTTCGTTTATCCCCTTTCATCGTTACAAATGAGAAGAACATCCTTAGAAATAGATTATGTTTGTGCTACAACAAGCTGACTAATATAACAGAGATATTCTCTTCACAATCATGACGTGATGTACGAAATTTGCTACAACGTCACAAAAAGATCTTTGCAAACTTACTAGCAGCACGGGTACGCACCGATGACTGACATACCAACATAACGTTCAAATAAAAATCCCTACTTATATCAATAGACGTATATCTGTGATATCAGTTGCTCAGTAAGGAGGGTATTAGCTAACAGTCCAAAAACACATACCTCAGACAAATATGATGGCGGATATTATTTTATAAACTATAATATAAAATCTGCTAGTATCTTATAGTTTATAAGATAAACTATAAGATAAGTATGATATATTAAACTGTAACGTACATTTATACAGTAATAATAATAAGATAATATCTATGATATACGATAATACGTGCTTGTATATTGTGATTAATATTACAAAATTTTTGAAATTGACACTTATGGTCATACTCGTAAACACACCTATACTAGAATCCCAATACTTCTAGAAATATTTTTGAAGTCTTGGGAGTACTTCTTGATACTACATGTAGAAGAATACTTCTAGAATTCCAAAAATAATTAACCCCACAAATTAAATAAGTAAAGTTTTAAACTTTTAATCTGTCATAGTTAAATTAGGCTTTCTGAGATAGACCTCATTTCTCTTCAATCATTTTTAAAAAATCCTTAAAAATAAAGATCATTAGAAGTCACTAAAATGTTACATGTTTTTAAAATGCTTCTTAAATCCCCAATAATGTACGTGACGTGACAGACAATTACATTTGGACTTGATATAAATGTATTTCGTGAAGAGAGACTCCTCCCCTGAGACAATCGCAGATAAGGCTCATTGGCCAGACGAAGAGCTTTTCCTGTTAGCCTAATGTCAGTTGCTGAGCTCACTTAATTATAATTTCTATAAAACGGTTCTCGGTATAAACGGTTAAAATTTTAAATCCACAATTTAAAATTTCTGTAAAATATCTTCCACAACTTATTTATTATCGATTACCTAATTAGGAATACAGAATTCATAATTCTTAAGGTCTCCCAAGAAAAATATATGGTAGTTTGTGAAGCTCACTAGGGAAGACCATAACCTGCCGTAATGGGGCAGCACAACTCTCTGAAGTTGGGAGTTTCATTTAGGAGAAAGATAATGTGATTACATGTGAGAAAATATGGCAGAATGGTAATTATAAGTTCTTATATTGAAAATATCATAACTCCTCGATAGTAAAAAGTGTACCTACGCTGAACTCTACGGATAAACAAGCATGGAATTAAAAATTTCTATGGTGCTCCACGGATAATCAAGGATGAAATTAAAATTTCTACGGTGCTAAACAATAGATTTCAGAAGGCATGATCAATTTAGCTATATTTATGTAAGCGAAAATATCATACCTATTAGATTTAAACGATACCTTTTAAAATCGATAAGTTTTAAAACTTAAGTTTTGCCTTAATTGGGGGAGTGAAGAACAGCTGTCAGGAAAAAAAAAAGATAATAGTCGAAACTGCACAAACCTAATAAGTAAGCTATTCTATAACTGAATATATGGCTTCCCTCTTACCCGCATGTCATCACCTTAGAATGACTTAATTGATCCTGGAATTAAAACCGAAATATTTCGTTATCTGGGCGAATGTTTGTCCCTATTCAACCAAGAAATGAAATGGTCGTTCCGAATGATCCTCATAAACTTTAGAGAAGCAGTGATCCGGTACGGAATCACTTCCATCTTCTGATCAGTGACACTATAACGACTCCTGCAGAAGGGAAGGAAGGGAACTCCTAGAGGGTGCCTCGTGCAGAATTACAAATGCTATCCACACTCATGCTGCAGTCAGACACATCTAGACAATTCTGCAGTACGCAGCCCCCCGACACCTGTTGACACATTTGGGGGTCGATTAGTCACGGTCCTCCCCCCAAGGTCCCTCGAATCTCTTTAGGTTCAGTCACACACATCTAGACAATTCTACAGTACGCAGCCCCCCGACACCTGTTGACACATTTGGGGGTCGATTAGGCATGGTCCTCCCCCCCCAAGATCCCTCGAATCTCTTTGATGCTCTGTGCAAAAACCGACTGAGGAGAGGATCGCTGCAGAGAGCGCTGCCCATAAATCACTCGTTTTCCCCCTGTGTACTGTGCAGTGCAGATGTGTGTGACTGAAGCATTTGATGATCTGTGGAAAAACCGACTGAGGGGAGGATCGCTGCAGAGCGGCTCTGCAGAGCGGCTCTGCAGAGCGCTTCCCATAAATCACTCGTTTTTCCCCTGAATACTGTGCAGTGTAGATGTGTGTGGCCGCCTTATTAAAGGTGGATAAACTTCGAAGGAAATACTTCTACTTTACAAAAGCGTCAGCAAATTTATTTCGAAATACTCGGTCATTTTTAGCTACTTGTGAAGTGCAATGCTTTCCAATCTCAAAAAATATCTTTACTAGCAATGATGTTGTGCTGACTCCCATCACTATCTAGACCAGGCATATCCAACCCGCCTGGTCTAGACAGGGCGCTATATTCATACCCGGCGTGGTTCGAAAGGCATGCGGACTGACAATTAGCAATGCGAACCACAAGATCTATCTTCCCAAAGAAAAATATTCCTCTCCTCACAATCACGCCCTATTTCCGTCATCGAATTTTGGCACTAGTTACATTTGTGAACAACTATTTTCAAAGAGGAATCACTAAGAGTAAAATTAGATAAAAAATTTCTGATCCTTAAGGACTCACGAAGAATTGCAACCACTTCCATCGAACGAGAAATTGAAGTATTAGTTTCACAAAAACAAGGTCGAATATCCCACTTGTTTTAAAATTATGTTACTCTCTTTCGTATGGCATACTAAAAAATTAAGGAAGTTTTGTTATTTATATAAATTAACTGTATTATATGAGTGGTGTAGGATCAAAAATAGCAATCTCAATTATTTTTCAAAATTGAGTTAAAGATACTTTCTTATAGTATTTCGTTCAGTTAAAAAACGATTTTTTTTAAATGTCCTACACAATCATGAGGGAATTTTTCTTACGGTAATTTCAAATTAATATCTTCAAAAATACGTACATAAGATATAGTTCTTTGCCCTTTAGCGAAAATTAGAAGTAAAAATAAATAAGGTCTGATGGAGATTGTTATTTTTGATCCTACGCCATTGATATATTTTATATGCGGACCCAGGCTATTCCTTCAGTCTCAGTATGCGGCCCAAGGCCATTCCTCCGGCCTCAGTGAAGCCCGGGCAAGCCAAACGGTTGGACACTCGTGGTCTAGACGGTTCTTCCACACATCGGATAATTTATTCACCTACCCTCTTTTCATATAACTTTTAATGCGGCTCCAGTATTCAGGAAATAGGATGGCTGTAATTTAAAAGTCGGAACAGAAAAATCAGAGGTAAATAAAAAATAAAGCACTCTCCCTTTACAACAAACTAATAGATCATATTGAGAAGTGGAACGTTCGTAATAGATACATATTCTCAATAATATGCCGATGTTTTTAAAAGATAAGAGAAGAGAAGTTTCTAAATGAGAAGTTTCTAACTACTTATGATATGACTAAATTTTAAGGAGAGTTTAAGAAATAAGAAAACTGTGTTTGATATAACTTTTAAACTTGTTTGTTAAGAGTAAAATGTTATTCAGGCATGACGAAGTGTCCTGAGAAATATTTTAGAAAAACTTGGGGGCAATGCACTCAGCAAAATTTAATAAATTTCATTCAACTTATTTTTTAAATTTTGTTTGCTCAAAATGAAATTCCTTAGATATTACCCTTCTATCATATCTGCAGAAAGTAGGTATCTTATACGAATATGACCATCATGAGGCGGTGAAAGGCAAAGTGGTGTAAGTCACATTTTCAACTTTTTTTAGTTGAGGGCAATAATGTAATCTCCATGTTCAATTTATAGTGGAAATGCAAATAATTATTATTTGCAATATTATAGGAATTATTATGAATTATAATTTGTTCAATTTATAGTGGAATTTTTTGTAGTTTTTATAGTAAAACGCTTTGACTTACACCACTTTGCCTTTCATTGCCTGATATGATTGATGAAAGATCAAAGAAGAGACCTGAGAATTTAAGATTGAACTGAAACTATTTATCTTTCTTATGAAAACAATGCTCAAGATTAATTAAAGTAATTAAAACTAATTTTTTTTACGAATTTTATGCATGAACCATTCATAGTAAAATATATGCGAATAAACCTGTAATGAGCTGGATGCTTCAGTACAGCATTAGAGCAACATGTATGTTATAACAAGGAAGAAAAAATATCTCGAGAAGTCAAGCAAGACGCAACTTTAAATTCTCCAGCGTAGAGATAAATTTCTGGAGAAGTGAATCCAATATGTTTCATAAATAAACAATAACGACTGTAGATAGGGACCACGAACTCATTGAAAAAATGTGTGGTGTTTAACAGAAAAGTTCAGATTAAAAGTTTTATGTCAAATTAGTGGTCTGAAACAAAAACAATTAACTCGCTAAATCGAAGATAAATCATTTTTAATGCACATGCGCATACATATCTATGCATATATATGTGTGTATAATGAAGGAAGGTATGTTTGTATATTGGTTAACAAGCTATTCCATTAAACACGCCAAAAAAATTTTAACAATAAAATATAAAGTCTCAAAATACTTTAGAAATATTAAAAATTAAATAAACGTTAAAGACTAAGCCATCTGTCTAAAAAACATTCTTCAATCACACTGTACTGAAGCTCCCAGGTTAATACCCCTAATGATACCCCTAATGATATGCCCAGTTATGGCAACAAAGTAAAGAAAAATCATGTATCTCCAGAAGATCCCTCAAAAACTAAACTCAAGAGAAAGTGATTTTAAAGGTTTAACAAATAATTAGCATACATAACACCAAATGAAAAGAAACAGAATTAGTTTCAAATGAACAAGAAGCAGAAACTGTCTAATAACTGTTGTTAAAAACAACAAAAGTAATAAGCGGTTCGAGGTACAAAATGTAAATACTCCTCACTAAAAATTACAATACTCAGTCTTAACTGCCAACAACACACACACACACACACACACATATATATATATATGTGTGTGTGTGTGTAAGTAAGTAATAACGTAATTGGGACTCATTTTCAAAAGCGGTATGAAAAAGCGCAACACTCAAGTGCATTTGACATTTTTTCGGTAAAAACCGCAATAATTACAATCCAGCTCTTCATGAAAAAAAAAAGTATCCTAAGGTGGCTAACATTTCCTTGTCTAAATTTGAATCGAAACCTTTTTTCCGAGGCATATGCATATTTTTGAATTTTCTTATTTTTTCCCCTCACTTTTTTCCCCAGTCTCACACAGCCAAGTGCGTCTGAATTAATCTCCCCCGTAAAGCCAGCTACTCTGGTGATGATTCTGTTTTGCAGGGAAAGTAACCCAGAGTGGCTAACACCCCGGGTGATTGCGCTCTTTCCCGTATTTTTTCCCCATTCCTCGCGTTCTTTTTCTCCCTTTCACTTTATTCTTAATTACTCCCTCCGCCAGAATTTCTTAATTAAAAAACCATCACTTCCTTCAGCAGGGAAGCCGAGGTGGCAAAAAAAAAAAAAATTCCTCTAAAATTCATTTGACAACGGTACTGCCCGGAGGTATACGATAAAGACGAACGAAAGCATCAAACTATTAGGGAAAAACGTGGATTTACCCCCTCCCCTCCTTTTCGTGACTTTTTCCTGCTCATCCCCCCTTCTAGGGACGGTGGGGCCAATATAGAAAGCGTGATGTACCTACGGGCTGTGTACCCCACAACCAAGAAACGTGTTTGCAGTCTTTCCACTAATATTTGGCTTTTGGTGTTGCGTCTGCTACCCGTTAGGCAGCAGCCTTCCGCCTACTATTTCTTTCTTTTGCTCACCCCCCTCCTTTCCTTATTGCTTAACTTAGAGAACCCCTCCTCCCTGAGTTTCTCTGGGAGGGGGAAGGGGTGGTAGTGCTGCAAAATATTGGCCCAGGGCCAACTTTTTCTTCGTGTTAGTTTCTGTGTTGTGTGTGTGTGTGTGTGTCTAGTATTTATTGACCCGCGCCGTCTCTTAGATGAATGTAGGCAGCTAAAATCTTCTTTTTCCCTTCAGTTAGATTACTCTCGGTGTTGGGGTGCATTTCGAGTCCCCCCGCTTAACCTATCCCTCAGCTGTGAGAGGAAAAAATACATCACAGACTGGAAGAGAGGATGAGAAAAAATACTGGCTTTCATTTGCGCTAGTGGCAAAAGCGGCGAATGCCACTTCCGGAGAAAGAAAATTGCTTAAGACGCCGGAACAGAGTTTACTCGACTTTAATATTAGTCGATTTTTCCCCCCATTCTGGAAAGCGATTGACATGCAAATGCATTTCAAACCCGTGAACATTTAATAAATAATCCAGACAAGTCGGGCATTTTCTCACAAAGGGAATTGCCTACCAATAACATTTGTATTTTCATACGCATTGTAATCTTGTTAAAGGAGGGTGAAACAAATCAATCGCAGTAAGCCCAACTAAATCCTAGATATGATTTAAATGACAAGAAATAGAAAAAAGTGTGGAATAATACATATCTCAATAAACAAGTTGAAACTGGAGAAGAAAAACATTTATGTCAGTCATGTCTTCAATATTTCAAATAAAATACATATTTTTCATCCTTTATTTAAGTATCGAGATACATACAAATAAAAGTTGCAGATTGTATTTTAGGTTTATCTTATGTCCTTCGTATATTTACGTTACAATCTTAGCAACGAGTAAATCTTTACAAATATATCGACAAGAAAAGATATTCTTAGTTTAAATTTGGGGATATGTTCTTTTTCAAATATCAAGCACTAAATAAAATCTTTAAAGAAAATCTTAAGAATTGAAAGCAAATACTTTTACACTCGGATTTAGTGTATAGATACACTTAACTGTATGCGAAAGAAAATTCCACGAATACAGTATATAATGTTCCCAAACAAATAATATTTATTTTAAAGATAGAGCAGAAAAAGAATTCAAAATTTACAAAACATGTTATATTTTATGAAAATTTATAATTTAAGACACAGTCCTTTTCTATAATAAAAAAAGGTACAGCTGCATCATGTGTAGACGAATACGAAATGAGTTTCGACTTCAGTTCATCCATTTGAAAACTTCGTTATTAAGAAAATTCGTTAACTAGAAATGGGTTCCGGGTTCTTTATCTAATAAAGTAAAAATGTCGTGGGAAAAAATAAACTTTATTATAATTGAAAAAAAGCATCAGTATTTCAAGTTAATTCATAAAACATAAGCAAAAATAAACGTATAACTAATGAGACAAAAACTTACGAAAATAACAGATATTTCGCTAAAACTGTGAGTAAAAAAATGTTACATGCATTTCTAGAAAAAATATATTAGTAATGAATAACTGAGTTTAAAAATAAATTATTCAAAACAAACAGAAATTTGGAACGATATTGTCGTTTACTAAATATCAAACAGGACAAATAAATATAGCAAAGATTCACAAACGTAATCTCTCGTTTAAATTCCTATGCCATGAAAAAAATTCTTAATCCTATTTTATTCATGTTTATAGCACATAGCGATCTGCACTTAAAAAATATTAATGTTTCTTTCTAAAGGTAGGAACATACCAGGTGCAAAATTCTAATCCCGCTTGAATTTATATATTTTCTAGCGTTCTACCAGTAAATATGTTCATTTACAATTTGAAAAATTCCAGAGAGTGCGTTTAGGATTGAAAAAAAATAACTTTACACATTTATGGAATTTTCAAATCTAAAAAATTGTCAATTAAGTTTTCCATTTGCTTGCTTTTATCATTTCTGTTGTGCAGAGTTTAACCTTTATTCGATATTAAATTATAAAATATCTGAAACAGATTTATTTACAAATAAATAAATAAATAAATAAATAAATAAATAAATAAATATATATATATATATATATATATATATATATATATATATATATATAAAGAGAGGGAGGGGAAGATTGAGATTTTTGTATTTAAATAAAAACAGACTTACATGTGCTAGACTTTTTTACTATGTAGAAACAATACATTGCTATGCCTTTAAATATCCATGAATCTATTATAGATTTTATAAAAATTAGCCTCAAGTTTTTTCGAAGAACAAAACCCAAGATTTTTACATTAAATAAATTAATTGCATGTACTTATTACCTTTTTGTACTAACTGAGAAAATATGTATATGAAATTCAGCTGAATTTGAACTTTAAAACAAACTGATGTATATAATCATCTTCTTTCAAAACCCTCATTTAACTACACGCCATTGAAAGGCTGTTATAATCATCCGTCATCCACAACACAGTATAAAATTACAGAATATAAAATAAATAACTTAAATGCGTACTTTTTAACTAAAAAAAGTTTTCATGTTTGGTCAGTAAATAGCATATATCAACAGAATGCTCGAATGCATTTTGTACATAAATACTGCCTGCATTCTGTTCAATGATTAGAGATTTCAATTTTTATTTTGTGGGGGGGGGGGGGTGGAAAAAAGGGAAATTAATGTGAAATCCCTTAATTCTTTTATTTGAAACTAATAAACTAATAACAAATAGTGAATTTATGAAGCAGTTTATTCATGTAACCTATAAAAAAATTCCTAATCATTTCAAGTTATTCTAAAAGATGGAAGGGATTAATTCCAATACTCAAAATATTTCAAAAACACATAATGAAAATCTATGATACAAATATCTAGTCAATATGTAAACAGATGTATCCTCCTCAACACTCAAATCCTTGTTACTTACCGTAAAGACTTGACTGTAATACGCACACGTGTATAATACGCATGCTTGATTTTGTGCAAAATTTTCGGAAAAAAAAATAAATTCGACTATAATATGCACCCATAACTTTTCAATATTTTATTTAAAAATTGCACAAATATTTATTAATATAAATAAAATTTGTAATAAAATTAAATGAAAATTAAAAAATTCGGTAGAAAAAAAATTAAATTTTTAAACCAAAACAAACAATAATGGGAAATAATCAGTCTTAATCACTTTCACGAGAGTACAGCTCATCTTTTTTTGTCGTTTATTCAATGTTTAAAACTACGTTTTTTTTTGTTTTTTTTTAAACACGAGTATAATACGCACTCTCATTTTTTTGGACTAAAATGTGAAAAAGTTATGTGTTAAACTCAAGATTTTACGGTAGTTTCTTCAACTGATAGCACATCACTGTAAAAGCCTATTAATTAAAAAGTATTACATTGTTAATTTTCTTATGAAAACGGAGAAATTTAATTTAATAAGAGTAATTAATCCGGTATTTATCCTTTATGTTAAAACCGAGAAATTTTCAAAAAAAAAATTCTTTTTATGTATGGAAATATTCCCGGTCCTAAGAGTCTGTAGGTAGAATTTTTTTAACACCTTAGTAACACGAGGAATATTGCTCTCATTATCCAAAATTTCTTCCACGTTGTACGTTTACTTTGCCCCGGGGACTTTGTAAATACAAACACAGGCAATAACTGTTAACCTTGGTTTATTTGGAATTGTTTTCTCCTGTTTTAATTTGCTTACTATACTTTATTTTTTAATTCAAAGTACAGATCCAAATATATTTGTTTGAGAAAAACTAAGTTTTATTTTACTTCATTTAAAGATTCAAAAATCATTCTGTTATATGAAATGAAAATCATTTTCATAGCAGTCTTTTTATTTGTCTTGTTTGTCTCGGGTTAAAAGTTTTGTAAACTTTTCCTATTAAGTATTGTAAGTTTTTTTAAAAAAAGGAAAGTGAGATATTATGCTGAAATTTGGCTAAACAAACAAAAGTTTAATAAAAATTAAAAATGAACTGCAATAAGTCGCATTTTCTCATGTCTATGATTAATTAAAGAGTGCTCTAAATCTTTCAAAACTTCAAGCGAACGTATTCCATAAAAGTCTAAACGTAACAGAGCTTAGAACAGATTTAAGAATAGCTTCTAAAATGTTTCAAAATATGAAATACGCAGCTTTTACAAAAACTGATAACATCTGTCGTATGCATGTAAACATTTCATAATCCTTGGATTTTCAGTCCTCGAGTTTTATAAAAATAGTGTATTCGAATATGTTACATAGCTCCTGATCTCATACATAAACCCAGGATTTGTAAGAAACCGCTTTTTTTAACCTTTTTGTTAACTTTTCATGCAAGATTGCAAGGTTTACAGTCATTCGTGTAAAACAGTTACTTTTATGCAAATGACCGGAGATTTACAAATACATCAGCTTCATCATTACTAGCTTTACCTATTTAGTTGCTTGAGCTCTGCATTTTCCTCTATAGACCTGTCAAATTTGCTATCACCACAAAAGTATTAGCGAGACGGCAGGCTTTCTTTCCGCTCATAAAAATACTCTATTGAATAAACCCCCACGATAATACAGTCTGAGCACTGTATTCGTAAACAAGTGGACCCACTGCCCTCCAGAACGCTTTGCTTCAGATTACAACACATTTGGATTAGAGGGGAAGGGGAAGTTGATCTCATAATAGTCTAGGTTATATATTTTTCATGCGCCTCGCTTCTCTTTCCCTCGGTATACAGCTGCAGTTAAGAGGACAATGGTAAGATCCAATGAGTGGCTAACCGTAGGCAGAGGTAGCGTGAGATTTATTGTATGCGATATGGTAGTGGCGTTTTAATCGTGCAATTACCTCGTCAAAAATCAGTAGTGGTGTATTTTTAAGCTCTGGCTGCCGCGTTTACGGAAAAAAAATCGTCTCTAGACAAATGCATATTTACTCCTACTTCTAAATGACTCAGTTGTGAAAGCTTTTTACGAAAGAAATGAATGTAAAATATGGAAATTTCTTTTCTAGCGTATACATGCATTTATAGTTTTGTAAAAATACAAGTGTCTCTAGGACCCGATGTTGTTTTAAAATGTCTCGATTTTATCTGTGGATGATTGCGAGATAATTTTAAGTATTTAGAAAACGTACTTTATAATCTTTATTTAGGAAATAAAAAAGTCAAGTTTTTCAATAAATACTTTAACTGTCAAGAATCTCGCATAAAAATTTCTGTCAAAGTTGTAGGCATGCATTGCAAAATGACTTTATACAGTACTCAAAAATAAAATAAAATTTACAAAGCATAAGTTTTTTTTTCTTGTGAAATCGGAGTCTCAAAAAATGATTTTATGTACATATTTATGACCAAAAATTCTCTTAAAATTCAGAAATATAAATTAAACAGATATATTAGAAATTTCCTTTTCAAGAAAATTTTCAGTTTTTGTCTAAATTATATAAATTTTTGCACAAAATAATTTGTATAGTTTTTTTCACTGTCGAGCAGTATATGCCTCTCTCTGTCGTGCAAGACTATCTTGGTACCAAGAACCGATCAATAGGTAAGCTATTAGGAACGTCCCAACACGTCCTCTGAGACTGAATATATTTTCATATTTATCCCACTTTTTGGTTTAATTTAACATCATGTAAACTTAATTTACAATTTGATCTTTCATTAGTAATTGTTGATATAAAAATATTTCGGGAAGGACTGATTTCAACTTTTGCAAACAGATTGTTTAATATCAGTCGAATATGACATGATAGGTAAAGTGTATTCAAAGAAATTTAATGACCTATAGAAATATATATGAAAAGGATGGTACTTGATTTTCCCTTGTGTCAATATATCTGAAAACTATTCGATGCAGTCCATATTTTTATTTCATAAAATTGTTCATATTTGTCGTAAAGAATCTTTACTCAGATATGTGATTTAAGCTACGCTTCGAATGAACTTTTCTTACTCAGTCAACGTGAGAAGTATGGAGAGTACAGAGAGAACTTACTATACGTATTTCCAAATTTGAAACTTCCTATACACATCTTATGAGGAGAAAATGGTGACGCGCAAAGCCTATTTATACTAGGGTATTTTCCCATGCTCTTTCGGTAAAAAGAGACTTTGATTCGCTTTAGCAACTAGTTTTTCAATCCAATTTTGTTTGCAATAAAATATCCTTTGACATTTTTACCTAAAAATAAATATAAATTTTGGACAAGCACTTAATTCTTTTGAAATAATCTTTTGATGCCGTAAAAAATAGGTTTGTTACAGAACCTTACACAAGTTTGTTAAAGAAGCTTACTGTTCCGAAATGCTACAGGATGCTTTTTAAAACTCCCTAAGCATATCAATGCTTTTGGATACTGATAGAGCGTTCTCATTACATTTTCTGCAGAAGAAAGACAGGCTGGGCTGTTTATTTTATTACAAACATCGGGCGGTAGAGTTCAGAGAACAGATCTGATTAAAAAGTTCATAACATATTCATAAAAAATAGCTTTTCATGTAAAAGCATTAGAGTATTTACATTTTTAACACTGCCTTTAAAACTCTTCTTTGTATTTTAAATCTATGAACTGCAAAAGACATCTGCGGGCTTGGGCGAGATCGGACCTAGA
Source organism: Dolomedes plantarius (assembly GCA_907164885.2). Classification (NCBI taxonomy): domain Eukaryota; kingdom Metazoa; phylum Arthropoda; class Arachnida; order Araneae; family Dolomedidae; genus Dolomedes; species Dolomedes plantarius. The sequence continues at coordinate 80,534,034 of OU015501.1, read as the reverse complement.
AAACCGAGTCCAGTCTGACATTAGATATTCATCCCTATAAAAAGAAAAGTAATAATATTTCACTCCCTATCAGATGGCCTCCGTAACAGAATTCACTCCTAAAAAGAAAATAAATATCGTATTCAATTATTTTGAAAATAATGTTTAAAAGGTACGAATGTTACAAAAGTTAAATTGTAAATCTTAGTCAGTGTTCTTCGACGCTGTAAACGATCATAATCATCATACCGACGATGTAAACAATTAAATGCAACAATCCTAATGCATTTAGGAAGAAGATTAAACCTGATTTTTTTTGGACTTCCTTCTTGAGCAAACCTCAATGCTTTGCGGATTTGCTTTCAGTATGTTAGAGGTACATTTCGCTTGACAATAGCAAGAAAGTGTTAAACATATTATTTTTTTTTTTGCTTCCATTTATAGGGCAGATGAAAAAAAATGTATGGTTTAACAAATGAACAAAAATATGTTACGTCGCTTATTTTCTTCCCAGCCAGCTTTTATTTTTAAAATTTTCCATAATGTTTCCATGAGATACGTTCATTCTGCTACTCACAGCTCCCTATCTTACAATGTTAAATCTTTTGCTATATATATATATATATATATATATATATATATATATGAATAATAAATTCGAATTCTTTAGCTTGTAACGATCCCCTGTCAGGGACGATAATGAAATTAGACTCTTCAAGTACAAAGGCAGGCATTCAATCAACTGATTTGTACCCCGGTGTTAAGAAATATTAGTTCCGACGAATTTTCTTCATATAAATACCCCCTTATTTCAGGGTAACGGTATTATATATTGGACCATTTAGTCATTAATTTTCAACGAATCTCATTTTTTCCGGAGTGCGAAACACGGCGAAGCGGTTCTAGAGATATATGCCCATGAAGACGTCTCTTTGGAGTCTTTTCTAGGTGGCTTTGTATTATATACAAACACGTCACAGGAAATGAATGTTAGGTAAAGAAATACTGAGATAATCGAACACACAACTCGGAAGTATATACATTGTACCCCATACCCTTTTTCCCATATACCAGAGAATCATTATAAACCTAAATTACCTGTATTTTAAGGTGATATGTTGAAGCTACTTTGATTACAATTAAGCAAGAAATTACTTCGATGATACATTACGGTATTCATCATTCACGATGGTTAGGGTAGCAGGACATCCACGAACGGATAAAATTTCCCCTACTGTTGCCGGACCCTGTGCTGTTACAGTAGGTATGTTTTATAAATTACCACTAGAAAGACGGATTCCGTCATTTTGACGGTGTTGGACATACTATTGAGCGCTATGTCTATATTTATGTCCTCAGGTTTCTGAAATTTTATGACTTTTTCTAAGTTTTTGCGCAATAGGCACACAAATTTACAAAATTATATTCGATAGTAAAGAGTGGGAGAAAATGTGTTGTATATCTACTAAGACTGAAAGCCGTCAATTTCACGGCAATATAGAAAACAGGCAGGAATCTTTAAAATAATACCGGAAAAATGTTAGTTACTTTTCGTCTCTTCCCCCTTTTGCAAATGACAGAAATATTGGCTCTTCAGATATATTGGTGTTGAAAAATAAGGAAGCACAAACCATGCATATATTTTTACGGATAAACCATACCAGGTTGTCATCTTGGTATACCTGCATAAAAATATATCTAAATATATACTAATCTATATATATAAAACAGTTCCGTGACTGACTGACTGACATATAACGCACAGACCAAACTGCTGGACCTAAAGGGCTGAAATTTTGCATGGTGATTCTTTTTATAGTGTAGGGGTGAACTAAGAAAGATTTTTGAAAAATTCTTCTTAGATTTTTTTAAATTAAAATTTTAAGCTGTTTTTGCAACTTTTTTCAAGTTTGCATTTAAAATAATAATCTGAGAGTTATAAAATTTTTATCACGAGAAAGATCATAAAAATTCCTTTAAAATGAAATCTTTTTAGAATCTTTAACCAACATTTTCTGATTTTTGGTGAATTTTTAAAGATTAATTTTTGGAATTTAATTTATTAAATACTGATCACGTGGTTTCTTTTCTTTTTTTGATACTTCAAATTAATTTTGCATCACGTGCATAACAACGAAATAAATTGACAAAAAAAATATTAAAATACGGTAAAAGATGAAATTTAACTACTAGACTGATTGAGATGGAAGATTTTAAAGAATTTAATTCAAATTAGTGTGTTTTATGAATATTAAACATCAAAATTAATTGCATACGTTGACCGTTGTATTTAATTTGAATATTTTCTTCTACATTATTTTGTGTATAAAAATGTCGGTTACGATTTTTTTTATAAATATAGATATTTTTAATTGCATTAATAGGGCATTAATTGAATACACTGACCATTGTATTTAATTTTAATGTACTCCGTAGCGAAGCACGGGAATTCAGCTAGTTTATTAAATATTGGTATGAAATAGTTCAAAACTAAATGTATTTAACCTTTGTTTAAAAAAAATAAATATTTTAAATTCTTGATTTTATTTTTTACCTTCAAAATGACGGCGTTCAGCCTTTTTAGTAAGAAAAAATTCCCGTCTTTCTAGAGTTAAAAAATACAGTACTAACAATGTACTCACTCATACCCATACAAAGTTAGAAAGAGGCAATACAGTAAATGAATGTGTATATGGTGTAGAACGTAGACAGAAGTTAAAAGCAGTTTAGTTTACATTTCTGAATTATATACGGCAGTGTTTTATACACTTTAATAATTTTAACATAGCAGTAGGCTGCCAAACTTTTGGGATAAAAAAATTATTTATTTATTATTATTATTTTTCTTAACTATTCAGAACAAATTCACGAATAATAAAATCCCCGAAAGTCAAACCACGGATGCTTTGGGTGGACTGATATTGTAAAAAGGTTTAAACCTTCGGCTATGATTCAAATGAGATAAGCTTAGGTACTTGATATATTTAAGAATATGATATAAAATAAATATGAAGAGGTAGTTATCTATTAGTAACAATCAGTTTGAATCCTGCCACCCGTTTTAGTGTTTGCGCTGCAAATGATTTCTGCTTCTAATTTTATTAATCGAAATTTTACGAGATTTGAAACATCAACCCCAAATTTACACATTCCGACACATTCAAACACCTATAAATGCTTATGTGTGTATTACATCTTCTTATGTAATATGCAAGAGAATTTATTAAAAATAACAATCTTTCACATTCGTAGAGTAATTCAGTTGCTACAGCAACAGTCTCAAAGCATGTTGTAACGAACTAAATCTATTAAATATAATATTTTTAAAATAGGGCTTTTTATAGTATTAAATTTTTTAAAAATTTATTTTAAATATAATTTTAATTTCTTTTCGAGAATTTTAATTTTTTTTCAAAAACCATACAGTTAGTTATGAAATTAATAAAATCGATCTAAGTGAATGATTGAAATGGCAAGGAAAATAGAAATATTGATAAAATTTACTAAGAAACCCTCACATACCCAGACTGGGTCTAGGGGAGCTGAATCCTTCCTCGTTTCTTGAACCAACGTGAAACAGTTGAAAATTATTAAAACTTTTATCAAAAAATATCTGTACCGTATATGTAATTTTTTCTGCCATATCTACTAATTGAATATTAAAATAAAATTATCTTGTATCAAATAAAATAATTGTTCCGTTAACTATAAATAGAATATATTAAATATAAAATATACGAGTGAGTTAATATATTTTGATAAGAAGAAATTCATTAATTTATCACCAATCGCAAAATGTTATCCAAATCGTAATGCTTTACTGAACACAAACTGTGACTTTTGCTATATGCCTTATATCAGCTGTCATAAATGTGCAGGCAAATGAGAAAAGATAAAGTAGTTATTCTCGAATTATTTCCTAGTGTAAATGCCTCGTATAGAGTTTATACCCATTTCCTCTAGTCTGAATAAACCTTTAAGAAACGTGTACTACTACTGCTGCCTAAACAATTTATTTTAAATACTCATACTAAATAGGGGAAACTGGGTTAAATAAATAAATGAATAAATGGAATGCAGATTCAAAACTCACGTCTCCATAAACGAATTTAAGTTCATTTATGGAAATATTATTTGTACGCTCTAATTTATTTTAAAAATATCAAATATTTCAGTTGCTAACGAAAATCATAACAGTTTGTGAGTTCGCTTGTCATTCATGGATCCTGTGTTCCTGGGAAAGAACCCTTATTATCATCATCATTTTGCTTTCAAAGGAATCGTAATAAGTTTTGAATATAATTTTGATAATCAATCCAACATTTGGTGAAATTTCAACTTTTTTATTTACAATGGATTCTTGGAAATCACAAGTAAACGCTCTAAATATTTCATTAAGTGATATGCTTTAAGTTTCATTTTACAACTTTTGACAATTTATAAAATTCATTGGCGTATTGATAAAAACGGTGCATTTATGATAATTATTAGAGCGTGTGGTTCCTATTATTTCTTTACCTTCAACCGTCTCTGATAATAAAGAAACTGTTTTTCAGTCCCCCTCCCCTTCGGGCTTTTTGGCTAGTTACCACTCTGATTTATATAAATATGACAATCAAGTCACTAACGTTTCTGTTACAACATAAACTTCTGTTCCTTTTTAAAGTTCTTGAAAACCGCTAAAATAATTTTAAAAAACAGATGTTAAATATTATATCAATACTAAGTAAAAACATTTAAAATCTTGAAGCAAAATAATATAAAAGGGCAAAAATAGAAAGATAAAAGTCTATAATTAGCGGAAACTAAAAAAAGGGCATAGTTTGAATTCTCTTTATCTATATCTGCTCTGCTTACCCAATACAAATTTAAATATACTACGCAGCACATTACAAACAACATGCAGATGTAGATAAGTTATCTAAATCAATTCTCTCCCAGGTTTCTGCAGAAAATATCCCAAACTCCGTAAGAAATCACATTCGAATTTCTACGAAATCAGATACAAATTTAAATATAAATATAATACAAATTTAAATATACTACGCAGCACATTACAAACAGCATGCAGATGTAGATAAGTTATCTAAATCAATTCTCTCCCAGGTTTCTGCAGAAAATATCCCAAACTCCGTAAGAAATCACATTCGAATTTCTACGAAATCAGATACAAATTTAAATATAAATATAATACACATTTAAATATACTACGCAGCATATTACAAACAGCATGCAGATGTAGATAAGTTATCTAAATCAATTCTCTCCCAGGTTTCTGCAGAAAATATTCCAAACTCCGTAAGAAATCACATTCGAATTTCTACGAAATCAGATACAAATTTAAATATAAATATAATACAAATTTAAATATACTACGCAGCACATTACAAACAGCATGCAGATGTAGATAAGTTATCTAAATCAATTCTCTCCCAGGTTTCTGCAGAAAATATCCCAAACTCCGTAAGAAATCACATTCGAATTTCTACGAAATCAGATACAAATTTAAATATAAATATAATACAAATTTAAATATACTACGCAGCACATTACAAACAACATGCAGATGTAGATAAGTTATCTAAATCAATTCTCTCCCAGGTTTCTGCAGAAAATATCCCAAACTCCGTAAGAAATCACATTCGAATTTCTACGAAATCAGAGGATAATTTTATTTTCCTTCCAAACTTCTCTTAAACTACGGATCAGTCGGGAGTTCTTGGTGGATACTTTAAATGATTCGAAGCTTAGTCATGAGTTACCTTCCCCGCCGAAAGAGCATGTCAAAACGATTTCGAAAAATGTGAGATCTTCTAAAGAAGCCGCCGATACGGTCATTTTTCTGGAGTGCATCAAGCATCTTCATTTTGAAACTGGATTAAGAATATCTGCTTTTGGATGCAACATCCTGTGGTACCCCTGATGGACATAATAACTCGTATCTTAGCTTCGGAATTGAAACTCGTTGAGCGGGAGGTTAAAAGAGACGAAAAAAGTCTCTGAGAGTTTTTTTTTCTATTTTATTTAAAAAGATATGTTCTCCCAGTTCACAGAGCAGGGGTTTGATAGGAGGCTTTACAATTCAGCCTCTCATGAGATTGAGGGAGCACTTTAATCCAAGCCCCGGAACTTTCCCTCCCCGCTTGAACTTACTATTGGCTTTTATATAAGGGGGAGGGTATGCTGTTGTAGCAGGGTTACAGAGAACACCATGGATCTTTAGAAAAGCAGTCATTAAAGACATGTCTTGTTTGCAAACACAAGCCCAGGTATCTTTGTATTCAGGGGGAGGATTTCTTTGCGATACGGGTAGCATTGGTCGCAAATCCGAGAGGGAAAGGGGGTCCGCTTTTTTGGTGGTTCTGGTGGATACAAAAGGGGGGTTGGTAGGTCCCTATTTAATCACAAAGCGACAAAGGCGGCCTTCCAAACACCTCGTGGGGCAACCAACTAAACGGTCTCGCGTGTGTGTGCCCGGGTTCTCGCTTCACTAGCCCACAATCACAGGGTTAATCTGCTTTGGTCGGTAATGAAGTTTGATAAGCGAATGTTCCGATATTAAGCGATATTGCTTTAGGGGATCGGCTAAGAGAGTACTCTGCTTGTAATCCTCGATGAAAAAAATAGAGGGAGAGGACTGTATATTAAGTTCAAAGCTTTTGTTGCACTAAAGGACTTACTATGCATTGTTATATTGAAAAAGTTTTCAAAACATAACCTAAGTTCAAATTACTTCTACCTCAGGGGGACACTGTATGAATATAGCTCGCGAGACATAAAGTGCATATTAGTTTTGTGATAGCGGTTTCAAGTAACGGGTAGGGATAGCCTTGGGAAAAAATGCTATTTCTCGTGCCTCTGACTTTCACCTATGTTTACAAATAAATTTTGGCTTATTAGTTAATGTGTGATAGTTGTTTTAGGGAGTATATTTACATATAAAAATTATTTATACGTGAGTTTATAACGAGCCACATATATATAAAGTTAAGTAGGAAAAATTTTGCCCCAAGTTTATAAATAAAGAAAAAAAAATTTTAAGAAACAAACTGAAGAAGAAAATTAGAAGAGGATTAGCAAAATTTTGAGAAAAGGTTTTAAAACGTATAAGTTTTTTTTTTTTTTTTTTTTTTTTTTTAAATGTTACCTCAAAATAATTTTTTCCACAGACATTCGATACGTTCAAAATATTTCTTTTAAAAAATTTTACTACGTTTTGAATCTAGAAAAACGACATTAAATGAAATTAAATAATCAAAAGGTGTAGAGAAAGAAAGGAAAACTTTTTTTTTGCTTGTTTGGATACTAAACAAATGAAAACATTCTTATAATGTTTTTAGCGCACTTCTTCCCAATACTGTATGCTATAAACTTTTCATCCGAGACTGTGAAAAGTAAGAATCAGTACAATGGAGCAAATTATAATTGAAAAAATTGCTGATTTCTCTTTGATAGATATTCTTCAATTGAGTAATTCATAGCATTGCATACTGGAAAATAATTCTACGTAAGTTTTTCGCCAACAAAATTTAAGAAATATAGATTTTAAAATTAAATAAACAAGGAAACGTTACCTTTCTTAGGGAAATAAATATTAAAATTTTCTATGGAATTTATAAATATATACTAAAAAATAGTGACTGCAAAAGCTATAAACTCATTTACTATCGTGCTATTTAATATTTATAATTATAAATGTCTATGAAATTTATTATTTAGAACATGAAATCTAGAGCTATCTTATTCTGTCGTTTAATATGACAGATAAGGATATTTGAATTGATAACAATAAAAGTTTAGTACTAACATATTAGTCTTATTTTATAACTTTAATGATCAAGAGCAGTCCTTAATTTTTTCATTACTAGAATATACTAAAAATTAAAACATGATATATTTATTTTACGCCCATCGTAAAATAAAACATGTGGTGTAAAAAAAAAACATGATATATGAAAATGTGCTGATTCATGCTCTTTATATTTTCGTTAATAAACAACTACGAATGTTCTGCAAGGAAAAAAATAGTTGCTACATTAAAACTTTAAAATCAAATTTAAATAAATATATCTTTGAATTTTCAGCCATAAATGGATAACTCTAGGTAATTTTTGTTTCCATCTGTTTTTATTATTTTGTACTGTTTCAAGCCTAGGACTGTTAAATGAATATGTATATAAAAGGAAATGTACGTAATAATTATCAAAATTGAAAACAAGATTTACCACCGTTGCAGAGAATTACATCTTAATTCAATTGATATCCCCCCTCCCCACAAAACTACTTGCCTGTAATTAGAAATATAATACACTACTGAATAAGTGTTTTCTTAGTTTTTCCTTTAAGTAATTTTAACAGCAATCTATATATTTATACTAGAGCTCAAATGATATCTATTTATATTTGTTCTCTGTAGTATTTCCCATGATACATTTCTCCCAAAAATTACTTGTATCTTGATTTAGTGATACAAATAAATTCAACTAATTAATTTTCTAGACATAGGGAATATTAGGAAGTGATTGGTGGTATTTAAGGATTATAAGTGATGTAATTTCTACTGTCATTTTGTTTATTTTGAAATAATGATCAACACTCTATTTAAGAGAACTGAGGGCAATTTTTTTTGATAGTCCCTAAACTTTTTTTAAAGAATCTGCTTTACAATGCATCCATTACCTTAAACTGGTTAAAATAAAGATTTCTTAATCTAAAAATATTTCTGTTTATATATTTTTCTTTTTGTCGGATAGTCCGAGTAGTTTGCTGCACAAATAATATTTTTTATTCAAACCAAAAGATAGAAACTTTGGTTTATTTATCTTAGGTATTTAGATATTTATTGGGAAAAATTTTATACAATAAACTAAAAATCTTCACCTTTTTTTGTAATTTTCCTTTTTTTTTAACTAAAAAACTCTTTACACCTATACCTCGCTGTACGGCCGCTCATTATACGGCATTTCGCTGTAACGGCCATTTTTAATTATGGCACTTTTTCGATTTACGGCCTACAATGTTTCGTTATGCGGCCACAACAGCTGAAAGTGATGGTGGCAGCATATTATACTAGCTTAGTGATTCTTCATGTTAATGTTCGTCATCACATTAAAACAGTTTTTAAACATTTTATTTTATGTTTTTATTATATGTATACATATCTGCATATGAATTCTTTTGTTTTTTGTTTATATGTTTGTGTTTTGAATTTCTGTTTATTATTACGTTGTTTCGTACTTTTATTTTTATGTAAGCATTTTTATAGGAAATAAAAAAAAACAAAATGCTTTATGAACTAAAACCTATATTATTTATAAAAAATTGAAACAGATCCAATTAAATTTCTATGGGTTTGTATCAAAATAATTGATTCGTTATACGGCTTTTCACTTTACGGCCAATTTTTCCGGAACGTATCTAGGCCGAAAAGCGAGGTATGGGTGTACTCTTATGTCACAGAGTCCTTAACAACTTCGGATACACAAAACAATATTTGTTATATTAGAAAAGTGCCAGCACTTTTTTAGAAATGAAGAGTTGTTTAAAATAAAAATGAAGAATAGAAATTTAGAATGAAGTGTTGTTGTAAAAGAAAAAAGAGTAGATTACTCAACTAACAGTTAATTTTTTCTACTTCAAGATTATTTAAATCATGTCTTAGAAAATCTCAACTAACGAAGATAAGTACTTCAAAGTTGAAAAAAATGTAGCATTGTTTATAGGTAGTTTTTTGAATAGACGAGAATATATATCTCTCTTCATTTACAGGGCATTTCTATGAATGCTCAAGGCTTCTGCATTTTTTTAAAATTTTCAATAAAACTTTTAAAAAATTGCCAAGTGCAATAATATTTATTCATATATGCAACATAACCTCAACTTTATACGAAAGCTTTTAATTTTCATTTAATTTAGGTTAAGTTGCTTTTAATGATAAGCGATTCAATAAGAAAACGTGTATTTACATAAAGATATGTTTAGATTTTCTTTACAAGCACCCTGAAAATATCTCACTGTTTAATCCCGGCTTTTTTAATTTGCCATACCTATCTTCTTTTATAAAATTTGTTTTTAATATGTTTCTTTAATATCCGCTGTTCAGTTTCACAATGTTACAAATAAATGTAAAGAGAAAAATTAAATCGGATGAAATATATTTTGTTAATTTATTTCCACATAACTACTCCATTAAATGATATAAATTTTGCTCAGTTCCTATGACTGATCATTCATATCTTTCTCTCAGAGTTAGAAATCATTAAACGACAATTATTGAAAATGGTTACTTGCAGGATTAAAGTGGAGACTTATTTTGCTTTTGATAAAGGATAACATTGGAGAGATAATAACACAGTAAGCTGCATCTTCATTCTAACTGTAATTGGTTTTGTACAGAGGCATCTCTTTTCAAACGCTTTATAGATCAGAACTTTTCTGATGATGTAAGAAATTCTTTTTAAAGGAAGGCGTCTACAATGCGTCGAACGTAAAAGATCGGCAAAGTTTGTAGATTAAAGAAGCCAGTGAGACGAGCCTTCTCCATACCTCATTGAGTTAAAGCACGGCTTGGAAAAATAACTACTGTTATAAGTGAGTTTAACAAACTTTTCTCCGTTACATCAATGCTTCAACTAAGCGAAAATGCATCCAAACATTCCAAAGTCTATCTATGCTTCCAAACTGTTGTCGTTATCTGCAAGTTTCTTTTTTCTTTGGCTTGATCGAAAGACATTACAAAGCTTCCCCATGCTTCGGAAAACAATATTATCGAAAACTATTGCGGCATTGGAGAGGCGATCGGCGAAGCGAATAAATTACTAAATAAAACCGTCTCTTTTGATGAGTGCACAAAGGGAGCTCCGTCTTTCCTTGATCAGGCATGGCGTAATGTGTTCTTTTTAATTAGCCCTCATCAAACCAGGCTATTTGTTTTCGCGCAACTAAAATACCGAGCTTTTAAAACAATCTCGGGTAAAACTATTTGAAAGGGGGTCCATACGACACGCGGAGCGTAAGCGAACGACAAAGTTTATAGGATTTAAACAAGCAACAGAGGCCTCGCCAGTCCTGATTGAGTTAGGGAAGCGGCCAGGAGAAGTAGCTACTTGAATCCGAAAATGCGAGTGCAGGCAATCATGGGGTTACATTCCTGGAGAGGTTTCTAAGCCTGTTACCCAAGCAACAATCCCTTTTCTCATTTTGTAACCACTCAAGCTGAATTCCCTTAAAGTTGGGAGCCTTTTTCTAACTCGCCCTCGCCTTAACAAGGTTACCGCCATGGTAGCGGTCAAATAGAATTACAGAAACCAATTACTTTCGTCTCTTCACGTCAGCTACAGAGTAAATTATTATTGTGCTCCAGCATAATGTATTGACATCGCCACCACTAGAAGAGGATAGCAAGCTATTTATACTCTTCTCTCCAGTGCGCTCACAAGAAAGATACTGATATACTACGTATATACACAGTAATTTGGATGGGGAGTTTTCTTTATTTAAGATCGCATTCCAGTAATGCCCGATTTATTGCAAATAAAGACAATTTCCTTCGTACTCTTTGATTTATCTGGAGAGGCTCGAGTGGTTTGTTTTTCAACGCTCTCAATGAATACAGATACAATTATGAAATATTAAATGCTACCGTTTTCAAGAGCTCCCCGATTCGCAGTTTATGAAAACTCTCAAAAAAACCTTTTTCTGTCTATTTATAGGCGCATATGCGTGGATGTGTACATATAATTACATCTGGGTCTTTTCGAGGAAACCTAGGCAATTCGAAAAGTTCTGTTTTTTTTCCATAAAATGAAATTAGATTACTGTGTTCTTTCGCTTAAGGTAAACACTCCTGGTTACTGTTTACTTACTGTTGTATATGCAGTTGTTTTAACTTTTTTTATGATGGGTACGGGCTTTTTAAATATACTTAAGTCTTAAATACATAACATGTAACTTAGAAATAATACATTTTACTTATAGTTTATAAGGTGTAAGATGTATATTTATTATTATCTAATAAGTTCATAATAATGAATCTCTCATAATTAAACAAACAATAAATATTCTTTATAAATATTAATAATAATTAAATTTTAGCATAGAGTAATTATTTAACAAAACTTAAAACCATTTGAAAAAGGCTTTGTTAGAGGATAAGTTAAATGAATATTTGTCAGAAAAAGGAGATTTTTTTTATATTTTAAAGAACTGTTCAGAACAAATTAATTTCTAAATCCTCAAAACATGATGAGAGGAAATTTGTTTTATAATTATGATGCTTTATTTCTCTCTCTCTTTTTTTTGTGTCATGTAGTATCGAAACTGTAGAGACATTACAAATTTGAATATGGTTCTTGATAACCAATACGATGATGATTATCCAAATTTCCTGATTATTTTTTTAAATTAAACTCTCAATTTGTTTTGCTCTTCATTTAATGTTTCTTTTATTTTACTGGTTTGAGTGATTTTTCTCGTAACTTCTACCGTATTCAATTTTCCTCTCTCATTCTCTCTCATATACATTACACTCGTACGCAAAAATCTGTTCTTTTACTTTTATTGAACTGTTGTCCTTTTTTACTGCATATTAATATCTACTACGCTTGCATTTATTATTAGTTTTTGCATTTTGCTCTTTGCCATTTTACCAATTCTTATTCTTATGGCATTTTTTCTTTGTTTTAAATCTAGATTATGGAACATTACAAATATAATTGTAAACATTATATAATGAAATTTTATTGGCATTCCTAAATAACAGTAAAATGGGTGACTTAATTGTTTGTTAAGGGTGTTTGTTTTAGACTTAACTGTTGTTCTATCCCACATAACACATATATGTACGCATATGTATTTACACACTATAAGTAATTCCCAACTCACAGTGGATTTAATTGGATTTAAAGGGCATATTCAACAAACTCAGTGAATATACGGTTTGAATGAACTCTTAATAGAAAAAGATAGTACTGCATCATAGTTTTTCTTATTACATCATTTAATTGTGCTATATTAATAATTATTTAGATGTATTATTAAAATATTAGGTATTTAAAGGCAATATGAATATAATAAAATCAGAACTAGAATTGCCATTAATCTCCAAGGTTTATTGAAACGTATCATTTTGTCTATAGATATTCTTTGCAGCGTTGCTAAGGATATGAAGCAGTGCGTATTGTTCCATTGAAAGGAAAGGAAGGATACTGATTTTCTACATTATAGATTCCGTAAATGTAATAAAATGCAGTTAACATGTTAAAATCCATTTCCCCAGAGTAAAGAATTAACAGAAAAGAAAATACAGTTCGAGTTTTTAAGATACTCTAAAGATCGAAGTATTTGCGTCTAAACACAGACAGTGAAAGAAACGAAAACAGAAAATAATCGTTACTGGGCATGAGTTGTGTGATAAGAAAATAAAGCAGAATTTAGGAGATTTACTCTGCTAAAATCAAACAGTTATTCCCCTGCATTCTTCTCAGATCCTCACCATCAATTTCTTTATCAAAATCATCTTAAGAACCAGTGTTTTCAGGTGTCTGCTAATTTTTTTATTACTAAAGCTGGGGACAGTCATGACTTTAAATAAATATATATTTACTTTGATTCATTCAACTTTGTTCACTTAGTAAATATGTGTATAATGTTGTGTTTTCTTTCAATTATTCGATATTTTATTTTCATAAAAATTCATCGACATCCAAGTGTAAAGCTTTCCTTTAATTATGATTCAAAATAATTCTATAAACACGCACAAACCTCATTCTCCGTTTCATTGATGAAGATCATCTGCCCCAGAGATCAAATATATTACCGTAAAATCTTGAGTATAATACGCACTTTTTTACACATTTTAGTCCGCAAAACTGAGGGTGCGTATTATACTCGTGTACAAAAAAAAATACGTAGTTTTAAACATTAAATAAATGACAAACAATAGATGAGCTGTATTCTAGTGACAGTGATTAAGACTGATAATTTCACAGTATTGTTTGCTTTTAATTAAAAATTTAAGTTTCTTTTTTTCTACCGAATTTGACGTTTCGTTTATTTTTATTACAAATTTTATTTATTTAGGTTAATAAATATTTGTGCAATTTTTAAATAAAATATCGATAAATTATAGGTGTGTATTAAAGTCGAATTTTAGTTTTTTTCCGAAAATTTCGCACAAAATCAAGCATGCGTATTATACACGTGTGCGTATTATAGTCAAGATTTTACGGTATATAAATTTCCTGTAATAAGACTTACCTATTATTTACACTATCCATTTTATTAATATGCCACGCACTGTGTGGATCAGTAATTTGACGGGCTGAAAACACTTCAGCCCAGAAGTTGCCAGAAATTGAAATGATGTTTTTAAAGTAATATTAAATGCAAGTGGGATATGTTATAACGGCTGAAAAAATGGTGTATATAAGTCAGAGCAATGTTTTGGAAATTCAGTTATCATATACTAAGCAACGTTGGAATCTGACCTAACATTCGTGAATTTTCTGAGGATTGTTAATAGAAAATAACAGTTTTCTATACGTTGATTGTGTAGAAACTCTTATCATATAAAGTTATTCATCTATTTATCCTACATGTTGTATTAAATACTAGATGTTGTATTACATAGAAGTTAAGATATATTATAACAATGGTAAAAAAACACTTATACGAAATATTTAAATGCCCTTTGCTTAATTGCCTCTAATATTATATCCAATAGTTTTAACCTTAAAGAATATTCGAGTGTTTTGTTGTTTGAATATCATAGCAATCATTATCAATTGAGGAAAGAATAATTGTTGTTGGATTGAGTTTTTGGAGTGCTCCTATTATTTTTTTCAACAGTGAGGCCAAAACATACAGACAAAAACTTACAACGTATGAACATTGTTATAGGTGTATTAGTATGATATAACATTATTTTATACGATAAAATAATGAAAATAACATTAGTTTTCTATAGGTTGACTGTGTAGGAATTATTATAATAAAAATAATCTACTTATTTCTCCGTAATCATACTACATGTTGTATTAAAAAGAAGCTAAGATATATTATAACAATGGTAAAAACACACTTATACGAAAGATTTAAATACCCTTTGCTTAATTGCCTCTGTATATCCAATAGTTTTAACCTTAAAGAATATCCGAGTGCTTTGTGGTTTGAATACCATAGGAATCATTATCAATTGATGGAAGAATAATTGTTGTTGGATTGAGTTTTTGGAGTGCTCCTATTATCTTTTACAGCACTGAGGCCAAAAAATACAGACAAAAACTTACAACGTATGAACATTGTTATAGGTGTGTTAGTATGATATTCAGCAATTTGTCTGTATCCTTAAACATTATTTCATATTAATATAAAGAATTAATTCATATCATCTACATAGATTTATAAGTGCGTATGTAAATAACATGCATTAACATCTACAGAAAAAATATATAGATGAAATGGAGGAATGCTATTATAAACTATCTATTTTATTTGGAGGAAGAAGGAGCAAGCATAATAGCATGTATTGGGTAAATAAATAGCATAGACTTAAATAAAACTATTTACTTCTGTATTACAAGTTAACATGTTATAACAACACATTTCTCTTTGAGGACTAATGTAATAGTTAACAAATGAGAATAGACAGATGTTAAAGAAGGTAAGGTACATATTATTAAAATCTAAACAAGATGTTCTTTACGAAAGAATTCGATAACTAAGTTCTAATATGATTCACATAAAGGCTTTATTACTGAAACTGCTTGATTTTCAAAAAATTATTTGGAAGTGTAAGGAATTGATTCGGAAATGTAATTTTACAATAATGTAAACAAGTATTTTTTTTCATAGTTCCGTGTTTTTTATGAATTACTTCACATATTTTTATTCTCAAATAAGTGGTTTTCATACTTGCATCATTTTTTAGTTTTCTGTGTTTCATTCAAAGACTCTATAATATCAATAAAATTTTAAGTCATCAATGTTAGTATACATTTTTAGGCAAAACATTACGAGGTTAAGAAAAAAGATAGAAGACTTTTTTTTTCGTGGAAAAAACGTCGTTTTAGCCAGTGTTGCACATTTTCAGTCTTGGAGTGTATCCAAATATCGATGTAATGTCTCCAATATGTACACTACTAAAAGAAATCGCTGTGAATTAGCGCTTTCAATATTGCTGAAACACGTTATAGTAATAATGTAGGGAGTTTAAGACCTGGAGCTGGGTTTTGAGACACGTAATATTAACCCATGCTAAACGTATTCATAAAGAAAAGTTAATCGTATCAGATATTATAGAGGAAGCGTAAAATTAATGACTATTTACTGAAGTTTTACTTAAAATATAAAAGTTTCTGAACTATGGTATAAACTATTAATTTCAAAATCTGTGCAACACTTTATCTGTGGTACTTTGTTTTCAGATGTAAGAGATACATCATATTTTACTTATTTTAGAATTGAAAATTTTTGAACAGTGGTGAGCATGAGAACAAGGATTTGACAGAGATCCAAACATTTCCCTCTATAATCTATATTTTGCTTCTCTTTTCCTTTGGTCTTGTTTGTCTGAAATAAGTATAAATATTTTAAGCGCAACTGCTATTCTCCTTTTTAGGGTTTCTGTCATAACAGGAGCGTTCCCAAGAATCTATCCACCGAAAAGCTTTTTCTCGGGACAAAACAACTCTCTTGCCGAATGTGGCTTGCTTTTAATCTTGTACAGGCAAGTAAGCATTCTACATTGCGTAAGGGGGATTGGGCAGAAACGGCGGTCGCTTTGCGAAGAGAATAGACACTTATGCTGCCCCTAGGCACAGATGGCGGACCCATCAGAACGGGCGACCTACTCGAGAGCCCGAAGCGGCTTCAAAATAGGCCGAGCATTTATATGTATATGGATACTATACGCATGAATCTGTATTTATATATATATAGTCCGGACGAGGGCCCTTCAAAGTCATTGTGATAGAGTTGGACGAAATATTAGCTTTCAGGACGTAGTATTCTATAGGGGTTCCATGTTAAGTAGGTATAGGCATGAATCGAGCTACTCTGGGTAAAAAGCTTTCATTCTCTCTCCCGTCAAAATACTAGACTCTCGCATCTAAATACTGAAATCCCCCGTCAGAGAGGGGAGCATGAGGGGCTGTTATTCAATAGGAAATCTTATGGGTTGGTGGATTTTTTTTACCGTTTAAATTTAAATAAGTTGTGATCATCTAAAAACATTAGTTTTCACTGGATTTTACGTTTCCCTTTAATTATGAACTTCAGTCGTGCTCCTCTAATCATCAACTTTCTTAAATATTATATTATCAAATATTCCATGAAAAAAACGACAAAAAATGCTGGTTCGAAAGAAACTTAAATTTCATTCATTAAATTTCAATTTTTGACATTAATTTTGTTTGTATTCCTCAGTATTACCATCGGATTTAGTTTTACTTTGATACGAATTCAATATACATAATCTAGACTCCAAAATGCTGTACTCAGGCCTAGATTTCCGCATGGGCAAGTGGGGCACTTGCACAGGGCCCCCTAATTTAGTATTAAGTTGTATATATTTTTGAAAATTTCCTATATATACTCAAATTAAAAACGGTTTCCGTATTTTCTGTTTTAATGGCCATTAAATTTCATTCATTAAATTTCAATTTTTGACATTAATTTTGTTTGTATTCCTCAGTATTACCATCGGATTTAGTTTTACTTTGATACGAATTCAATATACATAATCTAGACTCCAAAATGCTGTACTCAGGCCTAGATTTCCGCATGGGCAAGTGGGGCACTTGCACAGGGCCCCCTAATTTAGTATTAAGTTGTACATATTTTTGAAAATTTCCTATATATACTCAAATTAAAAACGGTTTCCGTATTTTCTGTTTTAATGGCCATTAAATTTCATTCATTAAATTTCAATTTTTGACATTAATTTTGTTTGTATTCCTCAGTATTACCATCGGATTTAGTTTTACTTTGATACGAATTCAATATACATAATCTAGACTCCAAAATGCTGTACTCAGGCCTAGATTTCCGCATGGGCAAGTGGGGCACTTGCACAGGGCCCCCTAATTTAGTATTAAGTTGTACATATTTTTGAAAATTTCCTATATATACTCAAATTAAAAACGGTTTCCGTATTTTCTGTTTTAATGGCCATAATTTCTGTCTCTTTATTATTTTGGTTAGTATAATTTTATCAAAAATTTATATCCACATTAATATGTTTGAAAGTATAATGACAGAAACAGTCAAAGATTTTGACCTATCTAATTATAAAAGTTTTGATTTTATTTGTCTACTTTTGCAAAAGATATTTCCATTAATTTAAACAATATTAGATTATTTTTTAGCAATATGAATGCTGAAAAGGATTCAAATACTGATCATTTGATTGTTATCATCACCCCCAAAGTTAATTTATAGATGTATTTTGAAATTCAGTTGCAAAATGAAGTCCGTATCGAGGGTATAGGATTATAGGTATTGCTCTCCACACACACACACACAAAATAAAAGGTGTGATGTGATGTGAAAAGAGGAAAAAGTCCAATATTTGGATCTTTCCAATATTTTCTTTGTGTGTAATGAAATTTTACTTCTGCTTTCTGTCTTTATATTTAAAAAAGTAGTCTCTTCCGGTCTACACTTTGCACCCTCTACCATCATTTTCGGAAAAAAATTTCTGTCTATGGGCTTGACATCGACTTTGGTTTTAGTTAAATACCGTAAAAGAGGCCAGTAGTAGATAAAGAAAAAAATCCTGGGTGGGGCACAGTGCACCCACTATAGTGAAAGCATACATACATCCGTAAGCGTTTCTGTTTTTTTTTCCTTTTTTTTCTCTTTTTTTTTTTGGGGGGGGGGGTGTTGTAATAATTCTAGACTGGGATCAATTTTGAATTTCAAAAGAAAATTTCATGAATTTATTTATTAACTTTAAAAAGTAAATTAATTAATTAGCACTTATTATTATTATTATTATTTTTTCAATGCGGAGGCACTTGTTGCGAAGACATTCGCCTATAAATCCCCGCAGTTTTGCTGGCCATTTTATTATGGGGGGTGCCATATAGGCGGACCAGCATTGCCCCCTATTAAGGGACGACACAAACGGAGGCATTTTAGTGGTACTTCGCCAGGATTCGATCCGAGCACCCTCATCACCGAAAACCAGCGCGCTGTACCACAAGACTACCACGGCCCTTATTATTATTATTATTATTATTATTATTATTATTTTCAAATTTATGACTTGCTGGTCGAAATTTTTCTGAATTTCTGGTTCCAATTTATGGGGGGCCTGGGTGAGTGTCCCACATGTTCATGTGGAAATCTGGTCCTGGGGGGAGCACATGCTCCCCCCATTTGGATCTGTCCTTGGAGGGGGCCCCCAAAGTCTGCTTTGCCCAGGGCCCCATTAGGTCAAAGTCAGGCCCTGGCTGTACTCTCAAAAATATTAGTACACTATTAATAAGAATTGAAATAACTATGTCTCATTTTTAGGCTTTAATATTTTTTTCTGTATGCGTTTAATAACTATCCCACTATTATTGGCTAAAAGTTAAAAGCCGCTAATCTCAGTAAACTAAACAAATTTTCCCATTTTCTGCATTCCAGTAACGGAGTTTTTTAAAAAAAACCAACCTATTAATCATGTAGTAAGTTCAATCGATGAAGCATACTAAAAAATTTCTGAAAAGGTTCATTAGTTTAAAATTGTGTAATTTAAAATTTACCAGAAATAATGTTTTTTTTTTCAGCAAAATATGACTATGCTTTTGATACACCACTTAATTGTGGCTGTAGATTACAACATTTAGGCAGAAAGTTATAGAGATAAATTTTTAAAAGCGTTTAAGTTGTGCTATGTTTGAATACCATTGGATGACATTTATCGATTGAATTTCACCTGAAAAAATGCGCTTTCGTTAATCATTAATCTTATAACAGTTTAAAGAAAATAAAAATGGATCTAGCGAAAGTTTCCAGAAAAACAATTGCGCTTTAGAGTAGTAAAAAAAATGCTCAATCGATAAACTCTTGTTTGAGAAACAAAAATATTTTGTTTAAAATAAAGTTAATAGAATTTTTGTTTGGGTAAAAATAGTTTATATATTTTTTTTTACGTAGTAGGAAAGATTACCTGGTTCATTAAGTAAATTACAGTTCTATAATGTAAAAGTATGGCAAAAGGGACAGCTTATTTTAGTGAAAGTAATTTCGTGGGAAAGAAGGAAATGAATAAACGTCGAGAAAGGTTCTACAGGATATTTTTTAGATTTAATTATATTAGAAACAAAATAATCTAATATAGAATGGTATTTGGCCAACTTATTATTAAGGCGACAATGAACCTTCAGATTGACAAAAATATGTCCCCAAAACGATTTTTTTCTTTCAGGAAATGATTCTGCAACTCATCAGCTTTAAATTTAAAAAAAAGTATGTTGATCTAATCGTTATTAACCGAGTTATAAGTATTTTTCAAACGTAAACAATGGAAATGTTAGTCAAATTAAAACTTTACATGCTGTTTTCTCAAAACAAGTTTTCATGTCGTAAGTTCAAAATGTTCCATGCATCATAATTTTTCTTGAATTTTCATAAAATTTCACAAAATGATTATTTATATATGTTAGAATAAAACTTACTAATAAATTCATTATACTATTTTAAAACAACTTAACATTTTTATAATAAAAAAAATTTTTGATAAAATTTTGAATAAAATGACCTATTTTTATCAATTTCTTTTCTAGTTTTTATAAATATGACTGTAAATCAAATATTGCTAGTAACTTTTATTATAACTATATAAAGCTAGCTTAAGAAAGAAAATTAGATATCTGAGACAAAAATTGATGTGAATGGAGCATTTTTAAGTAGAGTAATTAACAAACTGATTTTAATTAATATCTTAATTAATTACATTGTGATTTTTAAGAAAATAGAATTTTTATCTCTAAACAACACTGTATAAGTATACAAAATTTCATAGCAATTGGTAGATAAATAATAAAAAAAAGTTTTTCATGGTCCTTTGTCGCCTTAAGATTGCACCAGAATGCAATATGAAAACAAAACTCACATTAGGTACCATTAATATAATTCTATTGTATGCTATATTGAGTTTTTAACGATTGGGTCCAACTTTGTAGAAGTAGCTCACTATAATGGTCCTAATGGGCGTTGTGTGGGCCAAAAGAACACACTAGAATGTACAGATATGTATGAATATTTCATACTTATTTGATAACGATCGCAAATGTCTCAAAAAGACACTCCGAAATTTATATTTAATAAATCGATCACCTCTTTCGAACAGAGAACTTTTCAAAATGCTGAATTCACAAATATGTTAATAGGATATTGAGAAGAATGTATGTATATATATATATATATATATATATATATATATATATATATATATATATATATATATATATATATATATATAAGAATAAGATGAAAGAGAAAACCAGTAATAGCTCTAAAGCTACTTGCAGCCAGGAACATCCAACAAGTAAAGAAAAGTATGAATAAGGTTTTTGACAGCATTTCTTCATCAGCGGTGTCAATACTGTCTAAAAACCAATGGATTGTTTCTGATGAGTATGATCTATTAAATGAACACACTCAGACACCGTACAACCATTATTAACAGAAGAATTGAATAATAAATTAATTAAGTTTGAATAAAAGTACTTAACCAAAGAACACCAAGCCTGGCGCTAGTCAGAGTGGAAGTTAAGAACTTGTAACCGCAAGATGACTGACGTCATAAAACTTGCAACCATTGAGGTAGTGGATACACTGTTACAGACTTACTTAGGTTACCATATTTTAAGACTTTTATTCCTTTATTTATTTAGTTTTTATTATTGTTACTACTATGAGTTAATTTTATTTTTATTTTATTTTACTTATGATTTTTATTTTTATTTTTAGTAGTTATTATTTTTATTTTAACCTATTGTTATGTTTAACTTATTAATGCAACAGAACAAACTATTCATTAAAACAAAAACAACCAATTATGTTTTTGGATAGACTTACTGGGTAATTATTACGAGTTAGCACAGCTTTCAAGTCTATAATATGCTTAATCCTATTGTCTTTAGAACATAGCCTATTTATACGAACTAACTGATTTACAATAATGTTATTAAAAACAGATTTATGTAAACAGGTTAGATAATTTTGAAATTTAACAATATTAAAATTATAGTCAGATCTTTATATATATATATATATATATATATATATATATATTTATAAAAATACATACACACACACAGGTGTATGATATTTATATTCATGCGAACGTTATTCATTCAGTCTGAAGTTCTGTTGTTCCTTTCCTTCATAAAGATGGTTTGCAACTCGTGAAGGATTCTGGAATGGGAATGACTGGCTCTTATCTTACGATCTTGATGTGTCCATAATAAAAGTTCAAACAGTCCAGGAGACTACTCCATTACACGGGATGGTGTTCAGATGGACATATAATATAATAAATTTATAAATAATAAATAAATAAATATAAGATATCAAGGCATAGAAAACGTCTCATTTTGTCGAACAGATATTGTGAAAAGAATCAGTTAATTGATAATATATCAACTTATCTTTAAAACGAATACGAGCCCTCCGTCTGAATCCCATGAGCAAGACGTTTAACTCTTGTTCCCTGACATTAAAGATCTGTTGCACTAAATCTACTTTAAATGGCGTGCTATATATAATCCCAATAGCAATGGGGTACTCTAGAGACAACGGAAAACTAAAATGGGTTTGACATCTTGGTGATTACGTGACATAGGGTCCTAACGGAGCTTTGCTCTTTGCCATGTCTTTGTGTCTTCCTGCGACTGAGATAATATAACTGCAACGATTAAGAATCCATTGAGGCATGGATATATACTGAACTTCCAATTATTCATGAACTGATTATGCGTACATCGTAAATAAAAACTAGTTAAAAATATAACACCAGTTATTCGAAAGAATGTGAACATTTCTCAAAAACAAAACAATACAACAGACTTTATTCAGATGAAAAAAAAATGAAAAGCTTTCTAATTTTTATTATTTTAACAAAATACTATTTCAAATTGCATATATAATTTGAAAAGTATTTCCTGATTAATTTCTGCTACTAGCAGTAATTAATTAATTTCTCTTTCGTGTTACCCAATCTCTCTGTACCATTTTTTTCTGTAATGCACAGTATATCTCTCAGTCGGAACACAGTTAAGTAAAGATCAGCGCCATATTCCGAATAGAAAGTATAACTAAGCATGGAATAAGTTATTTTTAAGAGAAAGCGGAAAGTCGAACAAGTTTTTCCCTTCGAACGTCGGAGTAGTTGTGACCACGTTAGGTTTACGAAGTTGACTTTACGATCGGTTGGTTTGGTTGAGAGCGTTAAGGTAGGTTTTTTTTTCCTAAAAATATCCATGCCTACTGTTGGAATGGATATTTGTAGCCGTTCGGAATCAGCTTTAAGCTGTTGGTCCCGGTATAATTAGCTCTTGTGTAACAAAAATTGACCGTAGCGCTCCAAATCAAACCAAATTAAACTAAGCCAACAGTGGGATTCGAACCCATAAACTCTGGTACCGGAAACCAGTGCCCTAGGACTTTACGATCGGATTCACGAATACCAGCCACACCAGGAGTGAAGTAGAAGATAGTGTAAAATGAAGGTTATGTATTGAGTTTAAGAATTAATTAGAGAATGTTAGAACACACAACACAGAGGAAAGAGTTTCTGACGCATAGCTGCGTGAGTAGTCGAGTAATATTTTATATAACAGGAGCATTTTGAGAAATTTTTGTTTGACAATTATTGGCCCTAAATTTTACATTTTTGCTTCCAAATAATTGTTCTAATTTTTCAAAACTAAACTTAAACCACCACATGTTAGACTGAAGAAAAATATATTTTTATGAGTTCATTTAGAAACTTTGTATCAAAATCCATGGACCCCTTTTTTTCGTATAAAGTATATTCCTGATTTATCAGTAGGTCCTCGACGCACTCGTGCACTAGTTATAACTCGTATCATCAGGAGTTCAATGTGCTAGTCCTTTGCTATACTCGAGCATGAAATTTCTCACCTCCTGATTGTGGTTTGACTTCCTTCCGAATTCAGATGAACGTACGCGAGACTGCAACCACTGGAAAGTTTTTTGAACGTGATATCAACAAGAAATACGAAAGTCCTTCCAAATTTGTTTTAAGCACGTAATTAATTAACACACGCAGATATATGGTTGACACATTAGACTGTGCTTTTCGACCTTCTGTACGTATATCTTTTTCGTATTACTTGTTTCTCATATACATTTATAGATATCACTGCGTTTCAATCACTGCTTTTTGTGCCCTATCTCTAACATCACTCTAAGGACTTAAATTTTTCCAATTCTTGTGCACATAACACAGATTTAGTCTTACAATATCTTTATAATCTCATAAAGCTAATAACAATTAAATTAAAAAATTAATGGTCCTCATGTTGTTAAGTTATATACTACAAGGTGGCAGGGCCGCCCAGAGACTTTACGGGGCCTGGGGCAAACATCTGTTGGGGGCCCCAAGAAAAATAAAAAAAGGAAAGAGACGAAAACACACATTCAAATTAAGTTACTCATACTTAAATTTTATTACATGAATCATTAACAAAATTATTATATTTCATTGCACTGCTCTCTTGTTATATTTTCTGAGGAAATCTAATAAATAAATTTTTAAAAATTTTTTTGGGGCCCCTCCGACAGTTGGGGGCATGGGGCAAAGTGCCCCAGTTGCCCCCCCCCCCCTCTGGGCGGCCTTGCAAGGTGGATACCATAATATAAAATAGCAAAAATAAATTCCAGAAACTTCATAACTGCTACTCTCCTTATGGCTTTATCAAATGTACTTTTCTTTATTTACTAATGAATAATAATTCATTTCCATTAATAACCCAAAATAAACATTAATTTGTGAAAAGACTATTCCTTCAAATGGATTTTTGAAGAATAATAACATACCTCCTTTAAAAAATAAATAATAAATAGAACTATCATAAACATGATAATAAATAGAAATTATAAATAAATGATTACAACAGAATTACGGTTAAAGCAAGTTGTGCATAATTCGAGAAAAACTACATGTTATTTACTTAATTAAATGGGCGACGAATATTTAAAACGCAAGATATCAAGATTAGAATGAAGAATGGGATGTTGCCAGGACATTTTAACTATTAAAAGATATGAATTCTAACAAACTGAGAAATATATTTAGAGGTTAAAAAACTGATATAAAATGAGATTTAATATGATTTTAAATACGTTTATTTATTAAGAAACTTTAAATCAAACATGGAAAAACAACAACAAAAAATTTCTGATATGGAAAAAACTTTTGTTCGAGAAGGAAAACAACTGCAATCAACTGTCTCTTTCTCTCTCTCTCTCTCTCTCCACGCACACACACACAATTTGGAAAACATATTTTTTTAGTGAGAATTTTTTCTTGATTTAATGCAGATAATGAAAATATTATACCAAAGATTATATCATTAAGCCAAAGAAGGGGCAATTATTTTATTTTTGAATCTGTTATGAAACTAAACGAAGATGATGAAAGCTCTTTTCAGCCAAAAAAAAGGTACTTATCTTATAAAAGATTAGGTAACATTCTACTTAAGTAATAAATTTATAATAATAAAGAGTGAACGTGTCATGTTTCTAGCATTAAAAAAATCTCTCTGTTGAGATTTGAAAGCAACTTTTATCAAAACAATATGCTTGATAAAGAAGAGTGAAACAGGAACAATGGAATTAAATACACAACATATACGCTTTGAACAGATGCACATAGATGGTAGAACTGCATTCTGTATGTACAGAATTTTTAATAGAATCTTTTTGCTCTTCTGTAACTCCTTTTCATCACTGTTTTCATAATAATCTATTTTCTTTTCTTTCCTATTTTTTTTCTCACAGAAATAAAATTATAATGTCCTTGGGCAGGATCGGGATTCGAACCCGGATGTCCTTACCTTGAGTCCGCTATTCTACCAAAGGAACGATCCTGGAGATTAGAGGAACTTCCATTTTTCGAAGTACAATTTTTCACTAACATATAACCAAGTTACGCATGATTTCAGATATATGTGAAATTTTCTGCTTTAAATAATTCTTTGAAAAATCGAATTATTTCTTAAATGTATCAATAACTAACGTTAGACTGTGCTTAAAAAAATCATCTAAGGTTCTCAAACTATGAAAATACAGTGGAATCTCGATCGATCGTTCCCTGACTCATCGTTTTCCCGTATGTGTCATTTTTTTCCCACCCAGTTCCGACTATCATACTTCTTTGTTATGTTCTCGCATTTATCGTTCCGTTCAGTCGGTCCCTTGAAAAACGATAGATTGATATTCCACTGTATATCGAAAAACCATGTCACAAGAGCAGTTTAAACACTTTTCTAATAAACATTTAAGCAGTTAATAAAACAGAAATATTTATTTATTTTTCAATTTTTATTGCATATTTTAGGGATTGAAAATAAAATGGCATTCGATCGCTTTGAGTGAAAGAAAATATTAACAAAAAGATCTGAAATATACATTGCAGTTTTTCACTGATGTGAAATCCCCATCTCTGCTTCCTAAACTACGGTTAAAACTAAACTAGAAATAGTCAGCCGTAAGGCAAGCAATTTCTTAAAACTGTAAATCTAATTATAAACTGAAAATCCATCAAACAAGTTGATAAATATAACACACACAAGATTCATAGTCTTTTTACCTCAGCGCACTTTAAAGGGGTTACTGTTTTAATTTATAGTGAATGAAACACTCTCTCTGTTTAAAATTTTTAAAACGATTAACTTCGCGGAAGTTAAGACTCTGACTAAACCGCAGTGATACACGTTTTGGAGTTTTTGGCTATTTGCCACCACATCTGTTTCCCGTGGGCTGCTCTTGTATCATCCCTTCAAAACACACAAATCTAAAAAAAGACAGGAAAATATTAAAAAAATTAAACTTTTTAAAATTTATAAATGTTATAAAACTATGAGTTATGAATGTATTTTCCTGATACTGAAAGAAATACCGTAGTTATTGAGTCGACTGCATGCAGAATAACCGTAATTTAGCTAGCAAATTACACGACAGTCTGAGACTCTTATAAAAACTTGTCTGAAAAAGCATTTGCCAACATGTAATAACATTTGACATAATGTAAATTAAAAAAGCATCTATAGGATATTCTCGAGGATTATTTTTATGAAATCATTTTCAAAAATTCGCAGTGTTTCAGATATCGCAATTAAATAAATTAAAAATGTAATATCAAGTGTTATCCACCCCTCACCCATATCACCTTGAGAATCCATAAAAATCGTGTCGTGAACATCATCCGTCTCTATTAATGCAGACTTCGTAATCCATTTTCTTCAGTTGCGTTCACCCTGCTAAACATAACGTTTTGGGAGGAGATTTGAGATACATTTAGAAAAGCTGTCAGAGAAAAATAGCTCCCAATTCATTTATTATTATAATTAATATTTACCGGGAAAAAATCAACTCATCCTTTCTCCTCACTGGGTAATCTCTTATTAAAAAAGAGTGAAAACGAATACTACATTAGTTAAAATTGCGGATATTAGGTCAAAATTCAACCAGTAGATATAACAATAAGATGAAAGCATGGAGAAATGTATTTGAGGTAATATTTTGGGGAATATAGAATATTTTTTAACATTATTTCAAATAACTGCTCAGTTTAGTGACCATTTCTGTGCTCAGATGTCAAAATGTTATAAGAAATTTACGTGGCAGCAATTCTAAGATTCAATATGTCATGAAAAATCATTAATTTGTTTTACATAAGCAAACGTGGTATCAATGTTTCAGAAAAATAGTTGCCTGTTACTTACAGTAGTTACGGTAAATAGATAATATCGGCGAACTAGAATTCGAAATGGGATAAACTCAAATTTTTTAAGAAAAGTTTCTTATAACATTTTGCCACCTAAGCACTGATTTAGGATAAAGTGTGCTGATATGTCTTTTTGATATTACTTCTAAAATAAAATTTTAAAAACTCGCAAGACCCGAGCAATTTTTCTTAGATACTGTCTTAACCCTTTCAGGGGCAAGAATCTCCACCTTTTACACGGTGCAGATTTTTTCCCGATTTTTTTAACCTAAAGAATCTTGAAAAAATTTCCAAATAAAGGTTGCAAAAAGTTTTTGCTTCTTTAAACTAATAACAGATGGCAGTACTAACCATTTTCTGCTCATTTAACTGGAATACATTGAATGCAAGGGAAAAAAGAGACTAGATTTAGCCATCTGCACTGTGCAAACGGCGCCCTTCAAAGGGTTAAGCTATCATGCTTTAATATACGAAAATTAAATTATGAAATATTACAGAAAGGTTGGTTTGGTTTGGAGCACTACGTTTCGCTACAAGAGATTAGACCGAGTCCTATTGCTTAAAGCCGATTCCGAAAGGCTACAAACAATAATAAATATGTCAAGAGTGGGAGTCGAACCCACGGACTCTGGTATCGCCTCCCAGCGCTCTAGCCATTCGGCTATCTACAGGTAGTTGGTTTTTTGGAAGCGGCTTTAAACTTTAATTCCCGGTCTGTCTAGCCTCCGAGTAGCAAAATATGACTTTAGCGATACAAAACCAATCTACTTTTTCTTGTAGCCAGCCTTACAGTTAGCGACATCGATAAGTATGTCTTAAATGTACCTCTATCATACATTTAGTAATATCCAATGCAGCACAAAGATAGCTTTACAAATATTTTCTTCTTTGTAGTGATACGTCAAACAAAATTGCTATGAATGAGTCTAACAAGATTTTAATTCTTTACTTTCAGGTCATCGAATGTCAGCGACCTAGCCATACGGCCATCGTCCGGCCATATTATAAAAAGGACTTTCATACCTTTGTCTTTGCGAATAATGACCAATTAAAAATACCATGGAATCTAAACTTAATGTGCGTCAGTTTAAAAAAGTATTGATCATGTCAATTTTCACTATGAATTCGTGTATCTTTTTGAAAGATATCGTACAAAGAAAGCCATCCGTCTACACGGAATTGCGGCCACATAATTTAATACAATGAACTCCCGATAATTCAATGGGGCTGAGAGAGATAAAGAGAGGAAATTGTCTGTTCATCATAACAGAAAGAGAGCTGGGAATGAAATATAAATCAACAAAAATAATGGCAACTTGGCATCTAAATTAAAAACATATAACAGACTTTCTCCTGAAGAAAAACTGAAAATATTTTTGAGATTTTTTACTATAAATGCAGTAAAACAGTATTTAAATCACCATATGTTATTCATTTAAAAACCTTTTAAAAATTCTTTTTTTATGGTACAAGGGCATTTTGGGCTGGATTAACTCACGTGTTTTACGGTTTTCCGTACAAAGACGTGCCATAATTAGCTCGAATAATCGGGTTAATTATTTCAGTTACTTTTAATGCGGTTCAGAAAACTTTTGGCAATATCAAAGTACATGTAGCTACAGGAAAAAAAAAATGAAACCTGAGGACAAAAGATATGAGCAGAAATTCTTTTAAATGATATGTAAAGTGAAAAAAACAACAACCTAAAACCAGAGAAAAAGTAGAGATAAAAAATAAATTATTTTGTTAAAATATTATCTCAAAACATATGACGAAAAAAAAAAGCCATTAAGTATTAGTCTAACAACAGCTATATCGACCCATCTAAATATTTCTCTATTAATTACTCGTAAGAGACGTAATCTTGAATGAACGTATAAAAGAAATACGCACAAAAGTTAAACGGGAGCAAATATTTAGATAGAGTGATTTTTCTGCCATTTACAATTCCGAATATGGAAACCGTCCCCTAGCGAAAGCTTCTTTCCTCAAGTGGTCCTAAACGCCGATGGACCCTTTCCCAGGGCCCCATTATTAGCCATCCCTCCGATGAGTAAGTAACCAATTGGGGTGACAAAAAAAATCAGGCGACAAGTTTCGCAACACTCGTCGCCCCATATTACCCCATTAGGATTGTGTAACAGAGTAGGTACCCCCCAGTACAGCAAGAGAGGTTAATTACCTGCGAACAAAGTAGGGGTGAATTTTATTTGATAAGAGCTGGGAATTTTTCAAAGAGAAAAAGTGGATCTTTTTCTCTTTGGGGGAGTTTTTAAAAGCATGCTAAAAGCAAGTTGTTAGCAAGGATACTTGAAGGATCGTTTTCCCTTTTCCAGCATGCGTGCTAAAAGCAGGCTGTTAAGGGAAGATTCACGGTGAGTTTTTTGACAGACGCTTTACAGGAATGCCAGTGAGATGTGTCAGGACACTCTTTGCATTTTGAACTT
The DNA here is from genome assembly GCA_907164885.2 of Dolomedes plantarius. Taxonomy (NCBI): domain Eukaryota; kingdom Metazoa; phylum Arthropoda; class Arachnida; order Araneae; family Dolomedidae; genus Dolomedes; species Dolomedes plantarius. The sequence continues at coordinate 80,503,641 of OU015501.1, read as the reverse complement.
TACACTCGGTTGTATTTTTCTGCATTTACAGATTTTTATTTGCTGCAGAAAAACATTCATCCTTATCTGTTAGCTTAAAAGTCATTACCAAATACTATTATTTCGATTAGTATATATATATATATATATATATATATATATATATATATTGGGGGGGGGGGCAAAAATTAATAATAAATTTAAATAACTCAACCTTGTACTCAGAATTGTAAATAATCTTTCTTAAATATTAAAAATATTTAAGGGGGTAGGGTCATGATTTTCGACAAAAAATGCATTTTTCAATTTTTGCATTTTTAAAAAGAATGTACTCTTGTGCTTCTGATGACATTTACATATTTGTTCTAGCTGCACTAGAAGTATTTTTAATATTTTTTAAAGAACTATTACCATCTGTCAAAATGCCTGGCTTCACACCCTCACCAACCAAAACAAACCACTCGCTGCATTCATAACTGCATTAGCTATTTTTTTAATTTCCCGTGCTGCAACGAAAACAACCATTTTAATCAATAGTAGTACTGGATTACATTAAAAACATTTATAGAGATTTAGCAGATCCTGATCTACTTGCCAAATGTTTGCATGTAAATAGTATAATCCGGTCATGGATCCCAAAGAATGTCTTTGTTCAGTTAGAAACTTTAAAAACAGGTGTATTTGAAGCAATTGCATCCTATAATGACAGAAATATTACGAAATGCAAAGTACTTTCAACGTTAGGTATATCTCCAGGTTTTTATACTTCTCGAGCAATGCAAACAGCTGATCGGACGAGATTATTAAAGCTCAATTTGATGTTTCACAGCAAACCAAGGAAGCCAGAATAAAGAGAAGACAGAAAAAATGTAAATTAGAAGACAGTCTTGCTGATGACCCAGATGATCCAAGCTATGGAGCTGGCATGCACTAAGCACAAGTGAATGTTTTACTAAATGTTGATTTTCACAAAACACTGTTTTTTTGCCAGTTAAGAAACATTTTTCAAAAACAATTACTGTGATTATTTTCTCACTTTGCATATTTAATAAATGCATAATATTACATATTTTAACGAAGGGATTTTTAGAAAATTATTTTAGAGTAATTTAGTAACACAAAACTTGATGTAATTTTGGTGTTTCTGGAAAAAAATACATATATATAGAAGTTATATATTTAAAAAAAATAACAAGGTATTTAAATTATAAAAGCTCTGGTTAAAGTATTTAATATTCGTCAGGCAATATACAGTAAAAAAATTAGAAACTTATATTCAATAGAATTTTTTAAAATGTTCCTTAAAAATGAGTAATTTTAACATTACTGACATAGGGAGTCTGGATCGTGACCCTACCCCCTTAAGAACTGAAATATTTAAATTATTTCCATACAGATTTCGATAATTTTTAAATATCCATTTTTCTGATTATGTATCTATAAATCAAATATTTTAAGTATATTAAATTCAGTAACTCAAATGTGTTACATGAATAAAATTATAGATGACTAAAATATCGATATTGCGTGCATATGTTTCTTAGAACAATACTTATACGCATGTCGCAAACACCGTGGTGTTAAAAATAGGATGGCTTTTCATTACTTTACTGTCAGTAATCTCAAAAATTCCTCCATGGAAGTAGCTACTATTTTGTGGAAAATTAACATTTCCAAATAATCCCTTACGTTTAATTTACGGTACAAAAGCTACATATAAACTGTTGAAAGTTAAATGGTAAATTCTATAGTTCCTATGGTAATCCGAATACTGTAAATTGCTTCAAATTGCGATATGCATCCGTTCAATATATCATATTAAAAAAAAGAGAGATTCATACAAATTTTATAGAGTATATAGCTCACTTCTACCCAGACTTGGGTGTATATAATTTGAAGTGGCACTCTATTTGAATTTGATACAAATACAGTTTATACACGAAACAATGTTTATTGAATTCGTTGCACATATATAATTTGCTTTTACAACAATAAGCATACGTACTACTTGTACGGAATATATAAATACAGCTTTCAAGAACAATATATTTTCAATACTCACAAACCAGCAAAGAGTCAAACCAGCAGTACTGCCACGTAAACTTTGGGCCTGCTAAGCACTAGCGCAGGATAACACCTTTTCAACCTTAACAACCTCTTTTCTTATTAATGACGCTGCATGGTATTTATACTAAGCGCGTATGTCGAAATTAGCATATCCCAAGCAGCTTCTTTAATTCATTCACTCAAAAGTTCGATTCTTGTGAATCGAATCTTGTGTATACCTTACAATTTGTATTGAGCAAATAAATTTTTAATTCTACTGGAAAATATATCGAAAGAAGCAGAAGCATATACTTCTGCTTCTATGGAGAAGATTTTGTTATTTTGTGAGTTGAGACTTTAACATGTGTTATGAATAAATGCTTTCTTTTAAGGACAATTAATTTAATTTTTTTGAGTAATTTAAATACAGATAAATAATTTTTCAAATGTAGAATGCCTAGAATTTCGATGCCTAGAATTTCGAGTTGAATCAGTGAAGTTAGAAATATTACGTCAGTGATGAAGTCTATAATTTTTTAACCGAAGTATTTTTAAAATATTTTTAGTTAACATCAGGTAACAACGCACTTATGAAGTTTCAGAATCATTTGTCCTAGCAGTGCTAACACAGTATATAAAAAAGATTGATTAGCTTTGAGATTTTCAGAATACTTGCACCTAATAAGAAACTACTTTTTATTTATGGCAAAATTTTTAACTCTTTTATGAACAAAACCAACTTTTTAACGAAAAATATATACTCTGGAGAAAGATATTTTAAAAAGTTCTGGCAGTTAGGATATTTTTTATTAGTTAATTTTAACCATCAAAAACCGACGAGGTATAGGTGCGGGGCTATTAATCCTCCGTTCTATATCCATACACAACATTTTTCCTATAAAAAAATTAAATATACAAAAGGAAATGCAAACCGTACTAAGGCTGCAATGAAAAATGTAAATAAAAGCCATCTTCATTAGAAGAACAACATGCAACAACGACAATCGCAGTTCCAAGATGACAGATTTTTTGCAATCAACTAACAATTTAGAATATTTTATGTAAGAGATTCCTGGTTAAGTTTCAGCATTAATACCTAAATTGGGATTAAATTCAAGGAGGTAGATTTGGAGTAGAGTAATTCATGAATGGGGTATTCTTATAACTCAAAACATATAATGAAATATGATAAAGATTTCAGGGATTACTGTTTCTTTATGTTTTAATTTTTTATCCGGAAACTGTTAACGTGATCTACGTCGTCTTTTCTTTGCCTGGTGTATCTATTCAAAGAAATAATTTAAATTTTGTTACTTCTTAATAAAACTTACGAGAATAGCATGTATTTTACGTTTGCGTTCACCCATGCATGAATCAAAATTAACTGATGTACAAGTTATTAAATAAGGGAAGTTTACAATTTCAAATTTTTCCAGAGTTCAGTCTACTTAAAAATGAGAGTGAAGATTTAACTCAGCAATCTTTAATTCACAAGTGGTTGGGATCCATTCGTCGAAAAATATTCGTTAAGAAAGTTTGCTTACAAATAAAGAATGTTTTACGGAAAAAAATTAATGGAAATGTAGGAAAAAATATTTCAATTAATTTCGCTTTTGTGTTTTATGTTTTGAACCAAGTTAGGAAGTCTGAAGAAAATCTTAGACGGGACTAAGACCCCTAATCCCCCATCCCCTTTGGTTATGGCCTTGATTTCAGCCAGTAAAGAGTTTCAACTATAAATTTTATGTTAAAAGTGGGGTTTTCTGTTCTGGGATAGTACTTTACATTAGAGACAGGTTTGTTCACACGTACTAATTGAAAACTGTCTATCTGATCAGCCAACTGCAGCACATAAACTATGCACCCTGGCATAGGTTTTCAGCAGATTAAGAGTTATGGTACACGGACAGTGATTTTCAGATTAAAAATAGAGAAGGAAAAGTTTTTTGTTGTAAATCTTACCTTTCTGACACATCTTTCTCAGATGTCTGTGACATCACGAAGTGCGCAATTCCTCTCCGCTCAAAAGTGACAAATTTCAGGATTAAATATGGACAGAGCACAGCTGTAAAGATAAGATTACGCACTACTTTAAATCTAAGAATAAAGTTTTAAGTCCGTGACAGGGCAGAAAAAAGTTTACACAACCTTCACATCACATATGATGGAGTAGACAGTTGATTTTACAAAAATAATAAAGACAATAAGAAATTCATTTCTCAGAAGTCTCTTCACGCAGAGATAATGCGGTCTATTAAGATAAATCTATTTTTGTTACGGTCGCAAGTATTAGAAACGTTTTAAACATAGAGCAGTCGTTGTAGAATTTAATTTAACAATGTTTTCAGTTTAAACAGACAATATATTTTTTTCCTGTCCCACGGAAAACATGGGAGAAGAGTAATTATATAAATTTATAGACTCGTTTTTTAATCAATGGTTTTCCTTTAACATTGTTTTTGCTGTATTTAAAGACACAATAAGACACACCTTATGTTGCCCAGACAATTATTTCAAGAGCTGAAATATACATCTCAGTTGTTCTCAGCAGTTCCGATCAGGTATTGTCTTCATTATGGGCAATAAGGCCCATCATCAGCATGGCATACTGATGGTGTACTAATTATTGTGTCCAATCGTATGTCTGATACCACTACGACCGGAGATGTCATGAACATTGGCTTTCTGACATCTCGAAAAAGCGGTCATTTTTTTTCATGATTCTTTAACGTTGGTGGTTATCCACCTTTTGGTTATGACAAATCCAGTCTTGTTCACCACTTCATACAAAGTTGCAGATGATATTGAGTTTTTGGACACATCTACTGAATTTTGTTAAGCTTTGTGTGTTGTATTGTGAATGATGCTCCTTGACCGACAGTTTCTTGGCAGTTCCAAGTCCATAGAGGCCAATTGGGCCAAGTCCAATTGGGCAGAGTGGTGCGGCTTCGGTTTTTAATACCACCACAAGGGTTGGAGTCCGACTTGGCTAAAGGACCGGTCCCGTAATTTTGAACAGTCAAGTGACGAGACCGGTACATTTGAACTCGCACCTCCAGAGGTAAATTTGAGAACTTGGAGGTCATTGCAGCCACGACAGATTTTACGTGCACCAGCCGCCATTAGCGTACACGGCGGAGGATTTGTCAGTGACCGGCATCGAACCAGAGACTTCAGATCTCTAGCTCCCTGCTTTTGCCAACTGGGCCACCACGCCCCGTTGAGCTTTAAATAGCTGAAATGCAGAAACAACAGATTTATCATTTTGTTTTTGATGGCATTAATTTGATTTCATGAATAAGTTTTCCTAACGGTACAGTCCACGTAGTATTATTTGAAATAACGCCGCACTCCCCCCCCCCCCACTCCCTCTGAATTTTGCATGATACATTACTTTTAGACGTATATATATATATACACACATATATATATATACATACATACATACACATATATATATATACATACATACATACATATATATATATATATATATATATATATATATATATATATATATATATATCAACAAAAAGTAAAACAACAAAATAAGTAATTAGAGAAAATAACTACTAAAAATAAAATAAATGAAAAACAATAATAAATAAAGTAAAAATAACATTAAAACAATAATAACATACTCTTAGTAATAATAATAAAAAAGCTAATATAATTAAGGTTAAATAGTCCTAAACACAGTCTTTAAAGTAAGACAGCTGTTTCCATTTGCTCCTTGATAGCAAGTTTTGTGACGTCAGTCATCTTGCGGTTACTTATTCTTAACTTCCACTCTGTCTGGCGCCAGGCTTGGTGTTCTATGGTTTAGTGGATATATATTCAATTCTACAGTTACTCATGGATTGTACGGTGTCTGAGTATGTTTATTGTATAGATCATACTTATCTGAAACAATCCATTGGTTTTTAGACAGTATTAACACCGCTGATGATGAAATATTGTCAAAAACCTCTTTCAATCTTTTCATGTTTTCGGTTCCTGGCTGTAGTAGTTTTAGTGCTCATACTGGTTTTTCTCTTTCAGCTTTATCTTATATATATATATATATATATATATATAAATAAGAATAAGATGAAAGAGAAAACCAGTAATAGCTCTAAAGCTACAAGCAGCCAGGAACATCCAACATGTAAAGATAAGTATGAATACGGTTTTTGACAGCATTTCTTCATCAGCGGTGTCAATACTGTCTAAAAACCAATGGATTGTTTCTGATGAGTATGATCTATTAAATAAACACACTCAGACACCGTACAATCCATTATTAACAGAAGAATTGAATAATAAATGAATTTGTATTAAAGTACTTAACCAAACACCAAGCCTGGCGCTAATCAGAGTGGAAGTTAAGAACTTGTAACCGCAAGATGACTGACGTCATAACTTGCAACCATTGAGGTAGTGGATACTTAGTTACATACTTACTAAGGTAACTTATTTTAAGAATTTTATTCCATTATTTATTTAGTTTTATTATTGTTACTACTATAAGTTAATTATTTTTTATTATTCTTATGTTTTATTTTTGTTTTTAGTAGTTATTATTTTTATTTTAACCTATTTATGTTTAACTTATTAATGCAACAGAACAAACTAATCATTAAAACAAAAACAACCAATTATGTTTTTGGATAGACTAACTGGGTAATTATTACTAGTTAGCACAATATATATATATATATATATATATATATATATATATATATATATATATAATTTATTTATTTCGGAGCAGAAAACAGAGCAAAATATGCATTTTTGTCCAACAAAATAGTCTATAAACGTCAGCAATAAAAGCAGAAAAAAAAATCCTTTGTTGAGAATCGTCAAATTGTCTTAGGAAAACATAATTACTAAAATGCTTGTAAATTAATCACAACTATTTTATAAAAAGCCTACGTTCAGAATATCACGCAAACATACTTTTCACGAAACTGTGCAGTTAACGAAACTACAATAGGCCCTTCAAAATTTTTGCCTGAGGATTTGGAAGGGAAAGTGCTGAACTATACGTATATATATGAAGAAATATATATACTTAGATATCCTAGGATGAAAGGAGTCGCATCTTTTTAAAAAGCGCGCCTCGAGAGGCCATTACAAAGACGAAATACCCCATGAAAAGTAAATTACGCTTCAAATAAGTCTGTAAAAGCTCTGTCGATCGATAAGATGTTTTTATGGTTTCATCTATTTAAAAGCAATGATTTTAGGTGTTTAAAAAGGATCGCTTTAGGTAAATTTTCTTCGTCACTTAGAAAATGAATGTTGCATAAAATACTCTTATTAATACATAAGTCAAATTCGCAAAAATTTTGAAGGCTTTAAAATGAGCTGTGGTAATAGGAGAATAAAGTATTGCTTGAGGCGAAATCCTAGGAGATAACATGAAGTTCTCTGTTCAATCTATTTATATAAAGAAGTAGCTGACAGTTATTGAGACCTAGTTTAAAGTTTATAACGTATCACTGACATATATTTCTTTACATCACGTTAGTGCTGAAGAATTTTTCTACCGTGTAAAAATGTGAAAATCGATAATTTAGTGGAACTAGGTGTTTTAAGTCATAAGAAGTCCGTAAGTCTGCAATTCGTTAGCATGAGAGGAGGAAAAATTGCTACGTGTCTCACATGTGGCACTTCGATAACTTTGCTGGCATTCGGACGACTTACTGGTGATACAGGAATTTATAAATGTTTGCAAAATATTTCTTTCAATATTGATGATTTTGATTTGAAGAATCCTTGCGGATATAAACATTTTCTTTGAAAGTTGTACCACCTTCAATAATACACGCAACACTGTATATATTAAATTTATGCATCCATTTCAACCAATCAAATGTTTAAGTGCAAGGTGTTAATAAGACTGTTTCAGTCTTATACGATTTAATTCAATATTTTCAAGTAAAAGAAAACTTATTTCCTAATGACATAATTTCCGGCAGCTTCAAATATTTTTGAAACTTGAAGATCCAGGGACTACTCTATATCTACTGATGACAAGTTTTTTTTATCGAGCATTAAATATAGTATTGAGATAGATAAAGGTTCAGACCGTGACAGATTAGCAGAGCAACATCTCATGTGATATATCAGGAAATGCATCCTTTCAGATCTGGAACATTATTTAAAATTCGGAACATCATTTCTGATTAATAAACAAAATTATCATCAACTTTGCGATGACTGTAATCTTATTCATTAATTTGTCGTAAAGTAGAATATCCCAGTCGTATTAATATTCATACTTCTGGGACAATCTGATGGCTATAGGTGTAAGGAAAAAAATCCTGTCGCCCTGAACACTTTGGAGTCACGACGAAAATATTATTGATGACGATACGCATTTCTTACAGTCTGTTCTTGACGATTTTTTAAAAATTTGCTGATCAGTTGCATACTCCACGGTTTACGCAGTCAACAGATCTACATCTGATCGATCTGTATTAAGACAAGCTGCCTGTCATCAAAACCTTTCATAGAGCTCATTCTGCTATTTAAGCCAATCAGGAACTCCTTTTTTCCCCCTAGAACTTTCTTTTTCTTTCTTATCCTTATTAGCAGAGCTAGTTTCGATACAGTGTCGAGTATGTCCGGAATAAGAGAAAAACTTGCATGTTGACTTCAAATTCCATTTCTTTTCTCCTTTTCTCTGCTTAACTCTGTGTTCACAGAGCACATTTAAAACACTAGAGAACGTACAATATTTTGATAATCCCGGTTTTTTCCTCCTTTAATACTTTATTTCAGTCATGCTTCTATAGTTATTCTCTACTTTTTTGTACCGAAATAGTTGGCGATATTAAGGAAGTATTTTAAGAAAAATGGGATAGGATGTGCAGCGTTTCCTTCATTAAAATTTGGAAAATTTGGAATACATTTGAAATGAATGCATTAAAATTGCATAATGCCGTTAAATTCATTATATTTCCTCTAATGATATTAACAATCTCATTGCTCGCATTGGGTTGCTAACGTAAGCTACAATATTTCTCAGGGAGAGGGAGATCAAACAATAAGTTTAACAAAGCTGAAGTATTCAACAATACTTTTGAGGAATGCCTGTGCTGGCTTTCAGAAATGTTTTTACCCGCTAAATTAAATGAATAGCGTTCAATTTACTTTGCTCCCACCCTTTTTGGGGTTTGAAATAGAAACTCTTACAGGCTTCAAGAGAAATCTCGTAACTAATTTTTTTTAAATTAATTTTGTTTCTTCGATAAATTCAATATTCGCAAAATCTTAACAAATTGAGTAAAGTTATCAACTGAAGTTTAATATAAATTTTAGGCAAAGAAAAAAAATCATAAATAACCAGTTAGCATCCATAATTTTTTAGGGTTTCAACCACCACGAATCGCAAAAGCTGCTTGCCGTCCAGTCGTTATCATCACTGAAACTTTCTGAATTCCTACTGCAGTGTACGGCATTTCGAGCGTGATTTGGCGAGAACAGCTTAAAAATCTCCGAAGTATTTGTATGGTAACCTGTTTGTCGGCCTTCTTTTAGATCTTTATCGGGGAGTTCTAGGTGTTTACTCCGTGTGGTCTCATCACGTTTCATTTGAGTTTCACTAAAGAAGTTTTGTCGTGCCCTGTTGCGTACATAAAGCTTAAATGCCCCGTTAACTGACACTGACTTGTGATCTGGAGTAGGGGATGACGTATACGTACCTTAATCGAAATACACACAAGTTAACTTCTTTGCCTATAGTTCAGCTCATAATGAAAAGTCTAGCTTTATATGATGTATTTCAAAAAATGCACAGATATTTTGTGAGTACAAATGTCCAAATATATGCATTTGAAGAAAAAAATTAACTTAAGTTTCGTTATTTAAAAAAAATTGAAATTTTTTTTAATTCATACTTACAGCTTAGTAATGGACTAATGTTTGTAATAACTTCTTAAAATTTACTGAGGACAATAGATTTGTAAATAGCAGCTATTTAAAATCCAAAAAAAGAATGTAAAAATGACAACTAGTTTCGAACTAATACATCATATAAAGCAATATATAATATGTAATCTATATATATAAAACAGTTCCGTAACTGACTGACTGACTGACTGACTGACATACAACGCACAGACCAAACCGCTGGACCTAAAGGTCTGAAATTTTGCATGGCGATTCTTCTTATAGTGTAGGGGTGCACTAAGAGAGATTTAAAAAACATTCTTCTTGGATTTTTTAAAATTAAATTTTTAAGCTGTTTTAGTAATTTTTTTTAAGTTTGTATTTAAAATAATAATTTGAGGGTTATAAAATTTATATCACGAGAAAAATCATAAAAATTCCTTTAAAATGAAATCTTTTTCGAATCTTTACCTCTATTTTCTGATATTTGGTGAATTTTTAAAGATTACTTTTTAGAATTTAATTTATTAAATGTTGATCACGTGATTTCTTTTTCTGGTACTTTAAATAAATGTATCGTCATGTGCATAACAATTAAATAGACAAACAATATTTTTTTCCTTGCTAATGCAGCAGACGATTGGACATTATTTTGTCTATAAAAATATCCCTTACGATTTTTTTATAAATATATATTTTTTTTTTCTACATCAATTGTATATATTGATCGTCGTATTTACTATAAATATATATATATATATATATATATATATATATATATATTTGGAATTAATTGCATACATTGACCGTTGTATTTAATTTGAATGTACTCCGTAGCGAAGTGCGGGTTTTCAGCTAGTTTCATTATAAAGCCCGATACATCATATAAAGGTAGACTTTTCATTATGAGCTAAACTATAGGCAAAAAAGTTAACTTGTGTATATTCCTTATTCAGGCTGCAGAATATCAGGGGGGATTTTCTCTACGAACAAATCACAGATCCATTTAATATCAATTTGTCCATTGAGGTAATAGCATCAGACGCTATGCGTTCCGAAAAAAGGACTATCATATAAATATCCATGATAAATACCATGTGTCTGAGATGAATATGCGATGTGAAAAAAATAACTTCTCCGATGAACAAAAACCATGAAGAAAACTAACGTAATGTGATGGGATAAACATAAAAGTAAAACTGGTTAATGCAACGTCTTTTTTTATACGTAATTTAAAACTACTGAATGCAAAGTCAAAGAGTACTGTATTTTATAATTTAGAGGGGAATATTTATGCTTGTAACGATGTTTTTACGCCTCGTGAAATTTAAACGAAGTGTAAAAATCTCTTTTCACCCAAGTGACATTAATAAGAAATTTAGGCTTCTCAAGAATATATCTTATATTAAGAATTTCAGAAAGTAAATCCTAAAAACAATATTTTAATCAGTTATTACTTGCCATGTAAGAGTTATTTTATTTTTGATGAATACCAGGAAAACGTTAAAAGGATGTTCAGAACACAAACAGTTTTTATTCGCATCAGAAGGTTTGGAGGAAAAAGAGAATTATATTTATGGCCAAGAGACATGAAAAAGGTTTAACGCAGATTGGTACGACCGTGGCTAATACAGAAGGGGTGGGGAAATCTAGAAAATGGGAGCAATTCAAACTTTTCCCACAAAGTGGTAATTGAAGAGAAAAATTTACAAGGGAGTTAAAATTGACAGTAAAATATTTCCTATGATAAGAATAAAAAATTTATGAATATTCTTTTTAGTAAGAAGCAAAGATTTCTGACTCCAGATCAGAAGTTTGCATGTACAATTCACGTCCGGGGCACCTATGTAGCGTTTTGTTCTAATACTCTCTCAGGTCAGCGAGTAGCCATTGATGGAGGGTGTACATTTAAATGGGACATATTTAATAGAACCGCTTATAACTTCTTTACAATGGTATTTACAATATTTACACTAATCACTCCCGCGTATCTTCAAACTTTGTAAAAGAGGAAGCGACGGCTCTTCTTGCTCGCATTGGCAAAAGACCGCATTTCATCTACCTTTATACTTTAGACACCCCCGCTCGCGCATCGAGTTTCTTCTTCGCATCGCGCTCTCTACAAAGGTACTAAATTTCATGATCTAACAACTAATGGTCTATTCTATTTTCTTTGACGAACCTTAAAATTATATCAAGCAAGTGTGATATATTTCTGTGGTGTTAATTAATTTGTTATCTATTTGGACAACCTAATTAAAAAAATTACAGACGATGAGTTACGAAGGTTATAGCTTGAACTACGCTCAGATATGTCCAAATAGCTCACAGGCTTGAATTTAAGAGTTCCAGTTAACTGCAGGGGTGGCTTACCTTTTTGGTCACTACCTTGGGCTTACCTTTTAGCTTACCTACACTGGTCTATTCAGTAAACCATCAAAATTTACCTTATGAGATTTATTTTCATACTTTAAGGGTCTTCCCTAAATAAATCTTTTCTTGACTCCTTGAAGTTAATTTTTTTTATCTATTTATTTATGGGAAGTTAAAATAAATCTTTAACAAACGGAAAATCCTTTAAAAAAATGAAATCAATATATCCATATATGCAACTGTTAACAAATGAAAAGTTACACGCAAGCATAAATAGATTTAAAAAAACAACTGAAAAATTGGTCATAACTAAAAGATATCAGGTACAACAGGCAGATGGCGTACATACATATCTGCTATAACACCCTCGAGTTCACGTGTATACATAAACAACACACGTAAGCAATAATACAAAGTTTCCCCTTCCACAAATAAGCATCTGTTTGTGTTCTTAGCTGGAAGTCAGAGAAGATGCTTTGGATTAAGTTTTTAAAATTCATCCCTGTATCAACTGCATTTAGGAAAAACTACCCAAAACCAACCAAAGTCAGACTTTCGAAGAATGATGAGAAAATCGAAATTTTCGAAATAAGGTCCAAAATAATCGCATTATAGAAAGCTTTTAATTTCAGGTGTCATTCAACCCGTTCCTTTAAAATGCATTTGCGTAGGATGAGATATATAACTCAAATAAACTACCGAAATTAAGTAAAGACAATAAAAAACTTAGGTCCCAGGGGAGTATAATTTCTTATTGCGTCACATGGAAAATTTTATTTTATGTAAAAGAATACAGTAAAAAGATAAATAATGATATAATTTATTTCTCCTTTCCCATAGAACTACTTAATGCAACAAAAGAGTTTCTTTCAGAATTTAAATAAACTAAAAATTTTACAGCTATACGCCAAAAAAAAAATCAATTATACGAAAAAATACTTCTTTTATAAAATATTATAATCACAGTCTGTAACATTGCTTTAGACAGATGTCATACCTTTAATTATGATTCAAGCCTCTACTTTCAGTAAAAGTAAATAAAAGGGAAAAAAAATGGCCGCTAAAAAAATTGTCGACACAATTTGTTACAGCACCTTTTTATCCCAAAATATCAGTTTCAGAAATCATCTAATAGGTCTTGAGCCGGATTCAGTAACTACAGGTGGTCCAGGACCACCTGAGAAACTGCAATTGTAGGGAAAAGCGACCGCAAGCTTCCCTGGTTATTTTAATACTCGCGTGGCTGATAGCCTTGAATTGAGAACGCCATCTTTTTAAAGCAACCTACCTTTTGTAAATTCTCCCGGATAAAGCTGAACCGGCCTTATTGTACCCCGCTTATGCTGTGTGCCCTGCCTTAATGATACTACAATAGCAACTATAGTTCTCCCACACACAAAGTAGGGTTGCCGAAAATTTGGCGGTATCAATATGACACTTAATACAGGGGGATAGTTCCTTTATTAAAGATGATTTTTACGTTTTTTTGCTACTTCCCTCTCGTTTCCCTTCTCTGTGGATGTTTTCCTAATATGCTGATGTTTATTTTTATTCATGCTATTTGAAATGGATAGATATTGTGGGCAAACTCATATTCGAATAAATATAGAGCTTAAATTTTTTTATTTCGGTATTTCTTGTCATCAGTATATGAATTTCCTTTTACAAATTTAAATTTATAATTTTTGGTTTCAATATTTTAAATTTATGTTTCTAAATATTGGCAGGCGAGAAGACTCTTGGAGCAATAACCTTTGGTTATTTCTTGAACTTTTTGATGTTATCGTTGCTACTGTTTCTTTTTTTTTATATTTACTATTTGTTTGTATACTATGTTCATGTGCCCCAGACGTTGGAAATTAAAAAAATATTTTAAATAAAAAAAAAAAAAATTCCGAAAATAACCATTTCATGTATATACCATCATAAATAAAACTAAAATAATAATAATATAAAATAAAATAAAACCTTCAAAAATAAAACTAAACATATAATGCTAGGCTACAAAAAAATTAGGTTTTTAAGATTTAATTTTTAACTGTCATTAGATGCTTTACATTAACTACACACATTTTTAACTTGTTAACAATTTTTAATTTTTCTGTTCTTTAAGGACATTTTGAAAATCCAATTTTAAATTTTAAAACTTTATATTATGTGATAACTGTCTCAGCTGTGCTTCATAAAATTTAAATATTGGTTAACAGTAAGTTGTACTTTTTTGTTAATTCCTTTTTTCACAAGGATATCATTGTTTATTTGCTTTCATTTTCCTGATTTTATTGTTTATATGATGTTACTATTTTTGTTAGCTTTTCATAAGAATACAGAAGGTCGTCCGCACTTTATGGAAACGATTTTGTAATTTGTTTTTTGCGTTTGCATTTTGAGATAAATATTTGGCAACTTCAGAATAATCGTCTGCTATTGTTTTGCTTTGATTGGAATGTAAAATAAAAGATTTATTTTGAAAATGGATCCTAAAATTGATAGAATATTTTAGAGCCAATTTTTGAAGAAGAAATTCCAGCCTTATATGGAAAGGACATTGATGAAGTTAAGCTTCTTATGGACAAAGCCTCTTGTCACACGTCTAAATCATCTGCCGCTTATTTAGCAAAGAAAGAATCAGAAACAGGAATAAAATGTATCCCAGTTAATGAAATACCTGTAAAATTACCTGACTCTTCTCCAATGGACTTTTGCGATTTCGGTTTTTTAATACGAGCCTTAGGAAAACGGCATCTAAGAACACTGAACGGACTTTGGAAAACGGTCCAAGAGGAATGAGGTAAGACTTCCATGACAGTACTAAGCAAATATTTACTTTCATGAATAATTCGAGCTAGAAC
Source organism: Dolomedes plantarius (assembly GCA_907164885.2). Classification (NCBI taxonomy): domain Eukaryota; kingdom Metazoa; phylum Arthropoda; class Arachnida; order Araneae; family Dolomedidae; genus Dolomedes; species Dolomedes plantarius. Next base: position 80,488,510 of record OU015501.1, on the reverse strand, counting down.
TATTGTCAAGAACCATGGCTATCAGACAGAAGCAAATCATCGCATAAAATACGGCATTTATATTACATGAAACTTAACTATCAAAATCGTTTCCATAAAGTGCGAACGACCTTCTGTAGTATTAAAATCCTTTTATGTAATTGTAATGTCATCAGCTAAAGTTACATTTTACTTTCATCTTGATTTCATTCTGCAACTGTATTTATGCTAACTGTTTTCTAGCTTTCTATGCAGTCATACTAGTTCCAAACTCAGGGATGTTATCTTCACAGATAGACAGGAGGAGCGAGGAGGGTATGTGGAATCGATTTCCAGCTGATCATCTGCTGCAAGTTATTTCACATAGGTATTTCGCAGCGTGTTGTTTAATGATAGTTAGAATTGCCTAGAGGCAGAAAAGGTTACACTCTCTGTGACACGATGATACAATGTATTTTACAATTATCATCTGTGTGCTATGCATGTATGTTTACTTAAAGTAGTATAAATATTACGAGATTTGCTAATCATTCAATAAGGGTTGTTTTGGATTAAATACCAAACATGATTAATTTAAATACGAATTTGTACCGGCGTATGGTACATCTCTTGTGATTTCTGAAAATTTAGGACAATGCCCAAAGCTCCAGTTTGGCTCTGAATTCTGAAGATTTCCCCTGAATACTTGTGTTATATATGAATTTACACTTAAAGACAAGGTTGAAGGGAGCAAGTGGGGGGAGATGTTTGTTTTATTTTTACTTTGATTAATATAATTATGCATGTCCATCCGGTCGTACATGGCCCATAATCTGTGGATTTTCCTAGAGGCAGAAAAGGTTGCACTCTCTATGACACGATGATACATTGCATGTTACAATTACCATCTGTGTGCTATGCATGCTTGTAAGTAGTATAAATATTATGAGATTTGCTAATCATTCAATAAGGGTTGCTTTCTGATTAAATACCAAACATGATTAAATTAAATACGAACTTGTACCGGCGTATGGTACATCTCTTGTGATTTCTGAAAACTTAGGACAATGCCCAAAGCTCCAGCTTGGATCTGAATTCTCAAGATTTCCTCTGAATACTTGTGTTATATATGTATTCACACTTAAAGACAGGGGTGAAGGGTGCAATGGGGGGGGGGTGTTTGTTTTATTTTTACTTTGATTAATATAATTATGCATGTCCATCCGGTCGTACATGGCCCATATTCTGTGGGTTTGATTTAGTGTGGCCAATCTTATCATTCAGTTAAGCTCAAAGAAAACAAGAGTTAGTAGAAAGTTGGTATCTGGGATTTTTAGAACCTATACCCCATAGTTTACGATACTAACCTCATACGAAATTCAATAATGGGTTTGTACACTGCAGAAAACACAGACGAGAAAATAGTTGAAATATCATTTGTACACTGCAGAAAACACAGACGGGAAAAGAGTTGAAATATCAGTTCCCAGATTCATGAAATTTTCCGGTTATTACTGCATCCACGTTGGTGTTACGTTAAAAGTGGATTGTCAGTTTCACTAACAAAATTTCTCTTCTAACCCTTTGACGCTGCGATTGATGAAGTAACAGTTTTGAATAAAATGACAGGATGTAAGATATAGAATGAAGCACACTTAACATGAAATATAAGTACCATTTTAATCTTTAAAACATTTAGAAGCTATGTATTATCTTGTATATAAATCTGAATATATAGCATACTTGAAAAGAATAGGATTTTTTTTTTTTTAACCAATGCGGAGGCACTTGTCGTCAGACATTCGCCTATACTACGCCGCAATATTTACTGCCCATTTTATTGTGGGGTCACCATATAGGCGGACAGCGTTACCCCCTATGAAGAGACGACACGAACGGAGGCATTTTTTGTGGCGCGACGCCAGGATTCGATCCGAGCACCCCCAGCACCGAAAACCAGCGGGCTGTACCTCTGGGCCACCACATGCCCCGAATAGAAATATAAGTATTTGTGAAATGTCTACAACTATTTTTTATTTAAACCTAAATGCAAGGCTTACATTAAGATGCATATTGCATGCCGTCGGTTTGAAAGACATTTCGAAAAAGAATATTGAAGGTAAGAAGGAAAGCAAAAATATTGACAAAGAACGTTTCAAAGTAAAGTTGCAAGGCAGATCGATTACGTTTGTGTGATTTATACAAAATAATACCATGTGAGGTTTGTTAGTATCGATACCAATATGGAATGGGGTTTACTATCTCAGCTTACCTGTTCAAAAAAGTTCAATTCCTGAACTGATCAGGTAGCTTTAAACCGTGAAGGAAAACATGGCAAATTGTGCCTAGTAGAGAGTTACCCTTTTTTCCAAAACGCTGCAGGCACATTGTTCAGATAACGTTCGCCCATCCACGCTGCGGTTTTGATGACTACTTTGTTATGGAAGCACTATATACCAACACTCTCTCTGTGAGGTGACAGCGCAAAGCTGTTTACTCCTAAGCTCTCTTCATGGGAGTTCGTGACGATAACCACTCTACGATATAAGCGGCAGAGATTTAAACATTGCAGTCACACTAAGGGCCTATTCACATAGGATTCCGGTAGCGGAAGCGTTAAAGTATTGAAATGTATTTAACCAATAACAAACCTCCAAACGATTAGGAAAGAAATTTTTAACGCTTATGATTTGTTTATTTCCGTCTCAGCGCCATCTTTCCTTTTACGCCTCCGCTACCGGACTCCTATGTGAACAGGCCCTAAGCCAAAATATCATCACATGTATCATCAAAATCGCAGTATAACAGTAACAGTTTTGAAGCAAATGGAAGGATATAAGATATAGAATGACAAATGTAATGCAGAATTCAAAGATTAAAATCTGGGCTATAGGTAAAAATAAAGTGCATTTAATTATGTCTAATGTATAGAATAAAGTAACAATAAAACCACATTATTTTGAGATTCATTGACAAATTACAAGTGTTACTTACATGAAAATTGTGGAAAATACATGACAGGGACACACTTTGTTTTGATATGCTCAACAAGAAATAAGAGTGGTAACTAGTTTTGAGCCAATTCCCAAATTTGTGAATTATCCATAGAGACAATCACAGCTGTTGTTCCTCGACCTGATGAGGAACTATATCGATTAATTCGAAAATTGTCACTCTTATTTGTTATTGTGGATATGAAAAAACTTTTTGTTTCTGTTATAAGTAAAAATGTTTTGAAAAAGTGTATATAAATATCAGTCTTATAGGTAAAAGGTCTTTGAAAACTCTTAAACACTTCTTTCTTTAGTAACAGATAGAAAAATGGTTTTCCAGAAAATAGTTTGGTTCATGCCACTACGCAGGAAAAATCGTTTCTAAAAGTAGTTTCGATTTATGGTCCGTTCCCCAAGTAAAAATTCGGTGAAGTTTTACTGAGAAAACGAAGAGGTAAACACATTTTTCTCTCAAATGGTTTAAATAAAGGACATTGCTCCAAATTTTCGGGGTATCTGCTTTATTTTGAAGTGATTTCAAGCTAGTGCTTCTAGTCAAAATTGTGGAGTTTCCTGATGCTCTGAGATAGCAGTATTCCGAGTGTATTATCACACGTTAAATGTAAAGAGAGAGATGAACAAATATACAAAACTGTGTACATCTTCCAATAATAGTATAAAATCCATGCAAAAATGTCTATGATAGTTTAAAACACTTCTTATTTTTTCAATTATGATTATTAATAGCTAATAGGTTTGTCTTAAGTACACTTGTGAAAACTTATTTATCATAGAGATAAATACAAACATTAAATTACCAATCACTTGAGAAAATGTCAAGATATCAATTTACAGTCGAGTTAATATAAAACAAAGCCCAGCCTAAAAAGATTTAGGAATGGATGTTTGGATAACTAAAGTACTGAAACGATCTAAAACTAGATCCTGTTATCCTTTTTATAACGGTTGTTGATTGTTGCTGTAAGGCAATCACCAACCCCACGCACTCGCTCGACCGCTTGTCGATGTTGAAGACCCAACAATGGGGGTGAAACATTATAGATAAACAACTTCTTGGAGCCCCCGAGAAGCTTACTCTTTCCAGTGAACACTTGCTCCTACCGATTTTACCCATTTCACTAGAAACACATAACTTGGCCGAGGAGGGCTGCGAAAATTACCTCCCGATTTTCTTCCCGTGGTTCGTCATGGTTTATGAAGTTGGACGGTATTTGAGTCCAATATGTGCAGCCATACAAACAAAAGAGTTCACTATGTTTGAGACCAGTCTTAGATCATTCTATGTAGCTGAGTCATGGTACTAAATATCCGTTTAAATAACGATTTTATACTTTATGCACCGCCTTTACTTTCTTAAAAATGGTTTTGTCGTATTGGTAGACCAGCGAAAAATCACAAGCTGCTGCTATATGATTTATGGAAGAGTGGACAGAGGGAGTCTGAAACTTGAACATTATGATATTTTCTTCACCAAAACGCGATATTTACCCAATATATTGGAGCAAACGAGTTTTCATTCGTGATCACTTTTTTTCCCTTATTTAGTCTACTTCGGGGGCACTTGCCTTTAAACATTCACCTTTTGTTATTTTCCGCTATTCACTGGCTACTTTTTTATGGAAGCACTTATAGGTGAGCCAGCATTGCTCCCTATGAGTGGACAACAACGAGGAAACGATCAAATCTTATTCGGGATTTGAACCCAAGCCCACTGCGCGGCAGCTCTGAACGGTAACCACTACACCATGTGTGCTGCTTATTCGGCATTATCAATTTCCAGAATTTGTCGAACAGCCAGCTCGGAGATCTTGATTCATTACTTGGTTGAGAGAGTTACCAACTGATTTTAATGCACAATTTGTTGCTACTGTTATTGAGGTTTTCTGCTTTTTATGTTGTTGCATGAATTGTACATATGGAATGCCGTTTTTTTTTCAGGCTTTCATAAATGGTTACAAAGATCCATATTACTTCAAACTCTTCTTAGATCATTGAACATTATGATATTTTCTTCATCAAAACGCGATATTTGCCCAATATATTGAAGCAAAAAATAATCTTCATTCGGCCTCATTTTTTTTTTTTTTTTAAGTCTTGTCGCCACTGTTATTGAGGTTTACTGCTTTTCACGTTGTTGCATGAATTGTACATAAGGAATGCCGTTTTTTTTCAGACTTTCATAAATGTTACGAAAATCCATATTACTTGAAACCCAATCTTTCATTGATGATAACGTTGCAAAGATTTCATCACTATTCATATCAAACCTCAAAATATTTACACTATTATTTTTTAAAGGAGTAACATCTCATAATTTTGATTTTAACGCAAAATCTATTTTTTTAATAGTATAACAGAAAATACTGAAGGAAAAATAACTCTAGTAGAGTAGAAATTATCCTAGCATGTTTGATTCCGGACGATGGTCATGGCTAATGCAATTGTTTCCTGAGCCAGAATCTGTGAGTCCGAATCCAGCACAAGTTGTAGCTTTTCGGAATCGGCTGTAAGCAGTCGGTGCAGGACTGTTTAGCTCTCATGTTTGAAAAGATGACATTAGCGCTCCAAACCAACTAAACATGCTTGTTTCAACCTCTAATGAATTCTTTCAGTTAAGAATGCTCTGTTGACTTACCGAATATTGTCTAGCTCTTCGTAATAGTATTAAATATTAATAATGATTTTTTTTCTTTTTGTGAAATACAAAAACAGTGGAGTTGCTTTGTATTTGTCAGTGCTGTGGTTGTGACGTATATTATCACACAAAAATTCGTTCTTCAGATCGCAGAAAATATTCCAGACTTGATTATGCAAGTTCAATTTTTATTTGTCTTTTGTATGCTAAAATATGCAATTAATGGTGGAAATTCTCGAAAATTTTTAAAAAAGATTGAGTAATTTAAGGTTTTATTTATAAGGTAATTACAAAGCCCACGTCTGCAATTTTTTTAATAATGCGTGAACTCAACTTTAAGAAAATTTCTTATCACTGTTTTCACGAAATAAAATCTATTTTACATGAAAACCTAACACGAAGTTTTCAGTTAATTGCAAATATATATATGTATTGAGCTCCACCTGGCAGGGCATGCTGTGAGCATTTCGTTCTCTTCGGTTCATTGTTAAACAAAGAGAATTTTTAAAGTGTAAAAAATTTAAACGAAATTAGAAAATACTTTAAAAATTAGTTAGTTAGACATTTCTTTGATGCTTGTTATTTAGGATGAATGGGAGATCTAATCGCTGCAGTTATTAAATGTTAAGACTTTATAATTTTAGAAACCATTTTTCACTGTTTAGTAATTTTTCTAGGTGTATCATTAATACTACTTTTTTATATTTTATTTATAAGGAGAATTATCCAGAAGTGCATTTGAATCCACTTCTCTTGACCTCTTGATCTGTATTCCAACTGAATAATGCTGTTGGGGAGTGGGAAAGCGAGAAATGAGACATATGTGATAAGTATATGTGTGATATGTGTTATCTTTAATAACTTCTTTAAAGCATTTAGACTTAATTAAGATCCCCGTGCTAGATATCAAGTATTGTATTCAGAAGAATGCTTGTGATGGTTATTCAGATTATTAATTTTCTGAAATTTACAAACTTCAAAATACGTATTTTTAATCTCGTAGAGCTTAATGAAAATGCAATTTTGTAGCTTTTCTTTCCCTCCAGTCTCCGCATCTTACGAATAGGTTTCGAGCCAGTTATATATGAAATTAATGGTGGTTTTCATGTAAAAAGCAAGTTATATTTCGAGCCAGTTACAATATGAAAATCAGTATTCAGATTTTCTTCTTCTTCTAGGATTGACAGTGATTGCTGAGAAATTAAAATACATGGAATAAGCTCCCAAATATGCAATATGAAAACTTAGAAATACAGAAAACTACATTTCAAAGGGAATAAATATAGATGAAAAACTTTGAAAAACTGCTGGCGTTGTATTATTTTGACGAAAGAGCAATGAATCTTGCTGCTCTCATTCTATCAATAAAAATTTGATAAGTAACGGAAATTTGTTTTCTTTCTGTTTTATTGTCATAAGACTGCAAAACAATAAGTCGAAAGTAAAGAAAAATTTTCCATCTGTTTTCTTCTAGGTAAATAAATTAAAAAACGATTATAAAAACTATAAGTTGACTTTAATTCATCAAACTAACTGACTTTAATTCATCAGACTTTAATTCATAGTATTCTGCATATATGTATGTATACATGCAGAATATGCCAAAAGTTAACCCGTCAATTACCAATTTGTAGTTTTATTCATTTCTTATAATCAATTTCCTTTAGTGTTGAGTTAACTAGTTTTGATGGGTAAATATTGGGAAAATTTCTATACATTCCCGAATTTGCATAATGATTAAATTAAATAGGTTAATCAAATATGAATATACACTCTGTCACAAAAAATATATGCACCCAGAAGAAATCGAGCTACTATCACGGAACTTGGCAAGAATGTAGTCTGGTAAGAGATAACCAAATGATTAAAATTTCGACGCCAATGAGACAAGGGTAAGCGCGCTATTCGCATATGAGATGCGAAGCTGAGAGAGTTTAAAAGCATGATTGCTCGTGCCATAGGGTTATTCAAACAAATCTGTCGACTTCGATGGACGGTATTGTGACTAGAGATGCCTCTGAAAAGTAACCGGTGACTGTACGAACAATTGTCGGACTTTGAGAGGGGGTGTATAGTAGGCCTCAGAGAAGCAGGTTGGTCGAACAGGCGTATCGGCCGCCACCTCGGTCGGAGCGATATGGTAGTTGCTCGGTGTTGGCAACAATGGATCACGGAAGGGATAGTCTACCGTCGCGGAGGATCAGGGCGTCCCAGGAACACAAATGCGCGCGAGGATCGCGCAATCATAAGAGCGGACACGTTCACACCAACAACGCCGCTAGAATAGGTTCGACGCCATTTACCACCTTCAACACATCCGATGGTATCAAGGGAAACTATTCCGAGACGACTGGCCGACGTAGGTATAACGAGCCGACGTCCATTAAGACGCCTACCACTGACCCCACATCATAGGCAGTGTCGATTGGATTTTTGCCGACCTCGGGCAAGCTGAAGTGTGACCGACTGGAGGCGTGTGATCTTCAGCGATGAATCCCGATTCAGTCTCAATGCTGATGACCAGCGCATACTCGTGTGGAGGCGGCCAGGCCACCTGTCCGATCTGGCATTTGTTGTCGAGAGGCATACGGCAATTACACAAGGTGTGACAATGTGGGAATCGATTTGTTGGGACACACGATCATCTCTAGTCGTCCTTCAACGCACCTTGACGGCACGCAGTTACGTGGACCAGATTTTGACGCCAGTTGTACTGCCTATGCTATCAAGTCACCCAGGTGGCATTTATCAGCAAGACAAGCGCTCGTCCACATACTGCGCGACTTTCCCAACAATGTCTTCAAGGATATGACGTACTCCCATGGCCTGCCCGGTCACCAGACCTCTCGCCAATAGAGCACGTCTGGGACGTGCTTGGAAGGCAACTGCAGCCGTTCCGGAATACTGGTGAATTAACTGCTCAGTTGCAAAGATCATGGCATGATCTTCTGCAGGAGGTCATAGGTGACCTCATTGATTCGATGCCACGCCGTGTTTCGGCTTGTATAGCTGCCAGAGGGGGATTTACTGCTTACTGATTCGTAACCTTTTTCACGACATATCTTCTGAATAAAATGGTCTGTTCTTCTGAATTTGTAATCATTTGCTTATCTCCTCATACACTACATACATGTTAAGTTTCGTGATAGTAGCTCGTTTCCTTCTGGGTGCATATATTTTTTTATGACAGAGTGTATTAATAAGAGATTCATCTGTCTCATGCTAATAAACTAAATTTTAACAGGGTTCCTTTAATGCATATATATTCACTACTACAATAATGGACCGGACGCCAGCTGATTTGCATAAAATTGGACAGCATGTCGGATTTTGTGCAAATCCAGTGCTCGCACATGACCTGTTGAGGTTAAATATGATACGATGTGGTAACGTCGTTTGTTCTGAGCGAAATCGTGACAATATGTCGAAACGAAAGGAACTTAGTGAATTTGAAAGAGGTGTTATAGTTGGATGTCACATAAAATTATTATGACATGATTTAGTGACAAGTGACAAGTGGCAAGTGACAAGTGATTAGTGACAAGTCTATAGGTGACAAGTCTATACGCGCAATTGTGTTAGAATTATCACAGCCACGGTCAACTGTTGGTGATGTCGTGAAGAAGTAAAAGACTACGGGACTTGGGACACGAACTGCACACGTTGGTCTATAAATTGACCGGCTGCCCCGTAAACTGACGGAACGGGATCGGCGTGTCCTGAAGCGTGATGTTCGTAAGAACCGCAAGAAACCACTCCAAATCATCAACAGTGAGTTACAACATGCAGCAGGGATTACGATGCATCCCAATTATTTTCGGTAAGAACTACTGTCCGGCCCATTATTGTAGGGTTGTGTATGCACAGTATGTCAAAAATCTTTATTAGTCAGGTAATAATTTCAGGGCATAATAAGGGTAATAATAATAGTTGTATTCATCTCTTAGAAAGAATAATTTCATTCACATTTGAATGCTCTAGTATTAATAGGTAAATACTTAAAAAATACTTGAAAAATTGTTTGATATTATTCCCGAAGTAACAATGACTGAATGCAATACATTATAACTAAATAAAGTAGACATTCATATTGAACCTTAAAGGAAGTCTCTTGGTTACATTTTAACAGACACTTCACTTTGATGTTCGAGAGCTCCCTCCCTTAAGTTAATCACTGTTTTATGGTATGCACTCGTCCATGTACGATGCATGCATGATATCGATACAAGACAAATTACAGAATAAAATGAAAATTATTTAGAAAGTAACTTAATACAGAAATAAAGTCAATTCAGTTTATAAGAGGTCAGCCTTAAACAATAAGAATATATATAAAGTTATGTTCAGTTCCACTAATGTAACAGTAAAAAGAATATGTGTTGCATTGATAAATTAAAATTAACTTGTGATGTATTCTTTAGAGGTAGAGAGAAGGGATATAATCCTTGGTCCTTATTTTCTATCCATGTACCTCTGAATATACAAGTATAATCAGGAAAAATACAAAAATTTCTTTTGGGGATGATACTTTTCTATTTGTTAAATAGTTTTTCATACAAAAAAAGTAAATTTTCCAAGGTATGTAACAAAGAGTAAAAATATTGGAGAAGACAAGAGATCAGTACCATATGTCGATAAGAACCCTAATACAATTAGTTTGGAGTCGAAAAATCCTTTAAGTCTTGTCGTAAAATTAATATGACCTCGTAAGGGGACTCCCAAAATACGACATAACATGCATCTATAACATATCCAACAGTTGACACGAATACCTACTTCGTCTTCATTTTGACGAAGGTATGTGCAGTGGCCCAGTTGACAAGGGCAGCGGGCTAGTGATCTGAAAGTAACTGGTTCGATGATCGTCGCTGACAAATCCACTGCCGTGAACACTAGTGGTGGCTGGTGAACGTAAAATCTGTCGTGGCTGCATTGTCCTTCAAGTTCTCAAAATTACCTCTTGAGGCGCCCGGTCAAGTGTTCTAGTCTCGTCACTTGACTCGGTTCCGACTTACGAGACTGGTCCTTTGGCCAAGTCGGATTCCGACCCTTCTGGGGCCAGTCAAAGCAGAAGCCGCACCTTCATCGCCCATAGCCTTCGGGACTTAGCTGATGTTGTTGTTGGTCAAGTGGTATAAGCAACAACATTTTGACGAAGTCTTCATAAACGATGATAAAACCTACATTCCTTATAGATAGGAGTTGAATCTGCTGGAGCAGTATGTTACATTGTATTTCGTCTCTTTACTAATTCGAATGACACAGAATAACACCCATAGAGAAATTTCCGTGAAGGGTTTTATTTTACTTTCGGCTTAGCTAACGCTAAACCCACATTCATAAATTTGTGTAAGTGTGCTTTTTTAAGTTTTCATCATCAGAACTAACGCTGACGACACTGAATACCGTCCACACTAATCGATTTCTTTAAATGGATATGTTTTATTTTCAACTTACCTCACATTAATTGTGTTCATACTAATCATTATTTATAAATTCATTTATTTTATGTTAAATATAACTAATACTAATAATAAGAATAAGAATAAGATCCACATAATTCAATTTCTATAAATGGGTTTATTTTAATTTCAGCATAACTAACGTTAATGACGTAGAATAAGAACCACTAAACATTTTCTAAATATAAAGAAATAAAATATTCTATAAATAGTTTTATTTTATTTTCAGAGTGCAGGATATACGTGCCGTCAAAATATCAGTGATATTAGAGATAGTGAAGCTAGTTAAATATTTATACTCAGTGTTCACGACTGGCAACTTTAGCCTTTTAAAAAACGTGTGGTATAACGTGTATAAGGACATAACTAACTACAATGCAAACATAACTAGAAAATTTTTTTTATGTGCGTAGTAAGACTTTTTATAAAGAAAATTCGTTTTCTAGTGAAATGATATTCTTAATTGAAAAGAAAAATTTATTTCGTGATAAAATTTCTGAAATGATACCAAATAGAGTTTTTTTTTCAGTAACTTCAGTCAATCATTACTAATGCAGGGTGTCTTCACTACAATTTATTACAGATGACAAATGCAAATTCCTGTTACTTAAAATTCAATATTGTTTCTTTATCCTGTCACAAAACTTTTCAGTCCTTATTTCATCATTATAAGTAAAGTCAGGTATTTGATGGTGTTATAAAAACTATTAAATTTTTTCTGTCAAATAGACTCACCAAACGAAGACAACGAAGCGAAATTTTTCCAAGATTAAATTTACTTTATTGTAAAATTCTGATAATTTCAATAACCCCATAACAGATTCGAAACTTATGTTAAACACCAGGTTTCTTCTTGTCAACCCCTCCCGGCCAAACTTGCAAAAATGGTTTATCATTAAACTTTAATAACATTTTTAAAACTGCAAAGCTTTAACAAAATTTTGCATTTTCGTGCCATATATGTAAATTTTCATTTTCAGTGTCTTGCTTACTGAGTAGCTCTATGATAATAATTGAAAGCATACACGACGCACCTCCTTTTTTAAGACTTGAAGAATGACAGAATGGAGAAAAAAAATGGACATCGAAGATTTAAAGTACGCAGGTCATCCGACTACTTGTGCGAAAAAAAACTGCAAAACGCAATAAAATATTTTTACTGAATCTAACGTTATTAACCATGAAGTCAACATTCCCAAATTCTAACGTGTTGCGCTTGTATAAAAAATTTAAAAGCAAAATTTCCTGGATACATAGCAATCACCCAATTTTTACCAATGAAACGAATTTTTTGTTGTTGTTAAAACAGGACTACACTCAAATAATGAAAAGTTCTACAGCAACATCCCCAACAAAATGAAGAGCCACTTGTTCTGGCAGACAATTTATTACGCATCTAACCTTTTCACACTGAGCAAATGTCCTTATTCCTTGCACTCAGTTCTTAAGAATTCGTCTAACCTGCGATTCGTGGATGTGGTAAAAGCAAAAACAGGGGGCTTCGGAGGCAAAACATTATATGTTTGCGAAAATCAGAACTAGCCCTGGTTTTTTAAGTTTTACAGACAAACTTACGAAGAAAAGGAGAATCTTTCAAATTAACGTGCTACAGTGAAGGAAGGGAAATTAAAACAGTCAACATGCTAAATTAAAAAGTAATGCGTGAAGGTAAAATATTAAATAGATTTTTTAAACTATATATCATTCACAAAGGACTACAACCTGAATACTCACGTAACACGTGCCATAGAAGTTCCAAAAATTTGAAACTACATGAGATGGAGTGCTGTGACGTAGAAGTAGAGAAGTACAGGTAACCCTCCTATAACACGGTAGATAGGTTCCTAGAAAAGGGCGTGTTGTGTGAAACCGTGTTATATGAGACCCAGAGACAGTTCAAAGAAGGGTGGTTACGTTCTGAAAACTTATTAAAAACAAACATTTTCTTTTTTAAATCATATAAGCAACTTAATTTTTATTAAAAATATTAATGTATGTATAACAGAAAACGAAAAGAAACAAAAAAAATATTATTTTTATTTAACGCGACCTTAATTTAATAAATTTCTTCCTCATCACTGCTCAGTACAATCAAACGAGAACGTTTTTTTGATTGAACGATATCACCTTCATTTTCAGAGTTTTTTTTCTTCATTTAGAATTTTTGCACCTTCTATGCTCTTTAAAATATCTGCAACTTTTGTTTATTTGCTGGTTCTTACAAGGTCATTGTAGTTCCACGGTATGGAGATAGACAATTTTGCAACTCGACTTTGAATTTTTGGCTTCTTTCAGCGGAAGGGTCACCATTCAGGAAAAATAATTCACGATTTTCGGCTAAGCTTAGGCCTTTTTGTAATTTTATAGAGTTATAAATGAATAAATTATAATTTGTTTATACATTTTCATGTAAAGTCACTATAATTCATTATCCCTTTCCGTCATTATTTTAAGGTAATTTAGTTTTTAAATGCGTTAAACAAAAGTCATGTTATCTAGTGCTATAGAAGTACAGTGTTGTACAAAGGTTTTCGCAAATTTTTTATCGTGTTTGAGCGAAACCGTGTTATAGGTCGCAGTGTTATACGAGGGTTCCCGCAATTTATCTTATCGTGTTAGAGCGAAACCGTGTTCTAAGATGTCGTGCTGTAGGAGGGCTACCTGTACAGGGTAAGTACAGGGTAAATTCGTCACAAGTTGTTAGTCCTAACAAAGTATCAGCATGATCAAGAAAATTTGACAAAATATGTGTACCTTAATTCAAAATAGATTAGGTTTTATTTTTTTATCATTCACGATTTTGTAAGTCTCAGCACAAGTTTTAGGTCTATTGATCTCGAAGTCGAATGTCTAACGCTATTTTCCTTTTAATCATAATCACCGGTTTAAAGCGCTATCTATTTTTTTTAACGTAGCTGTGAGGTATTGAAATGAATAAATAATGCAAGTGGTAATATCCTCTAAGGACCTTAGCGGTTTGATAACATATGTTATTAAAAATTAATGTACGTTTACCACTGACATTAAGTTTTTCTGTACTCTACATTATTAAAGCCAAACTTCCGAAATACATTTCCAAAATAAAGAAAAGTTTATTAAATAGTCTTTAATATTTTGCACAGAGAATCAGGAAAGTGCTTAAAACCTCTCATTTACAAACTAAAAAATAAATATTTCTGCAATTACAATTTCTCCGGTGACTGATCTTCTATAGCTCGTATTGTAGCACTAAAAAAAATATATCACTACAGACTTCTTACTTTAAAATTTTGATCTTGTTTGACAAGAAAATACCATTTGATTATTGTTTAGAACCAATAGGAAAACTGCAATTAAAAAAAAAAGAAAAAAAAAGAGATCCTGACTTTAATGGAGTAAAGCGTAAAGTATTGGACAATTTTTTTTCTTTTTGCATACAATTGAAAATGCATTTTTTTTTTCATATCATTAAAAAAAATGAAATTTGTGTTCAAAGATTTCCCCTCGGTTACTAAAAGGAAACGTTTGAACAGGACTGGCTGAGTAATCATTTTCTCTGAACATGAGGGGAGGGGTATTATTCAATTAGTGGAGTTCAGTAGATTCAGGTAGGGGAAAGACAGTGTTCTATTTTTCTGCTGTTTTCCCTTGGAAGTACTCGTAACATAAATACGAGGCACTTTTCTGAAAAACGTTCTATGTAACGTAATTTTTCTGATGGAACTCAGCGTTGTTATACTGCTATCTTACCTTCCCCAAGATATAAATAAAAACTAAATACAAAAAGCTACGGAGGGAATTTAAAATAATTAAAAATTTACTTAAACAATGAATTAATTCTGATTTCTGCATTTCAAAAGTCATTATTTCCTTTTACGTTAAAAGCCTTTTTCATAAATACTACAAATTCTGGAATTCTGACTATTAAAACGCACAAAATTCTTACAAATAAATAAAATTATATATAAATATGTATAAAACTGGAATCTCTTACTTATACTCTCTTATATCTCTTACTTATATCTCTTACTTATATCTCTTACTTATATCTCTTATTTTTATCTCTTATTTATTTACTTATATCTCTTACTTATACTCTCTTATATCTCTTACTTATGCTCTCTTATACTCTCTTATATCTCTTACTTATATCTCTTACTTATATCTCTTATTTATATCTCTTATTTACTTACTTATATCTCTTACTTATACTCTCTTACTTATTACTTACTTGTACTTCAACTGGAATCAGTCTTAAGTTTCTTTTTACTCGTTGCTAGTTCTCATCGAATGATTGGGATCTTCAATCTTATATAATCTCCATCTTTCTCAATCCATCCATCTATCCACTTTCCATCCCCAATCCTTTAACCTTTGAGCACATGAACTTTTGAGTTGTGGAGATTATTAGATATTTCAAATATATCAATCTTTTCCCTTTTACTCTTTAATCTTTAATGGGAGTAAAATCAGTCTTATAATATTAAATTTTATGCATTTCAGTTACTAACGATTAGTATAACGATCATACGAATCTCATGCAAAGTTCAATTAAACTTTCGAGTGCAAGTATTTTTAGCCAACATAAGACGTCATAGATATTCCGTCAAATCGACATAAAATCTTCCGATCTAGAACTCTTATTTTAACTGAATTCCTAGGCAAAAAAGATAAACAGGAACAAGTCAAACGTTCTCATCTGTTAAGATTGTGAAATATAGAAGTAAACGTTGGAGTTATCTTAATAATTTAATTAAAATTCATGACTTAAAACATTCTGTTCTTTCATCTGTTCTGTTCTTTTTACCTGTGTGCATGTAACTTTGAATGACAATAAAAGGTTAATAGTGACATATGAACAATTTTTATTACCATGCAAATATAATGTAACTCTGAGGTTTCTAATATATGGTTAAAAGTTTGATAGGATGGCTTTCTAGAAATTTTACGTGCTTCTCTTCTGTTAACCGCAGTTTTTCTGAGCGTAGTTTATCCAAATTAACCTGTACAAAATTCTTAATGGTTTTCATCTTTTATTTGATTCATTTTCAAGAGACAAACGTCTTGTTAGCTTCCCGGGCTTCAGGCAAATTTGTCAAATTTCGCCAACAAAAGCATTAGGAAGAGGAAACCTTCCGTTTGCCGTGGACGACACATTGAACTACGTATTTGTTTCTATAACATTTTTAGGCCTCGTGAAAATCAGCCACATTCTAAGAGATTCTTTGTGGTAATGTGAGAGATTTCCTATGAGTTGTAGATTTCGTTTCCTCATACCAAAAGAAATAATTCGCTCCTACCCAGATCATCGGAAGTTAGGATATCGAAACGGTGTGACTCATCAGACCTGCTATTGCAGGCATTTAGAAATGAAGTTATGTTACAAAAAATTTATGAATTTTGCGGTATTATATCACATTTAGCTCTTGTTCTCTGCAAATCAAGTGTTTCCGCTCATATTCGCAGGTTCATTCTGGGCTCATCGCAGGTTTATAATTTATTTTAAATCAATAAATTCCTATTTTACTTTCCCTCCTAAGTTTTTACTCCCATTAATATAATTTAGGGATTAGAAAAACAATTTAAAATCTGTATTTATAATGAATGTTATAAGTTTTTCTAATCCATGACGTGTTTCAGAAGTTTTGGCGCTATATTTCCTATTAATATTATCAAGTATGAAAGTATTTAAACATAAAAATTTCTTCCGTTCTCTAACAGTACATTTTACTAATATAAATGCGACTGTTTGGCTAACGGGATAATACACACCGGCGAATAGCGTCTAAAATCCACAATACCGTTATGTGTTACAAACTGTACCGTAACGGCTCCTAATAATATAGCTGCACGGCAAACCTTAGATCTCTCGAAACGATAGCAACGCCAAAGGCGATATTCAGCCAAGTCGCAGGTTCAAAGATCAGGAAACACGCTAATCCCTCTAATGTAGATAGGCATTGTAAAGCGGCATGTCAACTGGCACGGAAAATCTCCTCAATAGCCAAATTTGGACAAAGGGTAGACCGCCCAAGAGTTTAGTCAGAATACACTACCGACTCTTGAGACTCCAGATGGCTCAATATCGCACTCGCGAAAAGAGATGGTAACTCCGACAATGCGCCTTTGGCTCTCTTTTTGCTCCGGAGTCCCACAACTGGTGGAATGTTTTTGTCTCCTGTCATAACACGTGGTCGTTCCTTGTTCGTACACTCTGTCGAAGATGAGTACTGGGTAGGAGGAATTTCAGGATTTTATCAGAGCGCCTTTCAGCGATTATCGCATTTGAGTACGGAGATAAACATGATTTCACATTCAAATGCATTAACTTGGAAATTAAGAAGCAAAAGCATTTCGGATTAGCGACTTAGTAATAATGTAACGCAACATGTTTACAAGTTATTTTTTTTTATATTTTTATACAGGCCGTATTTCAACGACAACTGAAGACGGTTTTTGCTATTCGCTTATAGATCACATGCATACGAATGGAGCAGAATAAAAGAGACACTACAAAAATATGTTTCAACATTTCGCTTGGGTTTTTCAGCACATCATATTGATAGCTTAAATAGTTGCTTAAGGATTAATTCAGGAAAGTAACAATTAGGAGAAATTTTAAAAAATTTCAATTAACTTTTTAAATACTTTCACGCTTTATTGACCTTTCTCTAATTTTAAGTTTTGCTTTATTAAAATTACAATTATTATCGAGACGGGGAACCATAATTGGAAAATTTTACTTTCCGAATAGATGTTCTGACCAGTATTCTGGCATCTTCCCCAAGGAGACTAACAATATTTTAAGATTAAAATAAATATAATTTTACGACAAAAACAATGATTAAGGTTTATTACGAAAGATTTTGATATGGCTTAACTGTGGTGGTGGGAAGGGGGGGGGCATTAGTTAGCACAATTGTCTAGAAATCAGGGTTCCAGGTCCGATTCATCTATCAAGGATAGGGCTTCCCTATTATCCATACACCCTTGTTCTTTCTATAAATTCTCGGAAGTGTCATCGACTATCGTCTTGGATGTAAAATTATCGCATAATGTACATCATTGAATGTATGTAATAATTGGTGATATATAAATAATATTGGCGATAATTTTACATCATTGAATGCAAAATTATCACCTTAAGTCCAATTACCCTTCAGTGTGGGTATCATTGTTAAGAACATGTTAGTGATATATTAGAATTAATTATCTAAAGAATTCCTCATTCAGATTATTCACTCAATAATTTTTATTTAACGCCTGTATTTAAATGTCTATACAATATGTCCCTAAAAGATAAGTAAGTACCTTATGAACAAAGATGGAGTATTTGCATGTTTTAACTGCCCCATTTGCTCGTAGATCCATAAGAATTTCTTAGCATATGGATGACAAATTGATTCCTTCACCTTTTTTTAATCATTGCTTAATCATCATTTAATTAAAGGGGTGGGAAGCGTAATACTATTACCTTAGACATAGCGAAAGAAAATCTATTCTGTCAAATAATACTGTTTAGAAAAACTTAAAATTTTCACTTAAATACAGGTAAAAAATACCCATTCGAAGTTCAAAGACAAGAATTCGAATTCGAACTTTCATGGCCTTTGAAGAAGATGTCTTGTTTTACTTCCGAAATAAGATTTTGTTATCGATTAATCGGGAATATTTCCAAGATTTCCATTCAAGTAATTTTTTTACCATAACAAGATGGCTGGTTATACTTCTGAAATAAAATTTTGTTATCCATTTTGTCGGGAATTTCTCAAAAATTTTCATTTAAGTAATATTTTTACCATAACCAGATTAATAAATTTAATAATAAGTCAAAATGATAATTACTGAATGAATTTATTTTCGTCTACATTCCATTAAACAACGTTTTCGGTAGGAAAAAATTTCTGTCGTATTCGGAATGAAAACTAAAATTCAAACATCATTCCAAAAATAAATATTTTTAAAAACTAGAACTCTATTTTCTGCAATTTCTTATACAAATAAGGCATCATGAAATTTTTTAACTACCATTGAAAACATAGTTCAGTATAAATACTATTATAACTTTTTTTTTCCTTCGGGAAGAAATATTTGTTTACAAAGCTTTTCTTTAAATACGTTGTACCAAGTTTAAAAAGGCAAACTGGGTTTGAAATTTCAGAGCAGAACAAAGACAACTCTTCAGTTCAACGCAGAAAAAATATATGTTTCTAAAGAACTGATCCAAGAATAATGTTTGAAATACTTTCTTTTGGCATTGCTTAGGAGAGACGCATGGCATTTTGTAGGCGAGAGACTGAAATTCGAAGATTCAATTTCGTTTGTTTATTTTTGGCCTCCCTGCAATATGCACTCCGGTATAGCCAAAATTAAAGTCAGAGATATTTTTGTGGAAAAAAAGGAAACCACGAAACAGAATTCACAATATTTTGGAACTGAAATAGGCTATATCACAAAGTTAATATTTTTTTCCTGCAGAAAATATGTAGTATGTTGCATTCATACATTGATCCACTTTCATAGATGTTTCAAAAGTGATAGCTGATGTTTTATTTTATAAAATCCTTAACAGAGAATTACTTCTTAGGAACCAATGATTGATATATCGTCGATTCACACTTATTACATGGTTATTTAAGAAATCTGGCATTTTGGAATATGACGACCATGTGACCATAGCACTCACAATTTTGCTGCTTCCTCCATGGTATAATGTGACGTAGTTTAGCATGATATAACCCGTTCCCTTTCTACGAAATTGTTTTCTCAGGTTGGAAGATTTCTTACGAGTTCCTGTTCTCCCAGTATTGACGAAAATAATCTTTCTGAAAAACTGTATAGTGACTCATCTAGGTAGGTAGGCAGATACCCGATATCATTTAGACCCACTTGTCATGACTCTAAGAGGATGTATTCTAGTTTATATGGGAGTTCTCTTTCGTGAGACTGAGTTAAACGGACATGCAACCATACACGACTTCAACGCGGGAGGGGATTTAAAAAAGACCATAATTTGCCTTCATCAACACAGCTTCAACGAGTACTTCCAGTTTTCTACAGCCTCAAATCTCAACTCATCAGCGGGAATATAATCACCTAATAAAAATAGAACATTTATTTAACAACTAACATCAAGTCTAGAAAATAGTAACGTCATCAGCTTAAATATGCAACGCCAAAATTAGTACATTGTAAAATAAATAAAGAAAGAAAAAACCATTAAAAAAATTAGAATGTTTACAATATACAAAGTTAATATACCCCACAGACATTACTGCCCTATCCCAGGCAATGCATAACTTATTTTTTAACGTCTAAAAGTCGTTACTAAGAAACAAAAAGAGGTTCTAACAACTATTAAACGTTTATTTTACTTTAGAACTGCCATTCCTAAAACTTTTATCTTTTATCATGTGTTCTTAACAACCAGTTATGGGCGTAATGTTCTCCGTTGCTGCAATCTAACAATAGTGCTCTGCACCATTTCTGCATGTCTAAAACAAGTATTCTGCCCAAATCAGCTCGTTCATGATCTGCACGACGAAACTCGTGTTGTACACCATTTCCGTCTAAAATTAGTGCAATGTCATTAAGTTATACTAAGTACTCTGTTTTTCAACGTCGAATGTAACGTCGATTGATAAGACACTCAAACGTGATAGAAACGTTGAATAAAACTATGGAACAGTTTCCGACGTATAATGCACGTTACTGTGCAGTAAAGGATATAATTCCTTTATATCTAAAAATTCATCCTAATGTAAGTAACTATAAATACAAGTCCCACTAATGAGTTATATATATTCCCATGTCTCCGAGCGTCAGAATAATACAACAGATATAAAATTAAAGAAAAATTACAACGTCTTCAATTTGTCATAAATTTTCTTAAGTTTAAATGGCTAATTGAGTTATTATATACCATTTTTCAATTCCTCCTGAAACAAATCTTCTAGGAGTAATATGCACAAAATTTAATTGGTGGGGTCCAAGACACAAAATTCTTCAAATTTTCAAAAAAAAACTTTATTCCATTAAAAATTTGTGTGTTCTTTTCCGCTTAAAATGACGTTTAAATAATTTTTCTATCTTAATTAGAACAGGAGAAATTAATTTTTTTCAATATTCTAATAGCAGCCAATCGTTGTTTAAACCTGTAAGTGCCTTTTTCATCATGATGGTTTTAACACCCATTTCTCGTCTTTAAATTGTTATAAGTCAAGAACCTTTAAAGAAAAATGGATCAAGCTTGGAACATATCTTTTTCAAATATTTTACTTTAATTTTGATTCAGCAAATTTGAAAAATATATTTACATTTGAAAATATGATTTTTTAAAAATAAGTTACTTAATTTTTTTGACATTTTTAATCTAAATAATTTTTTATTTTTTTAAAATTAATATTTAAAAAAATGCTGAATCAAAATTCAAACTTATCTATTTCTGTTTCATTAAATGAAAAAGGAGAAAAAAATTTGAAATTCGACAAATAATATTTCTAGTTATAACGATTTTAAATTACCCGACTTTAAAAAAAAAAAATATATTTTTAAATTTTTAAAAACTTTTTGAGAAGTTTTATGATGTTATTATGTTTACAAATTATACGGTTAACCATCACAAAAAAATTCAAAATTTTAATTCAATAAATAGGAAAAACTTTAGAAATGTCCCGGATGCCCTTAAAGTTCGTTCTACATTTCTGCTCGTCCTACATTTCGCATGGTGTGCCGTACCACACTTATACAGAGGTTTAGTTCTTTTGCCAAATTTTATGAAATTTACTTCCTTAAATATCCCTTCCCAAACAAGAAGTTCAAAACAATACTTCCAGAAGAAATATATCCAACAAGTATAGGCATAAAATCGTTACGATGAATTCCCTTTATGTTGTTTAACGAATTAATCATCTGAGATCCAAGCGTACGATTTTTACTATGATATTTTAACGAGGAAATATCAGAGGAAGGAGAATAAATGTGTTTGTTTGAAAATTCAATATTTAAAATAATTTTTGCTAAAAATGTGCCTATTCATTCCCAACCCCTCAGTGTGTTAGCAGACACAAATAATCAATACCAGATAAACAAATTATCATTTATAGCATAAAATATCTTGAGCAATTTAGAATGAAAACTTGAATAACTTTAATAATTGGTTATTAAAAAAATCTCTAGATAATTTTTGACATTTGTTACAATACACGTTAAAAATGCCTACAGTTCCGCTTTAAAAAATGAATTTCTAAGTCTCATATTTTCATAATCAACGTTAATACTTTTATACCAACATTACGAATAAAAAGCTAAAAGAGAACCCATTTTAGAATTTGATCTGTGTAAAAAATATAAAAGGAGAAAAGTGAACGAAAATGTTTCTGTGTAACACTAATAGCTCAATTGGTTAAGCATCCGTCTCGAAATGAAAACATCTGATTCGATACTCGAAACCTGACAGTCAGAATTCACTCTTTAAATCCTATGCACTTTAAACAAGTTTTCAAACAAAAACGCAATTATGAAATAAATGATATTCTGAAGGCATCTGATTTTCATAATCTTTGCTGGTATGAACCCCCAAATTAAATATATTCTATAATTAAACTATTATACTAAAACATTACTTGCATCCCATGATGTCGGATTAAATTAAAAATTGGATGAATTTCAGAGAAATTCTGAAATGCTCCCTCGCCCTGTAGATGTATATTTAAGCAGCGAATTTTATTTGAAGTGGCCGATTTAAAAAGAAATTTCAAATTAAATTTTATATTTTAATGAAAGTAACCTAAAAGATTTGTTAAATCTGAATCCAAACTGACTAAAGTTTTGAAGGACTTTTAGGCGAAACAAGCAGTCTGAAAAGAATGAGTAATTTTAACGGTAAATCTTTGGAGTAAAATCCATAACTATTTATTATTACAGTAATTCTGCAATAATTCATATTAGAAATATAACCTTTAATTTCTTCCTTAGGATATTACTGTACTCTTTCAGCGACTACCTCCTATCTATACTTTAAATTAAACGCTGACTGCTTCCAGGTCTGCGCTCGTCCTCTCAGTTTTAGCATATTTCCTTTTCCAAAAAGACAATCTCATACGTTTATTTTTCTTCAACACTTAATTACAAGACAACTTATTAAAGTTCGGTGTATTCCGATGTGACTTAGCATCGAAACGTCTTGTTATTCTGATTAACTATACAATTCACGTATTCGTGAGGTTGATAGGTACCTCATTCCTCTACAACCACTCTATTTTATTTTCATCGATTCAGCAACAACCGAATTTACGTATAAAGACACACTCTTTATTATCTCTACTGAAGCATTATCAGTACAATACACATTTCAATTCATCAACAGAATTCTCTTTCGTAGCATCAGCTGAAACCCCTAAAAGTGATATTTTTTGGGATGATGGTTTGCTTTCCTCCTTAAATTCGCCAGTTTCGTAAAACCCATAGATATTATCGGCACTTATTTTCTCTCTGAAGAATTATCGTGTGAATCTTAGTGCTTATAACACCATTTAAACAAATCTTAGACTTTCAGTTTGAAAGTTCCTTCTCAATTGTGCAAGGAACTGATTATAAAAACAATCTAATAATGTAATAATTGTCTTCTACTGGGGTCCAATGTAAAGAAATGAGAACTAGAATTCTATAACTAATTTCAAATTGACTTTCTTCTGGACTTTTGCAACTAAAAATGTTTACACACAAGCATAACTAATGAATTTAGCTTATAAAATTGCTCCTGCTCGGAGCTCACACTTGTGAACACCCAAATGTTAAATCTGAATATCTCCTGCCATGCACTAACCTAACACTAATAACTACTAAACGTGGCGTTCAGTCTCCCTATCAAACTGATTTCTTTTCCACTTACTGGCTAATCTGACCTTGCAGAACTTTTCCGACGATAGACAGCTTCGAAAATCAAACTTGATTTCCACCGTTTTGGTGCTAGAGGGGAAAACTTATTTTTTCCCCTAGCTTAATATTTTTCCTTTAAAAATACTCCTAAGGCTATGTAACAGCACTCACAGAGTGTCATAGTATAGACGTCCTTCGCCAGGTCCTCGTGATACCCCATTGATGTTTCTAAATAACTGTCAATATCAGGAATCAATCGTAATATGGATCCCTCGCTTCTTCCGCTTGAAAACTAAAGCCGTCCAATTTACTTCTTCCTTAAACTCAAGTCGGATCTCGGAGCTTGAAGGAGAGCATATACATCCACTAGAACTCCATTACCACAAAGAGACAGAGCACAAAAATCATCAGTTTCCTGTTTGATTTATATGTACTTATCATTTTACGCGTTTGATGGCGTTCAGTCCCCTAGAACGTATTAATTTCAACGAAGGTACATATATTTCGAGTAAATTTGCGTTTACATAAGTAACCTCACACTTTGTTCAGTTTTCGATTATTTCCCAAAGCATCCTAAGAGATTATATAAATGTTGCACAACACCAATCAGCTCGCTTCCTCTAGTTCTACAGTTGTTAACTGACTCCATTATCAATAACTCCATATCAAACATTCAATTCACAATCTCACAATAATTCACAATTTCGACAACACACCCGCAATTCAGTTATTAAGTATAAATATCACAATATCAGTGTACTGACAATTGGAATCTACGAAATTTTACACAACACTTGCCCCTCTTCCTCTAGAAAATCTCTAATTTTAGCATTTAAATTTGTTAAATTTTAAACCAATACACACATTATTCATTCATTACCATGCTTTAAGGATCTCTGTTCAATCATTGAACCTCATCAGATCTTCAAAGTTTGTTTTATAAAAAGTGATTTCGACTTTTTCTAGGATAGTACTTACAAAGCATCAAAAGAGGGTAGTAGAATGGTAAATGACAGAACCTTAAAGCACACAGGGCAATGTTAGCTCAAGAATGGTTGATTAGTTTATATGAAATAGCTATAAAGTGCCTCGCGTTTGTTAATAGTACAAACAATCGCATCTACCAGTAAGAGGGTTATGACTGCTTCTTCAAGGCCATTGAAATTAGTATCTTGTTTTCACCCGAGTACAACGTTTCAATCACTTCTTATTGAATAATATATATGGATAGAATTATTCAACCAATTATCTTAACATTGCACATTTTTTTTAATATACTCTCACAAAGGCATATAACAATTATCCGAAAACAAAAGGTAAAGTCAAGAATGTTATTAAAGAAAAAAGGCATAATGTGATGGAAAAGATTATGGGAGAGGACGGAAGTTATAAAGACAAACAGGAAGATATTGAAAGAGAATTGACTAAGTATCATTTTCAAAAAGAGGAAATTGGGGATTCAAATGAGGATATAAAGGTAAATGATGAAGATATTCCAGAAATAAGCAGGGAGGAAATTGATTATAACTTGGAAAAAATGGCTAAGAAAAAATCACCTGGTCATGATGGAATAACGCTGGGAATAATAACCGAAATGCATAATGTCGAAAAAGACATCATGTATATATTATTTAATAGGTGCCTCAATGAAGGTTACTTCCCAAACAATTGGAAAAAAGCAATTGCTATATATTTCCCCAAGGATGGGAAAGATCCAGGGATGCCGGGCTCTTATCGTCCTATTTGCTTGCTCCCAGTAATGGGGAAATTACTAGACAAAATATTAACGAATAGACTGGTACTATATTTGGAAAAACATAATCTGCTTTCTTCAAATCAATTTGGATTTCGAAGGGGTAAGAGTACGATACATGCATTAAAAAATATTATGAAAGCCATAGATGAAAATAAAATTAATAAAAGACATACTTGCTTGGTGTCCCTGGATATACAGAACGCTTTTAACTCTGTTAGAAGGAAAAGTATTATAGAGGCTCTTGAGAAGCTGAACATTAAAAAGTATTTATTTAACATTATAAAAAGTTATATAACCGAAAGGAAGATTATAATGAAAAATCAGGATCATCATTACAATGTTGGAGTGCCTCAAGGGTCCTCGCTTGGGCCAATTATTTGGTTAATTATTATAAATGATTTACTCAGGGAGTGTGAAGGGGACTATAGATATAGTGTCCAGGCTTTCGCGGACGATTTGATGATTATTATGAATAGTCATGTAGTATATAAATTTACAGCTATAGCAAGGGATGTTCTGCAAAAATGCGAGAATTGGGCCACCAGTCATAAACTAAAATTCAGTCTTGGAAAATGTACATATAATATAATTAAGTGGAAAGGTAATATAGGTACCAAACCTACCATAAAACTGCAACAGGAGAGTTTAAAATATAATGCTGAATTGAAATATTTAGGAATCATTTTCCACAGTAAATTAAACTTTAGAAAGCACATGGAGAAATTGAAAGAAAAAACAAATAAAATATTATATAAGTTAATAAGACTCACAAGAAAAACATGGGGTATTAAACCGGAAATTATAAAGCAAATTTATAAAATAGTGATAGAAAAGATTCTGCTTTACGGAGTAGAGGTTTGGTACAAAGAACAGATTGTATTTAAAAACAAACTACATAGTTTACAAAGGTCCGCTTTACTATCGATAACTAAATGTTACAAAACGGTTTCAACGGAAGCTATGAATATACTAGCGGGTTGTATACCCCTGCACTTAAAAGCAAGAGCAATCAACTTGTTAAGTAAATTATATGATGAAAACAAGGAAATAATAATTAAGGAAGAAATATTTAATGCTGAAAATTCTGAAACTAGGATTAGAATTTTAGAAGATATAGATGAATTAATTAGCATTGATTGGACATTAGATGAAACACCTAAAACCGATCACATCTTTTATACAGATGGATCCAAGAAAGGGGAAAATATTGGTGCAGGAGTGGTTTACTACAAAGGAGATAATAAGGAAATCTTCAAGGAAAGACTAAAAAATGGAAATTCCTATATAGCTGAACTGCATGCCATACAAATGGTAATAGAAATTATGAGGGAAAGGAATATTAGAAAAAGCGACATTTTTACCGACTCAAGGAGTGCGATTGAAGCACTAAAGTCAATCACGTATAAGGGAGAGCAAGTAGCTTACATCAAAAGAATGCTGAAAAAAGAAAAGTTGATTATTTTCCTACATTGGGTTAAAGCCCATGTTGGAATAATTGGTAACGAAGAAGCGGATAAAGCGGCGAAAGAGGCATCTGAAAAGGAGACTATAGATAAATATTTTAAAATCAGCAGGAACGCAATTAAAAAGAAAATAGAAAATAATGAAATTGAAAATTGGCAATATGAATGGGATCATTCGATTAAGGGTAGAAAGACGTACCAAATATTTAGCAAGGTTAAAGAAGATAGATTATTAGGAGATTTTAAGATAAATCAAGCATTAACGGGCCATGGTACATTCGCTGAATATCAGAACAGATTCCATAATAAACCTAATACTTGTACATGCGGTGAGATTCAAACTGTAGAACATTGCCTATTTGACTGCATCAACTTTAATCATCTTAGAGTGTTTTTACCTACAGATATAACAAACTGGGATAAACACAAATTCTTTACTGATTTTTATTGTAAAAATTTTATTAAAAAGGTGATCTCCATTTTGATGGATGAGCACATTCCTTTCTCCCAATCGTCATAGTGGCTCAGTTCTTGCTGGGTTACTTGTTGGGTTTGTTTTGGCTTTTTATAGTGCTACTAACCTGAATATATTTTAATTATAGTGAATATAAAATTAAGCAGCGTATGTGGACGATTATTTTATATACTATGTGCAGACAAAACAATAATAGCTGAAGTGAGTATGAGGCACAGCATAACGGTAGTTCTGGAAAGTGTGGTTCACTGAAATGTTTAGTTGTATGAAATATGATGTATCAAGCAATGATTAATAGATTATTGTAAATGTATTGAAACATGTACCGGGTGTAATAGAATGGATAGTTTAATATTCTATATCATATAAAATAAGAAAAGCAGTAAAGGTAGCTCATTAATATGCTATAATATAGTGTGAAATGGAGTTAAAAATAAAATGAATACCGACATCATGTTGTAAATATGTATATGGTATCATTGTATGTATCAGTGTAACGTAAGGTATATTTTACAGTAGTATATTGATAATTTAATGTGATTTATACAATTGTTTTCAATTTAGAATTAACAGATTGGAATGTAATTTAATTGTGAAGTATAAATTGCAACTGTGTTGTAATTATGTAAATGAGGTTGTGCACTGTGTCGCAGTTGGTTTTGTGTATTGTGCAAATAGTGTTATGTACAGTATTAAGCAGAGTTGAAGTAATGTGTTACATATAGGAAATTATTTATAAACAGTGCACTTATGTTGTGTATTATTGCATAACCCAATGACAAATCTAAATATAACAGCATAATGCTTAAAGAAGAAAATGTTGCTTTGGTGTGACGGCCCCGCCGGTCCTGATGTGGACTGGTAGGAGCGCTGTCGCGACGACTTTTTGTCAGCAGGAATATTCGCCGTATTATCTAGCGATAGGGACGGCATGACTTACGAATCCTTATCCGAAAACAAGATTTGTTAGATGAAATTACTTTTATCAAAAACTACTTTTATCTTTTGGATAATTTTAAGGGTGAAAATTATATAAAAATATATGATTCACCGTTAAATCTACTTTTTAAATCGGTTAATTTAAATAAAATTTGCAGCGTAAATGTACCTCTGCGGGATATGTTCAGAATTTGTCAGGAATGCGTCCAATTTGAGTTAACATCATGGGATGTAAACAATATTTCAGTTTAATTACGAAATAGATTTCTATGGGGAATTTAAAACAGAAAAGATTATGCAAATCAAATGTATTCAGAATATCATTTGTTTCAAAACTGCGTCCAGTTCGAAAACTTGTATAAAGTATATAGGATTTAAAGTGTAACGTCTGACTATTAAGATTTGAGAGGCGAATAGATATTCTCATTTCAAGGCAAAAGATGAAAAGATGAACCAGTCGAGCTAATATGCTGTCATGGTGAAATATTTTCGTTTTCTTTTTTTTTCTCTTATATTTTTACCAGGTTGGGAGACCGAAATGGTTCCTCTTTAAGTGTTTTATTAAGATATAAAAACGTTTATATTTATTCTTAAGTAACGAGAATTGCACATTCCTTTCGCTATAAAGGGAAGGAATTATGGATATTTTTAACGTGTATTGTAATAAATGTGAATAATTTTTTTAATATTTTAACAATTACAGATATTTATTTAGTAGTTTTGGATTCCATAAAAATTTTCTGTAGATATCTAATGCCTCTAAAGAAAAAAAAAAATTCAGAGGTATTATTTTCTGTAACGAAAATTAAGAATTGGTCAACTTCTTTTTTAATAATAATACTGCTTCTAATAATAATACTGCTTTTAATAATAATACTGTTGATTCTAATAATGCTTAAGCACTTGACAAAGTCTTTACAATGATTCTCCGGGATAGTTTCATTGCCTTAAAAATAAAGAAAAAAGAACGAAAATAAATGATAATACATACCTAATGCCCTCCACTCTACCCACTCATTAAAACAGTATGCCCTAAATATTTTAAATTATTTTAATGCCAAAAACACTGTTGACGTTCATAATGATTCTAATACTGATAAATAGCATCTGTACATCACTTCCACACACATGCAGGACATTCAGAACACGTTTTGAACATAATATTTTCACATGCATGACTAAAATACTACGCTTAGTTATACAGGAAAACAGTTATACAGGTTCCCCTATAACAGGGACGTTTCCTCGAAGGTCAAGTGTTGCTTAAAAAAAAAAAAAAATCTTTTCAAGGTATTTTACATTTTTTTAAACCCCTTATCGGTAGAAAAAAAAGAAAATTTCATCAAGGGAATTTAGTGCTGAAAAGAGAACAGCCAAAATTACAAATAAGTATAGTCACATTTTACGGGGATAAGATGGGTATAAAAGCGTACAAGTATTAAACCCCCTTGAATGAAGATGGGAATAAAGCAAAGAAACCTAGACTTGTGACACTAGGGTTTAAATTACTTTAAATAAAGAAGAAATGCGCTTTGTAGAGAATATGTGGAATTATTAACTCGCTCGGACATAACCAATAACTGAATCAATGTCATGTTTGGAAGGAATTAATCCCTTGCCATACCTGAGATACAACATTGTGACATGACTTGAAGATATGCTAAAGACAAGGTTGTCCTTTGAGCCTCAAAGGAGAGGTAGGGAGTTTTTGAGCATTTAATTACGCATTTTATAGGTGATCTATAAGTCTGTTGGTAAGGACTCTAAAAGAAGAAGGATTTTTATTTGTGTTTATGCTAGGGAAGTCTATGAAAACATCGTACACGCACCCAATCTGAATTTTTATCCCCAAGTATCGAACTTATGACCTAGTTATTCAAATGTGTCAATTATCTAGATATAGAAATAGTGACTTTTCTTTTTACAGAATATATTTCGGTCTGCCTCAGGCATTTGGGCAAAGGGAGATGCAAGATCATCATATAGGAGCGGAGGGAGGATTATTGCATAGACACTCTAAGAGACGAAAAAATTAAATCCTAATTATTATTAATATAAGAAATTATACAATATCAAGAGTCAGCTAATGAGTTGAGGTGAATTGATTAATTCCCTTATATGATCTTCTCTAAACTTATCTAGATGTTTAGAGTATCCATATTAATTTCTAGTATTTATCGGAAAGGATGTTAAACAAGCTTTAGGTTATAAAGATATTGATAAATCCTCAAACTTAAAGGAGAGAAAACTATCAATATAGATTATGCTTAAATTTCCTAAATTTTAGTATTTTCTAAGTGTGCAGTTTATTAATAAATAAAGTTTAATATTCACTTTTCATTCCTTTTAAAGTTTTAAAATCAATTGCTTCGGGTTTTAAAACATAACGCATATTAAAAATTTTACTGAGAAAAGTAATATTAAAAATTGAATATGTTAATCCGTTGAGAAATGATAAATACTGACTACATTATTAAACGAGACGAGTGGTCAAAAATTAAAAGGCTCTGAAGAAAAATCCTACAGATTTTTTTATGAATGGATAAAGATAACACCTGACATTTACTTATAGATGACAAATTATGAACTCCAGTTTAAAAGGGGGTTAAAGGATGGGGGGGGTCTCAAAATGTGGTGGCTCTAAAGGCATTTTCAATCCTTGATACACCATTGGAATGAAATCTCATTTTAAAGGCATTAAATCTGTTGAATATTGATTAGATTGTTTATTCTAGTTCCAAGCAGCAAGGCTCATTGAACCGCCCTATCATCTGATATTCATGAGAATACGATTGCAAGAGATATTTTAAAGATCTTACCGTATACGCATCTTTTACTGTACATTGTTTAATGAAAAAGTAAATAATCATTCGCAGTCTTTCTTATTGCTCTGCTGAAAGATCTCTTATACACTTTCATTGTCAGTTTTATTGTATAAAACATTATTGTACAAAAATACTAAAAAGCTAATATTTTCTGAAATGATTAGGATTTCGCTTCAAGTTAGATACTAACGGAACTATTAAAATCAAGCATTAAAAAAATAACACTAGAAACTTTATAACACTTGTACCACAAATACAAGACTTCTCAGTGGTCTACGAAAAAGAAGTTAAGTGCTAAGTAGAAAAGTCATAAGTATACAGTGAAACTTCTCTAACCGACAACCCAGCAAAATAGCCTCTTCTTTGTGGAACCATTACTGGCCACCATAGAGAGATCCTACCCTATTCGACGGCCACCTCTCAAAACGGCCACTTTTTTTCGGAACCATGACTGGCCGCCTTACAGAAATCCACCCTATTCAACGGCCACCTCTCAAAACGGCCACTTTTTTTCAGAACCATGACTGGTCGCCATATAGAAATCCACCCCTATTCGACGGCGACCTCTCAAAACTGCCACTTTTTCCGTAATCATGACTCACCGCCTTAGAGAAGTTTCACTTGATTTTAAATTTATTTTTGCTTTCCCCAAGAAATATCAAGAGAGTTATATGGTTCTAAATAGGATAAAACGTTCTCTTAACCACCAAATAGTGATTAAAATATGGTTTAACTCAATTTCTATTGCTTTTGCGAAAAATTACGAGGTTAGATTAATATTTTAGACACTATGGCGTTAAATATAAACCAGATATGTCTTTTCTTAATCGACTTTGCGAATATTTGTATGTGTTTCTTTTATAACTACTTTACGTGAGTTTAATAAAAGTTCTTTTATTAAATTAGTGATCTCACGATTATCTTTTTTTCCTTACTTATAATAATGTGATACAAACAGTATTTTGGCATAATCGTAAGAGATCTATCTTATTCTACTTTTGCTACCGGAAAAAATATAGAGATAAACTTGAGTGTGAATATGTATGGATCGTAAAGAATACACAAATTTTCGCTTTATCATCTTGTCTTCTCAACTATTTATTTATTTCAGTTCAAAATTTTATACCAAAATTAATAAGTGGAAAGGCTCAAATACAACTTCTTTTCTCGCATGCATACATATATCCAGTGTACGTTCATAAACATACTGTCTAATACATATTAACTTAAACTCCTGATTACCTGTGAACCAAAAATAACCTTCCAGGCCATAAAAATAGTGAACTCTTCAGAAATTATAAATTTAATTTCACATAGAGATTGAAGAGGACTTTAATTAAATCATTTACAAAACCTACACATATCTTCTGTTTTTCTTCTGATAAAAGTGACTGTTATAATACTTTATTTATGAGGCATATCGACATTCCTTCGGGCAACTTACATATAAATTTTAACTTGTTTTGTATACACGGATAATCGGGAAACCAGTGTATTTAGGTAACTTTAAAACTGTGTAAGCTAATAGCAAACGCGCCCACAATCTTTTATATGCCCACAATCTTTCTTCTTCCACTAATAATATTTATACTTCCACTCTCAGCGCGAGTTCTTTCCTACTGATTTTATTTTCTCGCACCCCTCCGTATAAATGTTCGTTTACACCGGTATTGTGTTTGTGAGAATTTGTGCTTTAACGTGTATCCCTCGAGAGCGCGGAGGGAATAAGGAATGCGTAATTTAAACTCGACCGAATTCCTATCATCATGACATAATAGACATTCATCTTATTAAAATACCAACGGCTCATGAAATAAATGCTGATGACAACACGCGGTCCTCCGAGATCAAAGACCTATCGCGTTGCAATCAATCCCTCAAATATACGAGCTCCGAGTGGGAGCAGGGGAAGGCAACACGCAGAATCGCTGGGGGTTTCTTGTGACGCGAACGGCCGTCTCCCCTTCCCAACCCAGCTCATCTTTTATTTTCTGCCTGTGATAATAGTTTCTGGTCGAAGCATTGTACTCGCATAAACATTCATGTAATTCCAGATTGCAGATGGAAAATGTGGAGGAGGTACCCAGTACGAAAGGCGGAGGGTGTTTGACAGACGGGGGCAACTGGCGAGAATTTTCACTGCTTGTTCCCATACCCGAACATCCTTTGAGGCCTGCGCCGACAGAGAAATGTTTATCCCCTGTTGCAGCTGCAAGAATTACGGCAAAGACCGCGACAGTAAAATTAGGCTGCAGCATTACGTGGCGGATGTTGTTTTAAAAGGTGGTAAAACTCACCCCCCATCCCTCACGCCTTTCGGCAAAGACTTTTTATGTAGTTGTTCATATATCTATGAGTAGGAGAATGTTCGTACACAGCCGCTCATATGGAATAAAGCTGACTGTAAGTTTTATCGCAGGCTTAGAGAAACACAGATGCACCCAGCCACTCATTATGCGAGCGCTTTTTTAAAGCGATTCCTTTTATTCGGATATCTCTCTCTTCCCCCCCCCCCACCTTCTGGAAACTGTTTTTTAAAACTAAGTGCTTTCATTTCATTTATTCATAGTTTTCTGTTGCTTTAGAAATAGTTTTGTTTTTCTGCCGTCACTACATTTTTTTTACAGGGCTTATTTTTAAAAATAACATGAGATGCGATAGTAAATGGGGTATTTAGACATTCTTTACTGAAGACAAAAAAATTATTGTGCACTAACGTTTGGCTTTTCTGAAACCCCCGCTGTTCTTTAGAATATCATTTTATTAAATAAGTGTTGAAATACTACTTCCCGTCTGAGGTTTTATTTTCAGGACTTTACGTTTTTAACAGATAAAAATGTAATAGCAGTACAAGAAACATTATCAGTGTCGTATCTACGTAGGTTTTGCAGGGTTCCGTACAAAGCTCTAGTTTAGGGCACCTGACTTTTGAGAAAAAACAATGGAAAACAAATATATATAAAATTACAAAGCTATACAAATGTAAAATCATAAAAAAAATTTCTTACATTAAAAAAAACTGTATGTAAGAAAACAATCGAAAAAAATCAAAGAGGTTTTAAATGCAGCAAAAAAAATTTACA
Organism: Dolomedes plantarius; assembly: GCA_907164885.2. Lineage (NCBI taxonomy): Eukaryota > Metazoa > Arthropoda > Arachnida > Araneae > Dolomedidae > Dolomedes > Dolomedes plantarius. Next base: position 80,454,042 of record OU015501.1, on the reverse strand, counting down.
AAAATATTAATAATTTAAAAAATAAGTACCCTATAGTCTTAAATTATGAACCGAAAACACACTTGATGCTTTCAACTGTGCTGACATAAATAGCCAAGAAGTATAAGGGCCTCTTCACATAGAATCCGTCAGCATCAGCGTTACTCGTATTGAAATATATTTAACCAATTACAAACTTCCAAATTATAAGCCACGAAATTGTTAAGGTCTGTGATTGGTTTAAAATATGTCAATACGAGTAACGTTGATGCTGACGAATTATGTGTGAACAGGCCCTAAAGCCCTCCTAGCATCATCCTCCTGTGATTAAAATGGTTAAAATTAAAAAAAAAACTCACAATTTTTAAATTTAAAAATTAGAACTGGAAACTGAGAAGGAAAAATCAGATTTACTCTTCTTTTTTGTTATTTTTGAACAAATTATTAACTATATGTATAAACTCATTAAATTTTCTCTCTACATGCCTTGCCATGGTATCAGTTTTAGCTAGTAGACACCCCCCTATGAACAATATGCGAAAACTGAACACTTTAGGAGACTTAAAAACGGATAACTCGGACACAAATGGACTCTGATATAAATGTTATTGTAAAATATAACCATGAGCACGATGTCAAAGAAGATAATCTCTTCCTGTATCTGTTATCATAGGCATAGCGTCAGGGGGGGGGGGGAAGCAAGTGGCCTCCAAGTTAACTCGAAATAAATTAAAATGTTAATAGAAGTTAAGTTAAAATCGGAAAATTGCAGAAAACTTTTAAGTAAGTTAGTTTTTTCCCACTTTTTTAAACTGTGAAACTGAAGAATCCATTTATGTCTTTAGCCTTAACATAGTTTTTAACAATGATATATGATCCATAAGAAAAATTCGATGCTATGTTTTTTTTTCTCATTTTATTTATATTATAATTTTTTTTTCTCTTTGTATAACTTTTGAATACTACTCAAAAAGAAATTCTATTGTTATTCAATTTTAAAAAAATCATAATATTTCATATTTTAAGGACCGCCCGGCAGTCAATGCGCTGAGGAGGGCCCTAACAATTCAATTGGTGCCCCCCCCCCCCCCCCCCCTAAAAAAAAAAAAAAAGTTAGAAGCACGCTACGCCTATGTCTGTTATTCTCTATTTTTTGTCAAATTTAATCTAATCTCTTTTTAATTTTGATCATTTTTCAAAGTTTTCAAAGAGAGAAAAATTTAGAAAGGGCAAAAACACAGCCAAGTCCTAATGATAAGTGACAATCCGCGGTGAGATATATATTTTTTTCTAGGAAGTATTCAGAGAGTTTAACATATTTTTTTTTTTTTTAGGGCTAACTTAAAACTGAAATACGTCCCCAGGGAAAATTATATTGGACACTTTCATGGACAAAATTGGACTGAATCTCAAGAAAAATATGCTACTCCAAAACGATTGCTTGACACACTTTGAAAAAAAATGTTGATGATTTTGAGTAACCATTGGAATTTTATGTATTAGTTCAATTATAATTGAAAAATTAGAATCTCTGTCGTAAGATTAATGAAGTGTTAAAGGCAATTGGAAGTCTATAAGATCATAATAAATTTTGCGTTCAGTGAAATATGTACTATTTTATTACACGAAAGAAATTGCTGATACAGTATTCATGTTAATGCAAAATTAAATAATATCACATAGTTTTAACCCTGAGCTCTAAATATTTTTTGTACATAAAGAGTAGAAATAGGAATGGAAGGATTGTTCAATAAGACAAAGAATATTTTGGGAGATGGAAAAGTTATTAATAGAAAATAAGTAAAAACATTGCAACAAACCACACCTCTCACTTAACATTCATGCATATTTTTTCTATAGCACTAAAAATAATTTATAGTAAAAATAGAAATTGAATCCACCCCTTTTGGCATCAGAGCTGAATTATTGTCCCATGTCGTGGTTAAATCTTATATTCTCCCACTCAAAAAGAGAAACCATATTTCAGTAGAAAACCAATCAGTTTCCGTTGGGCGCCACTTTGACGACTGCATCTGTCATACAGCCCTCTTTCATTTTTTCTCTCACTGTCGTCAAAATGGAACTACGGCCGGTGCAGGAATCAAACCCACCAGTAGACCGATAAACTAAACACTGAACTGTTTCGTTAGCCCCTATTTTTTTAACCGTATAAGATTGATCATCCTTGTGGTTGATCAATCTTATAAGGTTAAAAAAATTTTGTGTTAATCGAGAACAGTTTCTTTTAAAATTCACATACCTAATATCATCTGTGTTAATTTTTAATGCTTTTTTTATAATCATATTCCCCAGTCTTTAGTCTGTAACGTATGCATTATATAAATAATGGAAGTAAATACAAACTTATCATTGTTTTAACTATTTATAAAAAACACCCTGAATGTTGTTAAACGTGATCTAATTTAGTAGATAATCATCTGTACATGTTATCTATTTCTTCCCTGCCTTTTAGCATCAGTTGTCTATACCATTTGCTGTATGACTATAACATGCTTACGGAAAATATCTAATATGTATACCAACTTTTCCAAAAGTCTTTCAATCTTTATTTTACATTTTTTTATCAATTATCTTTCCCCACTTACTCCCCTAAATAATATTTAATACGCTTTCAAATATGATTTAATAGTCCAGTGGCGCACCCAGGATTTTTTCTTGGGAGGGGGGGCGAGATGAATGGATAAAAATATTTATAATGCATGGGGGGGGGGCCGAGATGAACGAATAAAAATACTTATAATGCAAAATCAATATTTCTACTCCTTTAAGGGGGGGGGGCAGGGCCCCCTGCCCCCCCTGAGTGCGCCACTGTAATAGCTTTTACCCAAGCAGAAGTGCTGCCATTTAAAGTAGTCAAATTAAAGTTGCTAATTAAGAGGACTTTCATGCTTATTTATTTGAGGAGTTACAATTTAGTCATTTGGCACTCAAACTTTCGCTACCGTATGCTTTTAAGTCAATATTAATGAAAAGTAATTTGCAATTTTTAAAACTTATTGAAAATACTGCTATTTGTAATATTATCTGTATGAATTTTATAACCGGATGTCCAACAATTACTAGTTTGGAGTTATTCGTCGTGTCAGTGTCGTCATCACTATTGGCAGGGGGCAAACTATATGTTACATTATATAATTATTTGGACCCATTAACCGAATTTCAAGGCCAATTTTAAGTTTGAACCTTTTTTTGAAGTATTATATTTTGAAGATGCTATTCATCCCCTGAAAGGCTGTTAAATAAAATTTAGTTACAATTAGAGAGCAGTCCCTATACCCAGTTTTGAATTTATTTGATAGAGATATGCCCTCAAATAGCTTTCAAGACCCTCATCAATAGCAAGTTTTCTAAAATAAAAATGCAATGAACCAAACAACGACAAAGACACTAAATGCAATATAAGATAGACCTTCAGGATATTCACAGGCAACTATATATACCTAGATTACTGTCTCTGTCTCTCCACACAACTGCACGTGTGTGTACTCTTTTTTAGTCAATGGTCATTAAAGTTAACTAAGACGCCGTCTTTATTTCCTATAAGAAGAAGAAAAAAAGAAATCACACGTTTTTTCTATGGCTCTAAACCTTTGCTTTTTAACCATGCTCTAAACTTTTTCTCTTTACGTTTAAAGTAAGTGTGTCATCTTTACTTCCGAGTATGAGTGGAATACTACTTTTGTCCAAGAATATAACCAGAGAGAAAGTTATTGCAAAGGGACCTAGCATTTCTTGTAGTCTACGTCTTATCCGCCCACTGAATGCTTGTTTAATCATTGCATATATTTTTTATTTCCAGGAGAACAATTTAATGACTGCTCAGTAAAGGCTCTGAGTTTAAGCCCTGGGCGACGAGGTCTGAGTTCATACGTCCATTGAAATGGAATGGAGCCCACCTCGTATTTCTAAAACTTTCAGGCCCAGTTAATATTACTCCTCCTCCCCCTTTCTGTCTGGCCTGAATAAACCTTAAATATAGAAGCATAGATACTGCGAAGAAACAGATTTTCTAGTTATGGCCTTAACGAAAATAAACGATTCTTAAAAATACACAACACTTTTACTGATGATATAAGTCACAAAATCAATCTCAATCTGTTACCCCTATGATATAATCTCCCGCAACGCTCTGGTTCATTTATGTCTTTACGTCGTGCTATCCGCAACGTAATAATGATGATTCAGTAATTAGGACAAATGATGCTCCGAGACTTTTCTTTCAAAATATAACAAGTAAAAATTTCTCCAATATATACATATTTTACGAAACTCGGCTTCTAAAACATGAATCCGTTATATTGAGGTAAAGAAAGGTAATTTGTAATTAGATTGGCTTTTCTTTTTATGCTAAGCAATTTTGTAAGATTGCGTTAACATGTCAATAACAATATACCACTCCATGCATACATAGAATATACATTACGTTTAATGTATGGTATTGTTTGTTAGAAATCTTTGTTCTCATTGACGAATCTGAATTATTCTGGCATGTTTACCTAATTTACTATGTTACGCCAACCAGTAGAATAGATTAAGTGCTCGAGGTAGCCTTATGACAGCGAGCTGGCTTTCGGCGCCGAGGGTGCACTTATCGAATCCTGACAAGCGCCATTAAATACCTCCGTGTCTAGGCCGGATATGGGCACGTTAAATCCATGGTCCCTCTACGAGGTCAGAGAGGGTGGGAGAGGGTACGATCCCCTCAGTCAAAATTGAGGTGGCAACTAGCGAAGGTGGACTCTGGCCCTCGTAGTGCTATTCAGACCGGAGCCGCACACTTCAGCCCGAAGTGTATATGGACCTGGTCTGAACCTTCCAGCCAGAGGGTATTAGAAACAACAACAACAACAACAACAGAATATAGACTGATCTTAAAAGACAAAGTGGAGCTAAGTTCCACATTAGGAAGATTGTTCTTTTCTAAAGGTTATATATAAATGCTACATTAATTACTCCCATATATAAATCTCTCGCAACCAAATATTAACCGATCCAAACACTGATAAAACAAAATCAGCGAACAGATTTTAGATCTATCAGATTTTAGATCATTAAGATATAAACCTAAGATGATGGTGGTAAAACGAAATTTTGATGACCTTAGTTGCAAAACCACGCCATCACGTTTAGCAATGCTCCTCATACGATTCAGATTTTTATTGGCTTACAGAAATACTTTAATACAGAATTTAAAAAATCCAAAACGTATGCAACACCAATTATATAGTTTATTTCAATGACTTAATCAGTACTAAATTCTGATCAAAAGAAAACGCATCCAACACTATGCTACACATTTTCTCCCTAAAAATTAGGTTATAGTCTTTTCAAATGGTAAAAGGTAGGGTACGTTTGCTTAAATATCTAGACAAAGTGTCTTAGAAATTTTTTTAACTAAAACTAATGAATAAAATACGTGCTTAAAACGTTTAAATAGAAATTCATTGAAACAATTAAACAGATTTCAGTTAAATATAGGAATTTTTGTATTTATTGCCAAAAATAAATTACTTATTATTAATTTTTTGTAATTAACCGTAAATTGAATTAACCAGAAGCTTACATTGTCCTGCGTCGATCGAAAACATGCTTTGCAGATAACAAAGCGAGAAAAAAAACCATGATTGTCAAAAAATTAAAAGACATTCATTTTAAGGAACCAATACAAATATAAATGGTTAACTTTATGCTCCCATATACTATTCAGGAGAAATTGCTCAAGAACTAATGCTCTAACTGGGAGATAAAATTTAAGACTTTACCACATAACGTTAAAACTTTTGTGCTTATATTTCATTGGCCAAAAAACTTAAAATATTTCAGGGATAAAAGGCTAGCAAAACAAACCCTTGTCGGCACGGGTTGCATATCCAGGCCATGACCATTAATGCTGCAGATAATTGAGATTTTTAGATAGGCTGATAAAGTAAAGTAGAATTTATGAATATTAATCACCCGGTTATCCTTTTGTTCCCCTGGCTGATTTAAAAGTCTAATATAAAGGCAATATTTTCTTTAGTTCAGGCGTGAGTGGGAAGGGGTACAAACTTTAACCAATTATGCATACATAAAATAATTCAAATTCCCTTCAAAAAAGGTCTCATCAAAAACTATCTCATCAAATCTTGAAGCTCCCATCCCAGTGCCCTACTCTTTCCCCTGTATACTGTTTAATGTGTGGCTATATCTAAGGCAATTCTTAATATCAGCTTTCTAATTTACGTAAAACTGATCTACTAGTTTTCAAGGTCACCAGCAATTACATTTCTAGAAAACTTATGGGCACATTTTAATGAAATTTGGTATGGATACATACTTATATAAAAGAAAATAATTATACCATACAACAGTCAAAATACACTTTCATGATCGTCAGTTAGGCTCATCAGCGCAGGAATGTCCAAAACCTACGTTGCAATATCGAACATGAAATAACTCAAATGTAGGCTGTGGCTCCTTCTCAGAGTCATACAGCTCTCACAGTGAGATGCCATATTGGAAACGAGGCAGTTTGATGAGTTACTATGGCAGTCAGTCCCATTCCTGAATCAACACAATTTTCAGCTCCTAGATGGTTCTCGGGGGTGGATGACTAGCTGCTATTGTCCTCCCAAGAGAGTCCTAGAAAAGCTCAATAGGGTTTAGGTCTTGATATCTGGATGGCCAAACCATCCAGCAAATATCCTCACTCTCAAGATAATCGTCGACAAGGTAAGCGTTATGTGGATGAGCATTGTCTTCCATAAATAGGGGCCAACTACGCCCTTGAAAAGTCGAACATAGGGCTGTAAGATCTTACCTATCATCTCTCAGGGACCTTCTGGCAAATCTATGGAAAGATGTGCTGCCGTTTAGCATGGTGCAGACATCAGTCTTGGACTAGACTTGAGTAGGGTCTTCACAGACGAGTCGTGTTTTAGCCTGGACACTGATTCTCGACGTACCTTCATCTAGAGCAAACCTGGGACTCGATACCTTTCCTCCCACATCTGAGAAATGGACGTTATGGCAGCACAGGTGCCATGGTCTGGGCAGACATCGTGTTGGACGACCGCACTTCTCTCCATGTGTTTGACAGTGGGTCCCTGACTGGTGAGAGGTATAGGGATAATATTTTACAGCTGTATGTTCTACTTTTCAGTGATGCAGTTGGCCCTTGGTTCATTATCATGGACGACAACGCTCGTCCATATAAAGTTCACCTACTCGACAATTATCTTGAAAGTGAGGATATTTAACGGGTGGATTTGGTCAGCCATATATCCAGACCTAAACCCTATTGAGCATGTCTGGAACTCTCTTGGGAGGGTAATTGCAGCTCGTCATCCCCCTCCGAGAACCATCCAAGAACTGAAAACTGCGTTGTTGTAGGAGTGGGACTGACTGTTATAGTTACTCATCAAACTGCCTCCTTTCCAGTATGGCATCGCCCTGTGACATCTGCATGAGTGTGAGAGGGGGCCATACCCCATATTAGAATCATTTTATGTTAGATCTTGCAACGTGGGTTTTGGACATTCCTGCACTGATGAGCCTAATTGACGATCACGAATACGTACTACGACTGTTTATGGCCCAATTTTTTCTCTTAACTGTGTATCCATACCAAATTTTACTAAAATCTGTCCATTAGTTTTCCAGAAATTCGACAAAATGTGAAAATTCTCTTAATTTTGAACACCAGTGTAGTTTTTGGACAGTGTAGTTTTGGAACATTTTCGCATAAATCGCCATAAACAGACCAAAAAACGGGAAAATGTTCCTATACATAAAGAGACAAAACTGAGGATAGTTATTTTCTTGAAATCGCTACTGAAATCGTCATCTCTGGTAAGTCTCTGGTGTGAAAGTGATGCATTAATTTCTGGTAGCGAAGTTAAAATTGGGATGACTTTCAGAACTTTATATGACAATCAGTCAGTCCCTTTTCATGATTATCTACGTAATTGGTATACTCACTTTCCGAAAAAAATTTAAAATTTTCACTTCTAATATACCAATAAATGCGAAAATTTTCTTTTGTATAGTGAGAGAAAATTGTGGACAGCTATAAATTTTCTTTAAACCGTAATTGAAATCATCGTCTAGTATGGTTATTACGTTAATCTCCAGATAGGGAAGTCAAAAATGTCCTGACTTCTAGAACTTTCGAGTAAATCAATCTCTTTTCTTATCTTTCAACATTATAGATAGATATTCAGCAACTTCAGAATAAAAGTCAAGTCTTTCTTGATTTTCCTGACCAAGAAAATCATTGAATAAAAACTAAAAACTAGACCATTCAAATTGCAGTTCAATAAAAAATTTCCCCCTTTCTCTTCATTTTGCTCTGTTTGATGTCTTTAGGCTCGAATATTATCTCAGTTATTAATAGCGTCTATAGGATGCGAAAAAGTTCCCATTTTGAGAAAAGGAAGATAAAATTATTCAAAGCAGTTCACCAATTAATATATCTGTTAAGATTATCTGAAAAGTATAGTTTATTCTTATTTATTCAAAGTTTAGAACCCGTGAAAAGAGAATAATCTCAGGTCCTTGAAAGCTAATCTTAAGGACTCAAAATCATGAAGTGCTTTAAGAAGCATAAATGTTACTTATGTCAAAATTATACATGTTTTTTGAGATAGGGAAATTTATGCTGCTCCTCATTCCACTGTAGTTACACCACTTCATAGTGACGCTAAGAACGTATTCAAGTATATACCTAAAGGCAACAACTTTTTCCTGTGTTAAAAAAAAAATGTTCCTGAATTTAAAAAAAAAAATAACAGTGTTTCATGCAAATAATGAAGCAATAAAATTTGAAGTAAGTTATAATCATGAGGGAAAAGTGTTATAAATACTTATTATTAGCATATATACCTGATATTTCAAAAGAAGGTTCGCAACTTCACAGAAGAGCAGATAATTTTTTTTTTCAAAGCGGAGGCACTTGTCGCTAGACATTCACCTGATTGTACATCGCGAGACTGCTGGCTACTCATTAAAGAGGGCACCGTATAGGTGGCCAACACTGCCCCCTACAAGCCGGTCCCTTAATTTAGAACTGAGTCAAGTGACGAGACCGATACACTTGACCTCGCACCTCCAGAGGTAAATTTGAGAACTCGGAGGACATTGCAGCCACGACAGATTTTTCGTGCACCAACCTCCATTAGTCTACACGGCGGTGGATTTGTCAGCGGCGGGCATCGAACCAGTGATGCAGATAATAACTCGTAAGATATACAAAAGCTGACTGAGGGTCATTATGTAGTACAGTAATCATCTGTTGGTCCCGTAACTTAATTGCCAAGTAGCAACGTTATTTGGTACGTTACACCATTAAAAAAGGGCAGTTTTCGATTAAGTTGTGAGTAAGCACCTCACCTTGTGTGTTTGGGTTTGAGCAGTGAACTGAGTCTGAAACACAGTGTCAGAGGAATTTTTCCACACAATAGAACAAAGAACCCCCTAAATGATACCCGATTTGCACGAGGCACAAGAGTTATGTGGAAAGAGGCAGTTGTGTGCGCCATCCATAGTCAATGGAAAGCTCGCAAGTTTCCAACGCAGTCGTGGAAACTATGCAACAAAGTATCTACAGCTGACTCGTGAAACTGAATCAGTTAAAAGTTAGAAACTGTTTCGAAAGAGATATTTGTAGAATAATTAGGGTGGGGGTAAACATAAAGCTTTAACAGTCTATGTTGAAACTTCATTCGATTCACCACATTTACAAAGTAATTAATACTAATTATCTAGCTATTTTTACCTTCAAGTATCATTTAAAGCTGCCTGCATGATTTCTAAATCCTTACCTATATGTTAAAAGAACTAAAGGCCATGAAATCCAAGATCTAAAGTGTGCTGAGATTGAAACAATTTTAGGCAACCATTTTAGTTACACGTAACGTTAGTTTTAGATTAGCCAATGAAACAGAGAGGCTACAATGTTTCTGAAACGGTATGATTCCGCCAAAATAAAAGAAACTATGCGCTTCGTCACGAAAGAGAAAAATCACGTGCGAATCTTGTAAGTTAAGGCTTATGTTATAGTTGATATATTTACATTGTCTAGAGAAGACGTGGAGCAAAAATTTTTGATTCAGAACGAATTCTTTAAGATAACGAGGTAATATTAGAAAAGAGATGACAACTGAATAAAGTTATAATTAAGAAGTAATTAAAATAAAAGCTATCGTTGCGAACTAAAATAAAAGCAACATACATGAACTTACGTAAATATAAAGTGATTAAATATATCAAATGAGTTTATATAATCCGTATATATAATCCCACTGCCATAAAGGAAGACAGGATTTTAAAAATATGCAGAGCAGGTTAAAAAGTATTGAATACAATTAGTAGAATTTGAATTTGAGTTCGGCAAAATTTATGAGTTATTCTCTATCTCATTTTGAAAGGGACTGAATTCCTTTTCCGTTTGAATGTAAATGGTTTATTCTTATTAAAACGATGAACTTCTTAGAGATATTTTATGCACACGAGGTATAGTTTTGCTCTATTTACATCGAGATGATATTCAGATCTTAAACAATAAAAATTTTAGTCACTCTCAAGATTATAATTTATCAATTAGTAATTTGAGGAAGAAATTCGAATTAGAAGAAAAATAAACAGCAGATAACCTTCTACATATGTTATAACGTAATTTATTTTTATGTGCTACATCGTTCTTAAGACGATGTCATGGATTCTTGTTAGATCTTTAAATTAATGTGGTTAAATTTGTTTTAAATTTGTATTAAAAAGTGATAGGAATATTTTTATTGCGTTTCATGCTATGCCGATTCACAGCTGTTTTTAATCTTGTTTGTTGGCATTTTACTGCTTTTCTTCTATACTGCGCTCACGGATCAGTAGGATGAATATTACTTTTTTGACTAAATTTGGTAAGGATCATTTGAATCCTTATTTTCAATATGAACATAATAATTTTGCAATGACACTGATGTATATATATATATATCGAAATAGTTCTATGGGTAAGAATTTGGTATTTATGTTTATTTATCGTATACTTCCATTACTTATTTATTAAAACAAATTTAATTAATTTAACTCATCTAAATTAATGTCTGTCATCTATTCAGAAACATGAACGATTTTATATAATGTATTTTTTTGTATAGGTCTAAGTTTGTATGCCTGCTGTATTAAAAAATAAATAAATAAATACATAAATAAATAAATAAATAAATCTATACTGACTATTCACTTGCGTTGCAATAACAGTGCCTTTTTTGTGAACGTTTCATCGGGTTTTCCGAAGTTCGGACCTTAAGTGAATAATTCGATCACACTGATAACCTTTTGAAGTAAATAAATATGCTCAAATAAGTTGGTAGAACGAATTTTTTAAGGATGCTTCTGTTATGATAGGTTACTAAATGGACTTCAAAACATATTCATATAGTTATATATTCACATACAAAAGCTTTGCTACTATACTGCTATACACACGTGTTAATTTTAAATTGACAGCGAAGCTGTTAATACGTAACATTACGAAGGTTTTTTCTTTAAATAACAAACAAAACAAACTGTGAATGGAAAAGCGACCTTTGGTATAATATTCGGGAAAGATGAATGGAGATCTACAAGATTTTGGTCTAGAGCCTTCTAGGCGAAATTTTTCATTGAGGCTTGACCTCACAGTAAAGGAATATTGTATAAGCAACTCAGTGATGTTTTTAAGTTAATAAATTCTTGTAATGAACCGGTGGAAAATACTAAAGTGAAAGTAAGAGTTACAATATAGTTTTGACAGATTTTGACACTTTTCCAACAGGAAATTCTTTTAAAATTGCTTTCTATAACCGATAGATGTATTGTACAGTATATAGCAGATTACGAAATACATCAAGTTTTATTCTAACCAGAGATAGATGAATGACAGTTTTTGTAAAATAGAAAATGACAGACGCGATCCATTATAAATAACTTTCCGGAATTCGCCAAAATGAGTTCTTAACAAAGTTAATAAAGTATCTAAGGCAGAGGTCGCTATAATAGCGTGATTATGTTTAATAGGGGACTTAACTGAGAAGTCACTCACAACATTTCAGAAGAAATAATAGAAACGAAGTTTGGATTGGATTATACGGCAATTGTAAATAACACAAAATAAGTGAATAAAATTTATTCATGAAAAGCCGATTATGACACTTTAGTGTCATTTAAGAAAATAGTTATTCAAGTGTAAGAGAAAACGTAAGCATTTCGAATCACACAAAATGGTAAAAAAAAGATCCAGTAATTTGCGAACAAGTGAGAAGAAAACGTGTATTAATAAAATACAAGAAAATAAATAAACAAATAATAATGCTATAAACTAAAATTAAGAAATAAATAAAAATGAGGAAAAAAGTAAATTAATAATCAGAATAAAAGTGTAAAAAGATTCTTAAGAATATCATGTGAGGAAAAAATAATAAGAAATAAATTTTACTGTAATTTCACTAAAGCAGAAAATAAATTTAAAAGTCATTTAATGTAAAACAAGTAGTCTTATATATAAATTAATTTCTAAATTATTTTAATGCTTAGTTTAATTCTGGTTATTTAATTTTTTTTTATTATGCTTGATGTTATTGTTATTGAATTTTACTCTTTTGATATTTATTTTCTATTGATTTATTTTACTTTTCTTCCTTCGTTTATTTTATTTTTTTCCCTTTTCATCCCTTATTGCTTTGAAAACTGAATTTTTCATCGTTTTCAATCTGAAATGCGTAATTTATACTTACTTACATGACTTTAAATACTTTTCTTGAATAATTCCGTACAGCCATTTTGTATTACTTATAATTAGTAAAATAGGACTATCATATTATGTCCTAAACAGCTGTTAAGGATTTACCTCAGTGTACTGCCGTCAGTCTTTTGCTTGTCCCATGTTTTATTTCAATAGTGTCATAAACAAAAAGAGGCATTAGCATCGTATTGAGGCTAAATTCAAATTCAGGTGCAACACCATTTCGCAAAGAATTTGTTCCTATTTTTTTTTCAAAATTTTTGTTGTCAAAGAGATATTAACTGCAAAGCATCTTCTGAAACACTGCGTTTTTTAATTTACTCAAGATGTACTCCACCAGTGACACAACCATAGTGGTGATGTTGCAGGGGACAAGTAATTTCCCCCCCCCCCCTTCATAACCTAAAAATTGTCAGTATAGAGGCGATTCCATGGTAAATTTTCCTTTCCTTCCACATAGTAGAAAATTTCTCACGTGGAGCTTCCCTCCCCTCCCCTCCCTAAAAAGGTATTCTGGTTGCGCCACCATTAGTGATTACAGATGGCGATATAATAATGAATAGAACATGTTCCTTCACATGCGCTCATCAGTGTTAAACCTTTATTGGCTTAAAATTAATTTGTATATATGTAAAGTATAATTCCTTTATTACTAACTCCATTAACTTTTTATCTCAAAATATTAAATAAATAAGTAATAAATTAATTTAAGAATGTAAATAAACTATAACTTTTAAATTATCTGAAGTTTTTAATTAAAATTCCCTTATTATTAACAGTAAGATTCTAGTTAATATTTTTTTAATGTTATTCATTATACAATTGTAATTCTTTAAATTTCATAGAGTTTATAATTTACTAATTCTAAAATTTTTGACCCTTTAATTATGTTATAAACTTTTGAAAGTTTTTGTGAGTTGTTCGTGCAATCATTAGCGCTTTATTGCCAGTGATTATCCTCTACATTTTATTAACTTTAATAATGTTGCTTAGCTGTCACTTTCACCTTGTTATTGATGAGGAAGAGTTTATTCCGGTTTCTTGTTGTTTTATTATGCTAATTTCAGATTTATTGAACTTTTTAAAAAGAGTTTACAGTGTCAAGAAATGTTTATCTTGAAGGCCCCCCAACTTCCAAAAGAAAAAAAAAATCTGCATTCATAGATGCAATTCGCGCTTTTGATTAGTAAATTTTATCAGTATATTTTAATTTCACTGAGATCTGAATTTGGTCTCTCACGTTTTGGATTGCCTTTTAAAACTTTCTCTCTCTCTCTATCTATCTATCCATTTATCTATCTATCTATATATATATACATATATGCAGTGCCGTAACTAGGCAGGGGCAACAGGGGCACCCGCCCAGGGCCCACTTGGATGGGGGCCCAAAACGCTGTACTTGTTTTATTATTTTCCCACACTTAATTAATTAAGGGGCCCAAATGCAATCTCTTGCCCAGGGCCCAGGAATGGCTAGTTAGGGCACTGTAAATAAATAAATAAATAAATAAATATATGTGTGTGTGTGTGTGTGTGTGAGAGAGAGAGAGAGAGAGAAAACATCGTTAGGTTCGCTCTTCTAAATACATAACTTTATTAATAATTCCTATGAAAGATATTACTTTAATTTCATTATAACAGACTTATTTTACCTGTAAAGTATATTTTTAAAATTTACTATTTTCATTGTATCAATTTTTCCTTTGCTTCTCACTATAAAATTTCAATAATTAGTGCTCTCACCAAAAGTATATTAAGTTTGCACTTAATATAAGATGCTTTGCGCTTAATATTTCTATGGCAAAATAAACTTTGTCGCCAACATTATGAAATATTGTTTCCCCACACACGGTTCTAGCTATTAATTATCAGAAATTTGCCATACACGCCGTTTTTCCTGAAGTGCAAATATATTTGGCAATTATTTTATTAATATTTTCTAGAAATTTGATCAGACATTTCTGAATGCAAAAAAAAAAAAAATTTACACTGCAGCATTATAAAATATCAGTTGATCTTTCGGCATTCGACTAAATTAATAATTCTATCATTAAAAAGTTAACATCCTTCTCATCTTGAGTTAAAAAGTTTTTAAAAACATTTTATCATTTATCCAAGTATATCGTCAAATTTAAAAATGTGATTAAAATAATTTCATATTTGATACAAAATCTTTTTTGATATTTATTTCGTGTAAACAGATTTATTTTACAAGTGTAAATATAGTTAAAATATTTTACGCATGTGTAAATATATTTAATATTCAAGGGTAATAGTCATTTTAATAGCTATTAAAAACAATTACGCCTTGACAGAGTTTTTGAATGTGCAAGATCATGTTTTCAACAAATGTTTTAAAACGTGTTACGCTATGAAAACACTTTATACGAGGGGACGTTAATATTTTCAGTACACTTTTTAGGACGTAACTAGAAATGTTTCCAAAGTGCATTTAAAACGTATAGTTATATACAAAGTTTATATATGTATATATAGCTAAAATTGTCAGTTGACATTCAAAACACAAACAGCTTTGTAAACCTGAGGATATTTTGGGTTCTAGAGAGTGATATTTGTTTACCCTTTTTTTTACATAGTTGCACTGATTAGCAGTAACATGTTTATACGATTACATACGATAGATTCAATAATAGAATCAGGAATATTGTTGTATTTGATTGCTGTATTGACTACGCAATTACACACAAAAACACATACGCATGGTAATTAAAAAATACACACACACACACATACACACACACACACACATACACACACACACACACATACACACACACACATATATATATATATATATATATATATATATATATGCTTCCTCTATTTTTGATTAGTTTATATCATAACAAACTCAAATTATACGCTCAGAATTGTAATGTGTAGTATTTATTTTTTTATAGCTATATTATACTACAGAATGCATTAAAATATTAAAAAAATTCTATTTATAAAAAATTTCTTTGTACCTGGGTTTCAGATTCCACCCCTCCCCTTTCGCTCTAAAATATTTACACTTCAATAAATCCACGTGACAGGAAGTCTTCAGATTTTAAAAGATTTCCTATTAACTTGAATCCAAAGTAGATTTTAATATTGTTAAAATGGCACTTAAAATTAATTATACTCCTCAATATATTATATTTTGCATAGTCCAGTAATTAAAAATTGATATGACATGAAGGGGAAACATCCTCTGTAAAATCGACTTGAAAATATGTTAAGAGTGTTGAAAGTTTGAATCGAAAATTGAAGTTATTAATTTTAAATTTTACGTACCTGCTTCATCAAGAGCACCTGGAGAGATGATCCATATCGATAGAGCAGAGAAAGGGTTTCATTTTTACAGTGCTTGGGCATCGAAACCGAAAATCGAGTTCTAGCATCTTTTCACTGATCCATCTCCTAGGAATGAGAATTTTTACTCATGAATATGTAATGAAGCGAAGGCGGAGCGACGAACTTAAGCGCCGCCCTCCCCTCGGTCCCGTGACTTCTTCACTAGGCTATTGGGCCCAATGTTCGCGAATGGCACAGCGGGCAGTGTTCGCATGAGTTTGGTTATCGCGCTCCGGGCGTTAGCATTTGAGCCGCGAGAGGACCGATCGGTGTCGCGTTATTTCCGAGTACTCCTGGGTGGCGTGTGATAAGTGTACAGGGTGTTTTACCTCCCGACGGTCGACGGGCCGATGCGCTATCACCTGGCCGCAGAACCCGGCCCCCGCAGCCCGGCCATCTCGCTGACCAACTGCGACTTCATCATGGACGCCCTACAACCTGGAGGAACCCTAGTCCCGAGGCCAGGCTTCTGTCCAGGGCAGGACCTCATGTGTTCCCCCTTGATGACCATGCCTCCACATGACTCAAAGATGGACGCCTTAGTGTCTGTGGACTCGGACAGTGACCTGCAAGATAGTGACTTTGACGGCGGAGGGGTTGCTGAGGCAGATACAACTGACACTTCTGTTGATCCTTCGTCAGAGAGACAAGAGTCCAATAACGAGGACAACTCAGGTAAAGGGAAAGGACATTTAGTCAAACCTCCGTATTCATATATTGCCCTGATCACCATGGCGATCTTGCAGTCCCCAGACAAAAAGCTGACCCTCTCTGGAATCTGCGAGTTCATAAAAAACCGTTTTCCCTACTATCGGGAGAAATATCCCATGTGGCAGAACTCAATTCGGCATAACTTAAGCTTAAATGACTGCTTTGTTAAGATTCCTAGGGAGCCGGGTAATCCCGGGAAAGGAAATTTCTGGACGCTCGACCCACTGAGCGAGGATATGTTCGACAATGGCAGCTTTCTAAGAAGACGTAAACGATACAAGCGACAGCAAGCATATTCCTTAAAAGATCCATCATCAGCCTTCATGGCTGCTACGTTAGATCCTTATCGCCATGGACTCATCGCTGGTCACCCTCATCTCACTTTAGGATACCCCTATATGCCTCATTTGCCTCCGCCAGTACCACTCCTTACCCCCCAAGACTTTGCCAGGCTGACACTTCATCCTATTAACATTGGGGCTGTGCACAGTCCTATGACAGGACCCGTTTGTCCTGGGCCACCAGGTATGTTTGACTCTCCTGCTGACGTGACTTCAACTTCTCCACAGTGTACTGCAAAGTCGGCAGCTCCAAAACCCAGCTTCTCCATTGACCGGATAATTGGTGATGCTAAGGCAATTCCTGATGTGAAACCTGAGATACTGGCATTGCGACCAAACGCGGTCCCGATTCTGGCGCGGACTGCTCCTACGGACACGGCTTTCAGCTGCCCTGGCACAGCATACAACGCCATAGAAAAGTACCGGCAATATCTCCAGACGCTTACCGCTGGCACGGTGGATGGTAATGGGGCCACATGGTCTCGATGACCCCCAGTGCATGCACATACATACAATCCAGCGTAGTGATATCATGAATAGTGAAAGTACGAATTAGAATATATATCCCATATTAAAGAAATGGGTGATGCTGTAAAATTTGATATACATGTACTGTCATTTAAATCTTATTTATTATAAAACTTGCAATCATAAGTAATCATAAAAGCTTAGAGCTTAAAAATGTTCCAAGTTATATTCATCGTTCATTGCAGTGTAAAATGATTCTTCCTATGTACGTTTGTTAGAGTACATTCAAAGCATAATTACTCAGTATATTAATAAGTCGACCTCATATAACAGTTATTGACCTTATGACTGTGTTAACTACGCAAACAGATTACACTGTAATAAGGTCGATTTAAAATTAGGAAAATGTTGAAACACACCAAGCATTTTATACTGTGCTATAAGTGATATTCATGTATATAGTTGACTCATCTGTAGTAAGATGGTAGAAAATTTTATAGCAACACCCATGCATTTGTTTTTAAAGTAAAGAGATACTGTATATATAATTTTCTTAATCTGAAATCTTATCTATATTTCTGTTGATCTTCCTTTTTCATTTTGTGAATTTTCACATGAACATTCTAAAATTAATTACATTAACACAATTATGCTTCTATATTTTGTTAGCATTATATCATCTAAAAAAAATTCTGAATATTGTGGAAAATTTTTAATACATCATTTGGTATCAGTAATAATTTAGTGTGATATTATTTGTAAATATTTGCCATTTGGATTTTCTCCAGATGACAACAAAATTTTAAAGATTTTTCAGTTTTCATTATTGAAACAAAATTTAGTTTTTGGAAGAATTTTTAATTTTTATTTGGTGTAGGCAAGAATATTAATTTTTTTGATATGGCTGAAATATACTAAGATTCAAAGGTGTTGAAGGAAGCTATTATATTATAAGGATTAAAATTAAGTTTAGAGACAAGTTTATAAATATCAATTGTTAATTTTGAAAACAGCTATGTGTATACAAGTATTATTTTAAGTTAATTTAGCATGTAAAATTTAATAGCATTGGAAATTTAAAATTTGGTTCCACAATATGATGTTTATAAAAGTGGAGTTACTCTGAAATATTTAAATATTTTGCGTATTTGTGATTAATAAGTATGATCCAAGGGAGATTATATACGTTTATACTGTGATTTTCATGTAATGGTAAGACTCAAAACTTTTTATTTTTAATTCATTACATAAGAAATTATTTTGAGTCATATTACGAACTGCTGATTATAATTTCCTATTTTAAATGGTTATCTAATTTCTGCAACTGTAGAGTTATTTTTTTCTTTCCAACTTAGTATAAGGCAATATAGTTTCTTTAATTTGGATTGAAGAAATTTATTTTGCTGGACATTTATTGATATCTCTTTGTCCTTTATAATTTTTTAATTTTAAATATTAATGTATTGTCATGCAAAGAGCATTTATTACTTGCTAGTTTACAACTGCATTAAATATAGTAGAGACATTCCATCAATAGTGTAAATCATAAACTATCAATTTCCAATACTATTTATTTAACAGTAACAGATTTTACCAGACGGCTATTTAAATTCTGTAAAATTTAAATGCCGGTGATTAAAAATGTAAATTAAAGACTTAAAAACTTATTCTCATGTTCAAAATAATTAGCCATGATAAATCAGCAGCCTGACTTCAAAAAGCTTAACTTCATCTTAACACTACGAATTAAAAGAAAAACATAGTAAAATATTTGATCCTAGTGTTTTAAAATGTGACCCCGGAAAACCACAAGCCAAAGACACTAAAGCATGTCAAAAAAAGCAATTAATAACCTTCTCTTTCTTTTAATATTTGACTGAGCTCTGAAATCAAACATTTACTTTTGGAGAGGAAGTGTTTATTCCGCTAGCCGAGTCGTTCCCACAGCGCACGTTCATTTCACACGCTTCGTGATATTTCCCCCTCCTATCGTCTGCTGCTAGCGAGACCTCGGCACCTCGAGAATCAAATGTGCCGCAGGTTGCGAAGCACACGCCGTCGTTTCGCGGGCAATCTCCTTTGATCCTTCCGGCGCTACACGTGGGAGGACTGGAAGGTAAGGTTTCCTCTGTTATTTCGGTCGATGGCTAAAATACTGTGATTGTAATTGGTTTATTAAGCTATTTATTTTTGCAACATTTGCGCTTGAATTCGCGCAAAAACACGACTGTTAACATTTATATTTGTGTAGGGCATGACCAAGCATAATTTATTATTTAATATGTGATCTTGTTTAAGCTTAAAAAGTTTATTTAAAAGTATAATCCAGTCAAGCTAATGTGATCTTGAGCTAAGCCAATAATTTTGAATCGCTTCTTAACTAGTAATTTAATTAGAATAACACAATTTTAACTGCCAGCAACTTATTAAATTAGATATTCTGTATTATTGACATTTGTATTCATGAATCATATAATGATTAAAAATTTCAGTTAGGTATTGTTATATTAAAATTAACAAGGAAACTGTCAGTATCCTGATTATTGTTTATAGTTGTAGTAATGATACTTTATTAATGCTCAATTTATCATACATCTGTGTTTAAAAGTTTCATAATGTACTAGGCCTCTTGAATAGGAACTAAGAATTTATCCTCAAGTAATTACCTTTTGCATAATATTTCTGATTTCAACTAAATTGTCTTTGAATCTGTTATTAGGTATGAAATTTATAGATATTAAATCATCAAGCATAAACAATTTTATAATGTAGTTAAAGTGAAACTCGTCGTCAAATTTTCTAGTCATAAACAAAGCCGATTTTTTTCCCCTGATAATTTTACAATTGCTAGTTTTTCGTGTGAAAAATCACATGGAAAGTAAATCGGCCCAGGTCTATGCAAGCGTGACTTCTGAAGAAAATAATTTTAATCAATTCTTAGTGTAAACAGTGATTAATTTACTTGACCAAAGTATCATGCAATTTGCATGTTACCGTTTCATCGCTTAATTCTTATGGAGAGTATATGACTAATTACTTTAATATATGCTGGTATATTCTTTTTCCCTTTAACTTAAGGCCATGGATCTGTGGAAAAGCTAAGTAGTTACAGTCATTTTTGATGACTTATCATCGAAATGTCTTTTTCTTTATTAAATATCATCGCGAGAAAGGCTCTGGCCTATATGTATAGTAATTTTCTCAAATTTAAGTACTTCAAGAGTGTGAAACTTTTAAATAAGTTATAGAAACTTTGCAATTTAAGATATACATGAAGTAAGTAATGAAAATTCAATAGTTTTATTGTATTTATTATCATTTGTTAGCAATATATTGCATTTTGCTTTATTTGGTTGTTCAAAAGTAGATTCATTTAACTATTTCCATGCACAAGTTCTGTTGGCAGAGTATTTTCAATTTTTTTATCTTTCAACTAATAAATTGCGGTAATATATATATATATATATATGTGTGTGTGTGTGTGTGTGTGTGTGTGTATTGCTACATTGACCCCTAACAGCCATTCTCAACTCTAATACTTATAACTATTTTCTATTAACTATATATTGGTTAAATCTTTTGAGCTATTATAAACCCCAACCATTTTAATGTTTTACCATTGACCTTGAAACAAAGTAACAGGATTGTATTGGCAAAATCCCCATTCGCTATGTCAGGATGTAACCTTACTCTCTTAAACAACACTCGTTTTATCACCACAACACATTTTTATTTAAGTTGATAACTACGTTACATTTAAAACACGGCTCTCTCTGGCTCACGTCAACATCCATATCATTTGAATAATCTCTCGGTGTTGCCATTCGAGAGCGCAACAATAAACTCATAATTAAAAGCCGCTCATGGAGTTAAAAATTTCGCGATTACAATTGATTAAAAAAAGTTACTGCATACCTCATTAAAAATTTGTGGAATTTTTCAGGTTTTCATACCTTATAAACGTTTTGCAGCTTTCTAGAAGATGTCGATCTAAATGTTGCGATTTTCGAGGGCACATAATGAATAAAAAACATAGGGAACGACTTAATAAATTTAACGACGGTAATAAATTTAAATTTTCTCTCTTATTCGATACATATTCTTATATCCTTCATTGCATTCTTATTCATTTTAATCATATAGGGGTGAAAATTCTGTCATAAAATTGATATTAAATTTGTAAAATAATTCGTTTGGTGTTAATTTTAAGTAAAGCTAGGCAATTTCATTTAATAATAAACACTGTTAACCTGATATTAATGAAGGCTAAAATGATCTTAGTTTATTAGAAGAAACTTACTCATTATGAGTAGTATAATTATAATTAGTGTAGGACAAAATATCACACATACGCGCGTGCCATCCTACCCCCTATATATATATACACCCCCCAAACACACACATATACATACGAACACACGGTGAAACCCTGATTTTACATTTTTCCCCAGACCAACCAAAAATATTTCATTATACGAGAATGCTAAAAGTCGATAAAGAATGGTAACAAACTATACAGGCAGCAATAAAATAAAATATATTTTATTTCTTATACAGTTTTACGACCAATTTACTGGTCATAAAATGGAAATCACTGTAGGTTGAAAAATCGTTAAAAAGATAAGGGCTGAAAATCAGTGCAAGCACAAATTTAATGGGCATTTAATAGTAAAAAATTACAAATCAATTATTTATTTTGGAAAAATATTGTAATTGTTGCTAGCTTATGATTTGTTTGTTTCCATTTCTAGAGAATTCTTAATTACTGACATTAGGATTTGCAAAAGCGATTCTCGGGAATAGTGGCACAGAAAATATTTTTAATGATTTCAGTGTATTTAATGTTGCGACGCAAAAAAACTTAGGCGCTTCAATTTTCGTATTGATGTTGCCAGCGTCGCTCAGTGAAAATTCTGTCAAACCACACAGGTTATTTGTACATTGTGGCGATTTCTGATACTTCGTATTTCTTTAAATTAAATCGAGTAGCAATTTATAAAGTTTTTACTCTCAAAATTGATTTTTTTTTTGGGGGGGGGGGGGGGAAACTTTATACTACCAGTATTTTTTAACTTTTCGATTAAAATATTTTCCTGTAAGCCTTTCAGTGGGATTTTCGATGTGTTTCTCTTTGAATTAATTTACAGCGAGACGAATTATTTTTCAGAGGATATGTGTTGCCTTGAACCTTTTGACTTGGAACTCAAGGCTTATACTTTAGGGTAATTTGCATTAACAATTATGTCTATGCCCCCTTAAAATAAAACCTACACATAAACAACTCGGCACCCCTTCGTTAAGAGACTTTTTTCTTGCGGTTTTCAAGGAAACTTTAACTGCATAAGAGTTGGGGAAGAGGAATTTAACACATTTAAAGTATATGTATGGGAAAGAAACGGAGAAATTGAACTTATCTGCTCAAAACATTTTGCTCGGCACCTCAGAATAAAAATATTCGACGACGGAAATCGCGGCGTTAAATAAACGTATTGAGTGTAAAGAATAGCAGTATAGGTATTGAATATTAAACAGGACTAAAGTAAAGTAACACGCAGAGCTGAAAACTTAAGATTCAGGGAATCATAAGATGAGGGTTTCACTTTATATGAAATGAAAACCACCGAAACGGAGATGGAAAGCAAAATTTATTGTACGATAAACAAGATAAACTTTAGGTTTCAGTTCGATCACGTACAACAAGTTGTTGACTAAATGCAGATAAATTATTAGACATAATTCTGTCGATGAAATAGGGAGAAAAATAATTATTTCATTTTCCCATGTATCTTTAACAATAATTACTACATGAGTAAATGAGACAGAAGCATGTGTCTACTTGAAGAGATGTTACGAGTAACAATGTATAAACACTGTGGGGTATATTACTTTTGATACCTCTTCAGAAACACTGTGTTTTGCATTATTTAATCCCGTAGTGGCTGCTGATGACGATATTTGTGCAAAGGAAACATTTAATTTTCTCTTTTCCTCAACTGCATTAGGCCTTATGGCTAATAATACATTCGTATATATATATATATATATATATATATATATATATATATATATATATATATATATATATATATATATATATGTATGTATATATGAGCTCGTAGTTCCTAACACGAAATAGAGCAGGGGAATTTTAGGCAAATAGCGAAATATTAAACAGATTACTTAAAAGTATTCATTTTTTAAAGTTTCATAAAAGTTTCATTTTTTAATAAGATGTCATTATCTAAAATTAAAAGATGCACCATGTTGCAGTTTACAATTTTCTTTTGCTTTTGCTGCAGTGTTGAGAGAGTCCCCAGAGTGCTGCCTATAACGTGGGAAATTTGATGGTTCTAAGAGACAGTAGCTGACTGCGTATAATAGAGCGAGGAAATTTTGCTTCATTGTTTTATAATCTCCTTTAATTTCATTACTGAAATACGATTTCTGTTAGATATTCCAATTCCAAGATTACATTTATACAACCATTAGTTTGACGAATATTGTTTTAAGTACACTTTTCGTATATTAGTATTAGGTGATTTCAGATTGTGTTTTAACCCATCATTTTACGGAGAATCATGCATAAGTATACTTTTAATGATGCGTGTAGTTTGAGGGTACATTTTGCGTCTTCCTAAAACACAACCGACAAATAAAGCAAAATGCTGTTTATTCTGGTGGTCTGTTTTTTCTTTTTTTTAAATTTGTAAGAGTATTTCAAATTCACTCATTTATTTCCCTTGCTGAAAAAAAAACAACTTTAATTAAAATCTTCAGCTTTCAGTTTTTCTCGGTGAACCGATATATATAATTTGATGAATTTAAATTCTTGAATTTTGTTTGTCTTTACATTTAATGTGTTAAAGGTATTGATATCAATTTGGACTTTCGTATGAGTATTATGTGTTTCTTTCTCAGGTCAAAATTTGACATAAAAGGGATAACATTCCTTTTCAATGTGTGTTAAATACTTTATAACTTAAGAAGTTTATTAATGATCACTAGACATAGGAAGAAAAATAAATCTTCAGGGACAACAGTGTAGTTTTAGGATTTTTTAATTTCCTCTATAAACCAATTTCATAACAACAGAGATGTAATACAGCATATTTAAATTGAATATTAAAATAGTATCGCTGCATTTTTGATTATTAAGATTTGGAGTTAAGAGAAATATAATAGTTTTACCTAAATTGGCTCTTTTCCTGGAAATTTTCTTAGTATATTAAAAACTTATATAAATTGTCAAACAAGGGTTAAAAAGATTGCTTACTAATCAATGTGTTATATACGTGTTAAATTGATTAAATAATATTTGCAAATAAAAACTTATTAAGTGTATTTTAGATGCCTTTCAGATCTTTGATTTTTTAGACAATTTTTAGCTGTTGCGAAAACTTGTTTAAAAATTCAAATAAAAATCTACGAAATTTTGTCAAAAGACAGATATTTAAAAGGTAATTCGTGTAGGTAATAAAAAACATTATTATTACAAAGCAATAGCTCATAACGAATATTATCTTTTTTCTTCTTAAGTTAAACTTTTTGCTCCTTACTGTACTTTTCAAAATTGAAGTTTATTAAAAGAACTCTTTATATATATACACACAAATGCAACTTTAGCATTATCTTGTACATATACCAGCAACAATTGTATATAGAGAAATAATGTGTTTGAAATACTCAGTTCAGTGCAGATTTTTGTCTGCATTTTGTATATCGTCTGATTATTGACCTTATTATAAGCAATAATATATGGCTAATTTATGAATTTATATATTGATTTATGATTTAGATATCGTCTTTATATGAAAGACGGTATAGTTTCCTAAATGCTATATGACGACTTACATGGAACTTCTTCCGATAGAATGTTTGGACAATACTTGTAGGACCAAAGGTTTGTCTTGACATGAATTGTATATTAATTATCGTAAAATTATGTGACTTTTGTTTCATGGACATATTTCTAATGAAAATAGTTCTAAAATTTAGACTTTAGATTTTTCTTGTATATGTTAGATTATGACTTAAATAAATGTGAATTTCAAATTTTAAACTTAGTCTTTTTATTGATTCTTGATGGTTACTTCGTGTGAAAGGTAAGTGATTTTTCGATTTTTCATTACTACTAGGGGGAAAACTTGGGAAATAAATGAAACTTTTTTTATCGTTCATTATAAAGTTTTTGAATACCTGTTTTAAATTCATAATCTTAATGTCTCGACAGAGGGAAAATTAACGATTTTATAAGGTTTTTGTGTAGTTTAACTGTAAAATATCTCTATTTAAACAAAAATCTAAATGAAAATTTTATTGCAATTTAGGCTTTACAAATATGGTACTGTCATTGAAGTTCCTGTATGGTATGTCATAAATTCAGTGCATGGAAAGAAGCTGTTTTACTTATGGAAGGTCAGTATTAAAATCTAGACTGATATGACATATAACCATTAAAAAGATATCTGAATTAGCAACAGAAAGTCATCACTGAATAAATGGAAAGAGAGAAAGAAATTAAGAGAGTTTGTAACACATATATCTTTTTTGTCGAGTGAGGAGTATTCGTATTCCTAAACAACTTACTTTGAATCATATTATTTAGGTCTAGTTTAAGTATTTGGAAATATAATAATAAGTGTATAATATACTTTCACCTAAAAACGTGAGGATGCCATTGCAAGGTAAGTTTTATATATTCACTTTTCAATAAACTTGTAAATGTTTTAAGGGTTGAAGGAAGGTTTTTAAAATCAAAACTGGCATGACGATTATTTCCAATAAAAAACAGAATTTTTTAAATGTTATGCCCCAGAACGCACATGGATAGGGGATAATTATAGTAATATAGTTTGTTCATCTGTACTACATTCACGATTAATTGTCTCTGTAAATTAAAATATTCTGTGCTTTTCAACATGAGAACACAATAATTATCGTAAAAATTAAAAGAGTTAGCTAACCCCCCACCCCCAGGGTATTTCTGCTAAGTTTACTTCTGATTAAGCCGATAGCCGGACTAATTCGATATTTGATTAATTTCTTATGGTGATTAATATTTTGTATTCTAACATTAATTGTAAGAGATTCAAAATTTGAAAAGACCACAAGGAAAACTTACCGATTAGTATAATCTTTTTTTTTTTAGTAAAAGAAAAATTGAACAGTTTTATTTAAATTTTAAAGAGTTATCATTGGGTTTTGTTAGCGTCAGAGAAACAAATTGGAGTGTTTGTAACGCATATATCTTTATAGACGTACGAGCAGTATTCATATTCATAAGCAACTTATTTTGAATCATATTATTTAGATCTAATTTAAGTGTTTGGAAATATAATAGTAAGTGTATAATATTATTTTGCCTAAAAACGGGAGGTTGTCATTGCAGGAAAATTGACAGCTATCAATTTAAACTTTGAAGGAATGAAATCAGGGTAACTTTAATTTTAAATAAGTTCTACAATGATATTGCTTAGCATATTTTAATATCTTAATTTTTTTTAAGGAAGGTAAATTACAACCGTAAATTTATGGCTGTTCATTTTTACGACACTAATCTTCATGTACCCAAAAAATATTTATGCACATAATAAATAATAAAAATAATATAATTTAAGAAAATAGCTAATTTTTTTTCCAATGTGGCAGGCACTTGTCTCTGGCTGCAATTACATAGCTAAATTGTAGATATAAGTATAGATATGATGTTCACTCAAGAACGGAGAATTTATTTGTTTTAAAGTTAAAAGTTTTGTCGTATATGTTCTGTTCGAATTTTAACTTACGTTTTGGATCTACATGTTATGAATCTCCCTTATGAAGTGTCCAAATAAACTATCACAGGCTAGGAATTACTGCATCGAAAAAAAAAAGCCAGGTAAAATCGGGCCAAAACACGTCGGGGGTGCTAGTAGCTAAGTTGCCAATTCAGTTCCATAACCTTAAGGGCACTCAGTACATTAATTTTTAGCATTTGGGCTTTTCAACACAGCATTATAATTTTTATAGTTAAAGCCGCTGTACTTTGATTAGCAGCAGTTATGCTGTTTTGCAGATAATTTTGCGCTATTTTAATTTTGTTTGCATTTGCTAAAAGGCAATTTCTTTGTATGAAGGATTATTTTTATATTTTCGAGCTTGTACTGTTCTAACAGTGTTCTCCAGGACTAATTTAAAGTTTAGATGATATTAATTTTCTTTAATTGAAACAACGCATAAATAACTATCAGATAAAAACTTAAATATATTTGTAGGGTCAATTGTTAACAAAGCTTTAACTTATTATGAGAAATACACAGATAAAATAGTTTTAATTATTCAATTTTCGATTAATCTGAACAAAACCTTTGTTAACCTTTCAATATCATTTTCAGTAGCATGCAGCTTCTTAAAACACATTAAATATTTATGGATGGTTACTAGTTTTAAATTAATGAATAGTTTGTTCATCATCAGGCTGGGGAGCATTAGGTGAATTTCTCTATGGATAATTCACCAATGTGATGATCATCAGTGTTCTATTTTTCCTATAACTAACAATTTTCAGCATTCTTAAATGCAAATAATTTTTTATGTAAAAATATATTTCTATTCTAGAATTTACTCTGTTTTCTTTTTAAGACCTAAATTAGAAAAAAAATATTCATACCCTGCGATAAGATAGTTTTATATAAATATGATTCATTATAAATAAGTTTAAAATATAGTAATTAATCTCATTCATTTGGTTGCAGTATACAAAAAAAAATCTTTAGTTGAAAAGGTTTCAGAATATTTTAATAATTTGTTACTTTTGTTGTTGATTCATTACAATTTCAAAAATTTATTCGATCCATTGGTAACACCATACAATTTTTTTTTAAAGAAAAGACATATTATAAATTTTCGAAGAATATAGATGATATTCTTGAATAAATTTTGTCATACCACAAAATATTTATCGGTTATAAATTAAAACTTATATTTCTCATCAGTAATTGTCATAAACTAGAAGAAAAGTAATAAGGACTAATCGAACCATTTCATTCCTAAAAAGAATTGGTGAAATGGAGCTAAATCTTTAAAATATTGAAAAGTGTATACGCGATACATTTCACTAAGAGTTCTCGGAAGATGGCATTCCTCTTTCATGAAAGACACTTTTGCGGCCTGTTGTGACATATTCAAACCCATCTCACCACCGGATAGTTTAGATGGTAATAAAAATTAGTTCTCGGTTATTTACCTAGTTATTCTCTTGATATTTCAAACACACTATAAGCAATCTGAGCCTGTATTGTTTATTCGGAAGCTACTTTCTTTTACCTATGATTTTTACTTTTAAAAATTTTGGAAATCTCTGATTCCTGCGAAATTTTACAGCAATTTTCGATTGGACTAACAAGTTGAGTTATAAAGATTTTAAAGTCTGAAAAATCCACATGCTTCACATTTTATCTGTTACATACGCACTTCTTTACTTTACTTGAATACATATCAAATAACATTCCTTTACTACAAAACACATTTTAAAGCATTCGCTATCAATAGAGTTGTAATAATAATGCATCAAATAGACTCGATACAATCATGAAAACATGATGGCCTTTCGACTATGCGAAATCTTGTAATGTTTATCTGTAGCAAACATAAGGTTAAAATTGCGTAAAGCAGGAAAATCATTTCTCACGTAATTTCTTTAAAAATTTAAATTGATTTAAAATTTAGCAAACTTGTACCACACGGAAATAATTGTCATTGCATGTTTACCTACACTGTTCTTCTTTATCCTTTTCTCGGCAGGAAAACGTTTGATAAAGCTCGCTGAGAATCCCTGCTTATCATTCAACTCTATAGGGAGTGTTCTTTGTATGAGCTTTTCCATTCAAGCGTTTAAGTTATCCCTTTTCATGATCAGTAGCCCGATTTCATTGCTCATTAGGTGTATATTTGCGTATCATACTTGAACAGGGAAGAGTTTTAAGTTAACGCTCCCCTTACCCCACTTCATAAACTCCC
Organism: Dolomedes plantarius; assembly: GCA_907164885.2. NCBI lineage: Eukaryota > Metazoa > Arthropoda > Arachnida > Araneae > Dolomedidae > Dolomedes > Dolomedes plantarius. The sequence goes on along the minus strand of OU015501.1, from coordinate 80,424,408 downwards.
CTGTTGAATCGATAAAAAAGGGAGGGTGAGTGGTTTATCACCCCTCAGTAATCTCTTGTAGGCACAGATTATCAAGTGATATTAACAAAGCTTTTTCACTTTTCTTTGCGCTGTAATACGAAGGGCAATAAATAATGGTTTCCAGTTAGATGTGCTATGTTTAAAGATTCGGCCACTCTTTCAGCAATAATGAATATTTGCTGAAATAGACGATATAAAATTATGCTTCTCCTTCTGTAATGTTATACGAAGGGCAATAAACAATAATTCGTAATTCAATGTGCCACATTTTCATATCTATCATCCTGTTAGTAGTAATGAATAATTCTTGAAGTAGATGGGTTTTAAAACTATCCTATTTCACCTCCAAATTTACTGACATATTATACATATATATATCTTATCGCTCTCTTTTTTGAATGTGAAGTTAGTGGAAATGTTTTCATCATAAGTAAGTATTTTATGTCTTTTATTTAATTCTTAACTCCTAGTTATTAACTGCATGCATAATGGACATATTTTTAAGGGAAATTAATTGACATTTTGCCACGTAATTTTCTCTCCAAAGGTAATAATGCTTTCAGAGTAATTATATATATATATCATGCGGTTTTTTCTCAAGTTTTCTATTCACAATATTAACTTCTTAAATTTGAATAAAGGCACATTTAATAATCTGCATAGAGTAATTGAAAAGCTATTATGTTGTAGAATCAAGTAAGAAAGGTAGCAATTAACTGATGTGAGTATAAAATTTGATTATACAGGATTAAGAAACAAACTCTCGGTAATCAGTGCATTATTCTATTGATTGTTGTAAAAATTTATCTTTTAGTGCGGTTTTTAACAAAATTTTTTTATAATACCTATGGTTCATTTCAGATATTAAAAGAGCACAATTAAATTCATATTCAAATTAACAAATGTAACAGAACCATGTGAACACCTTTATCAGATATTCTTACTTTGAAAAAATTTTTAAATTAAGCATTTTAATCTTTATTTAATAAAAAATCTTTACGTTAAAAAATCAGTGGGCCTTTCATAAATTTCTCAAATAGATCCAAATCCATGGAAAGAGGGGAATGAATTTATGTGAGCTAAATGAGTAAAAATTGGTAACCAATAATTCTTTACGTCCAATTCCGAATAGCATGTAAAAAAACAAAAAACAAAGTTACAGACTACAATTAACTAATTAAGTCTTAGGATTGATAGTCAAAAGATACCCAATAAAGGAATAGCGGAAATCAATTTTTAAATTTACTTTATAAAAATATTAATAAGTATACGAATTACGTTTATACCACGTGAACTGAATCGCAAATTAATGTTTGGTGAATTATTTTTTGTGATTTTATCTGCAAATGCTTAGTGCAAATATATACACAGGCAGCCTTGGAGTTAGGTTTTGTTCTTGGGCGCCTATCCGCCCATGCGCTCCTCAGCAAGGGAAAGCTAATAAGTAAACTGGAGGTTAAGAAATTCCCCAAATGCCAAAATACCTTTAAAGTTTATCTAAATTTTTCCAGGTGACTGGGTGAAGCCAATTTTAATAGTAGTACCTGTAAAAATTAATAAAAATCCCGCATTTCAAATGATTCCACTTTTCCCCCAGCGCACTCACCGGCTAAGCCTTGCTGTGAAGTCCATAATAAGAGCAAAATCTAGGTCCAATGTTGTCTAGTACGCTTAAGGTTTATAAACTTGCAGCTGGCTCCGCCCGGAGCCAGCTGCTCTATGCTTTTTATCAAACACTCCCTAGTTTGCAATTGGACTAAACGACACCATGAAACTACCTTATAACTTTTTGTAAAAATAAAAAATTTTTCACTACACATACCTGGAAATATCTATTTATTATTAAAATTAATTTTAAGCTTTCAAAGAACTTTGAAAGGTATCCAGACAATTTTTTGATCATTGAATAATACTTTCTTGCCAGTATAAAGAACAATTAGTAAACGACGAACCAAATGGGTAGATGATTATTTTAAAAATTTAAAACCGATGTTTCCACTTATTTATAACTGTATCTCATTCTAAATTGACCCATTTAAAATTGTTAAAAAATATTCCAAAATCGAGACTTTTTTAGTAATAGTAACAGTCACTGAAAGTGCAGAAAATAAATTGATTTCATTCCAGGCAACAACGAAATATAAGATATTCTTAAACCATATAAGACGAAATAATTCTGCAGTCGCATAAAATACGGTATGCCAGTGCTGAAATTGTAATTATTTTAACGCTGCACCAAACACTAGGTATACTAATAATTACTAGGTTTTTTTTTCCTAAATTTTAAGATGGCTAGAGCATTTTTGAAGTTATCAATGGCGTTTAGTTTTCCATCTTCCTATGATAATATTGTATAACAATGAAGAAATTAACTTTGCTTTTAATTTATCTCGTTAAGTAATTTTCTTAGCTAATAAGTTCAACAATGATCTGAATTTATGATTAAATGTTTCATTTTATTTAATATCATCATAACTCTAATTTTATACTATTATTTTGACTATGTTGTTTAGCTTTAGAAACAATCTTAGGTTTTTTTGTAAAACTTCTTTAAGAAAAAGTGATAGCATTTTTGTAAAATTTAAATGTAAATTTGTACAGTATTTCTTCTCTACTAATACCGTATTCATCGTTCAATCCAAAGGTTGTGACTCTATCTACAAAAAACTTCTTATCCTGCATTAATACTCATACTAACGCCGCTTATATAAATAAAAATAACTATATGTTTCTACTCTTCACTTTGAATGCGGTATGATAATGCAATAACTAAGTATAACTATGTGTTTGTTTTGTCATAAAATAAAGCTGTGAATTATGTAATTTTCTTATAGAGTTATATTGTAAAATTTTTGTATTATATACATATAAATATATATAAATTGTACTTATATATGTGTTGTATAGAAATATTGTAGAATTTTTAAATCTGAAAAAATATTGTAATAGATAATTCTGTTTTAAAAACATTTTTAGAGTTTTTAGAATAATTCGAGTATTTATTTAATTTTGCATTTCACTGGAATGTTACATGTTTTCTTCAGTTGGTTTTGAGGATAAGATTAAGCGATAATGTTGGACAATTTTTTTATACCTGTACTTATAAAAACTCCATTACAAAGGTCTTAATATAAATTTTTCGTGGGAAGAGAAGGGAGATTCAAACATATTTTCATCTAATGGTTATCAGTTTAAGCAGTGGTCTCGAAAGTTTTTCAAATGTGTAGTTAAACTTTCTTAGTCATATGCTTTTCCCCATACAGCTTTGTACTTATTCAGATAGAATTTACTAAAGATTCCAGAACATTAAAATTCAGACATTTCCAAAACAACACCAGCTGCTGCCTCCTATTCAATTAAATTACGTAAAATAGTTCATTTAGGTGACAAAAAGAATTTACTGAAGATTCCAGAACATTAAAATTCAGGCATTTCCAAAACAACACCAGTTTCTGCCTCCTATTCAATTAAATTACGTAAAATAGTTCATTTAGGAGACAAAAAAAAATCAGCGCTCAGTACGCAGCCAAAACTACCCACAAGAGGTCATTGAAACGTCCTTCTTGGGAAATTTTTTTTCATGACAACAATTTTGGAACCACTTAGTTCACAACAGTAGTATTGGGTGGTGGTAGATATATACACGTCTTTAATCGTTTACGATAAATTAAAGCATAAAATCAATGAAAACATTGAATATTATAAACTAATACATTTTTCATTCATCTATAAAACAATTTGATTGGCTCGGAGATTGAAACCGTGACCTTCTGATAATATCCAAACAGAAGTACTTTACAACTATATCAATCCATACTATATTCTTCACTTACGAACCTCATAATCTGATTACTTTATAATTCTTATGATAAATCACCCAAAGCATGAACCATAGAGGAAAAACAAAATAAAACTGTCAACATTTTTGCCCCACGATCATATTTTCAGGGAATTTTCAATACAGGACTCATTCAAGGGTAGTTAATCGAAGTCACCTTGGGTTGAGCATGTTAAAATTTTACTAGATTTCGGTAATTTTTTCTCTCTCGGCAGCTGCTCTATGATACTCGAAACATAATTAGTTTATAAGCTTTAGCATGGAGTTTACTTAATTCATGTAGAAAATCGATGAAATCAACAGACTTGATAAAGAGCAGAAAATACTGTTGTACCTCAGAAAATGATCCCAGTGATGATTGACTATACATGAGTTGTTGTTGTTGGGACCATCTGTGCGGATCGATGACCGAACAAGGGATTTCAATTCTTGTGTGGAGGACTATTGGACGCTGTGACGAATTCTTCTTTTTAAATTGCTTTTTTCTCGTATTTTTCTGATTTATTTTAGTCTAGCGACTTTGGATGCGTTGTCGTTTATTTGTCTTCAGGTTCATAACAAATCTTTGTTACAGGTCGGACGCCACTGTAACGATTGTCTGCAAGGACCGAGAACAAAGCCTAGTTTACGTAACCTTGAAGCTAATGTTTTCCGAACAATTTATTCCCATCTCTTAGCGATGTGGAGAATTCTCATTTTTGAATACATTTACCTTACAGAATAGTGGAATTATGTACAAATGTACAAAATAAACTATTGAGGATAATAAAATTAGACTAGTATGGATCAGTAATATAATATAATGTGTAAAACACATATCAAACTATTTTTTGTGAAACGAAAGACAATTTAGCACACTTCTAAACCCTTTTTCAGTAAAATGAGACGAAAACAAATGAAGTTATCCCATTTTCTGACCAATTTGTGGTAATATTTAATGAATGAAAGAAATCGCACAGATGCTTTTGGACTAGAGGAATCTCATGATTGAGCACCATTCCCAACTTTTTTTTAAAGTTGTGGTGAGAAATTGTACTTTACCGTTGATGCTAGTGGCTCAAATGAATGCTTTTCTAAGAGTTGTATGTTTCTGTAGAGGAATTTTGATGGGGGGGGGGGGGGACTAGAATTCCCTAATTTTCTATCCATTTATTTTAGTTCCCGAGAGGTTGGGGGGGGGGGGGTAGTTGATGCAAAACTCCACCATACCTCTTGATAAATAAGCTTATCTGTGATTTTGTCGTAAATATTAAATTTCAAAGATTCTTATTTAATAGCATAAAACAAAATTTAAATTGTTAAAACAGACTTTTATACCAATCTTTAGTTTGTTAGTATATCCTAAATAGGTTGTCGCAACAAAATAATCAAACTGAAATAAAATCAATTAACAGCGTCAACAATTTTCAGGCCGAAAAGGGTCTAGGTGCTACACTCTACCATGATTGCCAAGGGTTGCTACTATAACCCTCGGCAACTACTTATTACTATAAGGTACATCAAAATGTCCCAATTTTTTTTTGTGTCAACCTTCATGCATGCTTCTTTTTCTCAGAGTTAATGATTAAAGCGGGATTGTGGTGTTATGAGTTTACGGAATCAAGTTCCACTGTTTCTATGGGTGTTAGTAAGTACACTGTTCGGAAACATCTCTAATCTACAGATCCCATGGGCTCTAGTGACGTAAAAGATGATCATTGCGCTTTAAATCCAAATAACCAAACCTATTCCGGGATTATTATAATTAATAACTACTTACTGATCTTTCTTCCAAGGTTATTTTGAAGAGGTCAAAAATTTCTACCCCGCTGTTAGGTAACTGTGAGAATATAAGAAAAATTTTTCATGTTATAATTCCTTCGGAATTGTAATTTTCTTTTACTATAAATATTAAGTTTCAATAAAGGCAGGAAATTCCGAGTCAATTCAAGGAATCGAGCGAATTGACCTGAACACCTCTTGGCTAAATTATATGAAAACCAAAATTTGGATAAGCTGAAACATAGTTTAAATATTCGTATAACACTTTTATGAGAGCAGTAGAAAGCACTGAATTGCGTATAATCAAAATTAACATGGTAATAAGGATTTGTAACACTTAACAGTACTTAAAAAATTTAATTTATAAATACGTGCCTAGCTTTGAAAACCTTGAACGCATACTTTTGTATATTACTTATGTGTCGGAGTACCATAAAATTAAAATTCACATAGAAGTACCTAAGTGTCATACTCATTAATATCCTATAATAAAATTATTTTTGACAAACCTTTCTGAAACATTGCGTTAATTTGTATATTAATTAATGAATTCAGTTTGCTCGTCAAACATTGAAAGAGACGTATAGCATCTCTTTAGGGAGAAAGAAAATGGGAGGCAGTGAAGGAAGAGAGAGATACCATTAGGGCTATTTGCTGTGAACATGATAGGATAAATACCTAGCTACCACCATATATGTTTTTTAAAAGTAATTCTAGACAAGCCAGAGAAATGCTGTAGCCATGCATGTGAAAGATTTGTACGAGTGTAAAAAGTTATCAGCATGTATTCTAAATTTCTCATGTTTTCCGCTCTCTTTTTATTTGCGTTATTAACCAGATAACGCTAACACCCAATGTTAGCGTTATCGATTATCCTTAGGTAACTTGATTAACCTTAAGTTTTAATTGATCTCAGTGCAAAATTCTTACCGCTTTAGCATGTTATAAGTGTAAAACCTGAAGCGTAGTTTCTTAACCATTGTTCGAAAATCATTGGTGTCTTACAAACATGTTCTATCTATTAGTTAACGGAATTTACTACAGATATCATAAACTCTTAAGGCGACAATGGACCATGAAAAACTTTTTATTTATTTATTAACCAAATGCTATGAAATTTTGAATTCTTATACAATGTTGTTTAGAGATGGAAATTCTAAATTTAAGAAAAAAAAATCAGAATGTAATTAAGATATTAGTTAAAATCAGTTTGTGAATTACTCTATTTAAAAATGCTCCATGCGCATTAATTTTTGTCTCAGATATCTAATTTTCTCTCTTAAGCTAGCTTTATATAGTTATGATAAAAGTTAGTAGCAATATTTGATTTACGGTCCTATTTATTAAAACTAGAAAAGAAATCGATAACAATAGTTCATTTTATGCAAAATTTTATCAAAAAAAATTATTTTATTGTAAAAATTTTAAGGTGTTTTAAAATAGTATAATGAATTTATTACTAAGTTTTATTCAAATATATATAAAAAATCATTTTATGAAATTTTATGAAAATTCAAGAAAATATATGACGCATGGAACATTTTGAACTTACCGAAACGAAATGAAAACTTGTTTTGAGAAAATGGCATTTAAAGTTTTAATTCGACTAACATTTCCATTGTTTAAGTTTGAAAAAAATGCTTATAATTCGATTAATAACGATCGGATCAACATACTTTTTTTTAAATTTAAAGCTGATGAGTTGCAGAATCATTTTCGGAAAGAAAAAAGTCGTTTTGGAGACACATTTTTGTCAATCTGAAGGTCCATTGTCACCTTAATGTTATCTTAATCAGCGGTTAAAATTGCTTAACATTTAAAAAAATTTAGTTCACATCCCCCTCCTCTTTTTGGTTTGTTTACTACAGTAGTAAATCTCTCTCATCTAAATTTGAAATTTTATGAAATGCACTGGGGAATATAGTTTTTCATATCTTGCTATACTTTTTGAAATTTATTCCCTTTATTTAACATGGCAATTTTATTCCTTTTGAGAGGTCCTTTGAAATATTTGAAATGAGCATCGGAGATGCTATGCTGTTTTGGTCCAATAAAATCCCTTGACTCATCGTATCACAGGATCAATGCGTATATTTCTTGGGACAGGCTTCATTGGCTCTTTAAGATAATTTTCGGAAATGTACTGGTAAATACCGCTGCCTCTAAATTAATAGCTATATATCTGGTTAATTAGTGTCCCCACAGAAATTTAATACCGAGAAGTATAGAGTGCATGAAGATCTTAAATGGATGCCTGTAATAGGTTGTTGAAAATCTCTCCCTTATCAACGATTCAGATAGTGGAAATGTTGAGTATTATATTAAAGAAATGAAAAAAATGTGGAAATAAGTTATGCATTTATTAATATTATGATGTATGATAACGTATGTTATGTTGTGTATGGTTCTTTATTAATCGTAACATTTTCAAGATGCAAGTCTTATTAATTGCTTGCAAAACAACATACTGTGATAGGTGTCATTCTCCAGTTACTGAGAAAGATCGGGCCAATGCATTTATTCCTTTCACCTTTTTTTATGAGAATAGAAAAAATATTTTTTTAAATCTTGTCGTAAAATGATTCGTGCTATAAAATGGATTATGTTTATCATTTACCATTACTTTTGATTAATCAAAATAGCAACTGATGTTGAAAAGATAGGGATTTTGTAAGACATTGGCAACTAGAATGAGAAGTTCAATGGTTAATAATTGAGAATAATTTTGAATAAACTCTATTTTGATACTTCTATGGATCTGATTTTAGAACTTTGAGGCAAAACAAACATCGAAATAAACACATAAGATTATAACATATCAAATTCTAAGGAATGGTTATGGAAAAATTAGAATTCCCCTCATAGCCAGGATGGTTCAGTTATTAGAATGCCAGCCGCAAGATTTAGAGACGAGAGTTTGAATCCCGATTATGCAAACCGTCTTCTCAAAGTCATCACAGCAAATAATCTCCAACTACGAACACATAGGAAGTGATAAAAATTAATAATTTTTATGCTTCTTGATAATACACAAGAGCGCAGCAAAGGATACTTTTGGGACTATTAAAATTGAAAGATTATGTTCGCCCCCATGTTTAAACAATTCCATTGTTAAAATATTCTGAAAATTATTAATGGTTCCTCGTGTTTGTGTGTGTGATGGTATTTTATAGAATAAATATACTATTTAAGTATTATGCATATTAATTTATTTTTTTCTAATTTATTTATTTCTATTTTCTCTAATCTGCTCTAAACATTAATTTATATATATATATATATATATATATATATATATATATATATATATATATATATATATATATATATATATATATATATATGTATATGTGTGTGTGTGTGTGTGTGTGTGTGTGTGTGTGTGTGGAGAGAGAGAGAGAGAGGGGATTAAGTTTTATATTGCTTCAAAGAAATAAGCTAGAAATACTTTTAGAAATAATCTATGCTAATCGTGTTAGGATAGATAAATGATATATACGAGTTCATTTTTATGATTTTTTCGATTCTAAGGATTTTATTATGAACTTATTTATTTTATAAGTTTCAAAGATTACCATACATTTTCTTTATGGTAGAAGGGGCAGCTTTATGCTGTGAAAGAAAATCTGACAGGTCGAGATATCTGCATCTCACTTTATATTTATTTGTATATCATTTCATGCAAATATTTTATGAAAAGAGAGAGAACACGTATTAGCTTGAATTTTAAAATCGAAGTAACATAAAATATGTACGTACATAATATCTCGTACTTTTTTTATCATAAATAACATGTAAGTTATTTAGTGATGCTTTTTGTATATTATATGTAACATACATTTTATGTATATGATTATATTTACCCCAATCTGCTCTTCAAACTTACACATATTCTGAAGAAAGCGTTGGTTGAATTTTTCTCAATGAATACAAATTCTCCCAAAGGAAATGAAAAAGATATTCTTAGTCAACTAGTTTTCATTAAAAGATTCGTGTTAAAATTTTTAACGGGAGACGTCAATTGGAAAAAAAAATGTAGTTTTTATATTAGCCTTTCTTTGATTAAACGCTTAGTTTCTGTAGTATTGGGGTCGGAAATTTTCCTTCCATAGTAAATGGGGTTTTTGCGATCTATTGAATCAATGACAAACAACCATGAAAACCACAAACTGGCTCTTCAAATCACGTTAATGTGCTTGATTTACAGATTGAGAAGACTTTCTGTAAATATGAGAAAATTTCAATATCGGTTTGATTTGTAAGGGTCGATAATGCGAGCCTATATACATGATCAAAGGGATGGATGTCAGAAAAAATTTCCTCTCCGACGAACAACGTTAAAGTTTGCGTTTCGTGAAAACTTTTCATTGCGCTAGTACTTATGTGAGTAACTAACTCTTTAAATAAAGTATTTTCTGAGATAAGGCTGAAATTTTTGCTGTTGGGCAAAATTTTAACCAGGAGATACATACAAGATTTATTATTCTTATTGATTGTGTTTTCATTATTGAAGGTGTTGTGATATGAAAGTTAAATCTTAAAACAATCTTCTCCAATGCGGCAGACTGCATTCTTGGACATTATCCTTACCGTCATATGACACCGCGGTTTTGCTGGCCACTTTTCTGGGAGCACCGTATAGGTGGACCAGCATTACCCCCCTATGGGCCGGTCCCGTAATTTTGAACCGAGTCAAGTGACGAGACCGCAACACTTGACCCCGCACCTCCAGAGGTAAATTTGAGAACTTGGAGGACATTGCAGCCACCCCCTATTTTACGTGCCCCAGCCACCATTAGTTAACACGGAGGTGGATTTTGTCAGCTACCGTCCTCGAAAACCTGCAACCCTCAGATCACTGGATCGACGCCTTTGCTAACCAGGTTAATGTGCCCCATAATCTTGAAAAGATGCATAGGAAAAAAATATTGATTTTTTAAAAAATTTCTGTTAAAAGATGAGATGTAGAGCACTGGAAAAACTTCTGAATTCATGTATAAAAATGGCCATGTTGTGTATATGTTAAAAGTCAACCACTTCGATATTTGTTTTATAGTTATGCAGGGGTGAAATTAATATAGCTTGCAATAGCCTTATAATCTGGTCTTATTTTTCTTCTGCTTCCATTTTACATAAGAGACTAGCTGAAAACCCGCAATTCGCTACGGAGTACATTCAAATTAAATACAACGGTCAATATATGCAATTAATGCCGAAAAAAATAAATATATTTATATATGTATAATAAATACGACAATCAATGTATACAACTGATGTAAAAAAAATATATATATATGTATAAAAAAATCGTAAGAGATATTTTTACAGACAAAATAATGTAGAAGAAAATATTCAAATTAAATCTAATAGGGCATACTAAAGAATATAATACAGTTTGAGGAACATACCTTTTACTGCATTTTAGTATTTTTTTGGATAATGTCCAATCGTCTGCCGCATTAGCAAGGGAAAACTATTTTTTTGTCTATTTCATTGTTATGGACGTGACGATAAATTTATTTAAAGTGCCAGAAAAAGAAATCACTTAATCAGCATTTAATAAATTAAATTCCAAAATTTAATATTTAAAAATTCACCAATAATCAGAAAATGGAGGTAAAGATTCAAAAAAGATTTCATTTTGAAGGCATTTTTATGATCTTTCTCGTGATATAAATTTCATAACCCTCAAATTATTATTTTAAATACAAACTTAAAAAAAGTTACCAAAAAAACTTAAAAATTTAATTTAAAAAAATCTAAGAAGAATTTTTCAAAAATCTTTCTTAGTGCACCCGTACACTATAAGAAGAATCGCCTTGCAAAATTTCAGCCCTTTAGGTCCAGCAGTTACGGAACTGTTTTATATATATAGATGAGGTCAGGTTGGGTTTTCAATATTTTATCCCGCCCTACTACTGAAATCCCGCTAGAACCCGAATGATTTTCAGTTTCATCAATCGCAGGCTCGAAGACAGAATCTGTTGTAGTTGGTGCATTTAGAAAGAAGTTACACTGATCAAAGTTCTGAATGGAAACTTCTATAACATTAATCCTTTAAGGTGTAGAGGTTTGCAAAATTTTTTCGGTTTGGTTTGGAGCGCTGCGGTCAACTTTTTGCTACCCAAGGCCTAATTAGACCAGGACCTACAGTTTAAAGCCGATTACGAACGGCTACAAACATCCATACCAACAGTGGGACTCGAACCCACAGGATCTGAACCAAATGCCAGCACCTCGCCATTCGGCCATCACCTGGCACGAAATCTTTCACTTGTTTAGCTGGTGCTGAGGTTTAAATGGTTTTATATCAATCATAGCGAAATCTTGCTCTCCATTTATGGACCTCTTCACATAGAATCCGTCAGCGTGAGCATTACTCGTATTGAAATATATTTAACAAATTACAAACCTCCAAACGATTAGCAACGAAATTGTTTAAGACCTGTGATTGGTGTAAAATATGTCACGATGAATAACGCTGACGCTGATTGATTCTATGTGAACGGGCCCAAATTGCTCTGGCTCAGTTCAGAGAGACCTTTATTTTTTCGACTTTTATAACTTAAAAAAAAAAGCTTATAGAGCATCACAAAACTTTTAAATTTACTTCACACTAAAAACATATTGTTTTCATATTGATAATTGGTTTCAGGTTTCTAAATTCAGCGTATACAAGGCTTTGACAAAAGTGTTTCGACAATGTACAAATGTATTCCTGTTTTTTCAAATATTTGTCAAGTCATAGAAAATAACACATCTTCACATCAATGAGATAGATAGTCTGTAGAATACTGACTGATTGTTTGGATACCTGGGATCCCATACTGGTCATGGCAAACCATCGTTATGATGCTGTATTGTATTTTTTTCCTACGTTGAGAGACAGTCAAGAGACCATAGCTCTCCTCTAGCAGCCCAATACAAAGAGGACAGTCAGGAGAGTTTACGAAATCAATGCGGTAAAGGTGACGAAATAAAAAGCCATGTGAAGTGGTGAATCGAAAATTGGCAGTGAAAATATGTCGAGGCAGATCCATTGGAATAGGATTCTTCAGTAGTTGGCTTCAAATCTTTCCGCTAGCTGCTATATTGTGAAAATGTTTAATTTTGTTGGCAATGCATTTGGCAATAGATTTTTTTGCTGAGTGGTAAGTGAAGCTGTATAGTGGCAGAATGTCATCAAAGCCAACTGATATTAATTTCTCCATGGTAATTAAAATGCTATTGACGGAATTAGAAATAAGTTACTGGATTAAATTGGGTTTGAAATGTACTTAATAAAACCACATTTCGTAGAAGTAATGCATGGTTAGTTATAAATTAAATTTTGATAATCTAGATAAAATTACAGTGATGAATCGTAGCCTATACAGCAACATAAAGACGACAGAGTGTGCAATTGATCCTTTAATTGTGTTAGGTGATATTTCTGCAAGTTATTCATTGTCAAAATATGTCATGATCCTGAAATTTGTTCACTGCATCGTGAAATATTAAAGTACATTTCATTACAAAAATACTCTAGGGGAGAAATTTTGTATATTAATAGCCAATATTCCATAAATAGACTATTTTTTATTTCAATAAAATTAATAAAGGTGTATCATTCTCGGAGTTCAGTATTGTCTTTCATAAGCTAAAAAGAAAAAAATAATAACATGGCAAAACGAGAAAATTACCCCTGTTTCTTTTATATTTAATTCAATCGTAAAAGGATTTTTTTATTGGTTGTTATATCACTTAGTTCTTCCATTTTTTTAATCATGACTTCTTGAGGGAAACTGAGGAGTCTCCCCGGTTGTGTTTGCAGTGTCAAATTCAACTTTAAGTGGCTATGCTCGTTGCAATATTTAAAGTGTTTAGTTTCCTCATTTGAATCATCGATTTCTGCTCATTCGTGTAAACAAATGACTTCAATCAAATTATAAGAGAAACGAATGTGACTTTCAAACCATTTGTCACCGATAACGGTATTCAGCTCATTGTCTTACGAAACAAGATAAGTCTTAGATTTCTGTGCGCCATTACCAGAGTTTTAAGCTTCGAGCAATATATTCATTTCTGTCGTACGAAAGTAGTAGTACAAAAAATCGTTAAAATAATTTAACTCTTATCATACGAATATGATGATGATGGCATTAATTTGAATGAATATGAAGAAAAAGAATTGTTTGAAAAAGAATTTGAAACCGACGATGAATGAGAAACTGAAAGTGGCAGTTTCATAACTCAAGGATGGCAATGATATAATTCACAAAACTTAAAAACTTCAACAGAAAGATGAACAGAAAATGCGTAGAGTAACCATGGTCCAAGTGTTAATATTTATAAATATTAAATAAAAATGTTCATATAACGAGTATACTTTTTATTTTTTAAATTGTATAATCTATATATATAAAACAGTTCCGTAACTGACTGACTGACTGACTGACATACAACGCACAGACCAAACCGCTGGACCTAAAGGGCTGAAATTTTGCATGGCGATTCTTCTTCTAGTGTAGGGGTGCACTAAGAGAAATTTTTAAAAAATTCTTAGATTTTTTAAAATTAAATTTTTAATCTGTTTTTGTAACTTTTTTAAGTTTACATTTAAAATATTAATTTAAGGGTTATAAAATTTATATCATGAGAAAGATCATAAAAATTCTTTAAAATGAAATCTTTTTCGAATCTTTACCTCCAATTTCTGATTTTTGAGGAATTTTTAAAGATTAATTTTTAGAATTTAATTTATTAAATGTTGATCACGTGATTTCTTTAAAAAAAATGCTTTTTTCTTGATTATGTGGCAGACTATTAGACATTATCCAAAAAAATATTAAAATACAGTAAATGATATGTTTCTCAAACTGTACTATATTAACTGTTCTATATTCTTTAGTATGTTCTATTGGATTCAATTCGAATATTTTCTTCTACATTATTTTGTGTATAAAAATATCCCTTGCGATTTTTTATAAATATATTTTTTGGTTTTTTTAACATCAATTGCTTACATTGATCATTGTATTTACTTATTTATTTAATTGCATACATTGACCGTTGTATTTTATTTGAATGTACTCCGTAGCGAAGTGCTGGTTTTCAGCTAGTTATTTTATAAATCTTCCGTATTTGAAACAAAATAGCTTTGATATTTTCATAAAAATCTAATACAGACTGTTTTTATTACAACACTAAAATGAATTAGTAACATGGGCATACAGGTTTGCTTTACAATAAATATCAAAGCAAGAGTTTAAAGAGTAAATGTAGCTGCAATGCTTGAAAAAATTCTCTTCATCAGGTATTTTTAAATTGTTAAGACACAAAATGACATTTATTAAAATGTGACCGAAATACTTTGTAATTAAACCAAGAGATTTACGGAGATAAATCTAATGTTTTTGTTATTCTTCGACTGACGTGATAAGGGATAATAAGAAAAACTTAATGATGTTAGAAAAACTTAATGACTTAGGGAAGATTTAAGAGCCATGTAAAATCTGTATCTGTTGCTTCAGAATCTTCAGGCCCTTTAAAAAAAAAAAAAAATGGAATAAAATACATCACTGGTAGCGAGCCTAATCATGACTCGGGTTATTTTTGCGTTCCTTTTTCAATTTGGCATTTATTACATCTAGGATCCCCTCCTGTTGACTGACATACACAATTTACTAAGATGGAAAATTTCTTGATATTTTGCAAGAGCTTTTAGATTTCACCTTTTATTTGAATTAAATACATTCCGAAATATTTTAAATGTACCACAATGATGGATTTGTTACCAAAACTCCTAACTTAAAACTAGTTCTCAGTAAAACAGTGGGTACATAAACAGTGGGTCAGTAAAACAGTGGGTGACAGTCTTTCAAAGTAAGACCTTCTCACATGTCTTGGATAACTTAGTTGGTTTCAGCATTCAACTACAAATCAGAGTGCTCATGGATTAGAATGTTTAAAATGTAGTTTTTGAACTTAGCATATCTATATATATATAAAACAGTTCCGTAACTGATTGACTCACTGACTGACATACAACGCACAGACCAAACCACTGGACCTAAAAGGGCAGAAATTTTGCATGGCGATTCTTTTTATAGTGTAGGGGTACACTAAGAAAGATTTTTGAAAAATTCTACTCAGATTTTTTAAAATTGAATTTATAAGCTGTTTTATTAACCTTTTTTAAGTTTGCATTTAAAATAATAATTTGAGGGTTATAAAATTTATATCACGAGAAAGTTCATAAAAATTTCTTTAAAGTGAAATCTTTTTCGAATCTTTACCCCCATTTTCTGATTTTTGGTGAATTTTTAAAGATTAATTTTTAGAATTTAATTTATTAAATGCTGATCACGTGATTTCTTTTTCTGTTACTTTCAATAAATTTATTGTCATGGGCATAACAACGAAATAGAAAAAAAAAAATTTTCTCGTTAATGCGGCAGATGATTGGACATTATCCAATAAAATATTAAAATACAGCAAAAGATATGTTCCTCAAACTGTACCATATTAACTGTACTATATTGTTTAGTATGTCCTATTATATTTAATTTGAATATTTTCTTCTACATTATTTAGTCTATAAAAATATCCCTTACGTATTTTTTATAAATATACTTTTTGTTATTTTTTCCATCAATTGTATACATTGATCGTTGTATTTATTAGAAATATATATATATTTTTGGCATTAATTGCATACATTGGCCATTGTATTTAACTTGAATGTACTCCGTAACGAAGTGCGGGTTTTCAGCTTGTATTGAATAAATAGCATCTGACCACTGGATATGAGCCTTGAAGGACTGTAATGTAAATATATGGTTAGTTCTCAATATAAAATAATTAATAAAAATACGAAATAAATAAGAAAACATATGTGGTAATATTCCATTGTTTACCTAGAAAACATGGAACATGGAACGAAAGTCGCTCAGAATAAGTGTTCCTTACATTATTGGGCTAATTTAACTCATCACCCATAGAAGTCTGCTGACCACTAAGCCAGAATTTGAACCATGTGCAGACCACTCCACCCCCCGCCAACTTGAGAGGGGGGTATGGGGGTATATAATATCCCTCAGACAAAAGGAATACAGGATTAAAGTACTCACATTCTTATGTATCATATACTAATAATAAAATAATTATGTTAAACTTCTAAGAAATTTTAATTCAACACCTGATAGTCATCGGATATATTCGGCCCATCTAGTTCAATGAACATTACTTTTAAAATCCCCATTCATTTGGCAACTTTTTTATATGTGGTGCCGGACCACTCCCGAGGCTCTCGCGGACCACCGGTTAGGTACCACTGGTTTAACTGGTTTGAGCATCCATGTGCAGATCAAAATATTCGATCTGCACATGGATGTCATGAGTTGTCATGACATCCAGACACCAGACAATGACATGAGTACATGTCATTGTCTGTACAGATGTCATGAGTTTGACTTCCGTACACAGCAAGAAATTTTAATACCCTATAACTGTAAATGAGTCCTGGTGGACCGTTATGAAAACTTATGCTGATTTTATTATGGAAATAATAAGTAATAGAAAATATTTAATAAAATAGAAAATAATTAATAATATAAAATAGATAATAAAACAATAAAATAAATAAACTTATGATTCTGTCGTGAGTGCAAAAAGATAAGCGAAATATGGAAGGGCATTCAAGCTAACTCATCCCATTACTACGATAGCTTAAATTCACCAGCGCTTCGGAAGATGTATGTTTCGAGCTTCATTATCACGTTCGAGCCTAAAAATTTATGAAAATAAGCATTATTACCACTCTTTTCAGTTTGCTTGTACTCCCACCCACACACTATGTCAATGGATGTTATGTAAGCTGATTATCAGTTATGACTTCATTACAAGAGTGATATGACTGTTTGAAAAAATATATTTCTTTGAATATATGTTTTTGTAAATATATTTTTCTTCTAGTAATCATTTACCCTAAGTAATAAAGCTTGCCTCAATAGCGCCAAAGTAGGAAAATAAAAGATTAAAATTTGTCTCTCAATTCGTAAAATGAAAATTTTATGTAACCACCAATACCTAAATTATTCTAAATTTTGACGCTATTCATCAAAAACATTATCATACAAATTCAACTTTTAGAGTTGTAAAATGAATTGTGTTATAAATTACTCTAAATACTTCGCTTTTAGAAGTCAAACAGTGTTATGTATAATTAATTTGTAAACTAAATATACCACCCTGACTAAAAAATATGCATTAGAAGATCTGAAAAAATCATTGTGCCATTTATTTGATATCCTCTGGAATATTTCATAAACAATCTACGAAAACCATAAATCTTCTAAAGCATATATTTATCGAATGAATTAAGAAATATTTTGTTATATAAATGTAGATGCTTCTTAATAGGGGAAAAAGCTATCCACCTCTGCCTTAAGTATTTCTTCTGCAGGATATGTGAGACTTTTAAATTCCAACATTTAAAATACACTGCTGGCCACCCAAATTGCAACACCAAGAAAGACAAGAGATATCACAACAAAATTTATTTTGTAGATAACATGTTGACCAAGTATCAAATGATTAAATTTATAGACTTCTGTGAAGTGTGGTTCCTGCCAAAATCAGTAGCCAGAGTAGCCGCCATTGTTGGAGATCACCGCTGCCACACGCCTCGGCATTGATTCAAAGAGACTTTGGATGAGTTCTTGGGGTACAGCAGACCAAGCAGCTTCCACACGTTGCCAAAGTTGATCTGCTGTGGCAGCTGGGGATGGAATCTGGGTCAATCGTAGAGCAACCATGGACACCATGTTTTCTATCGGCGAAAGATCCGGAGAGCGAGGCGGCCAGGGAA